>CAMZMU010000055.1:23355081-23955081 GCA_947311845.1 Poa pratensis
CGGCTGAGGGTGGGGCCGCGCCGGGTGGCTCTGGTCACCCTGTGGCCCACCTATGCTTCATCGTCTGGCTCCTCCCGTCATCTGACAAAATAGGAACTTATGTATTTTTGTAATTTTTGGAGTTCCAGAAATATAGTATCTTGATGGTGCTTTTTCTAGCTGAATCCAGACTCCGACAGATAAATCCCAATAATTACCAAACATGCAAAATAAGATAAAATAACATAAGTATTGTATTCTAATATATCAAGAATAAGAGTGAATTATGATATAAATAGTGATGCAAAATGGACATATCAAGCAACATGAAGGCTATAGATGTGCCACTGCAAAGATACAAGTCACTATTGGATCGGGTGCAACAACTTCGAATGCTTGAAGAGCTTTGGCCGACGTTGCAAACATGCACTCCAAGGCCATGGTGACGAGCATATTATGATATCTACATCTTGTGCCACCACCACATTGGCACCCTCGACAAGTTCCAACTTGGAGAATCAATCTTGTCATCATATGATATCTATATCAAGTGCCACCATCACAATGGCCCCCCCACAAGGCAAGATGAAGATCTCCAATGCCAAGGTCATGATCCCCTTAAATGCACAATCTCTTAGAGCACTCCAATAGTTGCGCTAAAATGCCGCGAGCTAAAAATGTTTTGGACGCCAATTTGCTGTTTTAGCACGCGCGGCAGTGACATCAATTCCAGGCGCTGTAAAATACCACGCGCGACAAGTATCACTTCACCGGGCGCTGTAAAAAAGCACGCACGCGACCGACCGCTGCTTCGCCAAACATCAAAATAAACACATCTCAAATGGACAATATCAAACAATTGATAACAATTTAAAACACAACATATAAAATTCAAGATCATGATTTGACCAACATAGCATATTTCAGATCCACGACATAGTTCATAAGCAATTCGACACAAGCATGTTCATGACAAATAAAGTTCACACAAACACATGAAACATCAATATTCATGCTTCATCATCTTCACTTCAGCATCTCCATCTTGCGCTTCATCTTCATTGAAAACTCGAACGGTGTTCATGACATGCCGAGCAGAGCCAACCTGTCCGTCTTGGCTTCTTTTGGCCATCCGCCGCCGCAGCCGTCTGGCGCTTGGGGACGCCAATCCCGTATCTTCGCGCGTGTGGCGGCCGTGTTGACGCCGCCCTGCGCATTCGGTCATGGCGCTACGAAGAGGCCGCAGGCGGCGCTAGGGTTTGGTGCGACGCCGACGGGAGCTGTTGTGGCCCCGGCGCTAGGGTTTGCTGCGGCGCCGGCGGAGTGAGGTCGCAGGAGTAGGGAGGGGTTGGGGAGTGTCGGAGGCAGGCGGGCGAGCTCGGAGGTTTCAGATCGGCGGTTGGCGTCTCGCGCGCGTCGTCGAGTTTTCCAGCGCGCTGGAGCCGGCGCACCAAATATGTCGCGCTCGATGCCGTAATTTGCCGCTGAATTTTTTTTACCGCGCGCTATTATACATCGTTTGCTGGAGCGCCTATACTGCGTCCCGCGCCAAAATCGACCGTTCCTAGTGCGCGAGTTTTAGTGCGCCTGTTGGAGATGCTCTTATGCCTTATATGCAATGACGCTCCAGTGTTTGCTCTATTTAAAATAAATTAAAAATTCATATATTTATAAGTTTAAAAATCTGAAAAACAATACTGCATGTGCGAATAATGTATCATACAAATGTGCAAAAATTCGATTTGAAGTACTATGTTATATTCTAAGCTTCACAAAGTGACAAAATCTTGTATATTCTAAAACATTTAGATCCACATTATGTCAATTTTGTGTACCTTAATTTAAGTATTTCAAATCGAGATTGTATACGTTTGTGTGAATCATGTAGAATTTTCCAGATATTTTCGAACTTATAGATATGATGATTTTTTTTCCTGATTTCTCCTCGACTAGGACTAGGATATGAGGCACGCCAGAAATCTTGGAAGAGCTGTCGTATACTTAAACTGAATCGAGACACAAACAGATTACACACGGGCGTGCGTCCTATCCTAGTCGCTGGAGAATTCGAATTCCGTTTTCCTCATATACATACACGAGTCCTATTATTATCGACAACCGATGCCTGTCCTTTTATATACCAGAGTGCCGACCGCACCTCCAGCCAAAATGTCAGCAACCCTCCCACTGACTCATTAACGCCCATCGGCCGAACGGCCCCTATCCTCATTTCGGCGGCGGCGGATGCGACTCGTTCGGACGAAGCGACGGGCAGGTGGTCAGAATGTCATCCCGGCTGCATCATCGCGATCATCCCAACTCCCAAGTCGCGTGACTAGCGGAGCTCATCGCAGGAGGGATTGGGCTAATCTCGATGACGGGCCAGCGGGGCTCATCGCCGACCGTCCTTGCATATGACGTCGCTGACTATGTGCGCTTCCGCGCTGTGTGCCGCCCGTGGCGGCACTCTTCCACGGAACCGCGCACACACAGCAGCTTGGACCGCCGGTTCCATCCCTAGAGGTGGACATGCTCCGGGAGGAACTCGCGGCGCTGGACCGCCGCTGCTTCCTCAACACATCCACTGGTGAGTGCATCAAGGTTGATATCCCGGAGCTCCATGACCACGAGCTGCTCGCCCTTACCGCCGAGGGGGCCTCCTTGTTCTCGCCCGCAAGCCCCCGTGCACCACCACCATCTGCCTGCTCAACCCGCTCACCCGCAACCTGATGCAGCTCCCGCCACTCAGCACGCTGGTGCCTTCCGAGTACCACGACGACATGCTTCCAGAGCGTGATGCCCTTTCTTTAAAATCAGAGTTCAAAGCGTTCAAAGCGTGGGGCTCTGACATTGCCAATGATGATTCAACAGTGGTGCTCTGCTTCAACCTCAATTTGCTTGGATGGCCAAGCCTGGCGACGACCACTGACGTTGCTAGAATACAATGGTGGTGTCATGACAGCAGCACCCATAATGTTTGAAGGCCGCTTCTACTGCGTTACTCGCAGTGGTGTCATGCGGCTGGAAACGGGGCCACCACGGTTTGAGGTTGCTGCCAAGCTTAATATGCGTGCCCACTTGATGGCAGATTACTTCCACCTCGTCAACAATTGCGGGGAGTTGATGCTGGTGCACTCTCGCTTGAGAAGGGTGAATGAATCGGGTCGGTTCTACGACACATATCATGTGAATCTGGACAACGGGACACTAATCCCGGTCAAGAGCTTGGGCGGTGCAGGGTGTGCGCTCTTCTTGGGACAAGTTTGCTCTGTCTCGGTTTCTCTAGAGGTTTTCCCTCTGGCTCCATTAGTGCTGACACTATATACTTGAGCTTTGACATGCACGAGAGAGTGCTGTTAGACGTTGCAGCATATCATCTCGCAGATGCAAGTGTCGAACCGCCCACTAGCCTTGTGCCACGGCCGCATACTATTGCGGATTGTCTATCTCTGGCCACTACTATCAGATGAATGAACCTAGCTACAGCTATGGTGCTTAATTTGCATGTTGAATCCACCAACCATACATAGTTGTAAGCATCTATCTAGCTAGTCTAGCACAAAGAGGATTTTGGACATGAAAGGCATGCAAGTTGTCTTTCTACTGCTGTTGTGGGGAGGTAATGATCAAATGATGCTGAATAAACACACTGTTGCATAGTGCGCTAAAAAATCTGTGTACTTGAGACTGAAGTTCGATTGGAGAAACCATCAATCTATATTGCTACCTTTTTTATTCTTTATTTTGCAGCAAGGTGTCTGTGCAATTTAATCTGTGGTGTGTGATCCTGAATACATTTTAGCATAATTTAGTCACCTCTCTAGTTTGTTTCCAACACAGCAGTAGATGGTTATTGTTGTTGTGATTTTTTTTGTCATGGTGTTGAGCCCATTATTTTGAATTTGTTCGATGTTATCATGATCTGTATGATACCTTACTATAAACCAATCCAGGGCCGGCCCGGAGGGGGGTCAGGGTGGGCGGCCGCCCCGGCCCCCGAAACCAGGGCCCAAATCCATGTAGCTAAGCCATACGCAGCAGGCAAAAAGCTAATCTGGCGACGGCGCCATGGGAGCTGGGGGAGTTGGATTCAGCAAAACGAAAACGAAGCGTTATGTTGCGTACGGTTTGGGCCTTTGCTCCTTCTACTAACTTGGCTTTTTCTGTGGTTGGCTTCTGCGTATTTTTCTTGGTTAGATTAAGTGGGGCCCGGTTGATTAAAAAGCTGGGGTGAGCCATTCCCAAAAGAAGAAAAGCAACTCATTTTCCTTTACACAAAACTGCAAGACCATGCCAAGGTACTAATCTAATTTTCCATTGGATGAGTGTTGTGCACTGACTGCGAATATTTTGCAACTATTGCACCCGCACCTCATTATCGGATGTCACACTTTGAAATTATCTTTCGCGAATATATCAATACAGCTTTCGTGAGAATTTTAGAAATTATGTTTTTAGGCTCTTCATATATATTTTTTCAACAAAGATAATTCATAATATGTAAATTCTTAATTTGATGTCTATAGGGCCCCAGTATCAAGTTCCGCCCCGGGCCCCCAAAATCTCAGGACTGGCCCTTATCAATCTGTAGCTCTGAAATCTGGTTACAGATATTTTCAGCATGTTCTGACAAACAGACATTTGAAGAATAATATATATCTGTTTTGAACTTCAACCAATTTATGCTGGCATCTCGAGACGGGACAACCTCCCTCGGTCCTGATTCTCAGGATTATTACAGAAGCTCTAAGAATATGTACACTGGCAACTGAACTGATATGGTTTGATTATCACCCTTAAGCAAAAGTACAACAAATCCTACAAAAACTTTTATATCTAATCAGTGGCTACAACATGTATAACGAACTAGACTGACTGGCTGGCTACTAAGGAGAGGTCCTAATAGGGTAATACACCAAACAAACGGCTTTTCCATCTATCCCTTCAAATTGGCCAGACCATGAAACTCACAACTAAATGCTGAATTCACGAGTTGTATTCTGGCTGGTAATTTAACAGTTATCACGCTATACGTAATTCTGCACCAGAAGGCATGTATGTCACCAGTGTTACCGGCGATGTGTTCCCATTATCAGTAC
Organism: Poa pratensis; assembly: GCA_947311845.1. Taxonomy (NCBI): domain Eukaryota; kingdom Viridiplantae; phylum Streptophyta; class Magnoliopsida; order Poales; family Poaceae; genus Poa; species Poa pratensis. Next base: position 23,360,160 of record CAMZMU010000055.1, read on the forward strand.
CACAATCACGCATGAAGAGAAAAAAACAAATGCAGGCAGCAACAGTCATCGTGTCCTCGGTCTAATCTGATAATATTTCACACCATAACCTACCGTGGATGCCATTGTTGTTGTCGCTACGAGCCAGCTGCAGGCTGCAGTTATTACAAGAAAAAAAACTTAGCATGGAACAGTGCAAACAAAATGCTTATAAGAGCATCTCTAGCCGAGCCCTTAAAACGCGAAACCTCAAACGTGGTTTACGGTTCGTGTTTTGGGTGGTTTATGGTTCAAAAGTCACCGCACAGAACAGAAACCTAAAACGAAACTGTAAAAAGGAATATGCCGCAGAATATTCCCCTGATATTTCTTATCTCCTTTTTTCCCATCTTCTTCCTCCTCCACACCGCATCCTCACTCAACGCCCGCCCGCCGTCCGCATCGATCAATTGAGCTAGCTAGCACAATGGATCGATTGAGCTAGCTAGCATCTCCCGTCCATCCGCATTGATCGTTGAGTTAGCTAGCACAATGGATCGATTGAGCTAGCTAGCACAAGATGCGTCGCCAGCTCCGCCCCGCGCCTCTAGCTTCGCCCCATGGCCATGCCTCAGCCGCGCCCACTGCCGTCACAGCCGCAGGTCGCCGCTCCTGCACCGCTGTCCGCCGATCGCCGCTTGCCAGTGGAGCCACAGTTTGGAGAGGTCGAGCGCGTGCGGCGACGACGGCGAGCACCTCCACCGGGAGGACGACGGTGCTGCCAGGGGCCGAGCCGTTGTTGAGCCCTCGGGGCCGGCGAGCAGGTGCCGCCAGCTAGGGCTCCAGTTTCCGGCGAGTTTGGCGAAGAACGGCCGGATTCCGGCGAGTTCCGCGGCTGAAGGTCACCGGTGGGTGCTGAATGTTCAGCCCGCCAATGCCTCGCGCGGTTTACAGGCCACCTTCGGTTCGGCCACGAAAACTGTGAGTTCACGGTTCCGAGGGCCGAATTCACGGCCCCCTCAAAATGGTTTACGGGTCGGAGCGTTTTAAGGTTTCTGGTCTTTGCGTTTTTGAGGTTCCGAAACCTTATCCGGCGGTTACTTTGAGGTTCTGCGCGTTTTGAGGGGTCTGCTAGAGATGCTCTAAGATTTTCTATATACTGATTTTTTTCAATTATCAATTGTTGCTATTCAAGTATTCTTCTGAACTTATCGAGTGAACAAAGGATAACATAGGAAATGCTCCCGAGTAATGTCAGATAAATCAACAGTTTGCCTGGTTTAACGTAGAAGTATAATTTCATTAAAACAGAGAGAATCATTCTACCAAACTACAAAGACCACGGCGAACAAAAGTTTGAAAAAGAATTACCTCAACTGGCTGAAGGAGTGCACCAGCAACCAACATCAACTGGAATACTGTATTCACCTGCATTACAAAACTATTGCCATGCGTGTCAAAGGTCTAAGATCAAATGATGCGACTACACAGGAACATACCTTGCTGATGAAAAGAGGTTCAACCTTCTCACGCTGAAATTGCATCTAAGTTAGCAAAGTCTGACCAACTGTTCCACTGGCGCAAGGATAATCAGGGTGCGAATTCATTTTGACGCTTCCAAAGAAATACCTCAATTTTGAGTAATTAGTACCTTCCATCCTAGGCTGGAAGCTCGTTTGTAGAAAGCACCACCGACCAGGAGAAGGTCTCTTACAACCACCAGGCCAACAATGCCAGCTTCAAGCAAAGCAAAACAATGTGCAACTTAATGGATTGATTCGTCAAACAATACAGTTAAGGGCAAGTATAGGAGAACAACATAACTGAGCTATCACCTATCAGCAATCACCATCAATGTATTTTACATAGATGAACCAGTTTGCTTTCTGGAGTTTCACTAGGTATTTCTAGAAAATATGAAGCTGTGTATATCTCTGTGTAGCAAGGATGCAAAAAGAAGTGCATGTTGATCTATGCACCATGTAAGAGCTCCGTTTCAACCATTGTTACGGCAACGCAGCAAATCAACACCTAAGCAACAAAACAAATACTGCAGATCAGCTTAGCAGCATGATATAATTTAATAAGGAAACATAAAGCTTATAAATATTGTTTTTGAAGTTTGAACCTTGTCAGCCAATGGGTCCAGATATGATCCAATTACAGAATTGATTCCCATCTTTTCTTGCTAAAAACCCATCCAATTAGGATTAGATAGCAAATGACGAGCGAGTTTTTAAACATATGATGTTAGTATGGTTGTGAGGTTAGAAGGGTGTAATTTTACCCAATCACTAGCACCAGCCGAAGCTAGCGTGCCAAAAGCAGGAAGATACCATCCATTCACAATCATCCTGCATAGCACATGTAGATCATCAAACCAGAACAGTACACAAGAATGATAAATAAGACAATTTCCCAGTAAATTTAGAATATAACATGGCAAGACTAAATATCCGGAACGCAAATTAATCAAGGAGATATAAAATACAAGCATGGGAATCCTGTATTTGACAGCAATTGCATGCTCGGACATCCTAGAAGACCGAGTAAGTCAAAAACCCTTGTTAAAAAATACCAAACTAACTAATCTGACAGTAAACACAATTTCAGACTTCCAGTAATGAAGCAAGACAACCAAAAAAAGAGGCTGGTGCAGTGTTAAACTACATACTGAGAAGCCTGTGGTTTGATAACTTCTTCAGATTTGATGCTGACATGTATTGGAGCAATAAGCAATACAGCCGATTCTAATGTAACGGATAAACAATAGGTTTACTCGTGAATGAACCGTTTATGTATGGAGTATCACATTGACATAAGAACGAGACCTTTCAGTGTATTTTATCTGATATGGTGCAAAGCTGACTGGTCAAAAGGGTATTTACATAACCAACATGGAGAAAGGTTCAACTATTGGTTAACATGTTTGGACACCAAAACCATGCAATCCTGGTGACAGCTAACAAGTTCCAAATCCTATTTATGTCCTGACTCAACATGTGGCTTGGCAGCTTCTCACTCTCTCCTGAAATGCAAATGTTCGGTGTTCTTAGTTCCTGAATCTATGAACTTCAAAAGTAACTCTGACATACACATACCTATGTGATACTTGCAAACCAATCAAGTACTCCTCCGTCCCAAAATAAGTGTCTCAAAGTTGTCCAAAAGTGAATGTATCTATACTTGTTTCATGTCTAGATACATCCACTTTTTGACAAATCTAAGACATGTTTCATGTCTAGATACATCCACTTTTTGACAAATCTAAGACAGTTATTATGGGACAGAGGGAGTATAAAATTTCCAAAAGGATCAGATATTGATTTCATTTTAGGATACCAGACTTAGAACTACAGTGTACATCATAAGACGCACAAGAACACAATTTTAAATAGCCGCGCTGCATTCTTTTTTTCATGAATGAAAGTAAACTTTTTCATGAATGATATTTTAAATCTTGCTGTGCAGAACCACCTATGGAATTTAACAGATCATGGTAATTTATGGCTTAAAGTCTGCACACTTCCAATTCGAATCAATTGACATGCCTCTAAACCAACTAACTATGAACACGATGAGTTCAGTTCTAGTTGAATGCAGTATCAACTAAACCCCAGTTAGAAACTACTACTCCCTCCATATCAAAATATAAGTCGCACTAGTCACCTACCACACACATGTATGTAGACATGTTTCAGTGCAAGATACATGTGAATCTTGCACTAAAACATGTCTACATACATGTGTGTGGTAAGTGACTAGTGCGACTTATATTTTGATACAGAGGGAGTAGCATTTTGGTCGACAAAATCCAACCATCCATCTTAAGAAACTACGTTAACCCATAAGGTCCGATAGCATAGTGGTGACTGAAGGCAAACACTCACCATCCAATGAGCGGACCGACGCCATGCGCCCGAGCGACACCAAATTGGGAGGATTCAGAAACCTCTCGCCTCGACCGGCACCCTCATCGCAGCCTCGCTTCCGTAGACCCGCTTGGGCTCCCACCGCACCGCGTCGGCTACGGCCTGCGCGTCGCCGCCGGCAACGGCGCGAGCCCCGTGGAGCTGCGCGCGGAAAGCGGCGGCGGCGGTGAACGGCCTGGGGGACTGCGGGAGCATCCATGGAGCGGGTGAGGGAATAGCGGTTCGCGGGAGCTAAGGAGGACGTGGAAGCGCGTTGCGGCGGCGGGCGGGGCGGCGGTGCGGAAAGGGGCGGAGAAGGTGTAGTGGGAGAGGGGAGAGGTCGGGTTCGGGAGGGTGCGGTTCCTGCAGAGGAGAGGGCTTTGAGGAATGCCATGGCCGTGGACTGCGGAGCGTCGGAAGGAGTCGGGCCGTATGTCGCGATCGCCGGAGAGAAGGCTGGAGGGGAGAGCTTTTTTTTTCTTATGTGAAACACCTGCAACGTAGACGCTCATATACACGTGCACACACTCACCCCTATGAACGCACGTACGCACACCCTATACCTATGAGCACCTCCGAGAGACCGAGTCAGCGGATCAAGTCTTGAGATTGACGAAATCACCACGGGCGCCTCGCTGTCGACGGGAACGTCGCCTCCCACTGAAAAATATTCCACCTTAAATGATAAACACCAGCGTCAAACCTGAGGTTTGAACTCTGGTGGACTGGGGTACAGCCACTCTCCTAGCCATCTTGCCACAGGCAAGTTCTCTGGAGGGAAGAGCTTCTTGCGCGGGGGTTGCTGGTGTTTCTCAAGGAAGGTGACGAGTCTGACGAGAACAGAAGAGATCGACGGCTGGTAGGTGGGCCGCGGCCAGTGTTAGAGCTATATAGGTGGGCCAATGGGCCAGCTCGATACACGCCTAAACGGGCCTGGACCGGCATGGCCCGTGGCGGCCCCAATTACAAGCGGGACATTCCGTGCCGGCACGTGGGTCTCACCTTGCGGCCCAGTGATACCGATGACGTAGTTACCCCACAATGGCGCCAGAAAACACTTGCTAGCCCTTCGCGTGGTTACCTGCGCGAAAAGTAAATGGGTTAGGTTGAGACTCCAAGTGCAGAGTGTGTAGTAAGTGGAAGACGTGTTTTCGGGTGACTCGAGGGTTTAATATCGAACTCTCGGGGAATCAGTAGTGAAGATTTATCTTCCTATCCTTCTTTTGGTTACCTACAAAACAAAGTAAATGTTTTGGTCCTCAACCTCACCTAGTGGTTGTCAAGCACAAGGTGTAGAATGATATCAAGATAATATGCAATGCAAACAAGAAATAAATATGCAATGGTGGTAAATAAATATGCAAGGATGGTGGTAGCAATGATAAATGATATTTTTGGGTTTTTATGATGAATGCAAGATGTAAAAGTGTTTTTGTATTTTCGGATTTTAAATGGCAGAAAATGGAAAGTGGTAAAAGTGGTTGGAAAGGTGTTTCTTATGATTAAAAATGGACCGGGGTTCATGGTTTCACAAATGCACTCTCTCTTTAATAAAGTGGTAGACAATGGAACACTAGAGTTGACATATGAGATTGCAACACAACAGTTTAATGACAAGTTATAATTATATGGGCATCACGTCCTAACATAGAGACCTTTTGGTTATTAGTCTCTCTTATACTCCACCAAGATGCGAACTAAATCATAACACCTCAGTAATTAAGATAACTCAGAGTATAGCAATAAGTATCATGACATGAAGTTAAAATAAGAACATGCTAGATCTAGTCATGGAGTAGTGGCAATGGTCACACCCACATCTCCGGTAGCATGGTATTTCTTTTTATCCCTAGTGAGGCAACAAAGTAAGGTAAAACACCCAAGTGGATCGCAGAACTTTCTCTCACGTTCACTGCACTAGCCACCCCCCGTTACTCCAACTAATGCACACGTTCCCCCTCACACGCTCTCATAAACATGCTTGATCATGACAAGTAAATAAGAACGGGGTACATAATATGCATCTACTTTCATAACTGAAACAAAACCATTGCAATCTCAAACATATATTAACTCATAAAAAGATCCACCACAAAGGTATTACATAGATGACCGTAATCATGTTCAGCAGCTCATACGGTACTAATTAGTGAAGCTCGAGAGAGAGAGATACATAAGTTACTTCCACAAACCCATAGTCCAGAGGTGGACTACTCCCTCTTCATCATGGAGACGGTGGAGAAGTCGTTGGAGAAGATGGAGACCACGCCGGCAGCGCCCCGCCGGAGTTTTCCCCCTCCAATCTGCAGCTCCAGGTCTCTGTTTCGGTGTTTCTGTGTTTCTGCGGCGCTCCTTCCAGAGAACGTCGGGGGATATTTTTATAGGCGTTTTTAGGTCAAAACGGAGTCGGTGGAGGAAAGATCGACGGCAACGGAGCTCCGAGGCCCAAGAGGGTCCCACGCGGCCAGGTACAGGGGCCGCGTGGGCCCACCTCTTTTGGCCCTCGGGCTCCGCTTGTTTGCTTCCTTCGCCCCAAGTCTTGTTCCTTCCAAAAATGATGCTCGTAAATTTCCAGGTCATTTGGACGTCGTTTGGGTCCCTGAAACATTAAAAAAGAAATAGGGTTTTCTGCCTGCGCAGGGTTAATTCCATAAAAAATAGGAAACATATCAAATATTCCCAAAATCATTATAAAACAGTGATATAACCCTTATATGATGCAAATATGACTGGAATATAAGTAAAATAATGCAAAGTTCATGTATGCATTTTACATGCATCAACATCCCCAAGCTTAACCTATACTCGTCCTCGAGTATGAAGGTGATAAAACTAACATGGACTTTGCAATTTAATACTATCAATGGATATCAAAGATGATTACTATTGCTACATAGAGTAAAATGATTCATTCTTAAAAGGAGTAGCAATATGCAAGATAGTTTATGAAGTGATATCAAGTATTCAATGCAAGGATGTTCAATGATAATTCACAAAGTGTAACATAAGAGAAGAAGTACTATGGACCACATGTATGCATAATAATAAGTAAGAACATCCTACAATGGTCATAGAGTATTGGTGAAAATCTGAATATAAAAGGTGGACACTTTGGAAAGATATATATGAGTAGAGGTAAAGCATGAATAAATTTCATCTAACTTCTGAACTTCTCTACTTAAGTCAATGATTGTAATATGGTAATCCTTGGTGTCAAGCTCTCATTCCCCTATCATAGCATCTTGAATGATTAAGTTTAAAGTGAAAGCAATACGTAGTGTGCTTGACAAAGTACAGGTTGAAAGTCTCATGCCCCTTGAATACAAGTACCTACTCCATGTGTTACTCAACTTGGAAAACAAAGCAAGTTCAAGTTAAATATCATTGTAAGTAATAATAGTATCATTAAGAGCGTCAACTGGGGTACCTCTTGTCCCAGGATATGGAACAAGCCCATATCAAAATGACAAGACAAACAAACATAATGAACAATCTCAACACCCTTTTTATTTACCATTGGATAGCTTTTTATTGTAAGGTGTATCACAGAAGGTTCACCATAGCATGTAAGTAAATTTCCACCATGAATGATGCATGGCTTAGATTAGCGGCCCAGGCGTCTCTCTAACCATTTATACAAACTCATTTAAACTCACTTCATTTCCCATTTATTTCACCCATGGTAAGCATCCATAAACAAAAGTACATGATATCAACTAAATGAGATGATGTGCAATGTTGAAAGCTTGCCATGTGACAGCACATATGAGCTAACTCTCAACCAAAGACATTTGTCAAGTCCACAACTTCATAATTTTAATCACAATGGGTCATATTTATTTATGCAATGAAAGTAAAGTGTGCATCAAGTTCGCGAGAGCTATATAACCAACTTTTCCCACAACAATTAACAACATAAGCATTTTCATTCAGAGGTATAGATAACTCAAATATCATGATAAACATACTCGGAATAGCATAAAGCTAATAGGTAGATATGGTGGACTCACTGGAAAAACTTTGGTTGAAGGTGTTGGAAACAAGTTTTTGCTTGTTGGAATTTTTGGGCTAGCAAGAGGGAGAAAGTTGACCATCTAAATGCATGCATGAGTGTCCATAGAACTAACTAATCCATGTTAAACAAGGTAGAATAACATTTAGCATCAAAACATGAATAAAAGATAGCTCTTGATAAAATATTTGCAAATTATTACTCATTAACAAGCTCATGAATCATGCAATTATATGTATCTTTTAAAATTAACTTAACATCCCTTTTCCCAATCTTATAATAGCATCCAACATAATTCAACCCAAATTTCCAGTAGCTCTCTCATATATAAATGATAGTGTGGTGGTCTCACAAAATAAAAATCTAACTAAACAAACAAAAAGACGCTCCAAGTTTATGCGATAAAGTGTTTCGATCGAAAAACAGAAGTTAGACGTGTGCAAACCGAGAGTGTGTAGGTCCAGTGGGGTTGTCTTCACATCCCCAAGCTTATGGTCTTCACCATCCTTGGATAGCTCTTGGTGCATCTCCTCTAATCCCTGTGAAAAAACTTCAAAACACCGTTTCTCCCATTTCTTTTTCTGTGGGGCACATTAGTAGTGATAAACAAATAGATTTCTTGCTGCATATAATCCTTAGACAAAAATTCATATGAATGTCCAGAACATGTATAATGTTGTATGCCTACTCATAAACTCAATTGGATCAAAAAGATTCATGTTAAAAGTTCTAAGCATGCATCAAACAAAATGGGACAGAATCTGTCCAGAAAAACAGCAGCTAAACGTATTTTTCTACCCTACTTAACTTTGTCGAAAATTCCGAAAAATTCATACAGAGGATGAAAAGTTGCCTACAGTTTAAATATGAGCTCATTCGGAGTTACAGAATAAGAATTAAAAATCATACCGTGCACAGATTCGTGCAGGAATAAATCTCCGAACGCTATAAGCAACTTCTTCAACCAAAATGAGTAAAACTTGGCACTTTATTAAAAATTCCAGAAACTAAACTAAACACTAAGTCTCTTGTTACAGCAAGAGGACACAAAGAAAATCACAAATAAAAACAACCGGGTTGCCTCCCGTAAAGCGCTTTCTTTATAGCCATATAGCTAGGCTTCTTACTTGATGTTTATTGTGGACGAAGCTCATGAGGGAGCTTGAATGATGTGTCCCTCTTCCTTGGGAAGTGTTCCATACATTTCTTGTGTGGAAACTGAAACTTCACATTCCCTTCTTTTGAATCAATGATAGCACCTGTAGTACGAAGAAAAGGTCTTCCAAGAATAATTGGACTAGAGGTTTTATTCCCCATATCCATGATTAGAAAATCAACAGGCACAAATGTCATATGTAACTCTACCAAAATCACTTACTTTTCCTAAAGCATGTTTAATGGAATCATCAGCAAGTGCAAGTTCAATAGAGCATTTTTCAAGATTTTTCAATTCAAGTACTTCATATAGTTCTTTAGATAAAACAGAGACACTAGATCCTAGATCAAGTATAGCATGGTGTGTCTCTTTTCCAATGGTTACTAGGACTTTGGGAATCCATACATCCCCAAGCTTAGGTGGTATCATAGCCTCTTGGTTGTACCTAGCAATCTTTTCTTTTAACACATGATTAGCAATATAAGAACCAAAACCAGCTTGGTTAAGTTATGAAGGATCACTTGCAAATTTTTGTAAGATAGATATTAATTCATGCAAGCTACAATTCTCTAAGTCAAGCAATGGTTCCTTTACTTCACTAAGCATTTTAACTTCTTCAACTTTCTTCTTTCATTACCATAATAGTTTCCTTAGCAATTCTCTCTTGCTCATGAATATGTTCCCAAGATTTATTTATAACCTCTTGACAATATTTAATTGTTTCCTCATGTTTTTGAGCTATAATGGTGTTCTTTAATGAGGAAACTTCCTTAGTGAGCTGATCTACCCTTTCAAACAAAGAGTCTTGTTTTTCAAACTTAGATATAAATTCCTTATTAAGCTCCTTTTGAGTAGATATAAATGATCTAATGGTGTTTTCCAAATCACTAGAAACATTACCACTAGTAGTATATTGTTTGGCACATATGGGGGTTTATTATAAGAGTTATAATTGTTGTTACCATACCCATTATTACCATAGTTCCTAATGAAGTTGACATCAATATTTTCAGGATTATTACCAACTAGTTCTTGCAAAGGCACATTTTCAATATTTTGTTTATTAATGAAAGCAAGAATAGTATCCATTTTAGATGACAAATCATTTGTTTCTTCTATGGAGTTCACTTTCTTAGAAGGATTAGGTGCTCTATCAGTATGCCATTGACTATAGTTTTGCAAAATGCTTTCCAATATGTTCTTAGCTTCTACTATAGTTTTTCCCATAAAAGCACCTCCAGCAGCAGAATCAAGAATATTTCTAGACATGTAATTTAGACCATTGTAAAAAGAGTGTAATATGGTCCATTCGTTGACCCCATGTGATGGACAAGTTCTAAGCATAAGTTTAATCCTATCCCAAGCCATAGCAACATGTTCATTTTCATTTTGCCTAAAAGAAAGAATGTTGTTTCTATTTTGCAAAATTTTAACAGGAGGATAGTATTTCTTAATGAAAGCTTCTTTTAAATCATCCCAAGTTTTAATGCTATCAATAGGTAATGAATGCAGCCACTCTTTAGCTTTTCCTCTAAGTGAGAAAGGAAATAACTTCAGTTTTAGAATATCACTTTCCACATTTTTAAATTTCTGCATGTCACATATTTCAACAAAATCATGAAGATGCATAGAGGCATCCTCCATAGCACTACCGCCAAATTGTTCCCTAGTTATCAAGTTCAACAAACTAGGACTTACTTCATAACTCTCAGCATTTATCTTAGGTGTGGCAATGGGCCTAGCAATAAATTGATCATTTGGAGTGTTTGTGTAATCACACAACTTAGTTCTTTCTCCCATTTTAGCAAGTTTTTATGTGTTTTTTAATTTTTTATGCAAAACTGAAAATAAATATGCAAACCAAATAACAAATGCAAGACAATGACAAAACAAATAAATTGCTTTGAAGGTAAAGATGGATAAGATGATGCTCACGTAGGTGCAACCTCCCCAAGCTTAGGTGTTAGCACAAGTTGGTGATGAAGTTGACTTGGTGAGATATCCTTGGATAAACCTTTCAGCAATGATTCCCCGGCAACGGCGCCAGAAAACAGTCTTGATACCCATGATAGTTACCCCACAATGGCGCCAGAAAACACTTGCTAGCCCTTCGCGTGGTTACCTGCGTGAAAAGTAAATGGGTTAGGTTGAGACTCCAAGTGCAGAGTGTGTAGTAAGTGGAAGACGTGTTTTCCCCACGAGGGTGACTCGAGGGTTTAATATCGAACTCTCGGGGAATCAGTAGTGAAGATTTATCTTCCTATCCTTCTTTTGGTTACCTACAAAACAAAGTAAATGTTTTGGTCCTCAACCTCACCTAGTGGTTGTCAAGCACAAGGTGTTAGAATGATATCAAGATAATATGCAATGCAAACAAGAAATAAATATGCAATGGTGGTAAATAAATATGCAAGGATGGTGGTAGCAATGATAAATGATATTTTTGGGTTTTTTATAATGAATGCAAGATGTAAAAGTGTTTTTGTATTTTCGGATTTAATTAATGGCAGAAAATGGAAAGTGGTAAAAGTGGTTGGAAAGGTGTTTCTTATGATTAAAAATGGACCGGGGTTCATGGTTTCACAAATGCACTCTCTCTTTAATAAAGTGGTAGACAATGGAACACTAGAGTTGACATATGAGATTGCAACACAACAGTTTAATGACAAGTTATAATTATATGGGCATCACGTCCTAACATAGAGACCTTTTGGTTATTAGTCTCTCTTATACTCCACCAAGATGCGAACTAAATCATAACACCTCGTAATTAAGATAACTCAGAGTATAGCAATAAGTATCATGACATGAAGTTAAAATAAGAACATGCTAGATCTAGTCATGGAGTAGTGGCAATGGTCACACCCACATCTCCGGTAGCATGGTATTTCTTTTATCCCTAGTGAGGCAACAAAGTAAGGTAAAACACCCAAGTGGATCGCAGAACTTTCTCTCACGTTCACTGCACTAGCCACCCCCGTTACTCCAACTAATGCACACGTTCCCCCTCACACGCTCTCATAAACATGCTTGATCATACAAGTAAATAAGAACGGGGTACATAATATGCATCTACTTTCATAACTGAAACAAAACCATTGCAATCTCAAACATATATTAACTCATAAAAAGATCCACCACAAAGGTATTACATAGATGACCGTAATCATGTTCAGCAGCTCATACGGTACTAATTAGTGAAGCTCAAGAGAGAGATACATAAGTTACTTCCACAAACCCATAGTCCAGAGGTGGACTACTCCCTCTTCATCATGGAGACGGTGGAGAAGTCGTTGGAGAAGATGGAGACCACGCCGGCAACGCCCCGCCGGAGTTTTCCCCCTCCAATCTGCAACTCCAGGTCTCTGTTTCGGTGTTTCTGTGTTTCTGCGGCGCTCCTTCCAGAAACGTCGGGGGATAATTTTTATAGGCGTTTTTAGGTCAAAACGGAGTCGGTGGAGGAAAGATCGACGACAGCGGGCTCCGAGGCCCAACTTGATGGGTCCCACGTGGCCAGGTACAGGGGCCGCGTGGGCCCACCTCTTTTGGCCCTCGGGCTCCGCTTGTTTGCTTCCTTCGCCCCAAGTCTTGTTCCTTCCAAAAAATGATGCTCGTAAATTTCCAGGTCATTTGGACGTCGTTTGGGTCCCTGAAACATTAAAGGAAAGAAATAGGGTTTTCTGCCTGCGCAAGGTTAATTCCATAAAAAATAGGAAACATATCAAATATTCCCAAAATCATTATAAAACAGTGATATAACCCTTATATGATGCAAATATGACTGGAATATAAGTAAAAATAATGCAAAGTTCATGTATGCATTTTACATGCATCACCCAGGCACAAGTAAACGGGCCGGCTGGGTCCACGTGCTTTTCAGCATTTTGGGTCATTTTTTAAAAAATAGAAAAAAATACAAAACGGGTCGTGCCGTGTTGGCCCGCGGGTCTAACTTCGACAGACGAACGTGGGACATGGTGTGTCGTGGACCATGCACGGCTTGTTTAGTCACATGTCGGGCCAGGCATGTTACGTGTTGGGCAAGGTGCGACTGGATTGAAGATGAAAATGATCTCCATAGATCCTTCTAAACAATCAAATTGTGGGCTCTTTCTTTCAGACACTTATCCGGTCTCCCAATATTGGATGTCCGTAAAGGGTATGGACATGTTCGAAAATGCCCAACATGTCGATCGCGGGCACACCAGTCAATAACTTCGGTGGCCCGACTAGCTATGTTCAATGCAGTGATCCACTCACTGACCCTCACCAACCCCTTGTCCTGCTTTGTCTAGCCCCCGCTCTCCTCATCGACGCCTTCCTCGCACGCCACCTCCGTTCCTTGCATCAGTTTTTTAGTGTCGTACTAAGAGAAGCGGGATATTTGAGCTATATGTGGATGATTGCGTCTGAAATGTGGTTCTCAGAAAAATTCAAAAGTTGTGGTTTTTTGTAATTAGAGCCTTTGTGGTTGTGGTTTTATGTAATTACCTCATGAAAATTAGTAAGATTTCCAGAGTTATCTTTTTTGTCAATTACACATGTAAATAGTGGAAGAGCGTGCCTCTGCCATGGAAGCAAAATAAAACATTCCACCCAATAGAGAGGGCTGAGGCGTCTCGAGGATTAGTGTTGATATCTAAGGATGGCAATGGGTAGGGTATGGGGCGGGTAGAGCAATACCATACCCATACTCCATGTAGTTAATGGGTAAAAATTCTACCCGTACCCGCGGGTATAAAACTCTACCCGTACCCATACCCGACGGTTACCCATTACCATTGGGTACCCAACGGGTAGATTAAATAGTACACACATTATTCATAAACTTACATTCATCGGTGGCACATTTCACAAGAGAAAAACATTTAGCTCAACTCAATGAGTATATGACAATTAGCTCAACTCAAATTAATAATTGATGACAATTTTACATAGGTTCATAAGCTCACGAGAATAAATGTTGAATCTCCACGGGTAAGGTCCAGATGTTAGTATAAATGGGTAGGGTATGGGTATACCCATGGATATAAGGCTATACCCATGCCCTACTCGCGACTTAACGGGTAGGGTACACATACTACCCATGGGTATAAATTGTGGCCATACCAGTACCCATGCGGGTACGGTACCCGTACCCATGGGTAAAATTGTCATCCTTATCGGTATCCTCCTCATGTGCATGTGAGAAGATGCATGGTCATTTGAAGCCTTTTAGGAATCTTAAACATGTGCACAAGCCCACTATTAGTATGGCCAAGAACCTTTTTGAACTTTGCACATGAGTGAAGCGGGAAGTTAAACCCCTTCCAGCCACCACTAGGTGCAGTGTCGGGAACTCCTAAGCGAGTGATGTGGGGTATGATGACGTGGATCGCAAGTTCGTTGGGAGACCCCAAGAGGAAGGTATGATGCAGTGTAGCAGCAGTTTCCCTCAGTATGAAACCAAGGTTTAATCGAACCAGTAGGAGCAAGAAATCACTTCTGAAGATTATCAGTGGCGCGCTGACGTCGAACCTGCACACAACACAATCAAACTACATTGCCCCAACGAAACAGTGAGGTTGTCAATCTCACCGGCTTGCTGAAAACAAAGGATTAAACGTATGGTGTGGAAAACTGTAGTAAATTGCAGAGAATGAAAAGGAACAATGTTTACAGTTGGTTGTATTATTAGTGTAAAAGAATGGACCGGGGTCCACTGTCACTAGTGGTGTCTCTCAATAAAAGATAACTAACATGCTGGGTGAACAAATTACAGCTGGGCAATTGACAAAATATTGAGCGCATGACAATGCATATATATGACATGATGATTACTATGATATTCATGTGGGTATTACGACAAAATACATAGACCGTTATCCAACAACGTCTATGACTAATAATCCACCTCCAGGTTGTCATCCGAGTTCCCCGTTGGTATTAAGTTGCAAGCAACGGATAATCACATTAAGTAATGTGCGTAATGTAAATAAATGCATTAGACCTAACGGCGCACCCTTAAGCTAAGCATCGGTTATTTTATTCCTAGTGGCAACAGCACATCCACAATCTTAGAAGTTATTGTCACTCTCCCAGATTACCGGAGGCATGAACCCACTATCTAGCATAAATACTCACTCTTAGAGTTACAAGCATGTACTTGGCCAAAGCATCTACTAGTAACGGAAAGCATGCAAGATCATAAATAACATATAGGATAGATTGATAATCAACTTGACATAGTATGCAATATTCATCGGATCCCAGCAAACACAACATGTATCATTACAATAAGATGATCTTGATCATGATAGGCAGCTCACAAGATCTAAACATGATAGCATAAAGTGGAGAGACAACCATCTAGCTACTGCTATGTACCCGTAGTCCAAGGATGAACTACTCACGTGATGACCCACAAGTATAGGGGGTGTATCGCAGTACTTTCGATAAATAAGAGTGTCGAACCCAACGAGGAGCAGAAGGTGCTGGCAAGTAGTTTTGATCAAGAATTCACTGTAAAAGCTAGCAGACAGGTTTTCAGTAGTATTCGAAACAGCAGGTAAAAACAGTGCAAGTAAATAAACGAGCGCGGCAACAAATGCAGCGAGTGGCCCAATCCTTTTGAGTGCAAAGGACAAGCCGAGTGTGTTACTTATAAGAGACAAATGTTCCTGAGGACACATGGGAATTTCGTCAAGTGCTTTCGCTTCGTGCAACTGGTTAATCTTCATTGTTTTGATAAGTGTTGTGTGGGTGAATCTATGCTAACGCACCGCCCTTCCTAGGACTAATACGCACTTGTGATTATACCCCCTGCAAGCATCCGCGAATGCAGAAAAGTAATTAAGATAAATCTAACCACAGCTTTAAACTCTGAGACCCTACGCTCCCTCGTGCACTATCTTACTAACGGGGGTTCAGGTTTCTGTCACTCCGGCAACCCCTCAACTAGCAAGCTAGGTACACGATGCATTCCCCTAGGCCCATAAAGGTGAAGTGTCATGTAGTCGACGTTCACATGACACCACTAGAAGAATGACACCACAACTTAAATATCAAACCATTAAATATTAACGCAGCATTATTTCACTACTAACAACATGACTTCCCCATGTCCTCAAGAACTACAAACTACTCACAAGACATCATATGGATCATGATCAGAGATGATATGGCAATGAATAACAATCTGGACATGAACACTAATCCACCAAACAAACTCAATAGCATCAATAACAAGGAGTAATCAACACCGGGAGAGTCTCCCCAATGAACTAGACAAGGTACAGCCCTAGATGTTACAGCAAGATGGATGTGGAGTCGGTGGAGATGATGGTGATGGCGCAGTGGATGGTGGTGATGATGATCCCGATGAAGTCCAGCGTGATGACGATGACGATGGCGATGATTTCCCCTCTCCGGGAGGGAATTTCCCCGGCAGGATCTCCCTGCCAGAGAGCTCTTTCTCTCTCGGTGGTTTCCGTCCCGTGGAGGCGGCGGAATATTTCGTGGACGTACCCCCCGTGCTTAGGTTTTCGGGAGGCAGATATACGCGAAGAGGCAACCTGGGGGGTGGACCCAGGTGGCCACGCCATAGCTGGGCGCGGCCCACAGGCCAGCCGCGCCCAGGTGTGGCGTGGGGCCCACCTGGCCCACCTGGCTGCCTCCTTTTGGCTGCCTCCGGCATCTGACATTATAAGACCCCCAGAATTGGTTTCGTGATTTTTGGAGTTCCGCTGATATGCTGACTTGACGACGCTTTTTCCAGCAGAAACCTGACTCCGGAAGGATAATTCCCAATAATCATCAAACATGCAAAATAAGGCAAAATAACATAAGTATCATGTATTAATATGAAATATAAGGATAGATAATGACAAATTATGATATAAAATAGTGATGCAAAATGGACGTATCAACTCCCCCCAAGCTTAGACTCGCTTGTCCCCAAGCGAAAACTGAGCTCAGTAAACAAGTCCACATGTTTATGGAGTGAAGTGTCGATAATAAAGAATACGGACAAGAAGCATCAGTATTTACTCAGCTAAACAAGTCATTTTAAACAGCAGTCTCTACACATTCTACTTAACTTGGAACAAGTAATGGAACAACCACAAATAAAGGTACATTAAGCAAACCAATTGGATGTGGCAAACTGTGTTCTTGGTCAGAGAACAATCAACATTCTAACTTATCTTTCAAGAAGAGTCTTTATACTAGAGCTATATTGCAGAAATAGAGTTGCTCAATCATCACTGTTCCTTTCACATTCCAAAGAAAACTGTCAAAGTCATATTCTCAAAGATAAAACTTCATGTGCTCAAGCAAAGTAGACAAAACATGATAGGAAATATTATGAACTATAAATGATTGTATCTATAACAATTCGAGTGCTTGCTCGGGATAGAGGGAATAGGTTTACTGACTCAACAATAAATAAATGATAGGCCCTTCGCAGAGGGAAGCAGGGATTAAAACGTGTGCTAGAGCTTTTTAGTTCCCGAAGGCATAGAGAGTGTAAAAATATTGCTTTGAGAGGTGTATGCTATTGGTCAACAAATCAGTGGTAGAATCCTTGTCATCTTCCATACTAATTAACTTTTAGAGCGGTTCCGAGAGTTTATAGAACTGCACTTGTAACAAGCACTTATTGATGACACTCCTCCCAACCATTTCTTTCCACAAACCATGGCTTGACCGAATCCTCGGTTGCCGACCAACAATCACCGTGGAGGAGTGTCTATTTATTTATTTATTTATTTATAGGGTGGACTAACCAGCTCTTTTAATGCAAAATAAAAGGTGGAGAAGCAGATGAAGCTGCCAATCCTTGTAAATCAGTTAGCATGGAAGATGACACATCTGCTACCACGTCCTTATGAGCTTGGTGAACAGTGACACAAAAAGGGATATAATAATAGTTTTGAATAGTTAAAGGTAGCACACGAGAAAATGTACTTGGAGTAGTGCGAACACTACATGATAGGTAGTTATGGTGGACACGAATGGAGTGCTTTGGTTCAGGGTTTTGGATGCACGAGAAGTATCTCCTCTCAGTACAAGGTTTTAGGCTAGCAAGGTTTAGTAGCAAGCACAAGAATTGAGAGAGACAAACACTTATAGATCTAATAGAACAACCATGCTATCTACTTTGTGGGCACAAAACACTTTAATTCAAGAATAATAAACTCATTGGCCAACAAAGAGGAAAACAATAGGGATAATGTTATTGCAACCAGTTCCCTCTTTTCTACTTAAGTGTAAAAAGTATTGATACTACTGACCAGTCTAAGTTTGCCACAACCAACTAAATTTACTTGCTGCACCCAAAGTGATGCCAATACTAATGTAACAAGATCAGCATATGACAAAGGACTTGCTGGCTAAAATAAAGTGTGCAGAAAGTAAAGATAAAGCTTCTCATTAATATTCCATCACAATAAACCTCACACCAACGGATACAACGATAACCAACTAAGGAGTGATACTCCACATTGCAAACTATCTCATATGATAACTTCTCTACTCATGGTACTAAGCAAAAATATAAAGATAAAGATAAAGATGGTGATACTGAAAACACCCCCCCCCCAAGCTTGAAACAAGCTGGGAGTGTGTTGTTACCCATGGTGAATTACTCCCTTGGCGGTGATGGTGGTGGCGCCCCTCTAATGAGCTTCTCGGCAAGCTCCATTAACTCATCAACTCTACCAATGAGGGTGCGGACAAGCTCTGAATTCTGCTCAATGCGGTTCATCATCCTGTCAGAGGGTGAATCCCAGCTTTTGGAGTTGTTACCCCACTTCTCTTCAGCTTTGGAGCTCCCTTTTCCTGCATGGTCAGAACGATCCATATCCCAGCTACTGGGCAATTCTGATTCTGGAACTTTTTCAAAGGGATACTTATGGATGAGAGTGTGAAAAGGCCTTTTGGTATCTGAAGGAAGTGTTCTTGGAGCTAGGAAGCGACGAGGAACTCTCCCACCAGTGCTCATCCTCGCGCCCTGCCTGGCCCTGGGCTTGTTCTGCACCACTCCGATGCTTGCAACGGTAGCGGTGGGAATAGGACTTGGATCTTCCTCTTCTTCACCGACAGCTTCAGTCTTCTCCTTCTCCTCCTCAGCATCTTGGTCTTTCAGATCTTTCTTCAGGCCCTCCTTGTCAGGGTTGTTGGAGGCGACCATGGTGCTCTAGACTTCTACAACCCTGGCAGAAACAGCTCGAAAACAAACGCGACGAAAACACGAGATACGGACCTCGGGAGATCCGGGTAAATATATAGCAGAAAATAACGCGTGAAAAGGAAAGCACAGGGCGAAGCGGAGTCGGAGGGGGTCTCCGAGGCGACCACGCCATAGCTGGGCGCGGCCCAGGTGGGGCCCGCGCCCTGCTGTGGCGTGGTGCCCTCGGGCACCTCCTCCGGCACTTATTCGTCTTGATATTTCCAAAATTGTATAAAATAACTAATATAAAAGTTTCGAAGTAAAACGCGGACTTTTTCTTACCGAAATCATACCTACTTCAAATCAGACTCTGCAGTTTCCTGTTTCTGAGTTTTAATAAATTCCTCCGGAGATACCATTTGAATAATATCAACATTTTCATTATAAGATTCTCCAGAAATATAATGTTTAAGTCTCTGCCCATTAACAACTTGAGGTTTGTCACCGTCAAGTGAATTAATTTTTATTGCACCAGAACGATAAACTTCTTCCACAATGTAAGGTCCTTCCCATTTTGAGAGTAATTTTCCTGCAAAAAATCTGAGACGAGACCTATACAATAAAACTTTATCACCTATGCAAAATTCTCTTTTTAAAATTCTCTTGTCATGCCATCTCTTAACTTTCTCTTTGAAAAGTTTAGCATTTTCATATGCTTCACTTCTCCATTCATCTAGAGAGCTTAACTCTAGCAACCTTTTCTCACCAGCTAATTTGAAATCTCTATTAAGCTCTTTGATTGCCCAATAGGCCTTGTGTTCTAATTCTAGAGGTAAATGACAAGCTTTTCCATAAACCATTTTATAAGGAGACATGCCCATAGGATTTTTATATGCTGTTCTATAAGCCCACAAAGCATCATTAAGCTTTCTAGCCCAATTCTTTCTAGACCTATTGACAGTCTTTTGCAAAATCAACTTAATTTCTCTATTTGATAACTCTACTTGACCACTAGTTTGAGGATGATACGGTGAAGCAATTCTGTGATTGACACCATATTTAGCAAGAGTTTTTCTAAAACCACCATGAATAAAGTGTGAACCACCATCAGTCATGAGATATCTAGGCACACCAAACCTCGAGAAAATAACATCCTTAAGCATTTTTAAGGAAGTCTTACCATCAGCACTAGAGGTTGGTATAGCCTCTACCCACTTAGTAACATAATCAACAGCAACTAGAATATGAGTATAACCATCTGAAGCGGGAAAAGGACCCATAAAGTCAAATCCCCAACAATCAAAAGGTTCAATAACAAGAGAATAATTCATAGGCATCTCATTACGTCTACTAATATTCCCAACTCTCTGACATTGATCACAGGTCAAAACAAATTTTCTTGCATCTTTAAAAAGAGTAGGCCAATAAAAACCTGATTGTAGAACCTTTTGTGCAGTTCTATCTCCGGCGTGATGTCCTCCATAAGCACTACCATGGCATTTATCCAATATTTCCTTCTGCTCATGCTCTGGAACACATCTTCTCATAATACCATCAACTCCTTCTCTATATAAATGTGGGTCATCCCAAAAATAATGCCTCAAGTCACAGAAGAATTTCCTCCTTTGCTGATAAGTAAAAGTTGGAGGCAAATACTTGGCAACAATAAAGTTAGCATAATCAGCATACCAGGGACAATCATTCGAATTTACCTTTATAGAAGCCAACTGCTCATTTCGAAAATTGTCATCAACAGGAATAGGATCATGCATTATATTTTCTAATCTAGACAGATTATCAGCAACAGGATTTTCAGCACCTTTTCTATCAACAATATGCAAATCGAACTCTTGTAACAGGAGAACCCATCTAATAAGTCTAGGCTTAGCATCCTTCTTATCCATAAGGTATTTAATAGCAGCATGATCAGTATGAATAGTTACCTTAGAATCAACAATATAAGGTCTAAACTTATCACAAGCAAACACTACTGCTAAAAATTCCTTCTCAGTAGTAGCATAATTCTTTTGAGCTGCATCAAGAGTCTTACTAGCATAATGAATAACATTTAACTTTTTATCTACTCGCTGTCCTAAAACAGCACCTACAGCAAAATCACTAGCATCACACATAATTTCAAATGGTAAAGTCCAGTCTGGTGGTTGAACAATAGGAGCAGTTATTAAAGCCTTCTTCAAAATTTCGAATGCCTCTTTACACTCGTCATCAAAAACAAATGGAACATCCTTTTGAAGAAGATTGGTAAGTGGCTTTGAAATTTTAGAGAAATCTTTAATAAACCTTCTATAAAAACCAGCATGACCAAGAACACTACGAATACCTTTCACATCTCGGGGGCATGGCATTTTCTCAATTGCTTCCACTTTAGCTCTATCAACTTCAATACCTCTTTCAGAAATTTTATGCCCAAGAACAATGCCTTCATTAACCATAAAATGGCATTTCTCCCAATTAAGAACAAGATTGGTTTCTTCACATCTCTGCAAAACTTTGTCAAGATTGTGCAAACAGTTATCAAAAGAAGTTCCATAGACGGAGAAATCGTCCATGAAGACTTCCACAATTTCTTCACAAAAACCGTGAAAAATAGCAGACATGCATCTCTGAAAAGTAGCAGGAGCATTACATAAACCAAAAGGCATACGTCTATAAGCATAAGTACCATAAGGACAGGTAAAAGTGGTTTTCTCCTGATCTTCCTTTCTAACAGCTATTTGGGAAAAACCAGAATAACCATCAAGGAAACAAAAATGAGTTTTCTTAGACAACCTTTCTAACATCTGATCAATAAAAGGCAAAGGATAATGATCTTTCTTAGTAACCTTATTGACCTTACGAAAATCAATGCACATTCTATAACCAACTACAACTCTCTGAGGAATAAGCTCATCATTTTCATTAGGCACAACAGTTATTCCTCCTTTCTTAGGAACACAATGAACAGGACTAACCCATCTACTATCAGCAATAGGATAAATTATACCTGCTTCAAGAAGTTTTAATACCTCATTTCTTACCACTTCCTTCATCTTAGGAATTAAACGACGTTGATGCTCAACAACAGGCTTGGCATCAGGCTCAATATTAATAGCATGCTGACATATAGCAGGAGAAATCCCTTTTAAATCATCAAGAGTATAGCCCATTGCGCCTCTATGTTTCTTCAGAACTTGCAATAATTTTGCTTCTTCATCTCCTGAAAGTTTAGAACTAATAATAACAGGATATATTTTCTTATCATCAATATGAACATACTTAAGATTATCAGGTAAAGGCTTAAGATCAAAAACAGGGTCTTCTTTAGGAGGGGGCGCAATTCCCAGGTCCTCCACAGGTAAATCATGCCTAAGCATTTGAGGTTGACGCAGAAAGATGTCGTCAATCTCCCTTCTTTCTTCTGCAAAAACTTCACTTTCGTGGTCTTCCAAAAATTGCTGCAAAGCATTGTTAGGACCAACAGCAATAGAAGCAAGCTGTTCAACTTGAAAGTTCTCATTAGGCATTTCAGGTTCATAATGATTCTTAGCAAATTTTGAAAAATTAAACTCATAAGACTCTCCATCGAATCTAGTAAATTTTTCTCTTTTTGACAGTCAATAATAGCACCACAAGTATTCAGGAAAGGTCTACCAAAAATAATAGGACAAGAGTCACTAGCAGCAGAACCGAGAACTAAGAAATCAGCAGGGTATTTAGTCTTACCACATAAAACTTCAACATCTCTGACAATGCCAACTGGACAGATAGTTTCCCTATTAGCAAGCTGAATAACCACATCAATATCTTCCAATTCGCAAGGATCAATTTCCTTCCTGATTTCCTTGTAGAGAGCATAAGGGATAGCGCTGGAACTAGCACCAATATCACAGAGACCATAATAACAATGCTCACCTATTTTAACAGAAAGCACAGGAACACTAGGCTTTCGAGCTCTTTTAGGATGTGTAACCATGTTAGAAGCTTCTTCACAAAACACAATATGACCTCCTTCTACATTTTCAGTTACAAGTTCCTTAACCATAGCTACTTCATGTTCTACACTAATTTGCTCATCAGGTTCCCTAGGTTTACGTTCACTTTTGCTAACCACACTAGCCAAAATAGAGTGTTCTTTTACTTTAACAGGAAAAGGTATTTTTTCAATATAGGGTTCTGGTATAATGCGATCAACAGTTTGAACTTCAACATTTTTAGCAAGAGCAAATTAGCATTATCTTCATAAGGTTCATGATACTTTTCCCAACCTTGTCTAGGAATATCGAGATACGAGGCAAAGGCCTTAAAGTAATTAACAACAACTTGAGAATCAAGACCATAAGTAGCATTAAAATTACGAAAACTATCAGTCTCCATAAAGGATTTAATGCATTCGAAATCATAATTTATACCTGACTCCCTACCTTTGTCGTTCTCCCATCCTTCAGTATTTTCCTGGATACGATCAAGAAGATCCCATTTATCTTCATCCTTCATACGAGTGAATGACCAAGAACAAGAAGTGTCCAATAAATCTTTATCATGATAGGAAAGTCTTGCATAAAAGTTATTGATGACAATATTACTTGGAATCCCATGAACAGGGCATTTGAGCATTAATAATTTCAATCTCCCCCAAGCTTGGGCAATACTTTCTCCCTCATAAGGCCAAAAAGTGAATATAGAATTCCGATCCTTATGAATCTCACTTGGAGGATAAAACTTGTAATAAAAGAGAGGGACAATTTCAGCCCAGCTCAATGAAGGACCATTCTTCAGCAGACTATACCATTCAGCAGCTCTGCCATCCAGCGACAGAGTAAATAATTTCCTTTTAATAATGTCCATCGAAATACCTGCACACTTGAACAAACCGCATAGTTCATGTATATAAAGCAAATGATTACCAGGATGAACAGTTCCATCATAGCGGTTATCCATAATACGTCCAACAATTTTCGTAGGTATTTTAAATGGAACAATCTCAGCAGATGGAGGATCATCTACTACCGTAGCAGTGGTAGTAGTCCTCCCAAACAGCGAACCAAATGGATTTGACTCCATAACAGTCATTACAGTAAATAATTTCCTTACCAATTTCCTTACCAATAGCGCTTCACTCCCCGGCAACGGCGCCAGAAAATAGTCTTGATGACCCACAAGTATAGGGGGTGTATCGCAGTACTTTCGATAAATAAGAGTGTCGAACCCAACGAGGAGCAGAAGGTGCTGGCAAGTAGTTTTGATCAAGAATTCACTGTAAAAGCTAGCAGACAGGTTTTCAGTAGTATTCGAAACAGCAGGTAAAAACAGTGCAAGTAAATAAACGAGCGCGGCAACAAATGCAGCGAGTGGCCCAATCCTTTTGAGTGCAAAGGACAAGCCGAGTGTGTTACTTATAAGAGACAAATGTTCCTGAGGACACATGGGAATTTCGTCAAGTGCTTTCGCTTCGTGCAACTGGTTAATCTTCATTGTTTTGATAAGTGTTGTGTGGGTGAATCTATGCTAACGCACCGCCCTTCCTAGGACTAATACGCACTTGTGATTATACCCCCTGCAAGCATCCGCGAATGCAGAAAAGTAATTAAGATAAATCTAACCACAGCTTTAAACTCTGAGACCCTACGCTCCCTCGTGCACTATCTTACTAACGGGGGTTCAGGTTTCTGTCACTCCGGCAACCCCTCAACTAGCAAGCTAGGTACACGATGCATTCCCCTAGGCCCATAAAGGTGAAGTGTCATGTAGTCGACGTTCACATGACACCACTAGAAGAATGACACCACAACTTAAATATCAAACCATTAAATATTAACGCAGCATTATTTCACTACTAACAACATGACTTCCCCATGTCCTCAAGAACTACAAACTACTCACAAGACATCATATGGATCATGATCAGAGATGATATGGCAATGAATAACAATCTGGACATGAACACTAATCCACCAAACAAACTCAATAGCATCAATAACAAGGAGTAATCAACACCGGGAGAGTCTCCCCAATGAACTAGACAAGGTACAGCCCTAGATGTTACAGCAAGATGGATGTGGAGTCGGTGGAGATGATGGTGATGGCGCAGTGGATGGTGGTGATGATGATCCCGATGAAGTCCAGCGTGATGACGATGACGATGGCGATGATTTCCCCTCTCCGGGAGGGAATTTCCCCGGCAGGATCTCCCTGCCAGAGAGCTCTTTCTCTCTCGGTGGTTTCCGTCCCGTGGAGGCGGCGGAATATTTCGTGGACGTCCCCCCGTGCTTAGGTTTTCGGGAGGCAGATATACGCGAAGAGGCAACCTGGGGGGTGGACCCAGGTGGCCACGCCATAGCTGGGCGCGGCCCACAGGCCAGCCGCGCCCAGGTGTGGCGTGGGGCCCACCTGGCCCACCTGGCTGCCTCCTTTTGGCTGCCTCCGGCATCTGACATTATAAGACCCCCAGAATTGGTTTCGTGATTTTTGGAGTTCCGCTGATATGCTGACTTGACGACGCTTTTTCCAGCAGAAACCTGACTCCGGAAGGATAATTCCCAATAATCATCAAACATGCAAAATAAGGCAAAATAACATAAGTATCATGTATTAATATGAAATATAAGGATAGATAATGACAAATTATGATATAAAATAGTGATGCAAAATGGACGTATCATCACACATCACTCCGGAGGCAGGCATGGTGATGTAGAGCCCTCCGGTGATGATTCCCCTCTCTGGCAGGGTGCCTGGAAGAGATTCTGAACCCTCCTGAGCTAGGGTTGACGGCGGCGGCGTCTCTGAAACTTTTCGTGGATAATGGCTCGGGTATTTAGGGTTTTCGCGTCGGGAGGAATAAATAGGCGAAAGGGCGGCGGCTGGAGACGCCTGTGGGGCCCACACCACCCCACGGCGCGGCAGGGGGCCCGCGCGGCCCCATGGTATGGCTGCCTCGTGGCTCCCTTCCGTCTCTCCTTTGGACTCCGTGTACGTGTTGGAAAATAGGAGGTTCTATCCAACTTTCGTCCAATTCCGAGAATATTTCCAGACTAGCTTTTCTGGAATACAAAAACAGCAGAAAACAGGAACTGGCACTGTGGCATCTTGTTAACAGGTTAGTCCCAGAAAATACATAAAAATGCTATGAAGTGTATATAAAACATGTAACAATTGGTATAATATCAACATGGAACATTAGAAATTATAGATATGTTTGAGACGTATCAAGCATCCCCAAGCTTAGTTCTACTCGTCCTCGAGTAGGTAAAATGATAAAAACAAAATAATTTCTGAGGTGACATGCTACAATCATAATCTTGATCAAATAGTATTGTAAAGCACATGTTATGAATGAAGTGATCCGGTCAATGGTCTATAGTTTGCTAGCAAGTAGATAATGAGCAAACAACTGAATCATATAAGCAAAAACTTTTCATGAATAGTACTTTCGAGACAAGCATCAAAGAGTTTTGCATAAGAGTTAACTCATAAAGCAATAGGTTCTAAGTAAAAGGTATTTAACCAACACAAAGGAAGATTTAAGCTTCATTAATTACTTTCAACTTTCAACATATATATCTCATGGATATTTGTCAACACAAAGCAATATAATGAGTGCAATATACAAGCATATAAAAATTGTTGCACCAAAGTTGACACTAGTGTTTGCTTCTAAGATAGAAAGAAGTAGGAAAACTGACTCAACATAAAAGTAAAAGAAAGGCCATTCGCAGAGGGAAGCAGAGATTAAATCATGTGCTAGAGCTTTTTAAGTTTTTTTAAAATCATAAAGAGAATAAAAATAGTTTTGGGAAGTGTTTGTTAATTGTCAACGAATCAGAAAATGGAAAGTACAATATGACCCCTGCCAACCAGACTTTTAAGAGCGGCTCCCATGAAGGACGTTATTTCTACCAGCAAGGCAGATCATCCCTCTTCTCTTTTGTTTACACATGCAGATATTTCACTGTTTGTCATTGCTTAACTGATAAATCAGGGCAAAAATATGAAGAGAATTAAGCGGTTAAAGTTGTAATTAATTGGGACTGGGCACCCCATTTGCCAGCTCTTTTTGCAAAATTAATGGATAAGCGGATGTATATGCCGCTAGTCCGTGGTAAAGTCTGTTTGACAGTTGACATAAAGACATCCACCCCGTCCTCATGAGCTTGGTAAACATTGACACAAAAAGGAGTAATAATTTTGAATAGTTTAAAGGTAGCACATGAAAATTTTACTTGGAATGGTAAGAAAATACCACATATAGGTAGTTATGGTGGACACAATGGCATGGATTTTGGCTCAAGGTTTTGGATGCACGAGAAGCATTCCCTCT
This sequence comes from Poa pratensis, assembly GCA_947311845.1. Taxonomy (NCBI): domain Eukaryota; kingdom Viridiplantae; phylum Streptophyta; class Magnoliopsida; order Poales; family Poaceae; genus Poa; species Poa pratensis. The sequence goes on from CAMZMU010000055.1 coordinate 23,387,664, forward strand.
CAGTACAGAGTTTAGGCTAGCAAGGTTATTTGAAGCAAACACAGGATATCAACCGACACAGCAAGACTTATATGAAAACATATTGCAAGCATTATAAGACTCTACACTGTCTTCCTTGTTAACCAAACCCTTTTACTAGAAAATATCTAAACCTTAGAGATACCAATCATGCAAACCAAATTTCAACGAGCTTTACGGTAGTTCTTCATTAATAGGTTTTAACTACATGATACAAAAGCTTAAACATGAACTACTTGATAACTGAAAACAATTGACAAGTATCAAATTATCCAATACAGTGATCTACAAGAATATGTAAACTTTTTCCATTATACCATCTACCACATGCAATATTTTCTGTTCCAACCAAACACCAATCAATTTATTTCAACATAAACTCTCCAAACAATTATAAGTGAAGTAAGAGAGTACTTTCTTTAAAAGAACTAACAGCTCTGAATAAGAGATGCATGAAAAACAGGAGCTAAAAGCATAGCAATAGCTAGATAAGAATACTCAACAAGTATAAGTGAAGAATAGGAGTATTCATATAAAAAGCGGAGCATGTCTCTCTCCCAATCAAGAATGCTGGGGTCCAATCAAGTTGACCAAAAGAAAAAATAAAATACTAAAAATAAAAGCACACAGACGCTCCAAGTAAAGCATATATGATGTGAAAGAATTAAAATATAGTTTCACTAGAGATGACCTGATAAGTTGCTGACGAAGAAGGGGATGCCTTGGGCATCCCCAAGCTTAGACGCTTGAGTCTTCTTGAAATATGCTGGGTGATCCATGGGAGTATCCCCAAGCTTAAGCTCTTCACTCTTCTTGATCACATTATATCATCCTTCTCTCTTACCCTTGAAAAATTCCGCCACACCAAACTCAGAGTAATTCTCATTAGAGGGTTAGTGCACAATCAAAAACTCACATGTTCTATAAGGACACAAACATGACCGTTACTTTTAACATTAACTACTGCCACTGATGTTATGTGAAGCTCTTCACCCTAAAAAAGAATTCCACTCAACACTAGTAAAAGAGAGAATGCGAAAAATAAAAGACAGAATCTGTCTAAACAGAACAGTCCGCAAAGACGAATTTTTCGAGGCACTTACGTTGCTCAAATCGAAAAACTTTAAACTAACAAAAGATGGGTAATATCGGGGATCACGCATAAAAATTTGCAGATTTAAATAATTTTTCTGTGATTTTACAGAAGTAAAATGGTGAACAACAGAAATCTGTTCCTGCGCAGAAATCCAAATCTAGCATCATCTTCCTATTAGAGGCAATACTTGGCACAACAATGCGATAAAATAAAGATACAAAGGAATTGTTACAGAAGTAAACAACTCCTTGACTCAAAAAGAAAAGAAAAATTGCAGAAATAAAATAATGGGTTGTCTCCCATAAGCGCTTTTCTTTAACGCCTTTCAGCTAGGCGCAAAAAGTAAGAATCAAGTGTTTCCAAGTGAAGAAGCATCAACAGAATAATTTGCTCTAACAATAGAATCAAAAGGTAACTTCATCTTCTTTCTAGGGAAGTGTTCCATACCTTTCTTGAGTGGGAATTGATATTTAATATTCCCCTCTCTCATATCAATAATAGCACCAACAGTTCTAAGAAAAGGTCTTCCCAAAATAATAGGACAAGAAGCATTGCATTCAATATCCAAAACAACAAAATCAACGGGGACAAGGTTATTGTTAACCATTATAAAAACATCATCAACTCTCCCCAAAGGTTTCTTTATAGTATTATCAGCAAGGTGAACATCCAAATAACAGTGTTCCAAAGGTGCTAAATCAAGCATATCATAGAGTTTCTAAGGCATAACAGAAACACTAGCACCAAGATCACATAAAGCATTGCAATCAAAATCATTCACCTTCATTTTAATGATGGGCTCCCAACCATCTTCTAACTTCCTAGGGATAGAAGCTTCATGTTTTAATTTCTCTTCCCTAACTTGCATGAGAGCATTAGTAATATGTTTAGTAAAAGCCATGTTTATAGCACTAGCATTAGGACTTCTAGCTAGCTTTTGCAAGAACTTAATTACTTCAGAAATATTGCAACCATCAAAATCAAAATCATTATTATCAAAGGTAATGGGACCATTGTCTCCCGCATCTCGAAAAATTTCAGCACTTTTATCAGGAACAGTTTCAGTGTTTTCAGGCAATTTTAAACGTTTTGCAACAGAAGTAGAGACATTGCCAACACCAATTACTTTACCATTGATAGTAGGAGGTTTGTTAACACTTGAGTTTATAGCATTTTCAGTAGTAGTAATAGTATAAACTCTAGCAATACTATTCTTTTTAGCAATTTCATCCTCTCTTGCCCACCTAGCATGCAAATCAGCTAACATCCTCACATTATTATCAATTTTAACTTGTATAGCATTGGCAGTAGCAAAGGTATTGTTATCAATAGTTTCAGGTTTAGCTGCCATTCTATTAATCAAAGAAGCTTGTGCTTCAGACATGGATGAAATGCAAGTTTCAGCATTAGAAATCTTAATTTGCAAACCAGAAATTTCCCTATTTAAGTTCTCAAGTTGATGTCCTATATTCTTCAACATAGCAGATTGTTCATTCATAGTTTTAGTAAACAATTGGTTTTGCTCATATTGCGTTTGCATAAAGTTCTTAGTAGCCTTTTCAACTTCTAACATCCTTTCCTCACTAGGCATTCCAGATCTACCATAAGAATTAGCATAACCATTGCCACTATTAGAAGGATAGGGCTTATAATTGTTATTACCAAAACTATTCCTATAAGCATTGTTGTTGAAGTTATTATTTTTAATGAAGTTCACATCAACATGCTCTTCTTGAGCAACCAAAGAAGCTAAAGGAACATTATTTGGATCAACATGCATTTTTCCATTTGTAAGCATAGACATAATAGTATCAATCTTATCACTCAAGGAAGAGATTTCTTCAACAGAATTTACCTTCTTACCTTGTGGAGCTCTTTCGGTGTGCCATTCAGAATAATTTATCATCATATCATCAAGAAGCTTTGTTGCAGCACCCAAAGTGATGGACATAAAGGTACCTCCAGAGGCCGAATCCAATAGGTTTCTTGAAGAAAAATTTAGTCCTGCATAAAAGGTTTGGATGATCATCCAAGCAGTCAGTCCATGGGTGGGACAATTCTGTACCAATGATTTCATTCTCTCCCAAGCTTGAGCAACATGCTCATTATCAAATTGTTTGAAATTCATAATGCTACTTCTCAAAGATATGATCTTAGCAGGAGGATAATATTTTCCTATGAAAGCATCTTTGCATTTAGTCCATGAATCAATACTATTTCTAGTCAAAGATAGCAACCATTCTTTAGCACGTCCTCTCAAAGAGAAAGGAAAAAGTTTCAGTTTAATAATATCACCATCTACATCCTTATACTTTTGCATCTCACAAAGTTCAACAAAATTATTAAGGTGAGCAGCAGCATCATCATCAGTACTAACACCAGAGAATTGCTCTTTCATAACAAGATTTAAAAGTGCAGGTTTAATTTCATAGAATTCTACGTTAGAAGCAGGTGGAGCAATAGGTGTACTAATGAAATCATTGTTATTCGTGCTAGTGAAATCACACAACTTAGTGTTCTCAGGGGTACTCATTTTAGCAAAATTAAAACAAAACAGAAAAATAATAACTTGAAAATAAAAGTAACTAATTTTTTTGTGTTTTTGATAAATAAAGCAAACAAGACTAAATAAAAATAAACTAAGCAAGACAATAACAAAGTAAAGAGATTGGAAGCGTGAAACTCCTCTTGCAGAAATCCTCTTGCTCCCCGGCAACGGCGCCAGAAAAAGTTCTGGCGTGTGGAAGGGGAAGTAAGGAGATTTCTGAACCGAAGTGCTTCCACTCCCCGGCAACGGCGCCAGAAAAAGTTGCTTGATGACGTGGATTGCATGTTCGTTGGGAGACCCCAAGAGGAAGGTATGATGCGGTGTAGCAGCAGTTTCCCTCAGTATGAAACCAAGGTTTAATCGAGCCAGTACGAGCAAGAAATCACTTCTGAAGGTTGTCATTGGCGCGCTGACGTGGAACCTGCATACAACACAATCAAACTACTTTGCCCCAACGAAACAGTGAGGTTGTCAATCTCACCGGCTTGCTGAAAACAAAGGATTAAACGTATGGTGTGGAAAATAGTAGTAAATTGCAGAGAATGAAAAGGAACAATTTTTGCAGTTGATTGTATTATCAGTGTAAAAGAATGGACTGGGGTCCATAGTTCACTAGTGGTGTCTCTCCATAAAAGATAACTAACATGCTGGGTGAACAAATTACAGCTGGACAATTGACAAAATATTGAGCGCATGACAATGCATATATATGACATGATGATTACTATGATATTCATGTGGGCATTACGACAAAATACATAGATCGTTATCCAACAGCGTCTATGACTAATAATCCACCTCCAGGTTATCATCCGAGTTCCCCCTTAGTATTAAGTTGCAAGCAACGGATAATCGCATTAAGTAATGTGCGTAATGTAAACAAATGCATTAGACCTAACGGCGCACCCTTAAGCTAAGTATCGGTTATTTTATCCCTAGTGGCAACATCACATCCATAATTTTAGAAGTTATTTTCACTCTCCCAGATTAGCGGAGGCATGAACCCACTATCTAGCATAAATACTCACTCTTGGAGTTAGAAGCATTTACTTGGCCAAAGCATCTACTAGTAACGGAAAGCATGCAAGATCATAAATAACATATAAGATAGATTGATAATCAACTTGGCATAGTATTCAATATTCATTGGATCCCAGCAAACACAACATGTAGCATTACAATAAGATGATCTTGATCATGATAGACAGCTCACAAGATCTAAACATGATAGCATAAAGTGGAGAGACAACCATCTAGCTACTGCTATGGACCCGTAGTCCAAGGATGAACTACTCACGCATCACTCCGGAGGCAGGCATGGTGATGTAGAGCCCTCCGGTGATGATTCCCCTCTCCGGCAGGGTGTCGGGAAGAGCTTTTGAACCCTCCCGAGCTAGGGTTGACGGCGGCGGCGTCTCTGGAACTTTTCGTGGATAATGGCTCGGGTATTTAGGGTTTTCGCGTCGGGAGGAATAAATAGGCGAAAGGGCGGCGGCTGGAGACGCCGTGGGGCCCACACCACCCCACGGCGCGGCAAGGGGGGGCCGCGCGGCCCCATGGTGTGGCTGCCTCGTGGCTCCCTCCGTCTCTCATTTGGACTCCGTGTACGTGTTGGAAAAATAGCAGGTTTTGTCCAAGTTTCGTCCAATTCCGAGAATATTTCCAGACTAGCTTTTCTGGAATACAAAAACTGCAGAAAACAGGAACTGGCACTGTGGCATCTTGTTAATAGGTTAGTCCCAGAAAATGCATAAAAATGCTATGAAGCGTATATAAAACATGTAACAATTGGTATAATATCAACATGGAACATCAGAAATTATAGATACGTTTGAGACGTATCAGGGTACCACGACAAATCCCATGGTTTGGTACCTAGGGTTGAGATTAGGGGGAGAGATTTGGTAGCGCTGATAGTATCGTCGGCTGACAAGCAAGGATTTACCCAGGTTCAGGCCCCCCGGAGGGTAACACCCTACTTCCTGCTTGTTCGGCTATTCATGTATGAGGTGTACAAAAGAGCTACAATGGCATCCCGGCGAGATGCGATCTCGCTAGGGTTTTGGTGGTATGAGTATTGCGTGACCTAGATCGGCGGTCCTCCAAGCATTTATATAGGAGGTTGGGTCTCGGGATTCGGAACCGATTAGGTTTACAGGTAAGGTAGGTATCTACCGACTTAAGCTTCGCTTGCCTTGGAGCGTACGTCGTCTTCTTGGGCCCCCTTCGTGGGCCTTGGCCGTAGTTTACTAGCAGGCTTGCCACTAGGGCTTAGTTTATACATGCACCAGGTATCCTCATGGTGGGGCACCCGAAGAGTAGGCCCACGTCAGCGAGTCTCCCATGGAGAAGAGAGAGAAATGAGAAAAAAATTGAAGGAAAATGTTGAGATCAAGCTCCTGGTCTTGGCCACAAGTTTGTGAACTACATATCAATTATCTTGTGGTTGCACTTTTTGTGAGATTATTCAAATGGCTAGCTATTGTGTTTCGAATCTTATTGTTGCATAAAAAATCCGGATATCTTGATGTGTGAGATTCTCTAAAGCTCTCTATAGAAGAATGTTTTATATTAATAATAGTGGGAAAACGACTTATTTTATGGTTTTTTAACGTAAAATCTAATGTCTCTATGTTAATACTTGTTGTTGCACTTTTGAGTTTAGAGCAACTAATACTTTACCACCAACTTGTTAAAATCAGTAAGTATTTGTACAACTTGGTTGTTGTTTGCACCTAAGATTTATCCTAATTTTAGACTGAACCTAATATCTCCATACATATTAGATACATACATATAGTTTCTTTCGTGATTGAGTAACAATCCTTAGAAATTATAATAACTAAATAGGAGCAACCCACTAACTGATTTCTCTCAACATGCAAGTTATACACGCCAGTAAGCTTCTAATTGTTCCATATCATCCCCAACAACCTATTTATTCTAAATATGCAAGATATACATGCCATCTTCTAGGTTTACGTATATTTTCTTTTTGCTGACGCGTGCAGATTTTTTTATCATCCTCCTTCCATATCCACGGACTCATCAATGGCCGTCCGGTGAGAAATTGCATTCCTTTCTATTTTGAGATGCTATTAATGAATCTGATTTGCTCTATATATGCATATTAACCATGTTATGGAAGCACATGAGGAAGGCGATGCCATCGTCCATGGAGGTAACTGGTTACCAATTTTCTAGTTTTTGCGGGATTGGAGTAATTTTGCACGAGTTTTAATCACGTATTCAGTTTGAACTGGCAACGTGTGCCACCTGAAATCGATATCACAATTTGGTCACAAAATTTGGACGGCTTTTCACGCTAGATTGATGTTCTTACTGTCTAATTGCTATGTCGTAATGAGCTTGTACTTCCTCGCCGACAATCTATGTTTATTAGTGGAAGTCGTGTGCTCAAATCACTAGGTTTCACAGCTCGAGTTATCTCTTATCAAGTTCCTATGTGTGGTTCCCCTTTCTTCTTGTGACAGATTCGAGGGTGCACATGCTGCAGTCTTCAGAGCAACTAGATGGTTGAATTGATGCTTTCCTCGAAATGCTTAATGTCTGTTATTTTATGGCAAAAGCAGTACTAGTGTACTGTAAGTGTGCTAATTCTACAATATTAGTCAATAAAACAGGGAGGGGCAAGAGAGCGTCAATTTGGGGAGCCCGGTATTTTGGGAAAAAGGGAAAAAATATTTGGAAGTTTCGTAAAAACCTACAATTTGGTACATGGATATATATTTGTAGGATCTACATCCCGATTTTTTCGTCAAAATTACGTTGTACTTTAGGCTGTACAAAAATGACAAATTTCTGGCCCTAGAAAAGAAAAAAACTCATTTTTTTTCTCTTTCATATTTGTCATTTTTGTGTAAATCATGGATGCTAAAATATTTTGATGAAACTTGTGTCATATATAGTATATGTGTACCACATGATTTTTTTTGCAGAATTATTTGAGATTTCAAAATAGTGTTTTTAATTTAAAAAATAAAGAGCTCCATGTAGATCGGGTACTAATAGCAATTTCCGGAGTGGCAAGTGGCCACCCATATAGAGAACAAGGCAACTCACATGATTTTCCATGGGAAGATACAAATTTCAGGATGTAATAACACCAATTTCTGCCGTTCCAGACTGGGCCTCAACGGCAGGTCACCATTCGTCCACTTCCTATTCCTGGCGCAAAAGCTGAGGCCGTCGCATGAGCCGGAAGGAACAGCGCCAGATTTGGGTCCTTGCCTCCTGCAGCCCCAAAAACGTGGGCATGCATGCATAATAAGCTGTACCATTCCCGTCCACAGATCCTTCCCCTCATCGCTGTTGAAGTATCCCAGCAAACTCTCCATTCTGCCCGCGGATCGGGACGAGGGTGTGTGTCTCGCCACTCTCGCGTCGACCCCGCGATGGGTTTGTTGACGGTGGCCGTGAAGAAATGTAACGGCAAGTCGCTCCTCCGCGGCTCCTGCGCCAGTTGTTGCTCTTCATCTCCGTGTGGTGTCCGTAGCAAGGAACAGGCGAAGGCGTACACGCCCGATAAGCACAAGAGGTGGAGGAGGAATCGGTTCTGGAGGAAGAAGAAGAAGTCCGGCAGGAAGTACAGCGGCGATTGCACCTGCGTCAGCCTCAGCGAGCTTGCCAGGCGCGGCGAGAGCGAGGCCATCGCCGACCTCGTGAACAACATCTCGGCCAAGTCAGGTGATCATTAAGATGTGCTCATGTGCATCGTTTGGAATTTTGCAGGACATGGATGTACTTGTGTCATTGAATCTGACGTTCTTTGACATGCGTGTGCACGCTTCAGATGTTACCAAGCACGTGTATGCGGCTGAGGAGATTCTGCGGATCACCAGCCAGAACATTCCCAGCAGGGTGCTCACGTTCAAGGAGCTATCCGATGCAACTGACAAGTTCAGCAGCAACAACCTGGTCGGTGAAGGCGGTTTCGGTATGGTGTACAAGGGGTACCTCAAAGACACCAAGGAGGTCATCGCCGTCAAGCGGCTCGACAAGGAGGGGTTCCAAGGGAACCGCGAGTTCCTCGTGGAGGTGCTGATGCTTAGTCTCCTGCGCCACCCCAACCTCGTCAAGCTCACCGGGTACAGCACCGACCTCGACCAGCGGATCCTCGTCTACGAGTACATGCAAAACGGCGCATTAGAGGATCATCTCTTAGGTAGGGCGGCCGGCACCTCCAAGCCTCGCAGTAGTCCAACGTTCTGATTGATTGATCGGTTTCGTTCACATCGGCCGATCGATTCCATGGTGCAGATCTCCCACCAAATGCCATGGCGCTCCCCTGGCAGACACGGATGAAGATCGCGGTCGGCGCGGCCAAGGGGATCCAGTACCTGCACGAGGTGGCCAACCCGCCGGTCATCTACAGGGACCTCAAGGCGTCCAATATCCTCCTGGACAAGGACTTCAACTCCAAGCTCTCCGACTTCGGGCTCGCCAAGCTCGGCCCCGTCGGCGACCAGAGCCACGTCAGCACCAGGGTCATGGGCACCTACGGCTACTGCGCCCCCGAGTACGCCATGACCGGCAAGCTCACCAAGAGCTCCGACATATACAGCTTCGGCGTCGTCCTGCTGGAGCTCATCACCGGGAGGCGAGCCATCGATACCTCCAGGCCGTCAGAGGAGCAGGTTCTTGTCCTCTGGGTGAGTACTTCAGCAACAAAAACATACGCTACAATCGAATATAGTACACACTCGCGATCGATTAATTACATTTTCACCAACGTACGTTCGTAGGCGGCACCTCTCTTCAAAGATAGGAAGAGGTTTGTGAGGATGGCTGATCCGTTGCTGGAGAAGAAGTACCCGGTGAAGGGGCTATACCAGGCACTCGCGATCGCCTCCATGTGCTTGCAGGACGAGCCCAGCAACAGGCCCAAGATCAGCGACGTCGTGGATGCGCTTACCTTCCTCGCCGAACAGAAGTGTCATCCTCCACAAGACCGGGAAGCTGCTGGTCAGGCGAAGGGCAGTGTCACTCCTTCCAAAACAGACATGGTTTCTGAGATAAAAGCCGATGATGAAATGATGCAGAGGTGAGATCAGATGACCATAGGATAATGCCAAAGGGAGGAAACGCAGCAGAACTATATATCTCTGCTCCCCTCAAGTTTCTTGTGTACAGTATGGTAACAACAATGGCTCCTCTTGGCTGATGCTGATTTGTCAGTCAAGGCCTCAATTTTCAGCAGCAAAAGACAAAAGTTGAGCTGCTGTTCATCCCTAAGTTGTTCAAATGACTGTCTCATACATTAGCTTCTAGATCAACATGCATGCAGTGCAACCGTCATCATTTCCATCTCTCCGCATATGTAATTTAAAATCTATGCCACAAAGGATTTGTGGGATTGTTTGACCATATTACAATACTGAAAACAAAAAGGAACCCTGATTGAAAAATGAGAAGATTGAACAACATTAAAGTATTGTTAATATTGTGTGAGTATTTCTCTAAACTGCAATTTTGTTTGAGTATAATGCTATTATGAGGCAACGGAGTAGATGATTTAATACCGGCGATAATTAACACAAAAATGAACGCAATCGCCAGCTCGCAGCAAGGGCTTATCACTCTCACATTGGCCACATCCTCCCTAGCTACCATTGATAGTAGTCCTATTTAGAAGTTCCATAAAAAAAATCAACACATATAGACACACAACTATACTAGTTACACAAATTTAAATCTAAAATCAAACACAACTCGAGAAAAAATCTCCTTGTAAATAGTACCTAATACAAATTACTGTGAATTGACCTATTTGATTGCTGGACTGTTTTTTATCTTTTTTTTTTATTTTTCTCTTGCTATGTCTTAAATTTGGATATAATTTTGTGCCACTGTAGTTACATGTTGTGTCTATAACTGATTTCTATATCTAAATCTCATTACACTTCTAACCATTGTCGGATGTAGTGGGTGGAGGATAGGTTAACCAGGGTGTGCACATTGTGTCCACACGAAGTATACCACTCACTCCATTTCTAAATGTAAGCCTTTTTAGTTTTTTCTTGACTCGTATATATCTAGACATATTTTAGTGTATTGATTCATTCATTTCAGTCCGTATTCAGTTCACATTGAAATGGTCAAAACATGTTATAATTTGGAATGGGTGGGGTAGTTCAGAAATTGTCAAAAGACATGGAAAAGAGCATATAAACACAACATCTATCGATTAAACCCTTCAACGAGTTGTTTCTCTAGCTCGTGAGGAAGAGTTTGAGGAAGTCATATTTGCCTCCAATTGTATGAATTAGTGCAGCGATTCAAATATTCTGCAATCGGCCGGCAGAGTGCATGATAGATGGTTTCACCTTAGTGGTTTTTTACCATGTGAAGCGTGAATGAATTAGTGCATACTCTAGCTAAGTTGTTTGAGAGCTCTAGTTATGGTGTGTTTGGTGGCAAAATATTTTTAATGTTTGCTGAGAAATACCATGGTTTCAAATATTTTGAGGTGTTTTGCCTCTTATTGAAAATGTAATTTTATAAACTGTAGTAGTGACTATAGTGCACTATTTTTGCATTTTCTAAAAAAGAGGTTTTACAAAACTAAGAAACACAACAAAACCATGGTATTTAGTGCCCAGGGCACTGGAAGCTGTAGTATTGTAATACTGAGTTTATAAAACACGCCGCCTCCAAACAAAGACTTGGTTTTATTTCTCGTTCCGGAGTGTACCTTAGAGAATTATTTGTATCCATAATTACCATTTGATCTAAAAAGTGAGCTAAAAAATTGATAGTATTACCTTCGATACATATTAATTGTCGCTGTATTGAATGTATATAGACACGTTTTTGTATTAATCCGATTTAGTAACATTTGTATAATATAGATGGTTGGAGGGAGTGAATAAAAGCTAGGATAAAGTATATATTTCACCCTCAAATCTCACACATTGGATTCTTTTCACCCTGAACCCGAATTTGGTATAGTTTTCACCCTGAGGTTTACCAAACCGGACAAATCACACCCTATGGTGGTTTTGGACAATTTGGGAGGTTTTGTTCGGTGATGTGGTGATGACGTGGCATTGACCATTAGAAAGAGGACAACATCGCAGTGCAGCCTCGTGGAGGCGCGGGAAGGAGTGGATCGGCACGCAGTGCTGGGAGAGCAGCGCGAAGTAGGCGTTGGCGGCGTCGTCGAGCAACGTGGCGGCGAGCAGGCGCCTCGCCGCGGCGATGAGGCTCGGGTCCTGCATCGCGTGGGCTTGGCCGCCACGAAGCGGCCGCGGAAGGACGGTGTGGGGGCCAGCAGCAGCCGCGCCGCCGGGTCGGCGTGCATGTAGACGTTGAAGCGGACGGCCGCCGGTGTGCCCCGCGAAGAAGCGCTCCCAGAGTGGCGTGAAGGTGAGATCGGAGTTGGTGAGGAAGAGGAACGCCACCTTGGGGGCGTGGCCACCGCAGCAGACCCCTCGCCGGTGTCCAGCGTGACGCGGCGGAACAGCGCGTGGTCCTCCGCTCCCTCCCGACAACCAACAGCCGCGCCGCCGCTCGCCGCGAGACCAGCAACAGCCACCCCCGCGGCGGCTGGCTTCTCGTCGGCGCTCCGAACCACCAGCTTCCGCAGCGGCGGCGAGCCGCGCAGGGCGAGGACGAGGAGCGCCGTGAGCGAGGCGAAGATGATGAGGGAGAGCACCATGGGCGAAGACGTGGTCGTCATGGCGGCGCGCGAGCAGACAAATTCCGGCGCTAATCCCACACCAAATCGATGGAAATAAATAGGTGCCCAGGATCGGGATGGAAATAAATTTGTGCAGTCCGGCAGGGTGTGCTGTCGTCGTGGCTCATGTTCGAGGAGCTGCCCGATGATCTCGTTGTGTCTATCATGGCTGACATGGCTACTGCAGGTGCAAGAGATTCAAGATGATCTCGTGGTGTCCGGCAGGGTGTGCGTTCTGCAGCACCGCACAAATCAGAACCCCCTATCGACCGCAATAGTTCATCACAGTACCGAACAAACAAAACAGACGACCGGAGAAGGGGGAATAGAGAGAGAGACGGGGGATCGAATCGCGTAATTAACCTCCGCCGGGTCAACGGTGGACCTCTCCATCGCCATCCTTCGGGATGTGTGTGTTGTAGGTGCAAGTGATTCAGGGAGTTGGGGTAGAGCAGGGTCGTTCTCGCCATGGTGTCGCCGTGGTGCCTCGCCGTCGTGCCAAGAGCGGGAAGGGGAGGGGCGGCGGCGGTCTGAAATTGGAGGGGCGCCGGACGGTACGGGGAGGTGCGGCGACGGCCGGGAAGGGGAGGGGCGGCGAAGGCGGCCGGGAAAGAGAGGGGCGACGGTGATGTCGCTCTGGTCTCCTCGAATTTTCCAAGTCAACGCTCATGTGAATAGACTAGAAGTGGGGTCGGATGCCATATCACCACCACGTCAACGTCTAAAACAGCCCAGATTCTTCCAAACCCGCCTAAATTGATCCAAAACCAGGTGTAGGGGATGATTTGTCCGGTTTGGTAAACCTCAAGGTGAAAACTATACCAAATTCAGGTTCAGGGTGAAAAGTATTCAATGTGTGAGATTTGAGGGTGAAATACTCCCTCCGTCCCAAAATAAGTGTCTCAAAGTTGTACAAAAGTGAATGTATCTATACTTGTTTCATGTCTAGATACATCCACTTTTTGACAAATCTAAGACAGTTATTTTGGGACGGAGGGAGTATATACTTTATCCTAAAAGCTAATCTAAGTTGGGCCATGAATTCGGCCCGTGACGGACAAAGGGAGTATTTTGCTACCAGGGGCTCACATATGGGGGCCACTTACATACAGAAGTGAAATTGGAAGAAGTACTTTCTCCTGCTCAGCTGTGTCGATCATTCCCACTCGCAAACCCTAAACCCGCCGCCGCCATGGCCGCCGCCGTCCGCCTTTTCCTGCGTCGCCGCCTCTCCACGGCCACCCCCACGCTCCCAACCCCGGCCTCCATTCTCAATCCTTCCTCCCCGACCGCCGCGCTCACTTCGCGGGAGAAGACCCGCCTCGCCATCTCCCTCCTCAAGTCCTCCCCGCCGCCGCCCGCCGACCAGATCCTCTCCATCTGCCGTGCCGCCGCACTCTCTCCCAAAATCCACCTCGACCGTGTTGCCCTCTCCCTCGCCACCTCGAGGCTGTCCTCTTCCCCGGACTCCCTCCGAGACCTTACATCCTCCCTTCTCATCCCCCACCACGCTCCCCACGCCATCGTGCTCTTTGGTCAGGCCGGCCTCCTCCCCGACGCCATCTCCACCTTCCAGTCGTCCCCCTCAACCCGCTCCCTCAACGCCCTCCTCTTTGCCTGCATCGTCTCGAGCAACCATGCCGAGGCCGCCCGCATCTTCCAGACCTTCCCCGACGCCCACAACGTCAAGCCCGACATCGAGACATTCAACTCCATTATCAAGTCCTTTGCTGAGTCTGGCACCACAAGGTCCTTCTACTCGGTGTTCGACGAAATGTGCAAGAAGGGCGTGAAGCCCATCGCCACCACATTTACTAGAGCGATTGCTGGGTTTTACAAGGAGGAGCGTTTCGATGATGTAGAGAAGGTGATTCTGCTCATGAAGAAGCACGGTTGTGGTGAGTCACTCCAGGTATACAATGCAAGGGTCCAGGGGCTGTGCAAACTTGGCCGGAATGGGGAGGCCAAGGAGTTAATGAATGGGATGGTCAAGAAAGGGACCAAACCAAGCTGGGTTACTTACAACCATTTGATTTATGGATACTGTAAGGAAGGGAATATGGAGGAAGTGAAGCAGCTATACAAGGAGATGGGAAAGAAGGGACTTGTTGGGGATAGCCGCGTCTATTTTACGATTATTTTTCACCTGTGTAAGGCTGGCGATTTTGATACTGCCCTTGGTGTATACAATGAGATAGAACCTAGGAATTGGGTGCCCTGCTTCTCGACAATGAAGATGCTTGTGAATGGGCTTGCTGGGAGCTCTAGGATCGATGAGGCAAAAGGTATCATTCAGAAGATGAAGGAGAAGTTCCCAGATAAGGATGATGGGTGGAAGGAGGTAGAGGAGGCATTGCCTCAGTAGAATAAGCAATGCACGAACTCACAGGTAACGTTTTCTTATTTCAGTGCAAAGAAAAATGTTGTTTCTTAAAAATTGCTGGACTTTATTTCGAAAATTCTAAATTGAGAACGTTGATGGCTGAGTATGGTGTTTAGCTTCTTAAATTTGCTATTTCACATGTCATAAGCCCGAAATATTTACAAAATTAATTATAGAAGCTATTCTGTATCTCGAAAAAGTTGCAGTTTAACCTATGGTAAAGTGATGCGGTTCTGTAGGATCCTCATGTACGTCATGAGGCCCTGCTACATGGATGCTATTTTTTGTTCCGTATATGATTTTGTACTGCAATAGCTGTTCCTCTTGGTTTCAGTCCACAACGAACTGCCAATTAAATCCTTGTTCCAGTGTTTAGGTCCCTCTAGAATACAATATGTTACTTTTCAGTATTACACTGATTGCTTGCTTCATGTTATAATACTGTAACACTTTTGAAGTAGTTACCTCTGTTAGCATATCCATGGACATAAGAATATATATGTCTTACAGTATAATTGTGTATATTAGCAAGAAACCGTAGCTTAATGTGTGCTAGCAGAGGATCTGAGAGGAATTATAGTACTTCGTTTATGTGGACAGCTGAGCAGGATTTTAACATTATAAAAAAAGGACATGATCAGTATAGGTTAAGATTGTAGTTAATTGGTATCGTTTAAGAACTAATTGCAGAAATTTGGTTGAAGGATATAGTTTGAGATTGTTTTATTCTCCTTGGAGGCACTAAAATATTTATAGCGTATAGGAAGTTGCATGTGGACAGTTTATAATTTTCTGTTTTCCTTCTTAACTGGTAGCATCAGAAAGTGCTCATAGAAATGTTGAGAGTTTGCACAACAAATCATAATAGTACTGAATGCACCACTTCAGAATTAGGCACTTGACTTGAGTCAAACTACTGATATTTACTTTAGAACCAACATGGTGAGCAGATCCATGGGTCATTGCTTTGGTGATCATCATTGCCGTTGAATGGAATTCTTTGTAAAGCTACCGATTAGTACAGTTCGCAGCATATGTACATAACTATATATATTATCTCTTAATCTTTTTATGCCAATTAAACATCTCAGTGTTGTCATCCAAAATGTACATTTGTATATTTGAACTGACGATGCAATTTTAGTCCATAAGAATTGTAGTGAACCTCAATTTTCACCTTACAGAACGTTAGCACTTAAAAGGTGCAAGTAATATATTCCAAGCGTCGAACTTCATTTCATGCCCCCTTCCAAAATAAGAACTACCATGCACTTTCAAGTGTTGCTTCTTAGGTGCTTGTTTCATATCATTGTGTCGACCTTTCATTTTGCACGTCTTTTATTACACAAATTGTCACCATATCTATGACTTGGTTTACTTTTTTTTCCATATTGGCTAGTTTAGGCTTTGGATTTGCCACTCTGTTTCTATGTAGTTTGTGATACCAAATGATCAACACCAATAAAGCATAACTATACTCAAATTCATGGCCATAGAAGTAGTATATTTTAGTATATATTTTAAATGATCAGGTTGGTTTTTATAAACCACTTGAGAAGTAAATAGAACGAGCTAGAGAATAACTGGATGCTTGAATGGACAGTGGTACATCTGGTGTATGAATGGGGGCCCCTGTTCAACTTTAACACGTGGAATTAAATGTATCTGTTTTTTAATGTTTTGATTTTCTGAAGACATCTCTACTCAATAATTTGGAAACGATGCACTTGTTTCTTTGGTAGTTGGCATTTATTTCAACACTTGTCGAGTATTTTCTCCCGGTACTTGGTTACCATGAATCACTATGACTGTCTAATAATCACTATGACTGCATTGAGATGGCATATTAATGCACATGTATGGTTTTTCCCTTTGCTTTCCAGATGAAAGGATACTGGCCAGTGATTCAAGTTTGTCGCAGAACGTTCCTTTTCAAAATGTTTGACAATGCGTGCCGAGAACATGGTTAGCATTTTGGAACTGCGCCAGTTTCTGATGGACTGTTCTGAGCATATGGAGTTTTGCATCAGATGTAATTTTACTCTCGAAATTATGGCAATCCCAGTTGCGATCATTAGATATTTCCAATCACAGAATTGCCGGGTCGTTTTTGAAAATACCATGACCACTGAGGTAAGGCATCTGTCAAATAGCATGCTGCTGCAAATTATAGCCATAAGGAGTAAGAGATAATAACCATACTCTTCTTGTCCTATTATGTTAGTCTGTTGCATACTATGGCAGCATGGCCAAATGTTGTGTAGTATTTTTTTTTCTCTTCAGTTAAAGGCAAAACGTCCCTGCACAACCTTCCGTTTAACAGGTGCTGGCTTCTGGAAAAGCAAAAGAATGCTACTCCCTCCGTTTTTTAATATAAGATGTTTTGGCTTTTGTCCACATGCACATGCACACAAATGTCATTTTTGTGTGCATGTTCACTCATTTTAGTGTGCATATAGACAACATGTGTACCACCTAAAACATCTTATATTAAAAAACGGAGGAAGTAGAACGGAAACTTTGTCCAACTCAAAGACATTCTTACAAACAACTTGCAGTTATTTTTCAATCTAGAACCCCAGTAGAAATTTGTTTACTCTTTAATTGCACTAACACTATAAGGGTTAGCCTTGAGACCAAAAGGACTTGTCAACATGTTGTTAATGGATACGTGTCAGGTGAAGATTTTGAGATTTGTTCGTAGTATCACTGCTCTTAAAATATTAATTGCTAGTACCACAATTACTAGAATTTGTGACCATTCTGGTTCTGGATGCTGGCAATCTACGTTGGCCAAATAGGATTTGTTTGATTTGACCATGGCACCTCTAATTTCTTCAACTCACACTGCAAACGGTTCCATTTACTTCCTCAACTACAGTTCTAGGTTTGGGCTTATGCAGTACTGAGGGGTTGATTAGTCACTAGCACTGTTCTTACTTCTTAGTGGGATCAACTTTTTTTTCAGTAGGGTATCACGTACATGTTATTTTAGGGACACGCCTCTCTAAGTAGAATACCCATTGGGCCTCGCAGACTGGATACTAGATACAGTGAGATCCACGTAGCTTCCATCCCCTATTGAGATGGCTCAGTTCATCCTGAATAAGACAAAAGAATTGCGATGAGAAAAAAAAATAGCCAAATATTTGTAGTTGCCGGTAGGGAACAGAATCTACAGCTGCTCAGTTACAAATGAATGTCAATCCATCTGTGGTATTCGATTCCTGTTTTGCATTCCCAAATCGACCAGAATAATCCAAACCGAATGTCCTACCAGATAAGTGTAGCTACTTGTGGCAGAGCGTCTCACTACAACCACATATTTTACCAAACCCGAGACAACCCAACCCACAGCTCTTCAAATACAGTTGTGCCTCTGCATGGAAGGATCACTGTGATGTGATTGGGTCAACTTGTGCAATTTCTAGTTAGATGCAATAAAAGCACAATCCTAGTGGAGTAGATGTAACAAGAGAATCTGCTCTTTCTTCAATTCCCAAATCGACCACAATAAATCCAGACCGTGCATGTCCTACCAGATAGATACTTGTAGCAGAGCCTGTCACTACAACCGCATACTTTACCAAACCTGAGACAACCTAATCCAAGTTGGGGTGCCAGCTTTGCAAGTGCACCCCTGAAACAACGAGGAGGCAGTCTCTTGGAATGTTGTTACTCCAGGATATTTTGGGCGACTACGGTCTCCTGGCTGTCATGTCCTCACCTGCTGCACAACCTTGGTTCTGGCACCCCCACCCCCATGGTTCTTCAATATTGGCACGCAATTGCACAAACGCCCACTTCCGCTCTAAAAGGACTCAGGAGTCAGGACGGCTATCATGCTTATCTCATGGGCAATTTGGAAGAGAGAAATGCTCGTGTTTTCAACAAGTTTTCGATGTCCAGTGCTCTTATGCAAAGATGAAGGACGAGTGGAAGGTGCAAAGCATCTTGCGGAGATTATAGGCCTAATGTGGCATGTGTCTTCCTTTTTTTTCCCCTTTCCAATAGGTTTCAGCCACTTGTTTCCTTATCATATATCAAATTATCAATATATATGTGGCAAAGCTTTTGCTTCGTTTAAAAAAAAAAGAAAAGTTGGCTTGACGTCTGTTCAGAATCCCAGCCTGTAGTCCACCATTGGCGGAACCGCTCATTCTAGCGGAAAGTGGGATTATGTTGTTTTCCATAGGCTGGAAATGCCTTCCTAATACCTAAAAAGAATACGAGTTGGGTGTCCACATGATCAGCAAAACTAGTTGGGGCACCATTTTTTGGGAATTATGAATTTCACATAACGAGTTCATATGTAGATGCAAATGGTGAACCTGAACAATCTTGTTTATTTCACTCCTGATGAAAATATGTGTAATAAAGCTCTTGTGTATGCTTGTACACATTGCAAGTGTGCCAAGAGTCGCAAAATGAGCACAACTGCATTTTCAATATAATGCATGGGCCCTGCTATTATCTAACCAAGCCATCTCGTAACAAACATACCACACGCAGTAAAAATTTATCCAAAGACCCCCCTCCCAAGAAAAAATAGCACCAGAGATTTACAATACGGCATGCATTGCCGTGCTGTAATCTCACTCCTCCATGTACACTATTCTTAGGCCTCCGATCTTAACCTTCCCATGCCTCGGCACCAACGTCACTGTGACAGTCTCGTCTCCGTCGGCGCCCAGGTCTTCCAAGAGCTCGTTCAAGGCCACCCTCATGTTTGTCTTTATCACCATCCCCTTGCCCGTGCCGTCCATGCTTGGATGACTCAAGCACACGAAGCTCTCGGCCATCTCGCGCCCACCTGGCTCGACCTTCTCG
Organism: Poa pratensis; assembly: GCA_947311845.1. Classification (NCBI taxonomy): domain Eukaryota; kingdom Viridiplantae; phylum Streptophyta; class Magnoliopsida; order Poales; family Poaceae; genus Poa; species Poa pratensis. The sequence goes on from CAMZMU010000055.1 coordinate 23,407,240, forward strand.
TGCTCCACGGCATTCACGTACACGTCAAACTTGACCATGTCTGTGCCGTCCGTCTCGATGCCCTCAACAACCAGCACCTCCTCCCGGACGTCCTTCTCCCGCCGTCTCCGCAGCACTCGTGGCCGCCTGACCTCCGTGGTCACCGCCACATTGTTCAGTGACACCGGAAACCTGACGGACTTCAGCAGGCCTTTCTTGCTGTTCACGTTGGGAGTACTAGGCGGTCGCGCGTCGATCCACGGCATGTCAACACCATCAAACTTGTACCGGAGCTTCTCGATGTCGAGCACGTCGCGGACGGTGATACGCACGAGGCGGGACTCTTCGTCATAGAAGAGGAAGGAGGAGTCGAGCCAGTCAGAGTCTGTGAAGTCGACATGGCCACGGTAGCTGCGGGCAGCGCCAATGTCCTTCCAGGCGCCCCAAAGGCGATCAATGTTGTTATGATGTGGGTAGAAGAGCGGGTCGCGGCCGGCCGAGTAGTAGACACCCATGTTCTCCACGTTGGGTTGAGCTACGTCGCCGGTCCAAGTGTGCATCGTGTTGTGCGGGGACTGCTCCACCGTCCCAGCGCCTGGATGGTCAGCCTGGCCGGCACGGAAGGGCTGGCCATGGAAGAGGGAGGGCAGAGCGGCATTTGTAATCATCTGAAATTTTCAAACATGAAAGTCAGTTGAAGTGTAGCTGGCGTTCCACGTATCAACGTTATGTGAGATAAAAAAAAATGTTTGAATGCATAAAGTCACGAAGCACAACACCTGTTTGTACATGACCCTGAGGTTCTGCTGGATCTGCTGCTCGTCGGTGAAGTTGTTCTCTCCATCTTTGCGAACGAACTGTAGGTCCACGACCTTCGGCGGCGCGTGCCTTGGGTTCCGTACGGGGTCATACAGCGGCGACGACGAGTTGGCGAACTCGGACGGCAACTGCATCCCCTCCGGCACGTCCCAGGCCCAGAACGGCAACGCGAACCCAGGTTCTCCGAGCAGCTTCGCCGCGATGCGCTCAAAGAAGTAGAGGTAAGCTCGATGGAACGGGTAGAAAAGCCATGAGAAGTGGATCTGCACGGCCAGCTCCGGGTTACCCAACTGGCGGTAGGAGCTGGTGCAGTACGCACAGTGGATATTTGCCATCTGATAGAAGCTGCGTGGGTCGGTGGGCGGCAGCGCTTTCATTAGAGCTATCACTCGCTCGTACTTGGCCATGTACTCCGCCCCGACGGCATGCACCGGCCGCCGGACCCTCAGCGGCTCGGCCGGGTCCGGAAGCGTGAAGTCGATTGGCTTGGACACCGGCTTCGGCGGGCAGCAGTAGAATGGCGGGAGCGGATGCGGCGGGAGCTTTGGCTTGCTGCACGTGTGTAGGCTGGTCACGATTGGCCCGCCGATAGTCTTGTTGCCGCTGCCGTCCGAAACTGTGGCGGTGACGGCGTCGCCTGCGCATGAGACGACGTACGGGTCTAGGCCAGAGACGATGAGGAGCTCTTTGGGCAGAGAGTAGGTGCATGGGTTTATGGAAACGGGAAAGGCGGTGTAGACGACGATGGCGGCGGCGCCGATGAGAAAGACGCAGGCCACGAGTGGAGCGCTGTGTCTACTGGCCATGGCTTTACCGCTTCAGGTGCTAGCTCGTTGCCTAGCGCAGGCGGCTATGGTGGCTAATTGAGCTGCTCGATCGCACCTACTTGTTTTTGTCTCGGAGCTGCGTATATATAGAAACATGAAAGCTCATCTCGTGACTCACGTGATAAGCTATCTCTAACCAACCAACAATAGGAAGCTCATCAGGATGTTTGGTTCGCAAACATGAACGTGTGACGTTCAACCTCGCGGTGTATATTTGTGCGCCACTGTGCCACAGACCACATATGAATCTATGATTTTGTTTTTTCATTTTGAAATAAAGCTCATCCATGTGCCCTAAGAACACACCAGACAAAAAAAAAAAAGAACACACCAGACCACATATCGACAATCTCTCCATTCTCGAGCGACCTAGAAACGTACTGGTGGTTAGCGATGAGCCATGCGTTGCATTTTACTAGTCATGGCACCACAAGTCCACAACACACCTTCAAGGGCGGCGTAACAAAAAACAAAAAAGACTGCAGGATGGCCGGCCCATGGTCAGCTTTTCAATCAGCTAGCTAAAACAATCACAGTGACATGTTTTCCTAAAATTGCTTAATATTCCAACAACCTAGTTTGTAGTTTCTTTTGCTACTTCATCTTGTGAAGATGTTTCTTCATCGGAAAATTCACAATTGCTGCCGTGGATGGACGTTCAGATCACTTTCTCGGAAGAAGACCTTCCCGGGTTCGACATGCTCCCGGGAGTAGACCCGCTCTTGATAACACCAACCATCGCCAACGATGCCGTGAATCGAGTTCTGGTCGACGGGGGCTGCTTCTGTGCTCTCATCACATTGAACATCGTCGACCGAATCCAGATCCAACGACGCTTTATTCAGCCGGTTGATAAGGTAAGGAGATAAGAGCATCTCCAAGCGGAGGCCCCAAACCCGCCCTATACGTCCGGCGGACGGTCCGGGCGGGATTTGGGCCAAAAAACGCCACCCAACCGCGGCCCCCATAACGGCCCCAAACGACCGGGCGGTCCGGCACACCCCAAACCCAGCCCAAATGTGGGGCGGGTTTGGGGCCGCCCGGACGCGACCGGACGCGACCGCCCTCAGGTCGCTGACAAGTTGGGCCCGCGTGTCAGATGAAGGCTGACCGTCGGAGAACACTGACCGGCGGTGTCCACGCATCGCCGGCGTGATAAAATCGGAGCCCCCGAGAAAACCCTAACCGCATTCCCCATTCCTCCTCATCTCCAATCCGCAATGTCGAGCGGCTCCGAGGACAGCAGCTTCTGGGATGAGCCGGCGGACGCGGAGAGCAAGGCGCCGCCGGCGGCGGTCGAGCAACGCGCGGAGGAGGAGGACCCCGACGACGACCTCGCTTACCGCGTCGCTGTCCTCCGGTCGCTGGAGGAAAAGGGGCCGGCGCGTGGATCGGGAGCGGGAGCGGCCAGTGGCCAATGCAGCCGCTGGTCGGCTCCGGCGCGTAGATCGGCGGCGCCGCCAAGCGTCAGCCGCAGGTCAGCTCCGGCGTCTGCGGCCGCGCCGCGTCGTCGTCTCCCTCCGGTCCAAGCCCCTCCTGGATGGAGGATCCTTCCCGATGGGTAGGAGTGGAGGCTTCTGCCTATGCCGCCGCCGCGGGCGCCGGAGACGGTGGGCAAAGTGTTCCGCCAGGCGAAGCGGGCGGGCCAGTCGCTGAGCATAGCGGCTGCCGTCGCCGGGGCTGACGCGGACCTCCCCGTCGATTTGGTGGCGCAGTCCTTCACCTCCTCCGAGACCGCCGCCCGCCGCCGCCGCCGCAAGGACCAAGAAGCGCTGGAGGCGGCCATCGCGCTGTCGCAGGCGGAGGCGGAGGCAGAGAAGAAGAAGAAGGCGGCGGCCAATGCGCGCCGCCACGCGGAGGAGCAGGCCCGCGCCGTGCGGATCCTCGCCGGCCAAGTCGACGAGGAAGACGAAGATCCGTACTTCGCCTTCCGCAAGCGGTCCAAGGGCGGCGGCTCCGGCAAGGGCAAATCTCCGATGTGAGATTTGCCCATCTCTAATTTACTTTTGTAAGTATGTTTGTCAATCCGGCGACCTGCTGTCGGATGAACTATGTATCAACGTTCTATATATCTACGTTGATCAACTCTCCCTCCGACGTTGCATGGGTTTGTATGGATTTGGGGGTTTCTTTTTGAGGGGAACGGCTGGAGCGGCACGTTTTTGGGGGTCGTCCGGTCGTGTCCGCGGACAGTTTGGGGGCCAAATTTGGCCATTGTGGTTGGAGATGCTCTAAGAGCATCTCCAAGCATGGTAGCTATATTCTCCCTATACGTCCGGGCGGACAGCCCGGATGCGTTTTGGGTTTTTTTAGTCCACCCAACGGCGGCCCCCAAACTCTCCCCAAACGTCCGGGCTGTCCGGCTCCCCCCAAAGCCAGCCCATATGTAGGGTGGGGTTGGGGCCGCCCGGACGCGTCCGCCACGTCGGATCTGGCAAGGCGGGCCTACCCCAAATTTCCATCTGAAATTCTGGCGCGCCGGCCACTTCCACTTTCCCCTTCTCCGCCTCCATTTCCCGCCGGCCAATCCGATGGAGGCGACGGAAGGAATCGATTTGACCGAGAACGGCGCCTCCTCCCAGTCCGTCGAGCAAGCAGTGCCTCCGCGAGCTCGCGGCGGAGAAAGCGGCGCTGGAGGCTATGGCGGAGACGGAGGCGGAACGGATAGCGAACGCAGAAACGCAGGGCGACGAGCCGGAGTTGTCCACGCCCGTGCCCACCGTCCGGCGTCCTACGCAGGTTCCGCATGTCCCCGCGCCGGCAAGGAGGTCGACATCCTCCATGATGAACCCGGCGGAGGATGCGGGCAACATCTTCCACCCGGATGAGTACCCGTCGCAGGTTCCGCCGACGCAGGAGAACGAGATGATGGGCGAGTCTCCGCCGCTCCAGCGGACGCGGGATGCTTCCGGCGTCACCGCTACCGACGTCGCCCACAACCTGTTCAACGAAAGTCAAATCGACTATACGGTATGCATCTCTACCCAAACTTCATAGTTCCGACTCAATCTAGGCCTTTAGTTTAATCCTTAGCATGTTTAGGATGATAAGAATGATTATATGCTGGAATTGATCCGGGATGGGGAGGATCCGGCATCACAGGGTCCGTCGTCGGTGGTGGGCGAGTCTGAACCGGTGGGGAATGCGGACAAGACGAAGGCCCGGAAGGCATACACGCCAAGAGGCTCGTCCTACTCCAATTTTGAAGATGTTTTGCTTTGCCGGGCTTGGTTAGCCACAAGCATGGATCCTATATGTGGAACCGAGCAAAAGGGCACAAGGTTGTGGGAGAAGATACATGCCCATTTCCATCACCAAAAGGAATACATGACACCCCACCCCATTGTGTCCGATCGCAATGCCGGCTCTCTTCAACATAGGTGGGCGGCAATTCAAGAAAGCGTCAACAAGTATTGCGGTTTCCACGCACAAGTGGTGAACCGGAATTCTAGTGGCGTCAACGTGACTTCCTATGTAAGCTATTCCTTATGATTTGTTCATTTGCATCTCTTCATTTTGCATCAAACTTCATGGGTGGTCATTAAAATTGTTGGCTACTTTTGTGTTTGATAGACAAGTTTGGCCGCCACTTTGTACCATCAAGTGGAGAAGAAACACTTCACCCTCTCACATTGTTGGCTAGAGTTGAATGGAAAGCCCAAGTGGATGCTCCAATATGATGATCACAAGAATCCGGCCAAGAAATGGAAGACCAACGATGGATCAACCTCTTCCATCCCAATTGGAGTTGATGAGGAAGATGGGCCATCCGAAGGTGGAGGTGGCCGAAAGAGGATGATGATGGGGAAGAAGTGGGAGAAGGACCGGGTGGCACGAGATGACGCCGCCGCGAAGATGTCCACCACATGGAAGGACATCTTCGAGAAGAAAGATGAAGCCATGCAAAAGTTGGAGAAAGAAAGGGAGGACAAGAAGGCCGAGAGGTATGACGCCTTCTTGGCTTTGCAAAAGGAGAGAATGGAGTTTGACCGCATCCGGCTCAAGGAGAGGTTGGACATTGAGAGGGAGAAGTTGACCGTGGCGAAGGAGGAGGCTTGGTTGAAGCTCCAATTGGAGCAAAAGAAGATAGCCAATGCCTATGAGATGGAGCAAAAGAGGATGGAGGATGCCTATGCCATGGAGCATGAGAAGAACATGATCGCAAGAAGTATGGAGGAACAAAAAATCATGTTTCAAGACGTTTCACTCTTGGATGAGGCAAGCGCCAAGTGAATCCTCATGATGATGAAGAAGATCTCCGACCGTGATATCGGCGTTGATGGCTCCGGTGGATCCGCCCCTTCATCCGCCCCTTGATCCGCCCCATAATCCGACTTTTGTATCGGACAACTTGTTAAACTTTCATTCAAATTTGAACTCTATGTCTTGTAATATGATCCGGTATGTATCGGATTGGATCGGATCGACGTTGCATGGCTTGCATGGATTTGGGTGTCAATTTTTGTGCATTGTGGTTGTAGGAGCCCAATTATGGGGGTCGTCCGGTCGGTGTCCGCGAACGCGTCCGGGCGCAGTTTAGGGGGCGGATTTGGGGCTCCGGTTGGAGATGCTCTATGGGGATCATCCTAGGGACCGTCGGGACAGGTTCATCTTAATGTAATTTATTCATCGAAGAAATTTATATGCATGCAGCTCACGCTCAGTAGCTCAAGCCTGACCGGCCAGCGGTCTTGGCAAATGAAGAGCAGCGTGGCCGCGCTGGCCATCAGGAAACTCCGAGTCGGCATATTCTCACTGCCGTCGGCCGGTAGCTTCCGTCGGCATGGAGACATTAATTCATTCGCCTCACTCCGAATCGGTCTTGCTGTCAGCTGCAGATGAGAAAGTCTTGCGTGTTCATTCCACGTTGTGAGCCTGTTAGTTTGATGTTTCAGCCTGGAATCGGTAGTAATATACCAGGGAAAGCGATGGAGCGAGACAGGCACGGGCGGGACACCCATCCCGTGCTGGGCGGGAGGAAATCTGCAGTTTCGCGCCGGCTGCCATACACCATACGACTTACGTAGTTACGTTCGTGATTTGGGTATCTGATTGACAGTGAACCGGTGCATGCACTGGCGCAGCGTCGGCCAAGGACTTTTCTACTCTACACGACTATCACATTTGGTCATTTGGGTTGAAAATCAGAATAATTCATGGTATGGCAAGGATATGGCTATCACATTTGGTGATTTGGGTTGAAAATCAAAATAATTCATACATAAAACCCAAACGCTTTCTTTGGAGTGCCATATTAAGGGTTGTAATTTCTTCTAGACACCATGTCATATAAAAAGAGTATTTGCACAAATTTTCATTTATTGATTTTTTTTCATTTTATTTGAACGTTTTCAAAATGGGGTCAAAATTATCGGCATGTCCATTTCATAACAAGGGTTTGAATATGAACTTTATTCATGTATAACACATATATTCATACTAGAAGATCTTAGAATGGTATTTTTTTTTTGCCAAATTGGATGACCAAATTATCAAATACTTGTAGTTGAAATTTGAGTTTTTTTTTGAAAATTTGTCCGAAACTTAAGGAAAACGAAAGGGATCTACAAAGAGAGATTTTTTTCTCATCCAATAGTTGGCCATAGTACAAGGTTAACTTTGTGTGAGAATTGTACTGATGTATATTTGGCCTATATTTTTTTTGGTCATTACTACTTCATAAAAAAGCTTGTTTGGCACTCATAAAATAGAAAACATATTTACACATTTTTTTTGGAAACTTTAGTTGGCACTTTTGTTTCCCATGCCAAGATGCACGTATGTGCTTAATATGTACAAATTATCACCAATAATGGCATGGGATATGGCCATCAATTTGGTCATTTTGGGTTGAAAGGCGAGATAAGGCATACATGATAGGCTTTTTTTAAAACATTTTTTGCACTGTGCTATATTCAAGGATTGGTATTTCTTTTGGACGCCATGTCAAATAAAAATGACTCTTTGCGCAAGTTTTATTTTTTTATTTTTTCTCCTTTTCTTTGATTCTTTTTAAAATGAGGTCAAAATTGTCGACATACCTTCTTCGTATATCTCCTACATGTGGTCATACTAGGGTGCATTAGAATGTTTTTTTTTCAAATTTTGTGACCAAAATACCACACACTTGTAGTTAGCTGGCCGAAACTAAAAAACTCCAATGGTACCTGCAAAGCAAGAAATTATTCACATCCGGTAGTTAGCCATCCTACACGAGCTACGTTTTGAGAAAATAGCAGTGGTGTTGTTTTGGCCTATATTTTTTGTACTTCTTTGCAAAAAAAACATTGCAATATTTTTTTGTACTTCTTTACAAATGGAATAATTTTTGAACAAAATAAAGTTTTAAAATTTATTTGGGAAGTTTGTTTGCTCGTCATTGTCGTTTTCTTCATTCCCGCATTCTCCCACTCTGGGGAAGGGTCATGGAACCAGAACTCCTCAAATGTCGACGACACATACTTGCAATCCCGTTTTAAGTGAGGATTCATTGAGCACAACATTCGTGACGCCGCCCTCGAGTCCCTTCAGCTCTGTACATGAATTCTTCGACTTCATTGAAGGGCAGAAGGAGCCATTGGAGAATGGAGACCGACTCAGAGTTGTTGTAACGCGAGTTGGAGGAGGAGCACTCGGAGAATGATGAGGCGGAGGAGCACAAGTAGGAGGACGCGGAGGAGGACGACAACAACAACGACGGCGACAAGGACGTTGACGAGAAGCCTACGGTCATCGGTAAGAATTACATCGCCAAGACAATGGTACAGAAGCAGCGCCCAAGAAGAAGAAATATTGGGCTAGCTAGTATATGTAGTAGGATCATTCTTTGAAATTCTTCTAGACTACATATTCCTACCTCCATTCCAATGAATAAGTCATATAAATTTAGTACAAAGTAAAATCTTACTAAGTTTGACTAAATAAATAGAAGAAACACCAACATCTATGATATTAAAAAAAAAATATTATAGGGAGTATTAGTAGAAAACATATTCATGTTCTTTCCAAACTGTTCTGTTTTGTTTACCACCAATTTTATTACTAGCCGTATTTCTCCTTTTATATAAACGATTACTACACAAACACTTCTGTATTTTGCTACATCATATAGTTGTGCAAGCGCAACTGAAGAAAACCGTGTGTGTTGTAGGTCTATTGCATAAGATTATAGAACATAAATGAAAGTGCATGTGGCATCATGTGTGGTTTTGGTAATTAATGACAATCTCTATGGACTAATGTTTGCATTAAGATATCTTTATAGATCTTGTCCATGAAGAAGATTGGAGTTCATGTGTTGGATTTTAGAAGATTATATGATGACCAAGGTTCTATCCAAGGGTCTATATGAAGAATGACCATCTAGAGTTGAGCTTATTGCAAGCATGGCTTGGAAAGAAGATTGGGTGAACATTCATGTGTATCTCCAAGCCATCATATACATCAAGAGAAGAAGATGCACTAGTACAGAAAACGGCATCAGTGGCGCACCAATTTCACATTCTGTGGCGCACCCCCAGATTTGCTGGGTGCGCCACAGAAATCTCGCCACAAAAATTATTTCTGTGGCGCACCCAGCGCGGTGCGCCACAGAAATAGCTCAGCAGCACCCCTATGCAGAGGAATTCTGTGGCGCATTGTTCCTTGGTGCGCCACAAAAAAAAGCGTGCGCCACAGAAATTTGAAACAGAAATACCGGTATTTTCCCATTTTGCTATACAAATACAGGTATATACAGGATTTATACAGGTTTATATAGAAATATAGGTATATTTGACAGGTATATAAACAGACAAACACATTAATCAATATGTCATCACACATATTACTTAGTGCCCGATCGAGATACGTATATACACATAGTCACAAAAGTGCCGAATGTTTCATCATTTCGCACTACACATTACAAATCAAGTGTTCGCCGCCTAACTATGATCAAATGTAGTACACATCGGCGATGATGGTGAGCAAGAGCGCGCGGGAGCATGCATGATCATGGAGTCCTCTTCTTGAATGGAGCCAGGAACGGTAGAAAGCCTTCTTTTGTCTTCCACTCCCTGGTGTCATTCTGTGCCTCTAGTCGTTCTTCGATATCCCTCTGACACAACCCTGAAGATGGATTGGGATATATATTGGTTAGTGATATAAATAGAGTATAATTTATTCATCTAAGTAGAGAGGCAAGACAATCAATCAATTGTCATGGTTGGAAATCATATGGCTATCCTATTTGGGTTTCATAGCATAGCATATATAATATATAACCCTACACATGCACTTCTATAATACCTCTGGGGTAGTGGTAGGACCCTCATTTGTGGATGACATCATCGAGGATGATCGTTGACAATTGCAGCCGGATGCGATGGAAGTCTGTTCTGTAATCAGCATCGGTGAGAGCATCCGCCATTTTGGTGTATTCTGCGAGACCAGATGGAATCTTCGTTTTCTCGTAATCCCGGACAATCGCTTTAAGGTGATGGAGGGCGTAGTAGGCCTCCTTCACGCTGCCATCCAGTTGCTTGATGCAATGGAAGCCGGTCCCATGCTGGAACTTGTGTGTGTTTTCGTCCGTGAAGAATTCTGACTTCTTATGGAAGGGGACGCCCTTTTGGGCATAGGCCTCGAGAGCGTCATCGAGAACACCCTTTATTCTGGTGTATCGTCTCGGCGTGGATTTATTCCCCGAGTCCAAATAAGTGGCAATGGACCACCTCGGGGATACGTAGATGAGTGCGCAGTACTTGTCCCTGCTCAACACAATTGAAACGGAATGTTGGACAAAGGATCATCGATGGAAGAAATGTACAAGAAGGCATAAGATCCGACGGTGGCGAGCGGATGTGTACATACTCGAAAAAGAAAGGCAGAAGAAGGGCGTTCTTCCTCTTGTTGGCCAGCATGACCCTTACGAGGTACTCCGTGGCCGTTTCCCGTGTCTTTGATCCTTCCACCAGATGGCTGTCGCGCATGTAGTAGGGATCCACTATCGCGACGTACGGGTATCATCTCTCCTGATCTTCATCGCCACATCCAGCGCATATAGGCGGACCATGTTATAGTCCAGCCGTTGAGTGTGATAGAGTTTGAAGATGTCCTCGTACGCTATGAAGAACACATCCGCGGGGTCTTCCTGGACGAAGTCCACCAGCTCGTTTGGCACCTTGACCGCGAACACCGGGTAACTCGGCTGCTTGTCTTTAAGAAGAAGCTCCTCTAGATGCAAGATAGATTCCTACAAGGCAATCATGGGTCCTTCTGCAAGGCGGAGCAAGTCCCCAGACAAGATATGTTTACCAGCTTCATGAACTCGGGGGAAGCCATCCGCACGGGGTGGAATCGTGTCTTCAAGACCCCGGATCTTAGGAGCTGGCTGGCTCGCAGAGGTGGAGGATCATTTTCTCTTCCTATGCTTCTTGTTCTTCATCTCTGTGGATTGTGGGGGTGAAGTGAACCCCGCTTTAACAGTTTCTTTCAGTGTGTTAGGGCTGAAAATATTACCCGGTTGAGCTTGATGATCGCCGGCATCCGGAGGCGTGTCGGTGAAGGCCATGCGTTGTGTGCATGAAGTGGGACGAGCAGGTTGACCGCGGTGGTCGCGGAAGGGTTCTTCATCCACAAGAGGCATGTACATACCATCCATGCAGGCGCCAATGTTGATGTAGTCATCGACGTTGACATCATTCTCCTCCTCCTCATTGTCGTCGTTGCCACCAAGTTGAGGTGCAACGGCTTTGTCCTAAACATAAACAATAGCACATCCGTTAGTCGAGAAAGTCGGAAAGTCGGGGAATTCGGAAAGTCAGAACTAACCTTGGACGGTTGCGGTGAAGATGTTCCCAACAACTGTTTGTTGCGGTTGGTGGCGGCGATGACCGGCGGTAGCTTCCGGCCGGTGGTGGCGGCGACCGGCGGTAGCTTCCGGCCGGTGGTGGCGGCGACCGGCGGTTCCTTTTGGGTGGTGGCGACGGCTGCTTGTGGCGCCGGTTCATCCGCAATAGCTTTTTGTGGCCGCCTCGACGGGGGCCGAATGACCGGGGGTCGGGGCCTCGAGGTGGCGCCGCCGGTGCGCCTGACCCCATGAAGAACATCCCCAAGACGAATCTGGGTCTTCGGCCATTCCATCATCCACTTCCCGCATTCGCCAAGCTTCATGTGTTTCTCGGCTCCCAGAGGTTGCGTGGGGGGGTCGATGTCACGGAACTCAGGCAGTACCTCGCTCACATTGACTTTCATCACGACCTCGCTCATTCGGGTGTTGTGCATATCGCGGGTCACACTACAGGAATTCAGGTATATTGCAACAAAATTTATTGCTACATCTATCTTTCGTTGCAATAAAATGCGATATTACCACAAAATTCCATTTCATGGTAATAGGAGCAACTTACTGCCATATTTTCGTTTCGTCGCGATAAGTACTCCATTTGTTGCAATAGAAGTCACATAATGCCACAAGTTGTATCAGTGTTGTAATATGGTAGTGATATTGCGACAGTTGTGCCGCGTTGCGTAAATTAGTCATTTTGTTGCAATAGAGACTAGGTATTGCAACAAAGTAAATCTTTGTGGTAATATTCGGACATATATTGCAACAATTCCGGCATGTGGCGCTAGTAATAGATATTGTTGCAAAAAAAGGGCTCCGTATTGCAACAAAACATGTATTGGATTTTGTTGCAATAACTATTACATATTGCGGCATTATGTGACTTCTATTGCAACAAATGGTAATATGCACAACATATTGCAGCAATCCCCTAGTGTTGCGAAAAAGGAGCAACAAAGCATCTATGCATTTTTTTGATAATTATAGACATATAATTTATATTATCCGTATCTATAGATATTAAGTTATGATTTTTGCAAGTTTTAAGGAGTAATTAAAGTATTTATTAATTGCACCAATTTTAATTAACCAAAATGAAAAAAAGGGGGAGTGCCTCCGTGGGGATTCGAACTCGCGCGCCTCCGTGATGAATATAAAGGTTCAAACCATCCTAAAAGTTCAGACCATTTGGTTGTGAGTGTGTTGAAAAACAATTTGCTAGGTGTCTGATGTTACCTATTGTGTACCCGCAAGGTTAACTATAAACCAAAAAAAACAAAAAAAAACAAAAAGTGGAGTATTTTTTTTTGACATCTAAACAAAAAGTGGAGTATGCCTATGCGGGGATTCAAATTCGCACGCTTCCAGAATGAAGATTAAGGTTCAGACCACTAGGCTGTGCTTGTTTCAATGAACATATAGGGGTATGACAGTACATATCGTGTACCCGCGACGTTAACTGTACCTGAAGCAAACTTTCGAGTTGCAGATCAACAGCGGTAAAGATTGAGCAGCATAACGGCTGTATCCCAGCCTAATTGGTAGGCCAAACCGTTTACGGTACAGTCTTTGGAATGCTCAGTGCTTTGCCATTGGGATAGAGAGGTCAACTTGTTAGATTTATGGTTAAGATCTTTTATATACAATTGTTTTGTGTGTCTTTTCAAAAAAGAACAAAAGAAAAGCTACTGTAGGTTAACAGATTGCGAAAAAATAGCAGAGAGCTGAAATTGTGGTATGTACTCCACAAGACTATCAAACTTGTAATCTGGTTTGTACTCATTTCATAGCTTAATTTACATAGTTGACTACACAACCAAAAGCATGGATCTCTTAGTTCACCAGATAACCTGACATTGCTTAGTTCAGTACCAAAAGCAACTATTACATAACTTGCATGGTTCGTGATAGACTACATTAGCAACTAGGTAGATGTCACTTTCATCCAGCAACAAGGACCAACAAAATAAGGCAGCACTTTACATCAGGTTGCCACCGTCCAAGACCAGGGGGCGGATAGAACGAGGCGGCATCCTCTTTGATACCATTGACATGTCAAAAGTTGTATCAAAATTCTCATAATACTTATGGAAACGATGTTATTGAACATTTGCGAATATTGGATGGTAATAAACATAGTGTTCAGAAACACTAAATTACGTGACGGTAAAAATTAGCAATGAAGCAAATGAATCAAACCCAACTCAAGAAATATTTAATAAACTTTGGCAGATACGGTGATCCCATAAATATAGTGTTTACGAACAACCTGAATCCTTCATGGTACAAAAGAAAAATGAAATTTCAAAACAAATCATTGTATCATAGTCTTATAAGTACAGTTATTTTCCTCAAGGCCCATATAAGTACAGTTGTGTGCTCCAGCCAAAGCAAGAGCCCCGATTCCTCAAGACCCCTTGTCGAACGTCTGCTCCTGATTCAATCTAAGTGCGGTAGTACGGTTTAAGCGACTGAGTTCAAGACGTGCAGCTCGTCTTCAGACCGTGCAGGCTCTGTTCGTGGAATCGCATGGCTGAACCTAAGGACCATGAACTGAATATAGGGTAATCTGAAACAGTGACCCGATTGGAGGATAATCTGAAGACCGTGATCTGAACTTAGGCAGAGGAAGACGTCGAGATGAGGCCAGGCTGTCGCGGCGGGAGGGCGGTGGCAGGGTACTCGCGCGGGGCGGCGAGCACGCTCTCGTGGAGGGGACGTCACGGCCGCGGCGACGGCGTGCTCCCGCGGTGCTCTCGCCGGGCGGCGGGCAGGCTGTCCTGTTGGGGATGACACGGAGGCGTGCTCGGCGGCGGCCGGGGGTGGGTGGGGGTGGCGCGGCGTGCTCGCGCGGTGGCCGGTGGGACATTGAGATGGCTCGGTGCTGTGTAGGATGGGCGGCTGCCGGTGGGAGATGGAGATTTTTTTTTTGGGCAAAAAATAGCAACTGATTGTTGTCTCTTGTCTGTTCGCCTGTGATGAGCCGTCAAAGACGGGGCAAACCTGAAACGTTGGATTTATTGAATAGACGGTCACGATTGGCCAGATTTGACCCTCTGGGTCTTTTTATAAGTATTAGTGTAGATGTAGATACTAAAAAATAGGTTGTTTTTTACAAATCTGTGATATGTCAATAAGTGAATCTGAAAACTAAATTGGTTTGGTTGTTAATTTACATTGTCGAATCGCTATGGTTTTTTTTCGGAAATGACTATCACACTAGATCGCTCGGAAATGATGATCACACTAGATTCGAATCTATGTTTTTTTTTTGGAAATGACTATCACACTAGATCGCTCGGAAATGACGATCACGCTAGATCGTTCGGAAATGATTGACACACTAGATGGCCTGTAAAGTCAGTGTCACATCGTCCGTAAACGCTAATGTCCCACTGGATCGCTTGGAACTGTCAGTGTCACACTAGATCACCCGTAAACGACTGTGTCACACTAGATCATCCGGAACACCAGTGTGACACCAGATCGTCCGTGCGCGCCAGTGTCACAATAGATCGTTCGAAAACGCCAGTGTCACGCTATATCATCCGTAAACGCCAGTGTCACGCTAGATCGTCCATAAACGCCAGTGTCACACTATATCGGCCGTAATGTCAGTGTCACTCTAGATCGCGCGTAAACGCCACTGTCCCACTAGATCGTCCGGAAACGATAGTGTTATACTAGATCATCCGTAAACACTAGTGTCACACTAGATCGCCCGAAAACACTAGTCTCACACTAGATCGTCCGTAAACGACGGTGTCACACTAGATCGTCCGGAAACAACAGTGTCACACTAGATCGTCTGTAGAAGCCAATGTCCCACTAGATCGTCCAGACACGACAGTGTCACACTAGATCGCCTAGGAACGACAGTGTCTCACTAGATCGTCCTAAAACAACAGTGTCACACTAGATCATCCGAAAACACCAGTGTCACACCAGATCGTCCGGAAACAGTAGTGTCACACTAGATCGCCTCAGAACGACAATGTCACACTAGATCGTCCGAAAACGACAGTGTCACACTAGATCATCCGGAAACACTAGTGTCACACCAGATCGTCTAGGCACGATAGTGTCACACCAGGTCATCCGTACGCGCCAGTGCGTCCGAAAATGCCAGTGTCACACTAGATCGTCCGTAAACGCCACTGTCACACTAGATCGTCCGAAAACGACAGTGGCATACTAGATCATCCGGAAACACTAGTGTCACAATAGATCGCCTGGGAACGACAGTGTCACACTGGATGATCGCCCAGAAACACTAGCGTCAAACTAGATCGCCCGGGAATAACAATATCACACTAGATCGTCCGTGAACGCTAGTGTATGGTCCGTGAACGCCAGTGCCATCTACATCGTCCCGAAACTTAAGTGACATTATTTTTTAGCAGCATATATATTTCATATTGCTTTGAAATATTATTTGTCCAATTTATTTAATTATTCTAAACATTCCCTCCAAAATAATTACTTTCCCACCATCTAATTTAGGTCTACAATAGCTTGCGCCAATATTTTTAACCTCCCGCTAAAAAGAGCCGCTAAAAAGCCCCTAATTAGTGTCCCTCCGAATTTTTTTTGTTCCCACCAAAAAAATAGCATCTATTCAACCTTCCCCGTTAAACACTCTTTCCTAACTACCCGCTAAACCAAATCACGGCGTCTTCACAAGCGATTGGATCTGAGCTCTCTCATTCTGGTTATTCCTCTCTCCCTTTCCATCTGCCCCCTTTCCATCGTAGAGTTACCACGCCGATAGCCGCCGGCCGCCGGCCGCCGTGCAGCACTCCTCACTCTCGCCTCCGGCATGGCTAGGTTTAGGAATTTAGGGGGGCCGCAGGGGGATCTAGGAGAAGCAGCGGAGGCAGAGCAGGATAGCGGCGCCACGCCGCCGGCCGCAATCAGCGACATCGCTATAGCCCGCAGCCACACGGGCATGAGGAGCCTGGCGACCGGAGGTCAAGCACTCGACACAGCGTACTATTGTTTCTAGTTAGCTATTCGTCAATTTGATTGCATTTTTCAGTTTCTAGATTGTACTGTTGTTTCTACGATTCCTATAGCCAATCTTCAAGGCGTCACTCCCTTTTAGATCTTAGGACCACCAATCTAGCTGAAGCTAGGACGAATTTTTGTGTGTGCTCTTTTACACTAGCCCTCCCATGATTTTTTTTGCAGCTCCGCCACTGCAGAAGAGTATGGATGCAGTTCAGTAGCAGCACTCCGTGCTGCTGCAGTTCGTTTTGTCGCTCCCGTA
Source organism: Poa pratensis (assembly GCA_947311845.1). Lineage (NCBI taxonomy): Eukaryota > Viridiplantae > Streptophyta > Magnoliopsida > Poales > Poaceae > Poa > Poa pratensis. Next base: position 23,423,963 of record CAMZMU010000055.1, read on the forward strand.
GGACCTGACTGAGTAATTTTTGTAAAGAAAAATGAATTTCTGCAAGCCACGAATAATTGTGGTGTTATATTTGTCCTGTTTTCATGCTCTAGTCATAGTTTTTACGACTCTGCATCGATTGCTGATCAAGCATCTGGAGGATCTTGATGCACAACCACCTGTACAAGCATCTGTACAACCATCTTCATGCTCTAGTCATAGTTTTTATGACTCTGCATCGATTGCTGATCAAGCATCTGGAGGATCTTGATGCACAACCACCTGTACAATCCAGAAAATGTTTATGTTACCAAAAGACACATGTTTATTGTTATATCGTCTGTCCTGTTTTCATGCTTTAGCCATAGCTTTCTGGTGTCAACCTGTGATGATTTGTTGCTTACATCTTCAAATAAAAATTCTCTAGTGTAGACTGTGCCAATGGTGTGTTTTTATATCAAATTCAGGAATTCGGTGCTGAGTTTAGTCAATGAACATCGAAATCATGTTTTATTAATCTCTAAATCTCTGGTGCTAAGCTTAGTCATTCTGTATAGTAAAAACTGTTTATTTTGCTAAGCATGCAAATTGTAACAGTGTAGATTTAGTTTCTTATAAAATAAAGTTTGATTTTATTTGTGTCTTTACTAATCTACACAAACAACTCATCAGTAAATATTAGCACAAATTAGAATGCGGTGCAAAGGTTGCTACATCAATACGATCAGACCTCTCACTTATGCACTTTCCTGTAAATTTCTAGGAGAATAGCATTGCAATATGTCATATTGCTATTCACATTCATGCCATTCAAAGATTTTCTTGGTGCTGACTTTTTACTTCCATGTTATTGTAGATGGACCGTGAGATTTGGAACATTAACATGTACTATGAAGATGAGAATAAAAACAAAAAGTTCTAGAAGCATCAATCTACAGGAGCATGCTGAAAGTGATAGATTGATAGAAGAGGAGCGAAGATCAAGACAGGAATTTGAGACAAACATGATGGCAAAGTTTGCACAGTTGTCCCAACAGATGGAAACAAATCAGGTGATTATAGTCATATGCTTGTGAACTTGTAAGATTTATGTTGCTTACTTGCATTGCTAAAAGTGCACTTCTATTTAAGTTGACAAAGAAAATTGTAATCAAAACTTGCAAAATTCTTTTTTATGCTATAGTCCTAGTAGGACTGTAGCTCCAAGGCCAACTGTTATTTCTTCAAATGCGCTCATACAACAAAGGAATTCTAGAATGTTTAGACCAACTATAAGTCACAACCTTTTTCTCTTCACGACACGTTCACCTGTATACCTAGTTAGCTAGGTGCTGCGTGCATTCTTCTTTAGTATATTTGGCTGTTGTTCAGACTCTAGTTTGTTTGATAAGTGGCAGCAGCAGTAGTCAGGATAGAATGTAGGGCAATGCCCATAGTTTTTTTTGACAACTCAAAGCTTTATTCAAATAATGGCCATATTGTTTACAATCAGATGTTGAATAAAGCTAGGTACTTACGATTCCCAACTAGTTGAAATGCTAGAATCTAGTGTGACCTTAGCTAGAGTATCAGCTACTTTGTTTGCCTCATGATTACAATGCTGGAGCTGAATTCTGCCAAAATCTTTAGCCAGCTGAACACATTCAGCATGGACTACCGTGTCACTCCCATAATAGCTTGACTGATCGTTAATTGCTTCCACCACTGCCAAGAAATCTGATTCTACAATTACCTTGCCACAGCCAAGGTGATGCGCCAGATAGTTGTTCACACTAGAACTAATTTTCTTTTTATTTCTTGATTGCAGGACGATCCAAAGAACTAGCTGGACTGGACTGTAGATCACGGACACTGTAGTCGCGCTTAATTAGGATGGCTAAATTATATTTGAGTTTCATTTGATGGATATTTGTTATGAGAATTATGATTATTATGAATCTACAATTATACGTATGGTCTTGAATATTTGCTTGTATTTTTTTTTTAGGGTTGCAATATGCTATTGCCACGAAAATATATTGTTGCGTCAAATCTCAGTCGCCACGCCTTCCTGTTTTGTTGCACCAGGATGTCCCAACGGAGCACTTTATATTGTCGCAATAACTTGGTGCCACATTTTTTTGTATGTTGTGATAACTATTTGGCGCCACAAAACTAAATTTTGTTGAAATAGAGTATTGCCACGAAAAGTTTAAATTGTCGCAGTTTCCTGTTATGACGATTGGAATGTTTGTTGCCATAGTTTCTTGTCACGATTGACTATTGCCACGGAAGAGTATGCGCCACGAAACGACCGTCGTTGGCATAGGTTGTTGCCACAAATTTCTATCGCCACAAGCTATCAGCCGCCACGATTCTTTGAATGTTGCATTAAAGCTATCTCCACGAAAAAAATTGTGGCATCTGGTGAGTGCTGCCACGGGAAAAAATGTGGCAACTTTTCACACAGTTGTTGCAATAGCATACTTGTATTACCACAATTGTTTTTTCGTGGCGATAACCTATTACCATGCGTCCAATTGCAACGGTTGCCAACGAAAGTCGTTTCGTGGCAATAGGTACATATTGCCACAAATCAGCATTTATTGCGACAAACGATTTTGTTGCAATAGACCGAAATCCCTGTAGTGTCAAAGGTTGTATGATCTTGGCCGTTGCGACTTCCTTCAACTCGCCGCCGACCCCCACCCTATGCAGAAGTATGCAAGGCATGTCCTGGGAGTCAACACATGATGGGCACCATGCATGAGATATGGCAGTCATCAAAGGCATATATAGTCATAGAAGATGTCGCGGACTAACTAATTAGTTACCTTGGTGATGGCGTCAAGCTCGGCTAATGTCGAGACAAGGGCGCCGGTGCCGGCGGCCGGCCTATCATTCTCCGGCCGCTCGTGCGCATTATCATTATTCTCCGGCCTTGGTGTATGTTGATCCACGACAGGGAGCACCGGTGGGGTCACCAGGACCGGCGACACGTTATTGCTGGAGGTGTTGCCGGTGAAGCTGGGCATGTGTATCGGCCCCTGTTGACCTCTCGCGTTCCAGGCAGCTAACCCCTCCATCAACCCAGGGGTAACATCGTCCGGAGCTGCTCGTTCACCTTCTCGGCCACTAGCTTGTCCACTGTGCTAGAGTCCACCTTTTCTTTCTCTAGTGTCTCCAGCTTCTTCCTTAGCTCGAGAACCTCGGCTCTATCTTTAGACGGCTTCCTCCTCTCCTTTTTCTTCTCAGGGTTCGTGCTGTAGTACTCGATGAACTTCATGCTCATACCAAAGCCGGTCACACGGCCAGCTGACGTCGGCGGCTTTGACTTGTCCCTCCCCTTGAAAACGTTCATCGCCCGGTTGAAAGTCATGTCCCACGGGCCGGCCTGAGCCTCCTGGGACGACGGGCAGGCCTCAGCCTTCAACTCAGCCTCCTGCGGACAAAGGAAATAAACGTGAACCCATGTAGAAATCAACGCAAATGGACTTTGAGATATCCACAGTAATTAAGTTCCTTACCAGCGTTTTCTCAAAATCCAGCACATCTTTATAGTTGGTAACGAATTTCCCCGTCCCCGGCTTCAGATAGTAGCGGGACCGAACAAAGTTCCTAACTTGCTCGTCCGTGATTTTATGCCACGGGTTCTCTTTCCCAAGTCTCGCAACCTCGGCATCCTCCTTGTCCCAAACGGGTTGTTTTCCTGCGTAACCGCCGCTTCCCAAATGGTGGTTACCTAAGTTCAGTGCCCGTATTTTCTTCCCCCACTCGGTCCATTTTTCAGCCTCCGGAGATGCCAAGGACAACTTCAATGCCTCGAACTCTTCTATGTCGATGTACGGCTCTTTGGCACTGATCTCTTCCCAGCTAAGACCTTTTTCAATCTTCGTCTTCACCCGGCCTCTCCAGCTGGTCAAGGCAGTGTTCATCTTCGTGATGGCGAAGCTGTCCACCTTTTTGTTTCCATCGTCCGGGAAAATGTATCGTTCGTGAAGCTTCTTGAGGAGTTGTGTGCGCAAAGCCTCATTCTCCGCGCTCCTGAGGTCATACGTGTTGATCGACACGGTTTCCCGGAGGATGCACCCTAGTTGCATGCCATACCCTTTTGCGCTGTTCCTAGGCTCCTGGGGTTGGCCACTTAAGGAGACCTTAGTGAACGTGTCGGTGACGGTGCCGACCTCATTCGGTGTTCGGTCCTTCCTCTGCTTCTTAAGCTTCTTAGCGGTCGGGTTACCACCACCGCCATCCGTGTGGTCGCCACCCCCGACATCCGTGTGGACGCTGCCCTCGGTGGTGGTGGTTGCGTCCCCATCTCCGTCGGTGTCCTCCGCATCCTCCGCATCCTCCATCTCTAACAGAAAGTCACCATCGCCGTCACGAGCCAGTTCGGCAGCCTCCGCATCCTCCATCTTCGGGTTCACTTCCCAGAACGACTTGTTCTTTTTTCTAGCTTGTTCTTCGACGCTCATGTGCTTAGAAGGGCCGGCCTCGGAGGACATGTTTGTACTGCATTGAAAAGAGGAAAAAAGTTAGTACAACAAATATAACAAAAGCATCACTTAATTTAGTACTAAGATAACCCGACCGCAATACCCCATATGTCCTATTTTTAGGAAAGTTGTGCTAAATTTCACGATTTTTTTTGGCATGATCTTTGCAAAAAATAGGACATATGAAGTACCCGAATTTGCTGGAACGGAAGTTAATCGACATTCCGGCAATCTCAAGGGCCTCACGGGGTACCTGCAAGCATTTCACAAAAAATATCCACAACTCCGGCCGACATCTCCACGACACGATGGTCGGAGCACAAACAACCACGACACGATGGTCGTGGACACATATATATCCATCAACACCATTCACAACACATCCATAATTTCTCACCACTTGTCGATGAGCTCCGGAACAGCAGCGTCGAGGTCTCCTCTTCAAACTGCATAGTACATAAAAAAGTCAAAACTTGTGAATAAATTAACTTCACTTGTGCTATATTCCCTGACCATGCAACTACATTAAAATTAAATCTAGCCATGTAATCTACATCCTACTGCCACATCCTAGCAAACTACTGCCACATCCAACAGCAAGCACAAGGAAGTCCAACAGCAAGCACAAGGAAGTCCACTTTGTATCTGCATCCTACTGCCACATCCTAGCAAACTAAATTAGGCTACTAGCTACTGCCACATCCTAGCAAACATCTTCTACATCCTACTGCCACCATGAATTCAACACCTAGAGTGTGGCCTAGGTCACCTAGTCAAGATATCGATGAACTATAGTATACAGATATCGATGAACTTTCCTAGCTGATGCGCCACAGAATTATCATATTCTGTGGCGCATCCCCTAACCAATGCGCCACAGAATATGATACTTTTGTGGCGCATCAGCTAGGGGATGCGCCACAGAATATGATAATTCTGTGGTGCATCAGCTAACGGATGCGCCACAGGATATGATAATTTTTTCTTTAAAATATTTTTGGTTAAATTTGGTTCAAAAAATACACACAATGTCTTTGGTACATATTCAATTCATTGAATATATATATATGGTCTTGCATTGTCTCACACACAATGTCTCATACATATATATGCTTCCATTGTCTCACACACACACACACAAATTAAATACACCAAAAAAGTATTCTTCGTCTTGGTTCCGCGAGCTAGCTTCTCTTCTTTCCCTTCTTCACGGTTGAAAACTTTATGCCGGTCACCTTGAGATTTCTTCGCATGAACGGACAACCTTTAGTAGGCAGGGAGGTCTTCCTTCTTTGTGTACTAGTAGTAGGCATTGTGAAGAACTTGTCGAATTCCTCCTCGATCTTTGGCTCGTTGTCCAATTCTTCCTCGGTGGCGTCTCCTTCCATTCCGATGATGCTCCTCTTGCCCCTCCTCACGACAACACGGTTAGGCTTTGACAGGTCGGTAATGAAGAAGCATTGCTCAACTTGGCTAGCGAGTACCCATGGCTCATTTTTCGCGGAGGCGTTCTTCGATTTGGCATCGGGTATTACCATGGTGGTGAAATACCGGCCTTCTTTGACGACGTCCTTGGCCCATCTCACATGGAATATTGGCAACGACTCTCCACAGTAGTTGAGGTCCCATATCTCCTCAATCCTTCCGAAGTATCTTTGCTTGACAGTAGCCTCATCATCGCCGTAGGATAGCATAGTTACTCCTGAGTTTTGATATTCGCTATTCTTGTCCTTTTCCTCGGTGTAGAATCTATAGCCGTTGATGTCGTACGCCTGATAGGTCTTTACGTTGTGCGAGGGACCCCGTGATAAGGAGAATATGAGTTTTTCATCTTCCGTAGATGGCGTTTTGCTCTTTGCTAGCTCCAGTTGCTTTTGCTTGAACCAACGCGTGAAGCTGGAGTTGTGCTCTCTGGTTACGTCTCCCTTCTTCCTCGGCCGGCCCAGGTTGATGTAATGTTGCTCGAGTAAGCATTTGTGCTCTTCCACCCAAGTTTCGATCAATTGTAAGTGTTGTAGCGCGACCCGGTGAGCCCTGTCGAAGTCGTCCTTTCAACCCTGCATGCTGACAAAGATTGAGCTGGTGCCGTCTCGGTGACCATATCCCTGGAGCCTGCCGAAGTGTTTCGTCCTGGGCAGACCAACATGCTGGTTCTCGATGCGTAGATAATTCTGGCAGAAGGAGATGCACTCGTAGGTTAGAAAACCCTTGGCCATGCTTGCGTCTGGACGGGCCCTGTTGCGAACATATCCTTTCATGACACCATTCATCCTTTCGAACGACATCATGTAGTGCATGAACGTTGGCCCGAGCTGCCTGATGTCATCAACGACATGGAGAAGGAGATGCACGATCTCTTCCTGTAGCCTGTCGAGCTGCTTCACGCAGATCGACTTCCTGTTGATGACGTCGAAAAAATTACAAAGGGCAAGCAACGTATCACAGACGTGCTCGTCCATTATCTCTCGAATCGCAACGGGAAGTATCTGCGTCAACAGCACGTGACAGTCGTGAGACTTCATCCCGCTAAACCTCTTCTTCGTTCCGTCCAGATATTTGCTTATCAGCCCCGCGTAACCATGAGGAAATTTGACTCCTAGGAGACACATGTAGAATTGCTCGAGCTCCTCCGGACTCATAGTGAAGCACGTAGCGGGAAGCACCACAATGTTCTTCTTTACCCTTTTGCGGCGACCTTGAGTCCTTTCCGTCTGATCATCATCATCATCGTCATCGCTATCGGGAGTCTGAAGATCTTTTCTGACACCAAGCCATTTCAGATCGTATCTTGCTTTCGTCCCATCCTTGGTCTTTTCCGGCATGTTGGAAAGAGTGCCAAGCAGAGCCTCGGTGACATTCTTCGTAATGTGCATCATATCGAGCCTATGTGGCGTGGTTCTGTGGCGCACGGTTTTCGGTGCGCCATAGAAAGCTGCATTTCTGTGGCGCACGGATCTTGGTGCGCCACAGAAAACTGCCTTTCTGTGGCGCATGGGCTAGGTGCGCCCTGCTTTCTGTGGCGCATCCAAATGCATGCACCACAGAAAGTTCTCTTTCTGTGGCGCACCGTGGCCAGTGCGCCACAGAAAGTTCGTAGATGGATTGGGCCCAATCATTGGACGTGGGACCCACACATTTTCTATGGCGCATGGGATGGCATGCGCCACAGAATGCTGGCTTTCTGTGGCGCATGGGCAATGGATGCGCCACAGAAAGGGAAAGATTTCTATGGCGCACGGAGAACCATGCGCCACAGAAATATTTCTGTGGCGTACCAATTAAGGGTGCGCCACAGAGTGTCCACCTACCTATATAGGGTTTCCCTACTAGTGATGAAGTGCAAGTGGATACATGAAGACGGAGCTTAGCAACGCTCTCCCATCATGGAGTATGGGGGAGTATTTGGAGAAGTCTTCATTAAGCATGTGCTAGCATGCACAATCAAGAAAGGTGTTCCAACTTGAGAGAGTCAAGATCGTCATTATCTAACTCAAGTGGAATGCGCAAGGCAAAGGTATGATCTTGATAGGGTTTCTATTTTACCGGTCTCATGGTGTTAGTGGGAGACCGGGTTATAGGATAGACGGCGTACTATCAAGAGGGTCTCTCAAGTGAGTAACTTGATTGCATCTTTGTGCAGAGCTCAAACCTTTGCATACTTGCATATCATCTTTCTTGTTTCTTATTTGGCTTTTATCCATGTGAAAATTTAGAGCTTGTGTTCATCTCCATACCAAGCTCTAGTTCATCAAAAACGGATTTCATGAATATCTTGTTGCGTTTTTGAGTTTGGAGGTTTTACCGGTCGTTCTTTTCTAGAGAGGTTTTACCTTTCTATATTTGGTTTTATCTTACATCTTTGGATGATGATGTTTCTCTGCATGACCTTGTAAAGCTCTTCATTGCGATTCCAACGAGCCCAAGATCATCGAAATCGGAGTCCGGATGAAAAAGTTATTGCCGTTATCGTATCGGTGTTTTCAGCAGTTTTCAGAGGGGCGGAAGTTCCGGATTTTTGGCTGGAAATTCCGGGCAAAGTTCCGGCAAAAGTTCCGGCCCGAGTCCAGTACCGCTTTTTAGCCATTTTTCTGGGGTCCGGAAGTTATGGGACGGAAGTTCTGGCCCTGGGACCGGAAGTTCCGGGTTAAGTGTGGCTGCAACGGCTATTTTCGTGGGAGGGGCTATAAATACCCCTCCCCTTCTTCAACCTTGAGCTGCTGGTTTTTCTCTCTCTCCCACCATTGTTGACCTTGAAAAGCTTGTCCCTCTCCCAATTCCTCCCATGATTCTTGCATATCTTTGAGATTTGAGAGAGGAGATCTAGATCTACAATTCCACCAATCCATTCCTCCTCTAAGTGAGGGGAACCTAGTAGATCTTGATCTTGGAGTTTCATCTGTTGAGTTCTTCTTTGTTCTTCCTCTCTTCTCCCCCCATAAGCATTAGTTGCTTTTGGTGAGATTTGAGAGTGAAAAATTTGAGCACTTGTGTTCTTGCCATTGCTTTGTGCATCGGTTTGTGCTCTCCACGATGATTCGTGAAAGTGAAAGTTTGTGAACTTGTTACTCCTGGGTCTTTGGACCATAAACGCATTTGTGGTGGTTGAGACCTTTGTGGTCACATGTAGCCGTTCGGGAGCCCCCAATCCAGTTGTGGGTTGTGCCTCGGATTGTTGTTGTAAAGGCTCGGGATTCCGACTTGAAGGATTCCGATAGTGGAAGGTGAACCAATCCTTTGTGGTGCGGTTCATCGGAGAATAGGGTGAACCTTTGTGGCGTTGAGATCGACCTTTGTGGTGCCTCACACCTCTCCAACGAGACGTACTCCCTTAAAAAGGAGGAACTCGGGAATACATCATCGTGTTCATGTGCCTCGGTTATTTCTATACCCGAGCTCTTTACTTATGCATTTTACATTGTGATAGCCTTCTAGCTTGAAGTATTCTACATTGCTATCACCTTGTTGCTTGTCTTGCTTAGCATAAGTTGTTGGTGCACATAGATGAGCCTAGTATATTTAGATTGTTGGCTTGTTAATTTAAACATCTAGTTTTATTCCGCAATTATCAAGACTAAACCGGAAAAGTTTTAATCCCCTATTCACCCCCTCTAGGCGACATCCTTGTCCTTTCAATAAATCGTGTGTCAAAAGGGAGTTTGCACACGGTTACTTTCATAAAACCGTGCGTGATTGTAAACACAAATATTTTGAACTAATACATTGATTTGGGATGCATAAGTTCACTTCAGTTTTTGAAAGTGTAATACTGAATCTCTACTAAGAAAGAGATTCAGACTAAAATTGCTGAAACACATTACACACGAAATTAGTATTCAGGAAAAGAAAAACAAAATACTGATATTGGGCATAGGCAACATAATTTTCACCCAAGTTTGGTTTTATAAAAAAACATTTTATTTATAAAAAAATCATATAGGCTTTTTAACAATTTTCCAAAATAAATTTGTAAGGTCTATTAGATCCTACAAGTTTTTAGAAAATCCAAATATGTATATCGGGTATATTCAAATAATTTCCAACGTATTATCTTTTAGAATGTCATGTTGCGCTCTTCTCTTTATTTCTGTTCCTAATTTTGGAAATGTATTTAAATATATGAAAGATGCAAAATATTAAATTCAAAATAATACCCAAACGGAATATTTTCCAACATGTTTCTTATATTTGGGAAAGTCATATTATTCCCTCTCTCAAATAATTTAAACATGTTTGGATAAATATTAAATGCAACAAAATCCATATGAAATCAAATTCACAAGTTGAATCTTTTAATACTTTTGAAACCAAGATTAATGTATTGGATATTCCTATCAATCCTCTCTTAAAAGTTTTGAATCAAGCTTTGAGATACGTTTAAACAAGTTCACAACAGTTTTAAATCCTTTAGAATTTTAAACACTTATTTAATTAATTTAACGTTCAAATATTTAGAACAAGAGTCGCGAAATATGCCCGCAAGTGCATTTCCAATATTAATGCATGGGTCCTTGTAGTATCTAGCCACACGCGGTAACTAACAAATTATCCAATGACCTACCTCCCAAGAAAAAAATATCAAGATTTACTTTTTTATATGCTAATAACACGAGAGATTTACAATTGGCTCTAGGCCTAGGCAGGAGGTGCGACGGCCTAGGGCCCAATCCAGAGGGGGGGCCAATATTAGTTGTTCCTTCATACTTCGATGACTATAGGGCGTTTCCTTAAAAAAAAGTTTGTTGGGCTGGGCCTTTCCATCGGGAGACTGGGAGAGGAGGAAAAGAACGAGAGGCTGTCCGCCCGTTCCTCTTCGTCTCTTCTGGATCGAGTCGTCAGTTCGTCTTCGCCTCTTCTTCGATCGAGTCGCCTCGCCGGCTCGCCCTGACTGCTCCGCACCGATCTTGGTCGCCCATGCCCAGTTCCACGGTACGTCGTCCCAGACTCCCAGGGTCCTGCGTCGTCCATGAATTCCATGCCCTCAATTGCTCCTCTCTTCCTCTCTTTAGCAAATAATTGTTGCTCTGGTTAGATTAGGGATTTCATTTTAGGGTCATATATATTAAGATACGCGCGTCGTATATATTAGGTATAGGGGCACATGTCATCAACTTCGCCCAGGGCTTCACAAAATATAGAGCCGGCCCTGTTTACAATCCGGCATGCATATATTGTTGTACTGTAATCTCACTCAACCATGTACACTATCCTTAGGCCTCCGATCTTAACTTTCCCATGCCTTGGCACCAACGTTACAGTCACAGCCTCTTCTCCTTCGGCGCCCAAATCTTCTAAGAGCTCGTTCAAGGCCACCCTCATACTCGTCTTTATCACCATCCCCTTGCCCGTGCCGTCCATGCTTGGATGACTCAAGCACACGAAGCTCTCGGCCATCTCGCGCCCACCTGGCTCGACCTTCTCGTGCTCCATGGCGTTTATGTATACGTCAAACTTAACCATATCTGTGCCGTCGGTCTCGATGCCCTCAACCACTAGCACCTCCTCCTGGACGTCCTTCTCCTGCCGGCTTCGCAGCACTCTCGGCCGCCTCACCTCCGCGGTCACCGCCACATCGTTGAGTGATACCGGAAACCTGACGGACTTCAGTAAGCCTTTCTTGTTGTTCACGTTGGGAGTTGTAGGTGGCCGTGCATTGACCCACGGCATGTTGTCGACGCCATCAAACTTGTACCGGAGCTTCTCGATGTCAAGCACATCACGGACGGTGATGCGCACCAGGCGGGACTCCTCGTCATAGAACAAGAAGGAGGAGTCGAGCCAGTCGGGGTCCATGAAGTCGACATGGCCACGGTAGCCGCGAGCAGCGCCGATGTCACGCCAGGCCTCCCACAGACGGTCGATGTTGTTGTGGTGCGGGTAGAAGATAGGGTCGCGGCCGGCCGAGTAGTAGACGCCCATGTTCTCCACGTTGGGTTCAGCTACGTCGCCGGTCCAAGTGTGCACCGTGTTGTGCGGGAACAGCTCCACTGTCCCAGCGCCCGGTTGGTCAGCCTGGCCGGCACGGAAGGGCTGGCCATGGAAGAGGGAGGGCAGAGCAGCATTGGTAATCATCTGAAGTTATCAAGCAGCCATGTGATCAGTAGAATTATAGGCCACATATGAACGTTATATAAGATGGAAGAGGTTTGAAAGGTATGAAGGTCACCTAGCGCACCTGTTTGTACATGACCCTGAGGTTCTGCTGGATCTGCTGTCCGTCGGTGAAGTTGTTCTGTCCCTCTTCGCGAACGAACTCCAGGTCCACGATCTTCGGCGGCACATGCCTTGGGTTCCGTACTGGGTCATACAAAGGCGACGACGAGTTGGCGAACTCGGACGGCAACTGCATCCCCTCCGGCACATCCCAGCTCCAGAAGGGCAACGCGAACCCGGGTTCCCCGAGCAGCTTCGCCGCGATGCGCTCGAAAAAGTAGAGGTAGGCGCGATGGAATGGGTAGAAGAGCCATGAGAAGTGGATCTGCACATCCAGCTCGGGGTTACCAGTCTGGTGGTAAGAGCCGGTGCAGTACGCGCAGTGGATGTTGGCCATCTGGTAGAAGCTGCGCGGGTCCGTGTGCGGCAGCGCCTTCATCAGCGCTATCACGCGCTCATACTTGGCCATGTACTCCGCCCCCACCGCGTGCACCGGCCGCCGGACCCTCAGCGGCTCGGCCGGGTCCGGGAGCGTGAAGTTGATTGGCTCCGACGCCGACATCGGTGGACAGCAATAGAATGGCGGGAGCGGATGCGGCGGGAGCTTCGGCGGGCTGCATGTTTGTATGTTGGTCTCGATTGGCCCGCCGATAAGCTTGTCGCCGCTGCCGTCGGAAAGTGGGGCAGTGACGGCGTCCCCTGCGCATGAGACGATGTATGGGTCGAGGCCGGAGACGGTGAAGAGCTCTCTCGGCAGAGAGTAGGTGCATGGGTTTAAGGAGATGGGGAAGGCAGTATAGACGACCGTGGCGACGGCGCCGATGAAAAACACGCTGGCCACGAGTGGAGCGCGGTGTCTACTAGCCATGGCTTCACCACTTCAGGCCTTCAGCTGCTTGTTGCCTCGCCCAGGCAGCTATATATGGTGACAAATTAAGCTGCTCACAAGTCACAGCTTAGTACGAGGGAAAACGATCGAGCTAGCTAGCAACACGAGATAAGGCGCGGTCTGCAATCCGCCACGGGCGCGACACCCATGACCCATCCCGTATTCCCGTTGGGCAAGCGGTGTTCACATGTGGTAAGCCAAGAAGTGCCTGGCTTGCTCGATTCTTGCCGGCTTCCATAGACCTTGGGAGTTCGACTAGTCCGTAGTCAGGCAAAGGTTGCATAATCTGTACTTGGGCACGTTGTTGGTCGGTACCAACTAAACCAACCATTCACTTTTAAACATATACTCCTTCCGTTTCAAATTAAGTGTCGCAGATTTAATACAAAGTTGTACTAATCTTGCAATATGTATATCGTCAGGTGAATCCAGAGCAGATGTATTACTGCAAGTCATGTTCACTAACCATGGTCATGGATCATTATCAACTAATTGTCACACACGGCACATTTCCACGGGAGTAATTACGCCGGTACATCAAATCGTAACGAAATTTGTTCTTTGCCGAAAAAATAAAGAAATCTGTTGCTGAGAACAAGAGGCCAGTTTAATTTTAGAGCGTACCACACCAAAATGAACGTGTTCCGATCGATCTGCGTGTGTTTCTCTGAGGTGTCTTATTCCAACGTTCATCTCGGGTCCCGCATCCCGTATGTCTCCTTGTTCAAACAACAAACCATAGGCTCGCTTGGAGTATATTTCAGTATTTTGCACGTATCTTCCTGCTTCGATGTGTTACTGCAAACACGGGTACAACGTAAGATACGTTCTGCACTGCACTCCACGGAGACACGGTTGTAAAATCCACTTGATATGACACATCAAGTCTTTATCGATTGGCAGGGGAAGGTAAAATGAGCGGCTTACAATTTGGCAGCGGCGCTCGCGTGTGTTGAACGTATGGCGGGAAATTAGGCAATTAGGCAATTCGACACCACACGAGGCTACAATTTGGCAGCGGCGCTCGCGTCCTTGCCGTCGACGTTCGTTGAGAGCACAGAATCATCCGTGCCCACAAAATTTATAAGAGACTCATTTTTTCGTGTGGACTATTATATTTGATTGCTTCCTCCGTTCTAAATTAACTGAAGTTTTTGTTTTTGTCCCAAGTCAAAGTTCATAGAGTTTAACCAAGCCAATGGCAAAAAATAAGCTAATACCTACAACGTCAAATATATGTACTACAAAAATAAATTTCGTGATCGTGGAATGATTGGAACTATCTTGAAGGAATACTACTCGAGTTGGGTTTTGCAGAGCAGTGAATTAGGAGGATCATGGAGTGTGTCAGATCAGTCACTTATTCGGTTTGTTTCAACGGCCTTATTCTCGAGAAATACAACCCATCTAGAGGGCTAAGACAAGGCGACCTTTTGTCACTGTATCTTTTCTTATTTGTCGCCGATGGCCTTTCAAGATTACTCCAAAAAGAAATTCATTCGGGATAGATCAAGGATTTAAAACTATGTAAACGCAGCCCCGAATTTCACACCTTCTATTCGCTGATGACAGTCTACTCTTTTTTAAAGCAAGTGCAGAGCAAGCCAAAAAAATCAAATCAGTCTTACACAAATATGAGAGAGCTACGGGTAGCTGCTTAGCCCTGACAAATGTTCCTGTTGTTGATTGGAAATAAATACGTAGAGGAGGATGGCCAAGTGGTTGCAGCTATACTAAATATCCAAAGGGTTGGTTTTGAAGAAAAATATTTAGGATTACCTATGCCTGATGGTCGTATGAAAGATGGACAATTTCAGCCGGTTAAAGAAAAGATAAAAAAGAAGAAGATTTGCTAACTCTCGGTTAGCCAAGATATCTGTTAGCTCTCGCTCGATGCTTTCGATCGATACTTTTACCGACGGACCGATTTGTTGTCCAGATTCCCCTGTTGGGCTGCGTTTTGTTGTTTTATTTTGTTGGGCTTTTGATTGCTTGTTTCTTGTTTTCATTTTTTTTTTCCAAAAACGACCACACAATTTGCAGTTGAACCATCCATGTGCAATTAAACATTAAATAGTATGCAATTGCATATGAACTCTCCATATGCAATTGGCTATATGCAATTGCACAATAGTTTACAATTGTATAAATATAATGTGAATTTGGCAGTCGACATGAATGGTATTCGAACATGAAAACCTCCGCCCAATTACATCTGAAGCCATGAATGTGCAATTACAAATTAGTGTACATAATGTGCAATTGCACATTAATGGACATGATGTGCAATTTCACATTAGCATGCAATTTGCACATTCGTGTGTTTACAGAACAGTGGCCATGAATGCACAATCACACATTAGTGGCTGTAATGTGCAATTGCACATTACCGTGCGTGCAATTGCACATTATAGCCACTAATGTGCAATTGCACAATAGTTTGTATTTTTTGGCATACCTTTTCTCAAGAAGTTGTAGAGTAGGCAAATACAAAAAAATGGAATTGCAAACATGAGCTTAAATTGTAAGGCCCAACTTCTCAACCGAGCCCAACAACTAAAAAAGGACAAAGCTAATCGTTGTTGACAGAAATCGTTGTCGCAAAACAAAAGGTACGTATTAATCCATCGACCAAGAGTTTAACTAAATCTCGATCAACCGAGCGTTATCCACATCCAAAAACAAATTCTCCGACTATGCTGAAAAGTACTCTTCTAGTGGTGGAAAAGAGGTTTTAATTGAGTTAATGGTTCAAGCAATCCGAACTTATCCAGTGAGTATTTTTAAATTTTCGGAAGGTCACTATAATGACCTTATGAATCTAACAAGGATTTCTTGTGGGGGATGAAAATGAGAGAACAAAAATACATTGGATGAGCTGGGACAAAATTACAAAAAGGAAAGGACATGGAGGCATGGGGTTTACAGATCTACATCTCTTCAACCAAGCCCTTTTAATTAAACAAGCCTGGAGATTAGTGGCTTATCCTGAGAGCTTGTGTGCAAGACTGAAAGCAAAGTACCACCCCTCGGGTGAATTGATGATACTGCCTTCATCCAAACCCCGTCTACTGGGTGGCAAGGAATCATGCATGGGCTGGTCTCTTAAAAAAGCATTATTTGAAAGATTGGCAATGGGACAAAAGTAATAATTTGTAGAGATAACTAGGTCCCCAGAGGAGACATGAGAATAAGTGAAAATATTGTAAGATTGAGAAGAGTAGAGCAATTGATAAATCATGAAGACTGTTCCTAAAAGGAGGAATAAGTTCGTCAAATCTTTATACCTCCTGACACTGAGGAAATACTCAACATTCGAATCCCAAAATATGACAATGAATATTTTGTTTCATGGACATGTGTGAAAAATGGCATTTTCTCAGTGTGAAGCGCGTACAATCTTGCGATGGACTTGAAGAATGTTGATATGCCACGAACGGAGATAGAAAACTCCGGGGAAAAAATTGGAACACGAATGTCCCTCCAAAGATTTTTTTTACATGGAAGCTGGCTACTATTAGTCTTGATGTATAGGTTAACAAGAGGAGAAGAGTTTCACGCTTTCTCCCTACATCCTTCATTTGTGGGAGAGAAGATGAGATGGCTTATCACGCAACCATGCGGTGTTCTAAGGCATTGGCTTTAAGGCAAGGCCTAGCAAAAACATGGAATCTTCCTTCTGAAGATGAACTTGTGTATATAGGAAACAATTGGGTTCTTGTTTTGCTGGATAGTTTGGACAAAACTAACAGAAGAAAAATGATGTTCATAGGGGGGAGGGCTTGGCACCACCACAACAATGCGCTTTTTGATAAAGGTGATGCTTCGAAGATAATTCAATCAGATTTTTAAAAAATTATCTAGATATTATGCAGGGTTTTGCCACCGGAGGGACCTTGCAGACAGGAAACGAAAAGCTCCGGTTGGATAAAACCTGATGAAGGGTGGTTGAAATGTAATGTAGATGCGAGTTTTCTGGTAGAGAATAATTTAGGATCCTAGGTGCAGTCTTGCGAGATTACAAGAGCCAAATAATTTGTTCAGCCTAGGGTTATTCCACGTTGCAGATCAGCTGAAACGGGAGAAGCACTCGCATGTTTACATGGCATGGAGTTAGCTTTACAATATTCTAACTGCAACCTTATTATTGAAACGGACTCCACGTCCATGTGCAACTCTTTCAAAAATGACAATCATGAGGGCGTGGGGGGGAGGGGGAGGAGGGAGGAGGAGGGGGATAGCAAAGAATTCAGACAAAAGAAGCCATCGGACAGGGAAGTACTTCTAGTGAAAACTAATTGAAATTGTAATCATGTTGCTCAGGAGATTTGTCCTTTAAGTCGTATAGAGTTCAGTGGTGGTGTGTTACAAAGCGCGATTCTGACCTGCTCATCGAGATCGGATGGGATTGATTGTAATAAAACTATGTTCCATGATTAATACAAAAGCACTTCTCAAAAAACAAAACAAAAATCGTGATGAATCTAATTTGGTGCTATACACATTGATATATTTTTTATAGACTTAATCAAAGTAAAGAAAACGTTTTAAGTTAGGACAAAGATAGAACTTCAATTTATTTAAAAACGTTAGGAGTGTATTTTTAGAAATTGTGGGGATTACCAGGTTTTTCATTTATTGGCTTCGATGAGGGAGGATGGGATAGAATTATTGTTAGTGACTGTCTAGAAGAATCCCGATCAAACCCCAAATCCCCGCATATTCCCAAAATCCTCTTTGGTTCTAGTATATTTGATGGGGTTTATCCTCGAAATAGGCTTCCACCCCGCTATATTAATATAGCAACCAACCGATACAACCAACGAAATACACGAACCGAAAGAAATGCTGGGGCATCAGCAAACACACACCCAAAAGAAGAAAAGAAGAAACAAAAGGAGACATAGGCGGGAAGACTAAACTAAGGTGATCCGCAACCGCTGCGCCCTCCGAAGAAGTACCACCACGGTCCTCGCACCGTACCGAGCAACACCTTCAAGAAGGAAAGCAATCGCTGCTGCCCGAACCAGTGCACCGGTCCTAGGGTTTCCCCTGCACACTGAGAGAAGTGGATGGATGGTAGCCACGACGCCCTCCAAAAAGGAATGATGTCATGCGAAGGCGGCACCATGTCGGTGTCGGACGAACCGACAAGGATTTCTCCCAAAAACCCTATCCACGACCCCGAGCGATCCATAGCATAAGAGCCCCGCAAGGACGAAGCCTCGCCATCTCAGACTCACCGCCCACCAACTTGCGCCACCACGGTTACGAAGCCGCCATCGTCGTCTCACCGAAGCTACCGGCACAAGGTCTGCAATACGGAGTCGAGGAGTAGCTTGACTCGGGGTTAGCGACACCGCAGGCGCGCGGGAGGAAACTGCCTCCACCGTCGAACACGGTAGTCGACCGGACGCGGTCGCAGAGCACACCAATCCCAGTCAGGTCAAAAGCCACACTGGCAGTCCCAAGAGGGTCCGGTCGGGCCCGGATCGGGCCCGTAAAGCCCACCACCATGTTGCAACAAGGGCGGCCACCGTCGCTGCTGCACCCCTGCATGAGCACCACCACCTCCATTAGCATACTAGGTCAAGCGCAGGGCAGGCCCGCCCGCCCAACCCAGATGGGGACCGTAGAGCCCAGATCTGGGCCGAGGGCACAGCCGGCGCCGCCCCGCAGCAACCCTCTGCCCCGTCATGCTGTGCCGCCCCACCGCACCACGAGGGCACTGCCTATACCTAGCCATGGGAAGCCTGGCCCGAAGCCCGGCCCGAAAATGACAGGCCTGGGACTCAAATCTAGGCCCGACGGCTACGCTGGGCTGGGCCTGGGCTTTAGATTTTGGTTGTTTCAGTAGAAGGCCCGGCCCGCGGCCCGGTGGCCCGGCGGGCTTTCGGGCTTTTTGGCCAGGCCGGGCCGGGCTCGGCCCTGAGTTTTCCGTGCCGGGCTTTTCTCGGCCCGGCCCGAGGTATGGCCAGGTATAGCGCCGCCGCGCTGCCGCCACTCGGCCGGAGCTGAACTGCCGCCGCCCTGAGAGCACCGCCACCTGGAAGGAAGAGCCCCGACTCCGCCTCCTAGAACGCGGGAGAAAGTAGTCCGCCGTCGCCGGCACCACCCGGATCTCGCCCGGCGGCCCCTGCTGACGGCGGCGATGGGGGAGGGAGGAGAGGAGGGTCCTGAGGCGAAGAGGAAGGGGATGGCGCTCCGTCGCCTCGAGGGCGACGGGAGTGCATGGGGCTTTTTCCTTGAGAGCCAACTCCTAGGATCATTTGATGGGGTTTATCCCCAGTGTTCCCCACAATTTCGCAAACTTTAGTATATTTTTCTCAATACTCAAAGCACTAACCCTACCTAATGGATTGGGGATAAATGGGGATTTGAAGGGATTAGGTGAAGGTTGAGCTTTCACCTAATACCTGTGGGGATTAACCATTAACCCCCACAAGAACCATAGTACCAAACAAAGCCTAAGTATTCATTTGCACTACGTATATTTTTTATTTTATTTTGTGCACTCAAAGCCTCTTGGAAAATCCTTAGGTTTCCATGTGATGCAATCAGACAACGTGAATCCTTAGTTTTCCATGAGGTATACAATCAAGTAGCGCCTTGCAAATTCATTTTTATAGCATTGGAGTGAGCCACTAGCGAAACCCCTTCACAGGGGAGCGTTGTTTTTCTTCACGGACAGGACCTTTGCCAACATTGCAGCTGTTGTGGGAGAGCATTAGTTCAATATTACCAAACAGAGAGAAGGAAAATAGAACTTGTGCTATCAACACCTTCCAGAGGCCGCTAAAGAGACGGAACCTTGGCCGTCCCCTCCCCTCGTCTAATAGGAGAGAGGCGATTTTCTGAGCTCTTCCCGGTCAACCCACCTCGCCGCCGCGGATCCGGCCGTTTCCTCCCCTCCGCCGGCTGCTTCGGCAGCGGGAGGGTGGGGAAAGCCGGATCCCAGTGTGTATATAATGTAGGGTTTGCTAGGTTGTCTGCCGGCGGCGTTGGGAGGGCGGTGGCGCTGTCGGTGGTGTGGTGTTGTTTTGCAGGTGGAGGTCTTCCCCTTCGACGCCGGCGCTCCGGTGGAGCTCTGGAGTGGATCTGCCACCTTCGTCTCCCTCGCAGCTCTGGGCTGCCGTGGGCGACGTCCCCGTGCCGGAGATCGACGACGACGACTTCGGCTTTTGGAGATCTTGATGCAGCTCGAGTGGAAGCAAGAAGGCGACGCGACTGGCGGAGTAGGATGGAGGCTCTCCGGAGACCGAGTTCCGACGACTTCCCGTCCGCCTGGGGACATCCGCCGATCCAAGGTCAGTGTGGCGATGCGGCGGCGGCGCACTGTCGGTGCGTTCTGCGTTTCGTCGGTGGTGTTGCGTTGCAGGTGAAGGACTTGGTTGTAATTTTGAGCTTCGAGGAGGTCCTTTCTGTAATCTTGCTGTAATTCTCTGGCTGTATCTTCGCAAAAAAAAAAACACCTTCCGGAGGCGGTCTGAAATATAGATTGGCTGCAATATCCACCAAATAAATAACGAAGGAGCAGAATAGTTTGGCTATTTTGGGGCTAACATTTCACAGCCCACCACTGGAGCTCGACACGTAAGCTCTGTGATTTTCCTGAAGTAGCCCAACAAGCCAAAATGGAAAGACACCTACTGCACATGACGGCGGAACCTACAACGATAAAAGCAGTCGCATTGTTACATCCATCTCTACTTTTCAGTGAACGTAAGGTGATGGGTGGAGCCTGTGTAGCATGTAGGAGGAATCCGGAGACGAAGCATAATATCGTTGCTGCACATGTGAGAGGAGAGTCAGGAAGGAGGAAGAGGGAAAAGAACCAGAGGGTTTTGCTAAGATGGTAGAGGAGACGGCGGCCTTCCCGGACCTTTCAGATTTCGAGTTCTTCGTGATCATACTCAAAAATCCCTGGGGAAAACTGGTACGTACATGCATACTAGTCCGAATATAGTATCTCCCTTCCGTTTTCATCCATCTTTTACGTTTCATATACTTTGATGTCTGCTGTTCTGACGGTTCATATAGTATCTCTCCTGTACGTTTTCATCCATCTTCTACGTTTTCTATACTGGTTTGGTGTCTGCTGTTCCGACGGTTAAACTTGAACTGCTGTTTGATTATTGCTGCAGAGGCTGCCTGACAAGTTTGCCAAGTTGATGGACGGCCAAGAGCCTCGGGAAGTTAAGCTGCGGGAGGCAAGCGGAGGACGTCGCGTGTGGGACGTGGAGGTGGTCTTCGACGGCAAAGGTCACATGTACCTCGAGCGCGGCTGGGAGCAGTTCGCCCGCGATCACGGCCTGGAGGTGGGGCACTTCCTGGTCTTCAGCTACGACGGCAACGCCGTGCTCATTGTTAAGGTGTTCGACCTGAGCATGTGCCGCAGGCACTACCATGCTGACGACGCCAGTAAGTACGCGCTTCTTCTTGCTCTATGCTCTCTTCGTTTCACGATGATTTGTTGTTACTTGTACTAAGAATTAAATTAAGAAGGATGATGTTCGCATTATGCCAGCCACAGGCACTGGGAGCAGGAGCATCATGGACAGTGCGAGCAAGAACAGCAGCGACAGTGTCAGCGACAACAGCATCGACAGTGGCAGCAACGGCAGCAGTTGGGCGGAGATGGAGATCGATGACTCGCCCATCTCCCAGTTCACCGTCACGCTGAAGATGTCCCACTTGGGCGTGAGGCAGCAGCAGTATCTGGTGAGAATCTGAGAGCGCCGTGCTCGTGAAGTTCGTGCTAACTCATCTCGTCATTACGCTCACGCGATCGATCGTGCAGAACGTCCCGCCGGAGTTCCAGAACGCGCACGGCTACGCGGAGAGGACCAAGGTGGTGCTGCGGATGCGCGGCAAGTCGTGGCCCGTGAACCTGAAGCACAACCGCCGGCCGAGTGGCAGGATCCGCACGGGCCTCAGGTACGGGTGGCACCAGTTCTGCGTCGACAATGGCCTCGGCGTCGGCGACATCTGCTTCTTCCGGGCGCTGCGTGGGGAGGCGAGGAGCACGCGCTCAAGGTGGAGGTGCGCAAGCTAGATGGCACCTTCCTGGACTGATAAGGCGGCGGCGGTCGCTGCATCAGCCTGGCTCCGTGGCGTGCCCTCGTCCGTGGTCATCGGCCGGCATCAATGCATCAATGCATGGTGTTGCATGTTCACAATGATATGGAGTTTGTATTTTCTTTCAGTTGATACGTGTTTTACTTAATAATTCTAAGACCAGACTTCTTGGTAGTCAACTGCTGACGCTAGTAGCAGAGTATCTAGAGAGTAAACCTGCCTGGCTGTGTTTCCCCATGTGGAAATGCTGAAATTGTTCTTCAGCTCTTCATTCCTTGCCTGAGATTGTTGCTTTTATAAAAATCGTGATAAGATAACCATCACATGAAGGTTGCTTTTAAGCTCCATCTAACCTTCGATTATAAAATGTACAATTTGAATTCCTCTGTGCAACCAAATTCGTTGAATTTACTTAATCCTAACATTAACATAGGAACCGGTATAATCCCAGAATATACTAGTCATAATCTCCTATGTGCAGAGTTGTGAAGTTAATAGCCTTGGCCATGATTGGGGCAGAGAGAATCTGCATCGCCGTAGGCAGCGTGTTTAACTAATTTCTAGGCATGATCAGCTTGAGCCTCTGGAACGGAGACCCATAACAAATCTGCCTGGGTGAATTAAAATGGCCAATAATGGCCGTATATATGAAAGACCCAACGCTAGGGAGAGCGTCAATAATGAACAGATCTCAGGTGCCACGTAGGGAGATTAATAAGATCATTTTTTGCAGGAGATTGTAAAGATCATTTTTATGATACTTAACTGATTACCATGGCAAATCAGATCGAAGACCGGGTGTTGAAGCAGTGAATCAGATTACTAAGAATGTTGATTTAACCGACTTCTGAAAAACTAGAATGCTGAGCTTAACCTTACTGTGCCATGTTCGCCAGTAAAACTGTTTAGCTCTATACTGCAGAAGATAACATCTTAGTATTTGTCGGCCACACAATCCAGCTTGACTCGATACCATCACGTTGTCCATCAAAATGTGGTTTACCCATCAGTTATGAGGAAATAGCATTTACGGAGCAACAATTTAACATGCATGCTCAGTTTGGCCACCGCTTATAAACATAGCAACCGTACAGCAGGACTAAAATCAGATAGCACGACTTAGTACAACTGGTATATAGATTTCGACCATTTATGATCAGCATACAACAAAGCACATACATTTTTGTGTAAGTATATGTAGTTCAAAAAAGAAACTGCGAATGTTTTCAGAGCCCTAAAGCAATGGCACGCCAGATGCAGAGTAATGCCTAAACTGTACATTTGTGCCGCCATGGTCTTCCTTGTTGGAGGAAGTTGATGAACCTTTCGGCAAGCTGCGTGTCTCAAAAGGAAAACATTCCAAACCTACCGTGATATGTACAGCTGAAGGATCGACCGAAACGAAGTAGAAACCTAACTGCATGGGCGTACATTAAATAGAGTACTGCTCAGCAGTTTTCAGCCCTCAGGTAATCCGGAGGCAGCGATGCACATTTTCATTCATGTGAGCGTATGGTTCCATGGTGTTGTATCCTGGCAGCTCCATTCGATACCTTCCCTTGATCTGGCAAAAAGGGAGCTTAACAGTGTCATCTTTGTTGCACCACGCCGGAAGCCGTGTTGTGTTGTCCTCGAAGAAGTTCAGGATGTAAGCATCTTTTATCTACATGGAAATAGAATTCACTGGTCATATATTCATATAAAAAAGATGGATGTAAGCAATGTTGAAGTGAAGGATTATAAAATAATCCAAATCATTTGGTACTGCCAGAAAAGACAATGCAGTCTACTGATTGGCCGGCCTTCCAGCGAGCAAGTTTTTACTGAGAACGATACCAGCCTTTTTACTGGACTAGCTGCCCTAATGTTATCACCACTACAAATTCATAAAGGCACGAACTTAGGCATAGAATTCAGCATTACTCACTGTGAATTCCGTGACTTCTATAGAACTGGAAATAGGATCAAAGAGTCCAGCCTCCTTGTACATCATGAGGACATAGGCCACACAAGATGCGGAC
Source organism: Poa pratensis (assembly GCA_947311845.1). Lineage (NCBI taxonomy): Eukaryota > Viridiplantae > Streptophyta > Magnoliopsida > Poales > Poaceae > Poa > Poa pratensis. Next base: position 23,448,055 of record CAMZMU010000055.1, read on the forward strand.
TGGCCATCAGTATAAACCCAATCATCTTTCTCAGGAACTGCTAACAACTTGTCAAATGTCATCCCACGTTTCTCTGATTCGACGAGGATTTCAGGTAGATCAAGACCCTGAAAGAAGTGGTTCCATTATAGGACTATGTAGCAGAAAGACAGACATTTAGCACAAGAAAACTGTAAAGAACAACCAGATCCCTATTAGTTGTATACGTAAACAAGGTACAGGCCTAAAGGTAAACTAGCACAGTAATGTGAAAAAAATAAGCACTATCAATAGATCAAATTGAATACTTAACAAAACCAGTCATAGGCTGCAGTGTCCATACAGTCTAAATAATGGTCCTCAGTATAATGGTATCACGGGAAATATCCGCTACCATTTTGCAGTCTTTTTACCTATACCCCTTTTTGTTCACACAGTAGGTTACAATAAAAGGTATGGTTGACTAAATGGAGACTTGTACAAGTGAAGTCTTCCTATAAAGAGCTGGGAATGTTAATCAATCAGCATTTAGGTTTACCACAGTTCCATTTCAGAACCCAGCCTGCTGGATTGCGATCCTCTGCCTTTCAATAGGACAGCATTGCTCAATCTAGAAGGTCCAAATTAAACGCCACATATCCAAGGTTACTACTGTGTCCATCATTCAGCAGGATTATTTTGACAAGTGTGTATCGCCGCGAAATGGTAATCAACTAGACGAATAGGGGCAAGTGAAGAACAACCATGAAGTAACCCAGCTACTCCCTCCGTGCATGAATATAAGAAGTTTTAGCTATCCAACATGTTGTCTATATGCATACTAATATGAGTGCACATACACACTAAAATATGTCTACATACATCTAGATATATGTGAATGTGGACAAATGCTATAACATCTTATATTAAAAAATGGAGCGAGTAAAAAGGAACTATAACAAAAACAAAGTACATGTGTTGGAAGTCAATGATAAAGTAAAACAAACCTTAGTTCCCAGCCGTTTGTTAAGGGCTTCTGTCCACATGTTAGCTGCATAATCTGGTTGAAGCTTGTTCCACACAGTCATAACAGATGCAACCTAGGGTAATCATTTAGATTTAAGTTGCTGTAGAAGTAAATAAATCCTGCAAGCATGCACAGTCCAACCTCGTACATAATGCTTAAACTGCGACAAATATGATACTACAATTTACAGACATGAAATAATTGTTCTAAGAATTAGAGTTGCATTGGCTCTGAACTTAAAAATTAATGTGTGAATCTGTGCCATATAATCATGTTCACCACCAATGTATGAGCTTACCAAAACATAAGCCGATAATACATATATCAAATGGTAAAATAAAGATTTGTAAAATGCTCTTGAAAATATTATACATAGAATCTTACCACATGAGCATCCAATGGCGGGGGATAGTTGTTACTTATAGTATCAATCCAACTGAAAATCAAATTATGATACCCATAAGGCTTCCCTTCCATTTGTCTTGCATAATTCCAAGCTGCTGTCTCGTTAAATTTTGCGCGCAAATCTGGACGTAACGGAAGCAATGCAATCTGAGGATTTGCATCATCCGTTGTCACTTCAAAGTCCCACCATTCCTCCCACGGTAAGATAGCAATAATATCTTCTCCCTGCAAAGCACCATTTGTTAAACGGAAACTGATATATCAAATGTCAAGGAACACTAAACGTATAAATATATTCTCGCAGTACATAGTTTGGAACCAAAGCAGAAAAACATCTGCAAATGCTTAGCACCTGGCAGTAATATTTCCTTTATGAGTCATCCGTACAATCAACGGTAACATCATTTGTTAAAGAAAGATCGAATATCGTTTGCACATAACTATACTTATAGCCAGTGACAACAATAAAAACACTATTTTCTACTCAAGTAAACAAATTATAAAGAAAGCATTTGAAATATCCTTCTTGATAATATATGGCTGAAATAACTGAAACGAACATAAAATGTGATGCGAAATAACTACTTATACTCTCAAATTATTCACTAAAATAGCTGACAAGTTGCAGGCATATACTCCCTCCGTCCTTAAAAGAGTGTGCTTCCAACTTTCTTTGAAAGTCAAATTTTTATATGTTTGACCGTGTTTGTACAAAAACACACAAACATTTATGCCACCAAATTAGTAGCATTAGATTTATGATAAAATATATTTTCATCATATATCTATCTGGTTTCATAAACATTAATATATTTTTGTACAAACCTTGTCAAAGTTTGAGATATTTGACTCTCCAAACACTCTTTCAAGGACGGAGGGAGTAGCAGTTTTCACTTCTAATCCTTCTACCCAGAAAGAAAAAGAATGTATGTAATTGTGATCAAACTATGGGGATCGTACTCAGTAAGACTACTCTAAGTAGTTAATCAAACAAATAAAAATATTATTTATAAGTGTCTTTTTACCATGCCTCCTGTGAAAATTAGTTAGAATGCTGAAGCTTCTCTATTTGTTTCAGTCCTTATAAATTCATATCTTTTATGGGCATACTAAAATGAGTACAAATAAATAAAATGCAATCGTTAAGGACAGGTACCTGTTCATTTTCATGACCAGATTCCCAACCCAGAGCTTTCCCTCAGAGTCCCTCAAGCAAACTGCAGTATGGCCTGCATAAGCCCCAGTAACCCACTTCTCCAGGGTTTCGAAACCACCCCAGCGTCCTCGGATCTTCGACAAAACCAAAAAATCTCCAGAGTGGATGTCATCCACATTTAATTCTGAAACCCATGGTTTTGGACGTTCCTCGAAGGTCGCACCCATATGCTTCTTGAGAAATGCAAGGTTTGAATTCTCACCCCATCCAGTATTTGTGAAAAGTGGGAAAACATCCCAAAGTGCTCTGAGTGTCCCGATTGTTCCTGACGGCATGAGGAAGATGGACACTCCATTATGTTTCACCTATTTTAAGATAGAAAATCAGCGAACATGTATCAACAATGACAAATCTCAATTGCATATAACACAAGCAGCAGCTACGAGATAGTACTTACATAATCATACTCGGCCTTGCTTTCCCATTCTGTGATTTCAAGGGTATGCTCACGGCCCAGAAAGTAGTAATCCCATGTAACACGGAACGGTGTCGCAAACACATATAGATCCATGCAAGTCCAGCTATGGGCTTTGGTAGTCTACGGAAAGGAAAGGTAAGTTTGGTAAGACAGGGAAAGTGTTTGTGAAAGGAAGGAGGAGAGAAACAGTAGAGGGGAATCAACTAGAAAGGCTGGACAAAATGTACTTAGGGCAACATTCAACTTTTAATCTAAGATCATACAAAATTAAGCAAATGGCTTGAACTGTGCAGCCACAACCTTCAAAAAATACTGAATATTGCCTTCAATCCAATCGCAAAATAACAAGATAAAAAACATTCTATGGCAGAGAATTTTTGGGTGGTGAGACGCATGCACACATGAATTATATGACAGATATCCATAAATATGTCTCAAGATGCAAGATGGATTTGCCCCCATCAATCCTTACATCATGAAATTTTATGAAAACACATGAGACCTTGCGAATAAAAAGAGATCACATGACACAAATAAGGCCTGAACAGAATATGCTACAGAAGCCGAAAAGTTTCCGTATTAGAATTCATGTCTTCAAGTTGCCTTATCATGAAATTTACCTTGGAAAGTATGTATACATACTAACTGCATACTCTAGCATCTCCTGACTTGATAGCAAAAATACTGGAAATCCTCCAGTTAAATGATGACATGAGGTTAAGAGTGATAAATCATGATAAGAGGAAAAGCACATTTAGTTTGCACTGTCTACAATTAAACTTGTGATCCTATTAAGGTAGGGACTAGTTATGTTCCCCACAGTTGTAAGCTGTGAGGAATCCAATTTTGGTCAGGCAAAGGGGACACATGTTAGAGAAAGCATGCTGAAATTGGCTTGTATTGCCCTCTCAGCTAACCAATGATGATAAAAAATCATTTTGCCAAACCCACAGGCTACAGCTCGGAACTACGAATTGCCGTGCAATAGTCCGGCGGTACCGCAATAATCATGTTGGAATCCTTCCTGCAAACATGGATAAACCAATCCGCCACTCCCCATTACCTCGCTACGACAAAGCAGTTGTAGCATCCAGTCGACCGAACCCAAAATTAAGATAACAAGCAACGCGAGGTGGGACTCGCACCGGCGTTCACCTCGAGATGGACGGTGCCGCCTCCGAGGCCCCCGTCGGTCCCGTTGTCGTGCAGCTCCACCCACGCCCGGTTCTCGTAGAAACAGGCGCCCTTCCACTGGACGGCGCCGGCATCATCGCCCTCGCCAGGCACGCGCGCGGCGCCGACGAAGGCCGGCAGGATGTCGGCGGGGCTCCGCAGCGCGAGGCGGCGGGCCACCGACCAGGGCAGCAGCGGGAGGAGGTCGCCGGGGAGGACCGGGACGCGGAGCAGGCCCTCCGGTACGAGGCCGCGCGAGGCGGCGACGAGGATGGCGCCGACGAGGAGGAGAGGGAGGACGAGGAGCCTCAGCCTGGAGCCTCCCATGGCGGGGAGGGGGCTAGGGTTGGCCCGCGCAATGGAGGTTTCAGATGCAGTTGGGGCTTCGTCAGAGAATCATCGGAGTTCAGAGGGGAAACTCCGAGGAGGAAATTTTGGCAATGTTTTTGCAAGGGTTGCTTGTTCCTGGTGGTTCCTTGTTTGTTGCTCCCATCTCGAGTTGACTAACGTGTTGCTTCTGGTTTGGGACCCCTTTGATTGAGGTAACAGCGATCGTTCGTACTAGATCACAATGCGATTTAGAACATTTGATTTAAAATTTCGTAGATCACAATGCTGAACTTTCAACAAAACGAATCCAGAATATGCAATTTTAGCATACACTAGGGGATTTTTGGATGTTTAAGTACAAGCAAAAATCTCAGATAACTCGAGGACAAAGGATAACTGCAGAAGAGACAATTCTGTTAGTATCACGTGGGAAGATAAATAAAAAGTTGTTTGCTGCGCGCAAATGAATGCGGTGTGTCCACGAGAAGGGCACGCGCACCACGAGTAGATTTGTATATTTGTGGTGTTTTCAAGGGGAGAGTAATAAGTGATTTTTCACTACTTATATTTTGGGCATATTCTATTTTTTTTGCGAAATATTTTGGGCATATTCTAGGGTATATCTGGTTTGCACATAAAAACATAAAATGACGCGACGTGTCCCACTCATACAAGTCACTGAACAGGACACGGAAGCTGCGGAAACAGTTATTTTGTGGGGGCACGTGTCCCTCTCGTGGGCACACCGCATCCATTCCCGATCACGCCGGAAGATTAAAAAAAAAAGTCGTAGCTCGTCTCGCGCAATCTTGGTTTTAGGGAGGAAAAGGACAAAAATAAAACAAAATTTGTTGTCCGAAGTTCAAGATGTTCGCATCGCATCCTCTGTAGTTCACGATCTACTACGGTATTGACAAAATGCAAGTTGGACAGAACACGGCAGCAATGGATCTTATCTGCATCAGTTCGTGGCCAATCTCTCTCACTGCGAGCGTACCTTGATATGGACGGTGCCGCCGCCGTACTGGGTGCCGGAGTCGTTGTTGAAGACGAGCCACGCCTCGTTCTCGTAGAAGCAGGCGCCCTTCCACGCCACCAGCGCGCTGGTCGCCGCTTCGGGGACGTCCCTCGCCGCGCCGACGAACACCGGGAAGATGTCCGACGCGCCGCGGAGCGCCCGGAGCGCGGCCATGGAGACGCGCCGCGGGAGGAGGGGCAGGACGTCCATGGGGCTGAACGGCAAGGTGGTGAGAACGTTGCCGCTCGCGCCCCACGGGATGCCGACGCCGCCGTCGTAAGAGAGCAGCACGGCTGCGAGCGAGGCTGTCGCGAGCAGCGCCGCGACGAGGGTGAGCTTGGTGGAGTTCGCCATGGTGGTTTGCGGTTGGGCGCGGCCGATTTGGGGGTGAAAGATTTATGTACGGGGAGTATAGCTTGGTGTCGGTGACTCGGTGGTGCCCCGTGCGCTTCCGTGTCAAGAATGGCCAGCACGGTGAAGACGGGACAGCGGCGGTGTTTGGTACGCAAATGCCTTTGCTGAATTGTGTGGTCGTCGTGGGCCTCGGAGAAGAAGGGGTTTCACTGCGTACGATACGAAGAGTACGAAAGCTTTGCAGTAATTTATGCTCATTGGCTAGCTTAGTTATGCGGATCACTACGAATCTACGATGATGCCAAATTGATCATAAATAAACAGAGTTGCAGGTCAAACTGAAAGATGCGGCGTGTTTTTTTTTTAAGACTCCTCGTTCTGTGTTACAGGTGTAGTATCTTAACTCGTACACCAACTCAACACCACACACACCACACTCACGCACACCCCTAGTGTACAAGCCTAGATCCTATAACTATAGGCATAGCACACCAGTTACCCAGTGTCGATGCGGCGTGTTTCGAGAACCTCGTGTGCTAGGCCTTTGATGGGCCAACAAGCTTCTGGCCCAGACAGTAGGCCGCGTTGACTTGCTACACCTGATGCTCAAGTGCATCAGCTATGAAGATTGGGAACGAAATGATCCGCTGATTTTTCTCTCCAAAGTTTTTTTTAAACAAGGTAAAAGATTTGTCTATTTCATTGATCAAGAAGAGTTTATGTTACAAATAGCTCAAGCCGAGGCTTGAATACAAATGCCTACTCTCGTGGCATAATATTACATAAATCGCCACACCCCAAAGGGCGGCATTTTTCTTAATGATATCAAGAACCGCAAAAGGCATAGAGGCCACCTTGCGGAACACCCTTGCATTTTTTTTCATTCCAAATCTTCCAAGGGAGAGAAGGATCAAGGAGGAGAGACCGTGACGCCGACACCCATCCGGATATGGAAACCCACCAATCTTTGACTGAAGCGTAGCCACCCCATTGCGTGGTATTGAAGTCCACTCGTTTAGGCCATGCCAAACACGTAGGGAAGTACCTACACCTGAAGATGAGATGTGCCGCGGACTCCGGTTCCCTCATACAAAGTTGGCAAAGGCCACAATTTGGTCATCTCTTCTACTTAGCCTATCCGCCGTCCACTCCTTGTTTTGAAGAATTAGCCACGCGAAATATTTGCATTTGGGGGAGGGGGTGCCCAATTCTCCCAAACCGCCGACACCATGAGGAAGTACCCGGCGCCTCAAATTGCGCCAAGTACGCTGAGGAGGTCGTACAGGTTCCATTGGCGGTGATCTTCCAAGTAATAGCGTTCGAAAACATGGTTGACTGTGATGCCCCCTGCAAGAATGAAGTTCCGAATCCAAAACTCTCCATCCATAGCCTTGACCACCGAGAAATTATTTTGCTTAGAAATGGCGAACATGGAGGGGGGCGATGTCCTTTGGCTGAACCCCGTCAAGCCAAGGGGAGTGCCAAGATTTGGCGATCTTCCCGTCACCAATGGCAACGGAGGTGAGGGAGTGAAAAAGCTCCATGTCTGCGTCATTGCAAGGCTGGCCCAACCCCACCCATGCGCGCTGGGTTCCATCTATTCAAGCCATGGCCAACGTAGACGAAGAGCCCTCCCAGACTTTCCAAATCAATACCTCCGAGGCCACCCGTTTCTTTCGACATACACACGTTGTCCCATTTAACTTTGCATGTTCCGCTGACAGCCTTTTCCGAAGCCGCCCAAAGAAAAGCACGCTTAATCTTTAGCATTGTCTTCATGATGCTCTTTGGAGGCGACAAAGCGGTTCGAGGATAGATGGCTTCTGAGGTGTGACAGATTTAATAAGAGGCAATCTACCGGCGGCGTTGACAAATTTCCCTTGCCCAATTGAAAGCTTGGCCGCCATTTTACCAACAATGAATTGGGAGTCCACACCTCTAAGACAGTGCACAGAGAGAGGAAGCCCAAGTACCGGATAGGGAATTGCGACCGTAACGCGGTAAACTCATTGAGGGTGGCATCAAGATCAACTCCGGAGCACCGAATAGGGGCCACTAAATTCTTTGCACATTGGTGACAAGGACGGTCACCTCCCCAAAACCATGAAGAATGTTTGAGAGCGTGTCCAAGTCCTCTTTAATGGGGGCAACAAAGATGGCAGCATCATCCGCACATCCGCATAAAGGAGGTACGGATACAAGTAGCTCCCCCTCTAAGACGATGAAGATCACGGCTGGTTGTCGCTTTCTTGAGGATGTTGCAACAGATCAATTGCGAGGAGGACAAAGAAGGATCGGTGAAAGTGGATGCCCCTTGACGAAGTCCCCGACCATGCACTGAACTTTGTTTGTACGTTGTTCTCCCTAAAAATGGTGTTCTGTTCACTTTCGCCACATGGGGTACACTGAACTTTGTCTGTATCTTCTGAAAGAGGGTGGGGACAATCTGTATCTTCAGATCGAAGATACAGTAGAAACGATCTGCCGCTTCGGCCCACGCGCTGGGTACACCCGCGCTTTGCTGAACGAAGCAGCGATGTATGTAGCTGCCACACAGCCTCGGCTGTAGCGAATCAGCCATGCGCGCCGCAACGCACGGGCGGCACGCTGCTGGCCGGCTGGGCTGGAAGCACAATCGACGCTGAGGCCCTAGCTGCGTGTACGCCAGCTAAACAGAATACAAAACAAAAATGTTGCCACTTCCCAGACCATGCTATGCTAGTATATATGTATACTCCTATGTACTCGTACGTAGTAGTTGCTTTGGATTCTTTCTATTTATCTACTATTCAAGTAGATCGCATGATTAGTATAATTCTGGTTATTCTAGTCATAAACTATTTACTGTTTTCGCGGATTAAATCAATAGCTAAATTGCTTATATATATTCAACAAATAGCATATGCTATCATGTTGAAATATAGGTGGTAGAGAATTCCAAAATCAAGAGAAAGAATGTGGATTTGAAAACTCTCTGGAGTAGAGCTAAAAAGAAACCAAATGTTCAGATTCAAGAGCAAATTGACATCAGTTCAGTTCAAGTTCAGGAGCAAGTTCCTTCTGGTCAGATTCAGCAGCAAGTTCAGAGCAGTTTCCCTTCATGCTTCTGTTCTGATTCAGCAGCAGCCAGATAATGGTATTGGCACCAGCGCAAGTGCAGTCAAAGAATCAGAAATTGAGAGTGATTTCTAGATCACTGAACGCCCAAAGTTAAATTTCTAGATCCGTCCCTGACGTCCAAGTCTCTTTAATGGGGGCAACAAAGATGGCAGCGCACATCCGCATAAAAGGGAGGTACGGGTACAAGTAGCTCTCCCTCTAAGACGATGAAGATCACGGCTGGTTGTCGCTTTCTTGAGGATGTTGCAACAGATCAATTGCGAGGACAAAGAAGGATCGGTGAAAGTGGATGCCCCTTGACGAAGTCCCCGACCATGCATGATGGTATGATACACTGAACTTTGTTTGTACGTTGTTGACATGGGTATGCCTATCGGGTACCCTGATGGTGCACGTATCGACTAGGCCCAACTATCAGAGCCTACATGAAGCCCATGAAGGGAGGCCCACGAAGATGGAGTATCCTCCAAGTTTGGCGAAACAATAGTCGGTTTAGAGTTTCCTTACTTGTAAATCGAGTCGGTTACGAACACCCGAGACCCAGCCTATTATTTAAGGACTGGGAGGGCCATCGAACCAGACAACGAACCACCAGAGCCACAAACCCTAGCGAGATCGACATCTCGCCGGGACCTTGTAACCATCATATTCACAAAGCAATAACAGACAGGCAGGACGTAGGGGTGTTACCTCCACACGAGGGCCCTGAACCTGGGTAAAATCTTTGCCCTGCTTGTCAGCCGACGATACTTCCAGCTCTACCACGTTCTCTCCCCCATATTCATAACCTAGGGACCTTAACCATGGGTCTTGATGAGTCTACCCCTCGTCAAGTGGCGCCGTCTGTGGGAAAGAATAGCGCTGGACTCGAAGTTTCGCCGGTCCCAACAGCAAACGGCAAATCGCCGATCACACCAGCAAACGGCAACTCGCCGATCTCATCTGCAAACGGCAACTCGCCGGCCATGTCAGCAAACAGCAACTCGCCGATCCAGGCGACACACGGCGACTCGCCGATCCACTCGAAAAGCGGCAGCCTGCCCGCTTCACCTGCAAAAAGCGCATCTGCTCTTCCAATGAATTTCAATCCGCACTCGCCGGAGCTTCAGGAGGCGTTTTCCGGCCTTGAATCAGGTTTGAGTTTAACTGTTGGAGCATTCAATTTTTTCGTAAACAATCTTGGCACGCAGGACTCGACAGATCCGCAACAACTGGCGCTGGGCGCACTCGAGGCTCCGTCGACTGCGCTCGCCCCGTCGTCGATTCCTGAAGCCTGCTCGCCCGCAACAACCATGTCGACCGGCGAGATCGACAGGTTCATGATGACGGAACTCCAAGGCGAGGAGGCAGAATCAGCATACCGCACAAGCAACGTCGACTTCAACCTACCACTCGACGAGTTTCGACTGCGGGATCTCCCTCGATGACTTCTACGAGCCCGCGATTCATAACGACAGCAACGTCGACTCGGAGATCTTCACCAACACCAACCTCGACTCAGAAATCCATAATGGCTTCGCCAACACCGAGATGAGCATAGGCGATGAGCACATCGACAACGAGATTCGCCTCGAAGATCTACTCGATGAACATACTGGCTCTGACATGAGCCTCGACGGCGACGTCGAGTCCATGACTGGAATCGACAGCACATACACCTGTCCACGGGTCACGCCCCATCAGGTCTACGTGGCCTTCTCCGCAGAATCATCCGCAGACGCAGCCGCTCGCAGGCCTGCACAATTCCCATGCACGGTAACCATGCCGGATGGGGTCACAACCTTGACAATCACGGAGGAGATGGCAGCAAAAGCAGATAAAGTCATAAAGGAGTGCACAATGATGCCACCAAATTCCACCCCAGAGGAGATGTTGACCTTCCAGTACTTCAACTGGCAGGAGTCAATTCGACTGCAAAACTACCGAGCGACGCTCGAAGAGCGCAAAAGGCAAGCCAGCCTCTCGAGTGCCCGAAGAAGGGAGCAATCCCTCGGGTCCACAATGCAACCAACCCCACGACCTAGGTCGCGGTTGGCAAGCCTTCCAGAACATGAAAGGGTAGCAATCACCCGTAACCTGTCGTTCATGACAGAGGACGCTAACGGAATCCCAGTGCCCAAAACTGCTGCGGGTGCATTATTCTCCGTAGGTGCTTACCTCAAGGCAATGCAACCTCCGGCGAATGACCCTAACGCAGCCCTGCATCGCCAACAACTCAAATCGCTAGCTCTAGCGGCACAGGCTATACAGCCAGAAGACAAAACTCCAGCAAGGAATCGCGATCGCGACATAGTCGACTCACGACACGCAGCACATCATCGCAGTGGTCGCAGCCACCACTCGGATGAAGGAAGGAGAAGCACGCGCCGGCACAGGTCCAGCAGAAGCAGATCTCGAAGATCCTATAGCAGCGATTCATACTCTGATCGTGAACCAGAGCCATGCGGAGCATTGTGCTTCACTCGACGCATCCGTGAGACGCGGATGCCCAAAGGTTCAAGTTGACAGGCGAACAACCCAAGTACAACGGTCGCCAAGAACCTTCCGGGTGGCTAGAAGATTACAGACTCGCCGTGGCATGCCAGCGTGGCACGAACACCACGGCGATGCAGTACATACGACTCATGCTCGAAGGAACTGCCCGCGACTGGCTCAAGGCGCTCCCTCCATCATCATACGACTCGTGGGACGATTTCCGCAGAGACTTCATCAAAAACTTCGAGCCTCTATGTGAGCGCCCGAAGACATTCGAAGAATTAAGGGCATGCACTCAACGATCAGACGAGTCGTTGAGATCATACATACGGCGGTGGACCGAAATACGCAATTCGGTTGGCAAAGTGTCAGAAGACAGGGCCATGGATGCCTTCATACAAGGTCTCGCCAGGAAGGACTTCAAAGAGGCACTGGTCGTGAAAAGCCAACCTCCCTGGCTGACCTCATCAAAGTTGCGACTGAGTGGGCAGATGGAGAGGATTCTGTACGCAGATCCCGTGCTTCCCCACCACGCGACAACTACGAAAGCGGCAGTCGAGGCCGCAGAGATTCATACAGAGAAGATCGCAGGCGCAAACGTTCCAAACGTCCTTACGACGATAACAGACCCGAGTTCATGGCGGCTGGATACACACAACCCGGGAGGACCAAGATAGAAGCAATCGACGCTCGGATGATCGACGGGACAGTCGAGATCGCGAGCAGCGGAGCGACAGCTACAAAAGGCAAGAATGGCGCAAACGCAGCGACGCAAAACCCGAGCGGTCATTCGAGGAAAAGATGGACGACTGGTGCAGATTCCACCTCTTCAAGGGGGACGACGGAAAACTACGCTCCAATCACACCCTAAGGAACTGCAGGGAATTCGACCAAATGGCGACTGACTACATGATACGACTCAAAAGGTACGGCCCAGCACCTGCTCAGCCCACGCCTGCACCCGCACCACAGCCGAACGCTGTGCCCGCTCTCATGGCGCCACAGCCGCCACCGCAACCACCACCACAGCCTGCTCCAGGCGCAAACCTCGCAGGTGCCATACAACCCGTACTACGGGCGGAAGATGATCAATATCCACAGCCCCACGGGCAGATGTACATGATACAAAAGGGTCGCCCCTCCAACAGGCAGCAAAAGCTAATCACTCGACAGGTGAACATGGCTGTCATGGCACCTCCTGCCGTGCCGAATTTCTGAAGGGATCGGAAACCATCATAAGCTTCAGTCGAGAGGATCATCCCCCAGCTGTAGTTCGACCAGGGCACGCGGCTCTGGTACTCGACGCGCAAATAGGAGGCTACGCCATGACCAAGGTCTTCATGGATGGAGGCAGCGGCATAAACATCATCTTCGCGGACACGCTCCGCAAAATGAACAGGTCAGTCGAAAACCTCCCAAAATCTTCAAATACCTTCCACGGTATCGTTCCTGGCAAAGCAATTAGCCCAGAAGGCACCATACAACTCGACGTTACGTTCGGGGACAAAAGCCACTTCAGGACAGAGTCGATTGAGTTCGAGGTCGTCGACTGGAAATCACAATACCATGCTATTCTTGGTCGCCCGACGTTTGCTCGATTCATGGCGGTGCCACACTACGCGTACCTCACGCTGAAGATGCCAGGACCAAAGGGAGTCATCACTGTCCGTGGAAACTTTCAAAGGTCCGATGCTTGCGACCGCGAGTTCAGCAAAATCTCCGAGATGTTCGGGGTGGAAGAATCACTCGCCGACTGGCGATTTCCAACGACCGCACACTCCTTCCGGAGCATAAGAAGTTGGCAGTCGACAGATCCTTCAATGCTACAAATGACACAAGGTCGCATCAGGTGCACCCGACCGATCCGTCCAAGACAGTCAACATATCTTCGAGCCTGCCTATCGCATAGGAAGGCGCGCTCGTCGAATTCCTCCGTGAGAACTGGGAAATATTTGCGTGGTGTCCAGCCGACATGCCAGGTATTCCCAGGGAATTCGCCGAGCACTCTCTCCAATTGTTTCCAGATGCAAAGCCAGTCAAGCAAACGATGCGTCGAATCTCCGGCCCAAAGCGAACCGCAGTCGAATCTGAAGTCGACCGGTTACTCGCAGCAGGATTCATTAGGGAAATCAAGAAATCACAATGGGTGGCCAACCCCGTACTCGTAGAGAAGAAGCATACAGACATCCTTCGGATGTGCGTGGACTTCACAGCGCTGAACAAGTGCTGTCCAAAGGATCACTTCCCGCTACCCCGAATCGACCAGATCGTCGACTCCACCGCCGGATGCGCACGACTCTCCTTTCTGGATGCTTACTCAGGTTATCACCAGATAAGGATGAAGCAAGAAGACGAAGAAAAAACGGCGTTCATAACCCCACTCGGGGTCTACTGCTACACAACTATGCCCTTTGGGCTCAAAAACGCGGGTGCAACATACCAGCGCATGATGCAGGACTGCCTCAAAAAGCAAATCGGACGCAACGTCCAGGTCTACGTGGATGACATTGTCATTACCACAAGGGAAGAACACACACTACTCGACGATTTGAGGGAGACGTTCGCAAACCTCAAACGCTTCCATATCAAGCTCAATCCTAAGAAGTGCACGTTCGGCGTTCCAGCCGGGCAGCTCTAGGGTACCTAGTCTCTGCCCGTGGAATCGAAGCAGACCCGGAGAAAATACAGGCCATCCTCACAATGCAAAGGCCTTCAAAGCTTCACGATGTGCAGAAACTAGCAGGACGAGTAGCAGCGCTCAGTCGATTCATCAGCAAACTGGGTGAAAAGGCTCTACCATTCTATCGACTGATGAAGAAGGCGGACAAGTTCGAGTGGACGCCAGAAGCTGAAGCAGCCTTCACAGATCTCAAGCGGATCCTCACAAGCCCTCCGATCCTCGTCGCACCTAAGGAACGGGAACCACTCTACCTGTATGTCTCGGCTACAAACAGGGTGGTGAGCACCGTACTGGTAGTCGAACGCATGGAGGAGGGGCACATCCAAAGCATACAACGTCCAGTCTACTACCTGAGCGAGGTTCTCTCCATATCAAAACAGCGGTACCCGCACTATCAAAAGCTGGCATACGCTGTATTCATGTCCTCAAGGAAGTTGACACACTACTTCACCGAGCACCCGATCACCGTGGTAAGTAACTCAGCAATCGGTGATATCCTCACAAACCCCAATGCAACGGGTCGAGTCGCAAAATGGCTCATCGAGCTGGCTCCAAGAGACATCAAGTACGAGCACCCGAAGGCTATCAAAGCACAAGTCCTACCCGACTTCACAACCGAGTGGATAGAGGCCCAATTACCTGGAGCACCAGACGTGTCCAATTCCTGGACCATGTACTTCGATGGGTCCAAGAAACACGAAGGCGCAGGCGCAGGCGTCATCCTCATATCACCAAAAGGGGACAAGCTACGTTATGTTTTGCAGATGGGATTCAAACTACCCTCCAATAACGAGGCTGAATACGAGGCTCTGATCCATGGCATGCGGATGGCAAAAGCACTTGGGTGCACTCGATTGATGATCTACGGCGACTCCAATCTCGTGGTGCAGCAAACAATGAAGGCCTGCGACGCAATCGCGGACAACATGATCGCTTATCGCGACCTGTACAACACACTGGAGGGCAGCTTCGAGGCTGCGAGTTGAGGCACATAGGAAGGGAAAGTAACGAAGAAGCAGACATGCTAGCCAATCTTGGCTCAACTGGCGCACAAATTCCACCTGGTGTCTTCCTCGAGCGCATCGAACACAGATCTATCAAGGAGAAACGAGAGCCTCCTCCGTCGACTACGCCAGCCAAAAGCAAAGCGCCAGCACAGAGGACCCCCCAGTCGAGGTACTCCTCATTGAGCCAACTTGGACTCAACCTTTTCTGGCTTACATACTCCGCGGCGAGCTACCAGATGACATAACCGAGTCCCGACGCGTGACTCGAAGATCAAAAGCATACACCGTTATCAACGGCGAGTTATACAAGCGCAGCATATCAGGTATGTTCCAAAGATGCATCGCATTCGAAGATGGCCAAGCCATACTTCGAGATATTCATGCAGGTACCTGTGGGCATCACGCCAGCAGTCGATCACTCGTAGCCAAAGCCTTTCGCGCAGGGTTTTACTGGCCTACAGCACTCAAAGACGCGGAGGACATAGTCAAAAGGTGCGTCGGCTGCCAGAAATTCGCAACAAGGCCGCACGCACCCGCATCGGCGTTGAAGACTATACCGCTGGCCTGGCCTTTCGCCCAATGGGGGCTCGATATGGTTGGGCCACTCAAAAAATCATCGCATGGCGGGCATACTCACCTACTGGTGGCAGTCGACAAGTTCACAAAGTGGATCGAGGCGGTCCCCATCACAAATTCGACTGCTACTACGGCAGTCAACTTCATAAAGAGCATCATCTACCGCTTCGGTGTCCCAAACAGTATCATCACTGATAACGGCACAAACTTCACGGCTGAGGAGTTCAAAACCTTCTGCAAAGAGCAGGACATTACGCTCAACTACGCATCCGTGGCACATCCACAATCCAATGGCCAAGTCGAAAAGGCCAATGGACTTGTGACGAGTGGGATCAAGAAGCGCCTCCTGGTGCCACTCAAAAGAGCTGCGGGTGCTTGGGTCGAAGAACTACCATCTGTGCTATGGAGCCTACGCACAACTCCCAACACTTCTACGCAGTTCACCCCATTCTTCATGGTCTATGGTGCAGAGGCAATTCTGCCATCAGATGTAAGGTTCAATGCGCCACGAGTTGAAGCATACAATGAAGAAGACGCGGAAGAAGCACTCGAAGACGCAGTCGACTTGCTCGATGAGGCGCGACACGGCCTTGGCCCGCACAGCTGTTTACCAGCAGGATTCGCAACTACCATAGCCGTCGACTGCGAACCAGGTCCTTCGTCGTTGGCGACCTGGTTCTTCGACTGAAGCAAAAGAAGGTGCACAAGCTCGCTTCCCCATGGGAGGTCCCTTCATCATCACGGAGGTCCTTGGTGGAGGCGCATATCGACTGAAGCACGCGAAGACAGGCGAACTCTCTCATAATCCTTGGAACGTTGCGCATCTGCGCCGTTTCTACGCATAAAGTGCTCACAGTCATACAATGTAATAGGCTATATGTCGGATGGCTGCAGGTTTCAGACGCGCTCTTTTCCTTACCAGGGTACCTAAGGGGACTGGAAGGTTTTTAATGAGGCGGCCTGCAGCCTAACATTCAAAAGAGGAATAAAATCAATGTTCCTTCGACTTCTTTGTGGTACTACCCGCATAATTCATACCTTAACCGCACCCGAAACCCTCGGGGGCTGTGTTATCGATCAAATGAGCTCTCGCTCTTGCAGAAACACAATGCCTTAGCCGCACCCGAATGCTCGGGGGCTGCGTAACAAGGATCCAAACAAAGAACACAAAAACTCTGCAGCCGCACTCGAATACTCGGGGGCTGCACAGTCATTGGTTCACAACCAACACATATTTCACAAACCCCGCTCGACTGACTCGGGGGCTCGACAAAAAATCAAAGTATACAAACTATACAATATACAAAGAGTCAAAAATTACACTCGGGGGCTGCCCCCTATACAAAAATTGCACTCGCAAACTATTCTAATCCTCAGGCTCGTCCTTTACGGGCAGCTCGGGACCGCAAAGCTGTTCGCGAGTGCACTCGATTAGTGTCTCCGCAGCTTGGATCGTGTCATCCAGGTCTTTTGTTCGAGAACCTCTCCGGCTGCAGGTGTCCGCAACACCAACCTTGGTTTTCGACTACGCATATACGCCATTGCAGCGTTGGCTCCAATCACAAGTCTCTGAGACAGCAACTCTCGAATGGGATTTGTTTGACGGAAGATGTTCAACAAAGCACGAATCCCTTGTGGTTGTGGCCCCGCAGGAAAAAGAGTCTCGTTCAGGCGAATAAACGCTGCCCGGCATAACTCCAGCAGTTCAGCACTTCGCCAGACGCGATCCTTCAGGGTGGCGAGTATGCGGGCATGGTACCTATCAAGCCAAAAGTGTTGACGCCCAGTCGTAGGGTCGTCAACCACGCTATCCAGACGCCCTTCCACGCGAATCTTTTCAGCCTGGAAGTTGTCGACAAAGCCTACAAACACGGGCGCACCAGTCAGATCAAAAGGACAATAGCTACGCAAAAAGCTTGTAAACAGAGCAAGACTCGAACTTACACTCGAGTTGCCTGTTCACAAGATCCATCTCCCCGAGCACATATTCCTCGCGTTGGGTGGCCAACGCGGGTCTCGCCCTCAATCGATTCAGCTCAGCCTGGGCGTCCTTCAGATCTTGCTCCATTCTCACAAATTTGGCCTTCATATACCATCACCTTGGCATCATTTACCACCTGACCCTGGGATCGGGTGGTGATTGGAGCCTGCGAGGAACTAGTCGCAGTAGCAGGTTCTCGTGACTGTTCAAAGAGCATAATCACAAACACAAAGTTTGTGTCAGAAGCTAAAACTCATGTCATAAGCATACAACTCTTCGAGTGAAAGACATTAGCAAAAGACTATTTGCATAAACAAGGTAGCACAAACAAAGCGCAGACTCGCGCAGTTCAGAAGGTATCATTACAAGGCATAAAAAACAAAAGGGTACAGCTACCCTAAACCTAAGATTCGATTTCCTAAGCAGACGATTGGCAGTCTCGAGTGCCCGGCGCTCCATGGTGTCATAAAAACCTCGGCCAGTCGCGCGGCGGCTCCGCTCACCCCCTTCAGAGAAATGGGCTTCCCATCTGGCTTCCGAGGGAACGCAGACAGTGCTGCCTCGTAGTCGCAATCTATCCCATGTCCCATAAGAAGCTTGATGGTGGACTCGGATCCGCGTACCGTGTTGGCGCGAGCGAAACCCGCCATGGTGGACGTCCCGGGGCCAAACACGTCGGCGAAGTCGTCCGCCGTCGACGGCACTACGCCAGTCGGGAACACCACCTTGTATACAGCGCCAAGTGTGCTCGTCGATTTGGCGAGTGCTTCTTTCGCCTGGTTGCATAGGCGCCTAAGCCGCCCACAGCCTGTTCCAGCGAAAGATCGTCACTCGCCACGTCCGCAGAGGCCGGTGCGCCAACAGCTTCTGCACAATTCAAAAAAGGCAAAAGTCATTTCATGACACTCGACAGTTATATCGTCATATCAAAAGGAGAAAAGATTACTCACCTCCCATGGCCTGCGCGAGTGCCGCGAGCTGGTCAGCATATCCTCGCTCGCGTGCAGCGGCTGAGTTGGTGGCGGCAGCCAGCTCTTTCTTCGACTCTTCGCGCTGCGCGGCGAGTGCGTCTTCCAGCTCCTTCTTCTCGCCTGGCCCAGCAAAATCACGTGCATTCAATACTCGACAAAATCAAGCATTGCAAAAAGAAATTCAGCAAAACAAAAGCAAAAAGGAGAACTCACGACTGAGCCGCTCTAGCTCGGCGCGCATGGTATCCCTCTCCTGCTCCACCTGGACATAAGCCTTGGCAGAATCTGCCAAGGTGTGGTAGAAGGGCTGCAAGCACACGAATTCAGCAAAAATTCAAACTCTCACAGACCTACAACTAAACGGGTCAAGCAAAAAGCTACTTACGTGGTTCATCCACGGCTCAGGAGCCGCGACTGATGTCCCGACATCTGGAGTTGCCGCCTTGGCTGTCTCAACGACAGCATCAGTGGCCATTGGCTGGGCAGCCTCGTTTCCAGTCGGTGCATAATTCGAGTGCTCCAGGGTTGGAACATTCTCGACTGGAGGAGTCCCAGGCTGATTGTTTTCAGCGCTGGGCAACACAACAAAGCAAAAAGACGGTCAGCACAAAATTCTCATATCATACTCAAAACACATACCTGTGTCCTCATCTCCTCATCTTCGGAGTCGCCAAAAATTGGTCCCCAAAGGCTGGGGTACCACTCGACTGAAGAGGAAGAGTTGAGCTTGTTGAGCACGCACGCAAAGGAGCGGCTTGGAAAACAGGTGGTGAGCCTGATTCCTCGTCATCCTCCAAGCCCTGCCCCTCGCGGGTGAACTCACAGCAGAAGGCGCCTTCTTGGCCAGTCGACGCCGCTTCGGTGGCGCGGTATCGACTTCTTGGTCAGCGGTGGCCTTTCTTCAGATTGGACCTCTTCTGCTGCTTCTCCTCGACCTCCTCCGCATGTGAAGTGGTGGCAGAAGGGATGGGCGACTGATCCCTTTTCGGGTCCACCACCTGCACCTGAGTTTCTTCAGTCTCACATTTTCTGGCAGAGGGGAGAGAGGTGGCAGTCGAGTGGTCCTGCATCGCATACATCAAATTGCAAAGTCAGAAGCAAAATCGAACAAACACATAGCATACGAGTGGCAAACTTAAAATGCAGACATACCTCAGCAAAGGGTTTTCCGCCCCATACGGCTCAATGGGACAGTCGACGTCGCATTTGTCGCCTGTCGTCAAGTTGGTGATGTGCCGCACGTGATTCACAAGCTCGTTCCTTGACAGCTCCTCTGGGCTCATCCGAGTGGAGTCACCCGCGCCCTCATACTCCCACATGGGGTGCGCTCGGGCACGGAGTGGCCACACCGCCTCTTTACAAAGGTGGCGATCAAGTGAAGGCCCGTAACCTTGTCCAGCAGTCCGTCGATTCGAGTCAGCAAAGGGCGCGCTTCCTCCATTTCTTCGGCTGAGAGCTGGTGATCCCACGCCTTGGTCCTGACGTAAGCCGCAGTCGAGAAGGTGGCGACTCCGTCTTGCTCGACACTCGCATAAAACCACCCTTTCCTCCAGCCTTGCGCGGAGTCGACGGTCTTCAGGCGGAAATAGCGGGTGTCGCTGCGCACCTGGATGCCGCAGCCGCCCACGGGGTAGGTGCGACCACCTCCTCTGTTGGGTCGCACCATGAATATGTCTTCCATAGCGCCCAGCTGGGTGCGACGCCAAGGAAGCACTCGCACAGCGTGATAAAACACGCAATATGCATAATACCGTTCGGGGTGAGATCGTGGATCTGCACCCCGTAGGCAAAAAGGAGGCCACGAACAAAGTCGTGGAGGGGAAGAGAGAAGCCCCTGGACACAAACTCCGCAAAACAAACACGCTCGTTGGCGCGTGGTTCGGGGATACCTCCTTGGGCGACGGCGCGCGGACGGCGAGCTGCTCCGCGGGTGGCAGATATCCCTGCTCGCGGAGCTTGAGCAAATGGGCGTCCTTGATGGTGGACCTCGCCCAATCCCCGCTGTTCTTCTTCAGGGCAGCGGTGGACGCAGATGTACCCGCCACGGTCTTTTTGCCCTTGGCCGCATCGGTCGCGGCAGCAGCAGCACCACGCTTGGAGCCCCCACCTTTCGCCATTGCAGCAGTGGAGGGTGTGGGAGGCAAAGAGCTTGGGCGCAGAAACAATGGGGGCAAAGTGCGGGGAAGAAGATGAGACGAGGGGCGGCGCAGGGAGCAAATGGCAAGTAAAAAACTCTGCCAGCGCCGTCCCCCTATTTACCACAGATCGCAAAATGATCGTAACCGTCAAAACAGATGCATACGCTCTGCGCGAAATCTGGCCATACACGTGGCGGCCACGGAGAGCAACCGTCGCCGGCCACTCCGCCCACTACGCACGAGAATCCAGGAAACCATCATCACGCCCCGTGAAAATCGCGCCAGAACGGTCAAATCAAGTCCACGCGGCGTCATCCCTGGTCAGCTCTGCAGAAACGGGCCCACAAAGCAGGGTCACGTCTTATCAAACACCACCAAGCACGCCACCGCTTGTCAGAGATGACAGTCGCAAAAAAATGCGTCATCGCTGACCTCGTTTCATCCTTCAGAACTGGCATAAAAGTCACTCGATGATATCTTCGGGTGGTCTCTCGCATAAGTCTCGGTTGGTTTTTTAGCAAAGTCATAGAGGCCAGTCGAAATTCTTTCGACTGCAGCATCATACTCCCATCGGGAGCATATCAAAAAATTCTTTGACTAAAATGTGCAGGGTAAAAGATTTTGAGATTATCCTCCATTGCAAGCAATAAAGCACAATCTCGGGGGCTACTCCCATCGGGAGCGCTGTCGCGCACCCGATAGAATAATGGCAAAAGTGTCAGTCGACGAAACATTCGACTAAGTTCATAAGCAAAATCACACTCAAAATATTCCCGAGTTGATCCGACGATCCTTGGATGCTGCATGCATAGTGCAAAGGTAAGGCATGATTGAAAGCTAGTATGGTTTTGCCACAATGGTAGTTAACTGGCCCCGATCCGTCGTGAGTGCCGGGCCTGCTAAGCTAATATCCCTTGACTATCATAAGCAAAACTCATAGTCGATGAAACGCTCGACATAGCCAACATGTGCTATTTCATAAGAATTCTAAATACAGATGCAAAAAAATGTAACGTGCATGATGTATGAGTCCATGCCCGACTCTTCGAATCAGACAAGTACTCGGGGGCTACTGACATGGGTATGCCTATCGGGTACCCCACCATGAGGGTACCTGGTGCACGTATCGACTAGGCCCAACTATCAGAGCCTACATGAAGCCCATGAAGGGAGGCCCACGAAGATGGAGTATCCTCCAAGTTTGGCGAAACAATAGTCGGTTTAGAGTTTACTTACTTGTAATCGAGTCGGTTACGAACACCCGAGACCCAGCCTACTATTTAAGGACTGGGAGGGCCATCGAACCAAACAACGAACCACCAGAGCCACAAACCCTAGCGAGATCGACATCTCGCCGGGACCCTTGTAACCATCATATTCACAAAGCAATAACAGACAGACAGGACGTAGGGGTGTTACCTCCACACGAGGGCCCTGAACCTGGGTAAAATCTTTGCCCTGCTTGTCAGCCGACGATACTTCCAGCTCTACCACGTTCTCTCCCCATATTCATAACCTAGGGACGTTAACCATGGGTCTTGATGAGTCTACCCCTCGTCAGTTGTTCTCCCTGAAATGGTGTTCTGTTCACTTTCGCCACATGGGGTACACTGAACTTTGTCTGTATCTTCAGATTGTCTGAAAGAGGGTGGGGACAATCTGTATCTTCAGATCGAAGGTACAGTAGAAACGATTTGCCGCCCCGCGCAAAGCGCAAGGCACCGCTTCGGCCCACGCGCTTTGCTGAACGAAGCATCGCCGTATGTAGCTGCCACGCAGCCTCGGTTGTAGCGAATCAGCCATGCGCGTCGCAACGCACGGGCGGCACGCTGCTGGCCGGCTGGGAGCACAATCGACGCTGAGGCCCTAGCTGCGTGTACGGCAGCTAAACAGAATACAAAACAAAAATGTTGCCACTTCCCAGACGATGCTATGCTAGTACTCCTATGTACTCGTACGTAACTACGTATAGAGTATAGACATGAGCGCCCACCACGTGGATGCCCTCCACGGCTCCACCTCACCACCAAGCCCGCACTCGCACGGTACGTCGGAGAAGTTTTTTTTTCATGGTAATACGATTCTCATTGATAAATAAAAGACGAGATACAAAGTACGTATACATCGATCTTACAGATCTGAAAAGATAGCATAAACCTATGTGACAAACCAACGTCTATCCATCTTCTTCGGCACCACCGTAGCATCCACCAAGGAAAAAATAAACAGATCACCTTCTCACCCGAGCTCGACGCGGCTCCATCGCTGATCATCAGCTTTTCGGACCTCCAAAGTAGTTTGCCATAGGACAAACCATTACCGTTGAAAGAATCAGACCGGGGCAGCACGACCCCGGACACGCCATCGAACTTCAGCACTGGCACCCCCGCACGGCGACGTCGGAGTAGGGAACTAGAACCATCAGCCTCCATCCACAAACCCACCACAAGGTGCATCATCTTCCAGCTATCACCAGTGCAAACCACCGTCTGCACGTACTCCTGGACAAATCCTCTCTGCTCCACCATGGCGCCGGAGACAATGCCGCAGCAACGGGGACATAGCAAGAGGAAAAACCCATCTGATGGAGTCGCCGCCGCCGCCTCGCCGACACATCCATGAACCCTACAGCCACCGATCTGAAAGATCGGCAAGCACACAGTGCCACCAACTCCGAGACGCCGCCATGAAGGACAACGCCGGTGTGGGATTAGAGTTGAGCCAGACGTATTTGCCCGGGCGCCGCTCCCACCACCCCAACGACGCACCATGCCAAAAACATCCTAACCCTAGTTACCATGCAAAAAAACGGGGCCCCCCTCCCTCCTGCCACCGGAGCGGCAAGCGGAAGAAGAGGGGCCCAGCTCTTTCACCGGTGGCCTGCGGCGGCGGCGGCCTGCGACGGCGCTAGGGTAGGAAAACTTGTTCGCCTCGCTAGTCGTAGTACGTCGGAGAAGCTGGACATGTGCTGTGCTCCATAGGCAGCGAAGCATACGAGAGCATGTGACAGACATGGCCAATAAAGTTGAGAGCAAATGTTTACTCCCTCCGTTCCTATAAATCACTAGTAGAAACAGAGGCATTGGTGCACCACTTTAGTACCGGTTGCAACAAAAACCGGTACTAAAGGGGCATTAGTCCCGGGTCGTAATACGGCCCGGGACTAAAAGTGTTCCGCAACCGTTCGCCTGGCGCGAGAAACCTTTTAGTCCCGGGTCGTAGTACGGCCCGGGACTAAAAGGACGAACCGTTTGCCTCCCGCGCGCTTTGGAAGTTGTGTTTTCGCGACGGATCAGAGAACAGAGGGCCATTTGCTACAGTACGGGTTCTCCTCTTCCTCTTGCTCTCCTCTCTTCTTCCCCAAATCCTCCACCATGAATCGAATTGGTATTCAGTTTACTCATGTGTCAACACCATGCAAGACCCTTCTCGATGTCGCCTACACGAACGACTGCGCTAAGGTCCCGGGTCTTCTTGCCGATTTGAAGAAATGGCATGACGAGGATGAACACAAGTTCCTTGGCCTTGATCTCGAGTACACGGCCGATGGACGAGATGTTGCCGTCATCCAACTTGCTCACAAGAACCATGTCATGGTCTTCCAATGGTCAAGGTAACACGAACTTCTTGTAGGATAGGAAAATTGCATAGGATATATATATAGCAACGTGTGGCCATTTGAATCCTATTGGAAAGAGAACATCTTTTGATTCATAGGATAGCAAAATTTCATAGGATAGCAACATGTGGCCATTTGAATCCTATTGGAAAGATAGCTTCTTTTGATTCATATAGGATAGCAAAACTTTATAGGATAGCAACATACGTGTGGCCATTTGAATCCATTTTTTCATATAGGAGAGTGCTTCTTTTGATTCATATAGGATAGCAAAATGTTGCAGCGATGTTTAACATTTGTTCCATTAGTTCCATTTTTGTTGTTGCAGTAGTGTCAAGCACTGTCCAGAACTCATGGATTTCCTTGTCAACAGCGGCATACGTTTTTGTAGCGTTGATATAACGAATGACAAGATCAAGATGATGAGCACCTGGGGTATTGAGATACCAGCTGACTGCCACATTGATCTCCAGGACTTGATCCAGTTTCGGTATCCCTACAAGACTGGGATGGCTGATATGGCAAGAGTCTTGATCGACCCGAAGTACGCTGGTATGAAGAAAAAATTCCCCAATGAGCAGCACAACTTCTGGGAGAAGAACCAACTTGACAGGATCAACCTTGATTATGCAGCAATAGATGCATACGTTTCATTCGAGTTGTACCGCAAGTATTCTTCGGAGGACGAGTAGATGGGTGTCTGTGTCTCTAGTAGTATGTGCATAAACATGTGAATTTTAATTTCTGCCGGAAATGAATTTGAATTTCCTTTTCATTCAACTTGGATGGAGCCAATTTGAATTTTCTTTTTATTCAACATTGCAGATGAATTTACATCGGTAGTAGCGACAACACAACGACGTAGACATATTATTTATCAATTTTCAATTTACGGATTTGTAGATACGAATTATTCAATATTAAATAGAAAAGGCAAAAAAGAATTATTATTTAAATTCAAGAATTAACATATATAGTTTGGTGGTAACCCCTAAATCCATCGTTTTGAAAGGTTAGCAACTTTATTATTTAAATTCAGCACTTAACATATGTAAATCAATGTATTAAACCTTTATGTGATGTGTAGTAATGAAATTCGTCAATTTAATGTATTAAACCATAATACATAGCTCGGGTCCATTTTTATTTAACCATAATACATTACGAATAATATCACAAACTTTTGCTCGAGAAAGTCTATCAGGGTTACAAATTGATGTGGTCCAATGTCTGGCAGCTTCGATTTGTTGTTCCCGCCATCCTTCTTCGAGTTGTTGTTCCCACCATCCTTCTTCAACAGTGGATCTCAAGAATCTTGGGTACCACACCGAACCATTCGTCCTAGCCAATGGTGTGGCTCAGGTTTCCTATGTGAAGGACATGTCCACCAAACCGAAAAAAATAAAAGATAAGCAAAAGAATACATCGTCCGATGAGCCAAAGTGCCACATAGTCTGAAGATTATAATAAGTTTCATGAAATTCCGCCCTTCACAGTGAAAACTGACCCAAGCATCATGTTAAATGATGAAGATTCTCCATGGCTACGGCTCAGAAGAAAACATAAACAATAGTTGGTGATGTTGGTGATGTGTAATAATGTATTAAACCATTATGTAAGGAGCATGTGTAAGAAGCTTCAATCAGCTGCAGTTTTACCAACACAATCTCTGCATTCTCCAAGTGATAGAACAAAACATACGGTTTCCCCTGCCTACCTTCTCCAGTGGCCACTCTGACCGGCAAATCGGCAAATCATCGCGTGGTCGTGAGACGGCAAATCGGCCTTCGATCCAAACAGCGGCAAGACTTCTTTGATGATCTGCAACCGTCGAAACAAGTGTTGGGAATGTTGCTAATCATCAAAGAACCTTGCCGCTGCTTGGATCCGACCGAGGGGAGGGTTCCCGGAACCGAATGATATTGTTCGGTCGATGAACTGAAGGATTATGCAGATATATAGAACAGAACACACGGTTTCCCCTGCATACAGCCCAACGGTGGCTCGTGAGTGCCTGCATATCAAAAGAACTACAACCGTCCGGCAAGACATCTCTGATGATCTGCAACCGTTTGGAACGGTCGCAGATCATCAGAGACGTCTTGCCGCTGCTTGGATCCGACCGAGGGGAGGGTTCCCGGAACAAGCGCTCGAAAGACATCTCTGATGATCGACAACCGTCCAGCAAGACATCTGTGATGATCTGCAACCGTTTGGAACGGTCGCAGATCATCACAGACGTCTTGCCGCTGGTTGCCCAAAGATGCCTCCGCCGAGGGGAGGGTTCACCTTCAGCCTTCACTGAGTGCTCTCTGCTACCCGTGTGCTGCCAAAATGAACTACAATGAGTAGACACTGAGTGCTGAACATGTCCGGGAGGGGGGCTATATATAGGATACGTGTGCTTCTTTAGTCCCGGTTGGTAACAACAACCGGGTCATGTGGGTCACGAAGTGGTCGTGATACTACTCATCCAACAGCTCACAATCCCTCAAAAGAAACACACCTCTGATCCAACGTCTCACAAGCGCTAGAAAGAAACACACGATCCGTGTGCTTCTTTAGTCCCGGTTGGTAACACCAACCGGGACTAAAGTCGGGCTCACCCCTGATCCAACGGTTCACAAGCGCTTTAAAGAAACACACGATCCGTGTGCTTCTTTAGTCCCGGTTCGTGAGTAGAAGTGAACAATACATAGGGATGTTATTGGTGATGTGTAATAATGTATTAAACCTTTTATGTAACTGTGTTCTGAAAACTCAGAAGAGATATCAAATGCACTGTTGGACGTATGACGGGAATCTGAATGCTTTGTATTCGGTCAATGAACTGGAGTATTTTGTAGATAGAACAAAACACAAGGTTTCACCGTCATACAGCCCTACGGTGGCTCCGAAAAGATGTGAAAAAGAAGATGCTGAAGTGAACACACACAGTACTGAACATAGGTACTCAAACTAACTTTGACCGGGTCCTAAGCCGCGCGGTGCTGAGCCGCGGGCGCTCTGCCTCCAAAGAGCCGGAACCATCACGGGGTCATAGCTGATGTGATAAGGATCCCTCTGAAGTATCGACCAGCGCCTGTTGGTCTGAATCTCCAACAAATGCATGTAGCGACGGACGTGCTCGTCCTCCTCCCTGATACGGCGACGTACCACCTCCTCGGGGGCCGGCTCTCTCTGCACCCTCTGTGGCCCTAGCCGGAACCATCGTTGGACAGTACGGATCGTGTGTTTCTTTCGTGCGCTTCTGAGCCGTTGGATCTGCGGTGTGTTTCTTTTGAGCGCTTGTGAGCTGTTGGATTTTTAGAACCACCCAACACCAACCGGGTTGGTAACACCAACCGGGACTAAAGAATCACACGGATCGTGTGTTTCTTTCGAGCGCTTGTGAGCCGTTGGATCCGGGGTGTGTTTCTTTTGAGGGCTTGTGAGCTGTTGGATCAGCACTCCCACCACCACCACCACACTCCCACCTCATCCACACTCATTCCAACTTCTGCCTATAAATACTCCACCTCCCAGACAGGTACTCACTCATTCCAGCTTAACCAGCTCAAACACAAGACATTCGGATTCCCTAGCTAGGTTTTGGGCATCTTTGGGCAACCAGCGGCAGGAGGTCGCTGATGACCTGCGACCGTTCAAAACGGTTGCAGATCATCAGCGATCTCTTGCCCGACGGTTGTAGATCATCAGAGACGTCTTACCGCTGCTTGGATCGAAGTGGCGCTCAAACACAAAACATTCGGGTTCCCTAGCTAGGTGAATCCCCAAATCCCCACCTCCCCAAATCCCCACCTCCCCAAATCAATAAAAATAGACCCGAGCTATGTATTATGGTTTTATTGTGTTCGTCCTTGTTCACCGGCCGCTCATCTACCTTCGCCACCGAATCCAATGGCTGGATTTAGCCTACCTGCTGGCATGTTCCCTGGCATTATTGTGTTCGTCCTTGTTCACCGGCCAGCCATTGGAGCCACCTCCTGTAGGACGGTGAACAATGACAACACAACGACGCTGTTGGAAACACAAGCCCTCAGGTAGGTTGAATCCAGCCACTGGATTAGGGTGACGCAATGATGAATTGCCGAGGAGGTGGGAGTGGTGGTGGTGCTGGGTTTCCGTATAGGACCCCGCTCCAAATTCGTGCAGAAATGCTCAGGCTTCAAGATAAGTTTGACAAGAAAGTTACGAATAGTCCGTTCTACCGAACTGAAGCTGACCGTGATTCGTACGGTCGTTCCTGTCTCTGGATAGTGGACAGCGATGATGACGACGATTTCATGCCATCGTCAAAGGAAAGGAGGGTTGAAGCACTGAGCAAGAAGGCTGAAGCTTCGTCCAAGGGCAAAGGCAAGAAGGCAGAATCTTCGTCAAAGGGCAAGGGTGGCAACACGGCGGATAGGTAGAGTCTTTGTTTCACTTGTGTTGTATCGTAATTTGAAGTTGTACCTTAATTTGTTCTATCCAGTATTTAGAACTAGTGAAATTGTAACGTAGATGTCTAGTTGTATGTTATATCATCTCTGCATAAGACGGTGTTGCCCGAAGTACCTGGCTGAGAAGGAACTGGCGATTACTGAAAAATATCACCAATGGTATTAAATAATAGCAATAAACATCGAACAAGAAAGTATATAAGAGAAAAATGAAAAGAAAGAAAAATAGAAAGAAAGAAAAATGAAAAGAAAAAATAGTATGAATAAAAACAATTAAAAGAAAAAACAAATAGAAAAAAAGAAAACGGCAGAAGTTCCTCCACGGCCACACCTGGACAAGTTCGTCCGAGCGCTAGGTAGGTATGGATAGAACGGGAGATAGGACTCACTAGAAGCTGGCTTAGTAGTAGTGATCTCCTTGTCATTTGTATGCGTCTTAGTACTGGGTAGGTACTTCAGAGTTCAGTCTGAACTTTGTGTTAGCAATAGAATGCGCTGGCTAGCTGAGTTATCTGGAGTTGTGGTTTCCTCTCTGCAATGTAGTAGCAGTACTGTTGCTTTGTTAAATTACCCACGGCATTATTTTATAAAACAAAAAATGGTTTTGAATTAATTATTTAAATTCAAACATTTTTCATGTTCAAAATTTAGTGAGATTCAAAAATATGCAAAAGATAAAAGATAATGCATTTTTTAATTCAAAATGGCAAAATGGTTAATAGTTTGTAGAGTTAGAATAATTATTTTATAAAGCAGAAAATGTATTTGGAATACTTATTCAAATTCAAGCACTTTTCATGTAAAAAGTTTTCTCAAATTCATAAGTATGCAAAAACTGTTTCATTCAAATGTTCAAATATTTGAAATTGTGCTAGATCTAAAAAAAAAGTAAAAACCCGCGCAATTTTTGGGCCTTTAGTACCGGTTTTGCATACCAACCGGTACTAAAGCCCGTGCTGCGCGCGGGAACGCGAAAGGTCCTCCCAAACACTTTAGTCCCGGCCCGTGCCTCAAACCGCGACTAAAGACCGCCCTTTAGTCGCGGCTTGAGCCACGGGCCGGGACTAAAGGTCCCTCCAGTACTTAAGCAGTTCCCAATCTGGGACTTGGCCATTTTCATCGAAGAAGAAGGGCAGACCAGAGCAGAGCAGAGGAAACGCTGCCAAAATTTTCCGTCGCCAGCGCGGCCGTCCCCGACGCCGCTGCCGTCTTCGACACGGCCGCTGCCCGTCGCCGGCGCCTCCTCTCCTTCTCCACCGAGTCGGTCGTGGTAGGAAGGCCGGAATCCGGCGAATCGCGGCCCCTCCCCCAACTCCGGCCACCGCGTGCGTGCACGATTCCGTCGCCGGAAGACCTCCCCCGACCTCGTCGTCGACTCCATCGTGCTCAGGGTGAGATTTTGCATCCTCCAGTGCCTTCAATTCCACTTATTGCGCCCCGTAGCTCCGCCGCCGCGTTGCCCGTCGTCGGCCGCCGCCAAACATCGTCGCCGGCTTGCTCCGGCGACCCAAATTGGGCGGCGCCGCTACCAAATGGTTCCCTGCAACCTCCTATACGTCGCAGCGCGTTCGAATCATCCAGAAACGCGCGGATTCGAGCAATCTTTGATTAACCCGAAATTTGAAAATAGGGCTTTATAATTCTGTTTCTGTGCTGTAACTTTAATTCAAAATAAAATAGTTAAACTGCATGTTTGTGCAAACCAAAAATCACAGTGATAAATGAATGAGTTTAGAACCACTTCCAATTTGCAAATCTTAAAAATATTAATTTGTGTGTGCTTGATAATTACTGTACTGCCACTGGTATAAATCAAGAACTATTTTTTAACTTGAGAAATATGTATCCAAAATTTGTAAATCCAATTGTTCTGGAATGCCTGTGAGTATAGCTTTCTGTAGAAATTAGCCTCATATGTTTGTGATACATAGTTTTGAAATGGCATGTGTTGGTAGTTTAGACCAGTGGGGTTTTCTGGCATTTAATTAATTTTCTGTGAATAAGATTTTGGACTAAATCCAATTGCATTAGTTTAAAATATTTACATAGAACATAAACCTATCTTTGCATACCTTGTTGATGAACAGAACACCCTGGACTTAATAAACTCTAAAAATGGTGTTTTTTGCCTATTAAAAGTGATAAAATAAATATTTGGTCCTTTATGAAATTGTTGCTATTCTTGTTTGTGAAATGGTTAGCTACTGTAGATCACTACATAATGTTGTTCTTAATATGTTAGTACTGTTAGTAATTATTTAAATAAAACCATTTGTGTAATGAAAACCATTTTATGTTGTAAGGTATGATAATTCATTTAAATTCTAGGACTAAGTAATTTTTAGTAATTGATTTGTAGTAATAATTTATAACAATTGATACTCATTTTATTTGATGCATTTTGAAATAATATTGTGTGCATTTTGCAGAAACTATGGATCCACCTAGTCCAACCCGCACCCGCAGAGACCTAATACAGGAAGAAATTCTCGAGAATATAATCAACGACGCCCCAGCTGCTGATCCAGGATCTCCGTCGTCGTATCTGAACCCCTCCGGGGATGGAATGGAGGTCGACCAAAGTGAGGATGAAGTCGACGGCTCCGATGATGGAGAAGGCGATAGCTCCGATGATGGAGAAGCCGGTGAACCCTTAACGAAGTCCGGCGAGGTAGATAGGAAGTTCTTCGGCGATCAGTAGATGCATTACTTGAGTTGTATATATATAAATTGACGAATGTTTCTTCTCTTAGGCCTCCACATCGAGCAAAAAGTCCAAACGAGGCCCGACCAAAAAGTTGGCCCCAACTACGCATTATACATTAGAGGTCATATCCGTTACGGGCGAACCGAAGGAACCCAAGAAGGCTGCCGCTGTATTTAGAAAACAATGCGGAGTGCTGGTTAGGGAGCACGTCCCGATCATCGTTCGAGACTGGAATAAGCGCAAAGGGGCGAACGATAGTGAGTATGTCGCCGAAAGGTACAAAAAGGGTCTTTGGAATGACCTCATGGCACATTTCACCCTGCCAGAATTTGAGGATCCTGCCGACACTGCAGAATTGAGGAAGACAGTCATGAAGTGGACTCTTAAGAAGATGGCCGAACTATTTCGGGTGTGGAAGAAAAGATTATGGCAAGAATATCAAGAGAGTAAGACTGCTCCAGTATTTGAAGGCTATCTAGCGAAGCAGGCGGATCACTGGAACGCATTTAAGAAGTACAAGGAGTCACAAGATGCCACTGCGATCTCAGCAAGGAACAAGAAAAATGCTGACAAGAAAAAATATCACCATAAATTGGGGCCAGGGGGCTACGAGACTGCCATGCCAAAGTGGGATAAAAAAGAGCAAGAGCTTCTTGCTAAAGGGATCCAACCAGAATGGATGCGCGACGAATGGGAATTGAGGGCAAGAAATTGGTTCCTTGCGCATGGGGGTTCATACGACGAAACAACAGGGGACCTTATTCCCAGTGACGGGATTAGGGTACCCAGGGAAAATTGGGTTAAAACGCTGAAAGAAATTAAAGAGGGGAAGTTAAAGTTCACTCCCGATAGAGAGAGAGACTTGCTGTCACTGGTCCTCGAGAATCAAGAAAAAGGAGGACGAACACGAGGCTTTGGCCCTTCCGTCCCATGGTGGCTTGGGTTTGCCAAAGACGTAGAAACTTACAGAAGCCGAGCGAGAGCAAAGAAGCGAAAGGAGGAGGAGGAGGGAGCCAAGTTCAACCAGTTGCTTGCCAAATTTAACCACCAGCAGCAGGAGCTTGACGAACTTAGAGCAGTAGTGCCCCCGCAAAATCCTGTACTCGATATTACCGCCGGTCCATCTCAGCGGAAAAGCAGCGTGGGTGACTCGGAGGTCCCGGCTGACGATGCACGGCGGATGATAGATGCCGGTCCCGGCTACCCCGTGGATGGAATCAAGGATGCAATATCTTGTGAGCTCCATCAGCAATTGAAGAACATATCCATGAAGGTGGCGGTCGGATATGCTTTACCTTGTCCACCTGACACACGCTGGCAAGACCGTGAGATTCCAGCTGGCTATGCTAAAGTCGTGGTGGATGAAATCGTACCGGGGTCTCATGCTATGGTGCTTGACATCCCTGGACCTGGAGATGAGAGGACACTCGGAGAAGTTGTGGGTGATACGATTCTATGGGACAAGAACTACATCAAGTTTCCAGGGTCGACGCCAAGGACAACACCGCCTTCGAGTCGTCGCAGGTCAACTAAACCTCCATCACCTCCAAGAAGCAGGTCAACACCCCATGACTACGACTACCACAGCGCGAGTCCATCTCGATCTCCGCCGCCGGACTTGGGTGGTCGACCGTCTTCGCCGCCGCCGGACTTGGGTGGTCGACCGTCTTCGCCGCCGCCGGACTTGGGTGGTCGACCGTCTTCGCCGCCGCCGGACTTGGGTCGACCGTCTTCGCCGCCGCCGGACTTGGGTAAAAGAGCAAGCGGGAGCACATCAGGTGTTAGTGCAAGCGAGAACAGAAGGGACGTTCCCCAGCTCGGGGAACAGGCCAAACAATCGATCCCATCCCTCATGGTGTTATCCGAAAACGTTCCCCAGCTGGTGCTGCAGCAGGATATGGAAGAAGCTGCGAAGTTGGCGGCCTCTATGGGTGTGACTGTTGCTGAATTGCTAGGTTCCCAGGACTTGGGTCGACCGTCTTCGCCGCCGCCTTTGCCCGCTAAGGACAATAAGCGGAAGCGTGCTACGTCGATGAGTACTAACCGACGCAGCAGCCCAAAACGACAAATGTCGCCCCTCCCAAGAGTGCTGAAGAGAAAATCTAGTAACAGAGCAAGCGGGAGCACATCAGGTGTTAGTGCAAGCGGGAACAGAAGGGACGTTCCCCAGCTCGGGGAACAGGCCAAACAATCGATCCCATCCCTCATGGTGTTATCCGAAAACGTTCCCCAGCTGGTGCTGCAGCAGGATATGGAAGAAGCTGCGAAGTTGGCGGCCTCTATGGGTGTGACTGTTGCTGAATTGATAGGTTCCCAGGACGACAATTTACCCAAGGCTGATGTTGTCACTAAATATGTCCTAGGGAAGCCTTTTGTCAGCGAAGAGAAGTTCACACAACTGCCAACACATATGCGGAATTTGCATGACTGGTACTTGCGAGCGGCAGACTCGGGCAGAATAATGATCGTGGCGAAAGTCCCACCTGAGTACTTCTTCCGACCCGAAGAGGTCCATGTTGAGTTTCCAGAACTCTGGCAGTTATACAATTTCGACGCCCTCGACAAATCTCTCATCAGTTGCTATTGTCTGTAAGTTGTTGAATTCATTGTCTACATATAAGTTGTTCAGTTTTTCAGTAGTTCAGTTCATTGCATGTAATTATCCTCATTATATCCTTCTGTACTCTATTATGCAGAATGAGGATGCAGGAATGTAAAAGAAAAAACATCTATAATGTTGGGTTCATTGACCCAGATAAAGTACATATACATTCGCTAACGAACAAACCCAAGGACACGGCGCATAACCTTCTAAGATTCCTAACGGAGCAACATTTCTGTGACCACATACTGTTTCCTTACAACTTCTCGTGAGGGTCTTACTCTGTTCTACACATTTTGCTTACTCGATGTTAAGTGTAATTGATGAGTTACTGACGTATATAAACGTGTGCAGGTTCCACTATGTTCTGCTAGACATTCAAATTGATAAGGGATTAGTTGAAGTCATGGACCCATTAAACAGAGACCTGACAGGGATTAGCAACATGCAGGTCTTGCTCCAGAGGTAATTTTCGGGCTATATCGGTCTCTTTCGTTGATTTCATGAGATATCAGGTAATGAATAACTCATTCATTAATTAATTTTCTTTGCCGGGCAGGGTTTGGAAAGAGTTCAGGCGTGTGGTGCAGGGTTCCTTTACTGAGAAGCTGAAGTTTACTACGGTCAAGGTAAGTAGTACGAGATATGTCCGTGCATCTCTTTAATTATAGTTTCAATACAATTATGATGCTAGATTATTATTTTGATTGAATTCTATTCTCGTAAAGTGCGCGAGGCAGCCACCGGGGACGAATCTATGTGGATACTACGTTTGCGAGTTCATTCGCACGTTTACCACTGAGCACAACGACGTAAGCAATACATTCACAACATTATTTTAGTACCGTCACTTTTTGTTATCATGATT
The DNA here is from genome assembly GCA_947311845.1 of Poa pratensis. Lineage (NCBI taxonomy): Eukaryota > Viridiplantae > Streptophyta > Magnoliopsida > Poales > Poaceae > Poa > Poa pratensis. Next base: position 23,483,140 of record CAMZMU010000055.1, read on the forward strand.
GATGTTCATATTGATATTCTTTTCTTATATAGTTCGACAGAACGCGGGAAGAACACCTACCAGAGCAACGCGTAATAGGAATTGCAGAGGAACTGGCGGGATTTTTGATGACAGAGATGATAGACAACAACGGAGAATTTAGTGTGAATAGGCCCTACTGATGATCCCCGGTCGTGTAATCGAATAGACGGGCTCTAGTCCCGGTAATTGTGATCTCCATGTAACTATCAAAATTGTATATATTTGTATATGCTCGATCGTAAGACAAGTTATCTTATATATATGCACGAACGTCCCGGTTTGCCCTTTAGTCTCGCTTGTACTGTCCCGGTTCGCGAGCCGGGACTTTATACGCGATCTCCTCCGAAACCCTGAAAAATGAGCGAAAAGGACAAAAACAGAAACCCTAAACCCCGAAAAATAATCGAAAAGAAAAAAACCAAAACCCCCCTAAAAATATAAGCAATAAAAGCGTGAACCTTTTGTCCCGGTTTGTATTACAAACCGGGACTGAAGGTCCTCAGGTTTGCGCTCGCCTGTGCGCCCATGTGGAGACCCTTTAGTACCGGTTTTATTTTGGTACCGGTACTAAAGGGTTACCCCTTTAGTGCCGACCCTTTAGTACCGGTTGTGCAACCGGTACTAAAGGCCATCTACAACCGGTACTAGAAGTGGGTTCTCTACTAGTGAATATATAGATATGTTTTAGCAGGTGTTTCACATGGTAACTAGATGCAAACTGAAATGAGTGAACAAATACATTAAAACGTGTCTAGATACATGTATATGCATGTGAATGTGGAGAAAAACTAAAACATCTGAAACGGAGGGAGTACATGCCAAGCGCGGATATGCCTCTCGGGTGCTGACCGCGTTCACCGATATTTTTAAACACAATTATGCCTGCCTGCATGGAGACAAGTCTATAGGTCCTCTGCGTGTATCTCTAACTTGTTAATTTTAATTATAGGTCATCCGCGTATCTCTAACTTGTAAACTTTAATAATGTTTAATGACTTGTATAAAATAAAAATTATGCTACTTATACAATATATCATCTGAATTTTTTATGGTATATTTTTATAATATATATCTCATAATACGAGGGGTCAAATTGATGATCTAAAGATACGGGTGGGCCTTATAAACCGGTAAGAAGGTAGCACTAGTGAAAGTGGTTATAATGTTTTTTTAATTAGCCTAAGAAACCAGTGATGTATGGTGTTGCGCCGCCGCCATCAAGCACTTGCAGTCCGCCCTTGTCTGCGTTTGTGAATCGATGCAGTGGTTTGAATTCCTTTTTTTGAGAAAAATTCTAATGAAGATGATTCGAGTGACTCTCAAAATTTAACTTGTTTTGGACTAGTACAATTGCGCAACCGAATAGGGGGGCAGCTCAAGCGAAACCCTAGCCACCACCGCAGTCGTCTCCCCCACACCTTGCCTGATTCCCACCCAACATTATATCTTCGGCCAATCCAAGACTCCTTGACTCCTGATTTCCGATGATGGTGAAAAGCAATAGATAAGAGTAGATGATACAAAATGATGACAAAGATTTATATCTTGGACATCTCCTCGACACTGCTCCAATTGATGAGGCTGATGTTCCATTTGATCTTCAGAGCATGCTCTTCCCCTTTCTCCTAAGTGTAATGCTCGAGTTGATACTCCACTTCCATCCTTCATTAACTTACTACATTTCACCCCATTCAAAATTTACTTTATCCACCAAAAAAAAACATCAAGTCCGCCAAAAGAACGAAAAAGAAGAATCAACCCCGAAAATGTAGACAATCAAGCATGATGACCAATATGATCATGTCAACCAAACATTTTAATCAGATTTGAAGATATCTTTTAAGAAAGTATAGTTTTGTACATAATCATAGTGAGATATAACAGGTCTAATGACCAAGGAGCGTTTTAAGGTCAACTACCTAATCGCCCTATAATTTGAGTTAGTACTACAAGAGTCAGATTTCGCACTTAGGCAAAAAGTTAGTATGGACAAATATACTAAGAACAAAGGTGTGGATAAGTAACAACAGAATAAGATGGATGAGAAATAGCAAAGACCAATGATATTAGACTGAATAGAATAGAAGCATAGACAAAGATGAGAAGATTCAAAGAATCCTACCTATGGTTCCTACAGTCCCTCACTACCTACGAGCTTTAGATCGACCATTGCTCTAATACCACCTGTAGCGATCCACACCTGCCACCACTTGTGTAGCAAGTGTAAGTCTTTGGCCAGACGCAGGTAAAGCATCACTTTACCAACATCTTGCCCATCAGAGTAGCATAACAGAAGCACGGAGTAGCATAACAGAAGTAGCATAACAGAAGCACGGCAGTGGATTCGATAATTTGACAATGGAATACATTTTACAAAACAAATTACAACTCAACTCTTACAAACATTTACAAGAGCACTGGTCTAAATGCTACAATCTTCGGATATACACCCATTGCGTTGCTCGTTGGAGTCCAAGTGATAGTTGACTCCTTCACCGTGCCTACTTCTCGAACTCCTTGACGTCCAGGTATCCCACTCCAGCATCTATTGCCTCGCGACAACCTAAGCAGGGGGAGGGTTTTACACGTACTCAACAAGTCCAGATAAAGGTGTTTGATGCACTATCATCTACTAGGACCAATGGTCCAGAAGTTGTAATGATTTTCGAAAACATTTCTGAGAAAGGTCAAGTTTTATATATGAAATCTATGATCTTCTTGTCTCACGAGCTGCTAGAATCCCCTGTGGATTCCTTTCTCGCCACGTTCGCAGCTCCTTCCCGGAACAGGGAGTGACATGCCACAATTTGATACACTCTGCAGAGGTGCGCTACTTTACCCACAGACAATCCGCAATCCGGGTGACCATGCCCTGCACTCACTACCGGATTTTGGATCACAAAGCTGTGTCACCCACCTTGTTTGACATACCTCGCATCGCAGCTGGCAGAACCAGCTACCCGTCCATAATATTGGCTACAGTAGAGCCTAACATTGGCTACAGTAGAGCCCTTCAACAGTTTGGTCGCCTACAGTAGAGGTCACACCCCAAACTGCCATCCCTGGGTGGTATGCCTTATAAGGTGGTATTTCTCCAGCTCAGCCTCACCCAAACAGGTCGTGTGGTCAACGATGTCGCTACGGCGCTTGAGCACAAGAAGGCAATTGTTTTTAACCTACTGGTGATATCCCTTGTAGTCGAACCCGCTTCCAATGGCTTGACAGCCTCCAAACAAGGGTTCGAACTACCAGCCATAACAGTTCACCGACTGCTCCATCAGTCGATCAACAAGTTCCATATCATATTATTCATAACATATATTTTTCTTTGATGCAGGTGATATCACAGATAATAAGTTGCAAATAGTTTGATAAAAATAATCAAGCGGACATGAGCTGGACTTGCCTGAGATATCCGGAAGTTAGCAGAACAATAAAGATTCAATTCATCCATAAGAACTCCAAGAAGACCCGAACTGGAAAAGGTGAATGAAGTCCAATCAAGACTAACACACAAGGGCACAACACAAAGTATGATGCAGATGCATGATATATGTCTGCTTGGCTGACATCAGAGTATTGATGTTTAACTCGGTCCAGACTTGGTTAATGGTTTTACTCTTGTATAACATGTTGCATCAGGCAAGGAACAACTTATCATGAGTTACCTCTGATGAGACAGAACACATACAGTTTAATCATGGTTGATAATTGCATTCAGAAACTTATTCGAGTACCCAGCATGATATGACATCAAGTAGATATTTATTATCTAACAATATAAATTAGTCTCAAGTCAGCTGTAGCTATACATGCTAAAGGACTGAGTTTATATTTCGGCAACCTCATAAATTTTCCCTATTTATTTCAAAACAATATATCTTAGCTGAAGGATAGATTTCGATTTAAATGGATATAACATGAATCAGGTTTTATTTAGCTTCCTCTACAAAATAATTGGATAACAGAGTACATGTGTTACTTTACTGGTCCAGCTAGATCAATTTCATTTACCTCATGACTGGAGTGACCAGGACTGGAATTCGGTTACTAATTGGTCACCTAAATGCTACTTCTAGACAAAGTGGATATGACCTGATAGTTAACTGGAATATCCAGAGCTAAGTACATGAGTTATGTTGCCAATAATGGGGTAATATATAATCAGTTCCAACACTACACATGTGCAGCCATGAGAACGCAATAATGCTATACTTGGCATGGTTGAGCTGCTAGTGTCTGATATAATGTCTGAAGGTATCATGGGACAAGCTTTGTTGTCGACAACTAAGTACACGGTACGGTGTCAGTGCTTGTTCTCTAAAGTAAAGGATCAAGTTAAATGGGATCTTCGTTACTGGACATCGGTTCCTTTTCTGAAGTTAATGGTTAAGCATGGTGTAGTTGTGGTACTGATGGACAGTGGCTTTCTCCTGGAATAGCATTTATGTGCAGCTTAATTTCAGGTTCTAGTAATCAACTATCTATTTGACAATTGTTCAACCACATGCCTCCCAGATCCTAATATTGGTATGACACTACTCTCTCCCCTACTTAGACCAGTATGAAAGTAGGAAATTATGTTCAGGGTAGTACCACATAAATCTGGGTTGATCGTGCACACTTTAGTTTATAATTTCAGAGATGTAACTTTGCCACAGATTGTTGTGAGAAACATTATAAATCTGGTCTCATGGTTCAGTTTTAGCTCTCAGCCTACTAATGATTAGGTGTGCATTTTTAGATAGGTATGTATGCTAGTAAAACACCAATGACAAATCAATATTACTCAGCTTCTTAAGAGTTTCAGTTTTAAAACATTCCTCACAAGTGCATGTGTATTATACGTCATGAACAAAATTCTAAACCTGATTCCATTAGCATGAGAAGCTGGCGTATGTATATCCACAACCAACTCATTTACCACTAGTGACCCTATTATAACAGAAGTACAAGTGTGTGTGCATGTCTTTACATACAAATCGGTCAAGTATACATTTTGATCTAAATAAGTAGGATTCAAGTTAAATCTGATAAGGATTAATGCAAAAGGTGCCTAACGTCTTGACTTCTGTTCGACCAAACTGGTACTCCACTATCCTCACCTAAACTCCTAATTTGTAATTGTACGACCATGAATTAGATCAATACATGAGTGAAGAACAAATGGTTTAATTCAGATCCTTGGATCCCTCAAGTAGATGGTGTTACCTGATTGATTAGAAATTCGGGGATATCTCAATCAGGATTAGTGATGCGTGTGGACTGCAGGCAAGGTTGAGTTCAGATTCGGCTTGCTTCAGTGTCGACCACGGCGTTGTGGCGCCCAGCGATGCACCTCTTGCTGCTCACCGTCCTTCGACTCCATAAACCGCTGCTTGCCGCTCGCCTCGACCGATGGATGTCGAGAAGTTGCCGCTGCAGTAATTGCCGCCTGCCGCCGCTACTGGCAGATGACCGTTGGGTCGTTGCGGGAGTAGCCCAGCGGTGGTTGTCCATCTTGTAATCTCCTTGCTTCCCCTCTTCCCTAATGGTTGGCTTCTAATCACAGCCGTGACGCCCAGATTAGGTTCTTGTGGAGAGACTATACGGTGGTGAGAAAAGATTTGGTTTTCTAATCTCCCCTGCTTTGGTGCTTGATTTCCTAGGTCGGAATCATGGTGCACGAGTTCAGATTTTGGTGGAGAAATACAAGATGAGAGGAAGAGAAGGTGCGGTGCAGCTGGGGAATTGATTGAATCGATCCCTTTACCTCAGGAGTCAGGACTTTCATAGAGACGGTGAGGTGGCCTAGCTATGCTACGGTGGCTGCTCCTTTGTGTGCCATCTCTTGCTAGTAATTTTCCTTGAACGGTGAGAATAGGCTCTGGTTGAAAGAGAAAGAGAAAGAGACAAGCATTTTGACTGCTACAGTGAAAGGTAAATAACAGATATTTTCTCCCGTGGATGGACTAGTACGTGCACATAACAAGATATTTGAGCTGCTAGTTTTATTTCCATCGATGGTAGAAATATTTTACTCACTGCTGAAATGCATCGGTAATAAAATTACTTCTACTAGAAAGTTCATATCAAAATAAATTATTTATGATTCTTCCAAATTAAAATATTATTGTTCCCTTTTTAAAAAACAATTATTATTGTTTCTCGCTCCGCATCCATTTGCCCTCGCGGCTATTTTTTCCTAGTCGGATAATATTATACAGAAGGTAGCCTTTTATCGGAAGATAGATTTCTTCGAAAATATAATAATATCAAATAAGAATTTCGGGAACATTATGTTCTCAAGTGCCCGCACTCTCGCCGACATCCAAAGTAATTCTCCCTTGTGAGTCCACATGTTACTTATTCTCAAATATTCAACACTCAAGCAACATAAGTTATATTTAACTAGTGGCATTAATCCACATGTATTATTCCTTTTGATTCGTTTCCTAATGTGATGGTTTCTTGATTTACTTGAGTTCGGATTTCTTATGCATGTATGAAATGCATGCAATGCATGACAGTCAATAGATCACACAAAGATGATTATGGCCATCACCATGGTTTGATCTACACCGCCCCCGAGCCGGTGTGATCCCACCAATAGATGGTTAAACCTAGCAAAATATATAAAATATTACTAAAGCATAAATGATTTTTCCTAGCTTACATTTTACTAAACTAGTTGTTAATATCTGGGGTATTACAGTAATGCCGACCACACGGGCACACAACCTCCTACTCATTAACTGAACTCTCACACAATACGAAACAAGATAACAGAATGGCAATTACTGAACAAAGAGGCGGAAAGTCATTTGTGTCTCAAGCTCCAGTGCTCCCTTCGTTTTACAAATATCAAAAAAAAAAAAATAGAAGTTTTAAAATAAATTGAAAATAATTTTGGATGTAGTCCGTGATGTAGCCTAAAAACGTGTAAAATCACAACGCGAATTTCTTTGTATTATGGGCTACACAAACATGATAAAATCTTAATTTCTTTTGAAGATTTGAAACACTATACTATGTCGTCGTATCGGTATCGTAGATAGGAGACAGGGTCCTCTAGCCGAGGGTGAACCGAGGGGGTGAAGGGGAGCGTCATCGAGGTCGGGATCGAACAAGGCAGTTTACCCAACTTCAGATCTCGCAACGGTGGCGAGACCCTACGTGCTGCTTGATACGTCTCAAACGTATCTATAATTTTTGATGTTCCATGTTGTTATTATATCAATTGCTACATGTTTTGGCTACACTTTATATCATTTTTATGCATTTTCTGGGACTAACCTGTTAACAAGATGCGACAGTGTCAGTTCCCTGTTTTCTGCTGTTTTTGGTTTCAGAAAATCTATTAAGGAAATATTCTCGGAATTGGACGAAACAAAAGACATCGTCAATAATATCACGAGGAGATCACGGAGTCCAAAGGGGAGTCGGAGCAGACCCACCAGGGGGCCACGCCACACTAGGGCGCGGGCCCAGGGTGGGCCCGCGCCCCCCTATGGCGTGGTGGCCCCCCTCGGCCACCGACGCCGCCTCTTCGCCTATATATTCTCTGCGACGCGAAAACCCTATTACGGTCGATCATATTCCACGAAAAGTTCCGTCGCGGCCGTCATCGTCAATCTCAGATCGGAGGAGTTCTGAATCTCTTCCCGGCACCCTGCCGGAGGGGAGATCATCACCGGAGGGCTCTACATCACCATGCCTGCCTCCGGAGTGATGCGTGAGTAGTCCACCTCTGAACTACGGGTCCATAGCAGTAGCTAGATGGTTGTCTCTCTACCTTGTGCTTCCATGTTTAGATCTTGTGAGCTGCCTAACATGATCAAGTTCATCTTATTGTAATGCTAGATGTTGTGTTTGCCGGGATCCGATGAATATTGATACCATGTTTATTCAAGTTGTTTATCTATGTGCTCTTGATCTTGCATGCTCTCCGTTGCTAGTAGATGCTTTGACCAAGTAGATACTTGTGACTCCAAGAGGGGGTATTTATGCTCGATAGTGGGTTCAGTCTCTAGATATCTGGATCAGTGACAGAAAGGTCTAAGATGGTAGATGTGCTGTTGCTACTAGGGATAAAACATTGGTGCAGTGTCCAAGGACACTTGTATTGATTACATTACACACTTTACTTCATGCAATAATCTGTTGTTAGCAACTTAATACTGAATATGATGCGGATGCTGCCTTGAAGGTGGATTATTTAGGCATAGATGCGGTTGGAATAACAGTCTATGTACTTTGTTGTAACGCCCAACTAGATTTCATAGTAGACATCTTGACATGTATTGCTTTGTTATGCCCTCTCTATTTGTCAATTGCCCAGCTGTAATTTGTTTACCCAACATGCTAGTTATCTGTTCTGAGAGAGACACCACTAGTGAACTGTGGACCCTGGTCCAATTTCCTCATATTGTTTACACAACCTGCTGCAATCATCTGTTTCTTGTTACTTGCTATTTTTCCTGCTGTTTTCCACACCATACGTTTAACTCTTTGTTTCTGCAAGACCGGAGAGATTGACAACCTCTCTGTTTCGTGTTGGGCAAAGTTCTGGTTTGTATCTGTGCAGATTCCACGTTGGTGCAAGCTCCCTAGTGCCAGGGGGAGTCAACATCAACAACCTTCCGATAGATCGTCAAGTCCTACTGGATTGATAACCTTGGGTAGATTTCTCAAGGAAAAACTTCTGCTGTCTACATCATAACCTTCCTCTTGGGATTCACCAACACGTAGCCATCACTGCTATAACTCACCATAATGGCAATAGCCTTGGTCGGGTTACAATGAGTATGAGAGTATGTTGAACGTGCCCTAAAGGCATCCCGGGGTTCGGCTTATATAGGCGGCCGAACCTAAGGTTATAAGGGACAAACGTATCCGGCAAGACTACAGAGTACTAAACCTATACGGCAAGTCACCGCCTTCCGTCTTGAGCTTGGTGACGTCATGGGCTTCAGTCTTGGGCCTTCGTCTTGCCATCCTCCGTCCGCCTTGTATGCCGGCTATCTGGGCCGCCCGACACTCCAAAACCTTCACCACCACTTTGGGCCACCATGTACTAGCCGGATTGATCTATGTCAATGATACCCCCAGTAGGTATATCCCAACATACTCAGATCTTTACATTTGTATTTTTTGTGTAGCTCCAATACAAAGCATTTCTAATTAAAAAATCACGTTTTTAGATACATCATTGAGAATATTCATGATTGTTTTCACATTTTTTTGAAACTTTAAAATACGAGTTTTGAATTTTTAAAAAGCAGGAACCACTTGAGCTCGGGAGCAAAAAAAATCTCCACTCAGAGAGAGGTACATATTCACAGTTATTCACTACACGTATTTATGTACGTCTCTGGCGATCTGAACAACGCATTCTCTGTACATGGTCGTCATGGATAACCCATTCAACGACATGAAAATACACACACAAAACGAGAAAAGGGAGAGGAGAAACAAGGAGGAAAATGGTAGCTTCTGTTTCACAGATAGCTCGGCAAAGCAACCGCCACATCTGTCACGAGACGCACGGAGCTGATGACTCGCAGGCCTCAGGGATGCTCTGCAGGGCGGGCCTCCAGTGCTCCTCCCTGTGCTGATCATGGTGGTGCACCTCCCCGGAGTTCATGATATCCGCCAGCAGCTGCCGGGTCTTCCCCCCGCCGCTGGGCGCCTTCCTCTCCATCAGCTCGTGCAGCTGCCTCTTGGTGATCCTGATCGTCACCTCCGACGACAGGTGCTCCTCTTCCGACGCACGGTGGTGGTGGTTGTAGTGCTGCTGATCGTCCTCAGACGATGACGACGCCTCCTCCCACTCCCACTCGCCGTCGTCGGCCCACGACTCCCCGGCGTGCCGCGACGGCGCCGCGCAGTTTCCCATCTGAAAGACTTCTGTCTTTCTCCTCTCTTTCGCTAGCGGCGAGCTCGATCTCAGCGGCTGAGTCGCTGAGATATATTAAGGTCGATGGGTATGGAATGTAACCAAAGATGGCTTCCGGTGTGTATTTATAGTTGGAGGTCGGGTGGGAAGCGCCGGCTGATTCTGCACACGCGCGAAATAGCCATTCGTCCAGCACGTGATGTCAGGGAGGAGGCGAATTCCGGGTCCGACGTGGCGTCCCGGCCATGATGAGCCTGGTCAGAGGATCTCATCCTCCGCCGGCTCCCGAACCTAGACGCAGGCCAAAAGTGTAGTAGACTCTCGGCGGCTCGGCGTTGCTGCGGTAAGCAAGCGAGTAAGATTAGATTCTTGTTTTCGAGCAAAGCGAGTAAGATTACCTGGTCTCGAGACACGGGAGTAGCCGGGGTGGAGAGATTGGTTGAGCTGGTCTTGGGCCGGCCTGGCGTGTGAATGGGCTCTGGGGCGAATCTGGAGCTGCTTCAAGGGCCACTCCTGCGAGCTTTCGTGTGAGAAGGTGTTTCCGGGTGGAGACTTGTTCTGGGATCGTCGTGCTAAATCGGCCGATTCAATACGGAGAGGATAAGGATTCCCTGCTTATGACATTTACCGCCGTGCGCAGTGCGTGCCCGTAGTAAAATATAGATCAACTTTCTTCAAGAAAAGTGTTACTTGGCATATTTACATTCACCACCGAGTGTACCACGCATCTTCCGATGGAGCATGCATCGCCATTGTTGGCAAGGAGTTGGGATATACCATGTCAGAACTGTTCGGGTCACCGTTCCTGCCTAATAAAATAATACCGATAATTAAGCCTGCACACGTGATGGTGTGTCTGAAACTGTGCGCTGACAGAATCTCTGACCCGCGAGATAGAAGTTTCGATTGGCAGGATAATGGTCGTAGTCTTCTGTGAATGAACGGCTCATGCATGGAGTCCAGGGAACCCGATATTGTTGATCTGCACCAGTTCAACATGTCTTGCGCTTAAATCGTCCAGTATAAAACTCTCATGTTTAGCACGGGACAACGACTCCCCAACTTACTATTCTTTCGCATAATTAGCACCTGACTGTTGCAAAACTCCAACCGCATTGACATCTGGACCAAAGGTCATAATGTAGTATTTCCATAGAAGATCCGGCAGCCTTATATTGACATTTGGAGGTTTAGACCTTTAGATCCTGATTCCTGAACAATAACTCAGTCTAGGCTGCAATGGCTTCTGACTTCCCAAGCTTAATCAATTAGGCCTTGTTTGGTGCGCAGGGAAAAGGAGGGGATCCCGGCCTTTTCCCCGGCCGGAGAAACCGTGGGCCGAATTCGCCCCGGGTAGCCCACTCCGCCATTTGGTTGCCCACGGGGGGAGGGAGACCGGCCCCTTCCGCGGCCTTTCCCCGGGAGCGCAATCCACGAGTCCGGAGGTGGGGATGAAAATCCTCGCTCTCGCTCGTTCTCTCTCTCACGACAGAGAGGCGACGGCGCTCGGGCGACGCCCGTTCTTCTTCCTCCACCAACCGGAGCGAGGTCACCTCCCGAGCCCTCAACCTCCGTCCTCTGACGTTCCTCTTCCATTGACCGCTTCACGTGGACACCGTCCCCCGATGAATCGCCGGATCCGGCGCCGGCCAGCCCGGATCCGGTGGCTTCGAGACCGGCGCGATGGATCCGTTGGCTACGGCTGCGGCTGCGATGACGGAGGCGGAAGTAGAGGAACTCCCCAAGGCCATCGTGCGGCACTGCGGCGGCTCGTCAAGGACAAGCTCGCCCAGATCGCTGCCGGTGCCGGGGTGAGGGAGGAGGGGCGGAGGTCATCGTCAACAAGTACGCCTTGGCAGCCTTCGCCGAGAGCGCCCGCATCTTCATCCACTACCTCTCGGCCACGTCCGTAACTCCCACAACTCCATTTCTTTCCTCAGGATAAAGCCCTCCTTCCGGTGCCTTCCAAAAAGGTGAGCACGAACTGAGCTTCTGCTCCTGGATTCTTTTCCTTGTGTTCTCCGGCGATGGAGGAACAATGCGGCATTTTAGCAATTGCAAATGCTCTAATTTCTCCTGGACTTGGATATCCTAAATTTCTACTGAATCCCCAAATTATCCACCTATCTGCTTAAACTACAGCCCCCCTGCCATGGCGAACCGAATAACTGACGATGGTGTTCTTGGGGGAAACCATGCTTGTAAATTGCTGCTTGTTCTTCTTCCTCATGTAGTCCTTTATTCAGTGAACATTTTAATACTTCATGTAGAAGCTTGTGCAGTGCATTATGATGGTGTACTGGAGTTTATAAATATTTTGAAAACTGATGGAGAAAGAAATATTGCTGAAATATTTTCATTTTGACACCTCTTGTAAATACAAGGTACTAGTTATATTTGCCGTGGCGTCACGCCACGCCCTTTGGAATGTTCAATTTTTTTTTTGAATTTGTAGCATTTTTTCAGATATTGGTGATATATTTTCTGCAGGTTTCCAATATTTAGTAATTTGAAAAAGTCGATCATGTTTGTATTTAATTTGAAAAAGTCGATCATGTTTGTATTTCGGTAATTGAAATTAGGAAAAGTGCATTTGTATTGTTCGCACATTTTGACGAATTTTGTATATTTAATGTTTTATTTACCATGAGTAGATTGCATGTATTTTTCTGTTTGGTTTGATATAGTACCTGTATTTTTGTAGTGGATATATTCGGGGATATCGATTTTTGGACGACATTAACGTTCAATTGAAATTGGGAAAAGTGTATTTGAATTATTCGTACAGTTTGACAAAATTCGCATGCTTAATGTTTTTTTTAGCATAAGTAGGTTGCATGTATTTTTTTATGGTTGTTTTGATATAGTACCTGTATTTTAAAATTAGGAAAAATGCATCTGGATTGTTCGCATTTTTTGACAAAAAATGTGTATATATATATATTTTTTACCATAAGTAGGTTGCATGTCTTTTCCTGTTTGCTTTGATATATTACCTTTTTTTTTGCAGTGGATATATTAAAAGGGGAAAAATGGTGGTGGAAAAAAATGTTTACATTTAAATCGTTTCGAATGGAGGAATTTTTGTTGAGTTAGAATAATTTTGGAAGGTGAACAAATTTTGGAAATTCCGCACCCGTCGTGATTCGAAATGTCGAAGTCAGATGTATTTTAAAAAGTCGTAATTTGCCAGGATTTGTCGTCTATATGTTAACGAAAATTTAACTGATTTGGTTATTCAAATTTGACGAATTTGGAACCGTTGAAATGTGAGTATGAATCTATTTAAAATGATGCAAAAACTTAGTATTTTGCTTTGAAAATTTAATTTACCTACCTAAGACGATGCACATTTGGTGAGAAAATTTATTGCAATAATTTGTGTATTCTGTTTAAATGCGTTATATGTGTTGTAAGGAGAGGTGAAGGAAGTGCATTTGGATATTTTTTGGATATTTTTTCGTTTTTGTGAAATGGCGGCTCTCTTTGGATTTTGAAAAAATGTTTGTTTGTTGACATAAATAGCAATATTTATTTCTCATGAGTGGCCGGATATGTCATTCAAATTTGTTTAGGTTAGTAGATTGAATTTATGAAGTGTGAGTTTATTATTTTTTCCCGTATGTATGAGTGGGATCGCTGTATTTAGTAATTTGAAATAGTCGTATATTTTTTAGAAAGGTAGAATGTCATGGGGAATACCTTTTTTTTTTTGGGAAATCGTTTGAAACATCGCATATTTGTTGTAAAACTTCGTGAATAAGCGGATATTTTTAAAGAGGTATAATGTCACGAGGGAGTACCTTTTTTTTTAGATTGTTTGTACTATTCGAAGTTTGAATTTTGTTTTTTTTTCGATCTCGCATTTGTAAGTAGTAAGTATCTGGAAATTTTTGGGAAAATTTGTTTGAAAATTTGTGGGAAATTTGGAAATCAGGATAAGGGGAAAAAAAAAAGAAAAAAAGGGAGGAAAAAAAAAGCAGCGGGCCGGCAGACAGCCCGGCCCATTTAGTGGCCCAGTTGGCCCGCCGTGACGTCGACTTGACGTCACGGGTGGCCGGGTTCGCCGCGGCGGCGCGGAGGTCACCGGAGCCGCGCGCCGGCGTACTGGGACACGCGCGCGTGCGCGTCCGACGCGCCCGGCCGCGGGGGGGGCGGGAGGTGGCGGCGCCTCCCCCTTTTGGTCGCCGGAGCAACGCCGGCAAGCCGCGGACGCGGCGGAGCGCCGCGCGGACGGCCGCGACGTTTCCGGCGCCTACGCGGCGTCCTGGCTCGCGATCCGCGGCGAGGAGGCGGCGCGAGCGGCGGCGGAGCCATCCGTGGCCTCGGATTCGTGCGGGGAGGCGCGAGGCGGCGGCGGGCGCGGCGACTCCGGCGGCGCGCGGAAGAGAGGAGGAAGAAGGGGGTGAAATGGATTTTTTGCAAGGAAGACCCTGGAGTTTGACGAATTTACAGTTAGGTCCTTCCCTCATGGAACTGTGGATTGCGGGTTTGGTTTGTGGGTTTGTCAAGGGTTTTTATGCAAAACCGTCACGGATGTGTAATCTGGTCCGTCCGATCGCCGATCGACGGTCGGGATCGCCGCACTGGTTAACACTGTAGCAGACTGTAGCTGCTACAGTGCGTGGGGCTCTCACAATTCGTGATATAATCCAACTTTTATATAGTGAGTAATTACTTGGAGTGTGTCCTGTCTATAATACTATTGTTTGATTTGCTGTAATTTCTAACCCTCGATGTTGCACTATTTGTGCGATTTTGCTTGTGGTGGACTGCATTGTTGTACCGTTCCAGTTAGCTGCAAGATTATTCCGTTCCAGTTAGCTGCAAGATTAATCTTCAGGAGGTATATTTTGGATCCTACAATTCTCTATATTAGGATTTGTTGATGAATTAATCATGCTGCAGACTTTAGTGTTAGGTTCTGTTAAGTTCAGTTTTCTGAATAAACTGTCGAGCAGTGTGTACATATCCACACCTTCACATCAGCTAGGTTCAGTTCTACAAGATGTAGGAGATGAACAACATTAATTTGGTTATATATTATATATATTTCTCTTTTATAGGATCATATGGGAATAATATAATGAGGCATTCTTATTCTGTTGTAGCTGCTGCCGGCGACTGCGGCGGCGGCGGCGGCGCCCGTCCGGTCCAAGCGACGGCGGGCAGGGTGTGCTCTCGGCAGCGCTTCATGGGAGGAGGTGGGGCGCAGGCGGAGGGCAAGGGCGGCGCGGCCGGCCGGCCGGCCGGGGCCTGAGGTCCAGCAGAATGGCGGTGAGGAGTCGGCGGCGCGCCGGCGACGGCCCTTCCGGTCCCGTCGGGGTGTTTGGGTTCCAATCTGGGCATCGATCTGGGTCTCTCGAAGACTCTGATTTGGACCAATTGACCCAACCGGGCACGGTGCTGCCCTCGTCTCTGTTGCCGTTCCGCTGGATGGCGACCGGCGGCGTGGGGGCTAGCTGGTTTTGCTGAAATAATGGCGGCGGTCCTAGGTTTCTCCCGCGCGAAGATGATGATCTACTGGATGCGTGCTCTCGTTGATTTGGCTGAAGTGACGAGTTCCGGAAGGCTCCGCCGGTGAACTCCACTAGGCGATTCATGCCTGGAGATTGCTGGATCGGGTGGGATTCGGTCGTGCGCACCCATGTTTTACTCTGGCCGTTTGGTTTCAGAGGGAGCGATTCGAAGCTCTGCTGGTTGTTAATATCATGGGACATGTTCTCGTTCCATGGTGCTGGCGGAGAAGATCATGTCAGTCGAGATCTGAGGCTAGCAATGGTGGTTCGAATCTTTCTCGCGATGAGGAATTGGTTTGGTGTTTCATGACTTGGAGCAGCGGTATGTAAGTGGGGGCGACAACATTCGTGAAGTCCAAAGTCCTACCTTTCAGGGTGAAAATCCAAGGTCTGGCCTTAATTGGTTGTGCCTGACAGTGGTCTTGCTGAAGACATTGTTGTGAGTGCGAGGACTATCTTCAGGGTGAAAACCCAAGGTCTGAACTTAATTGGTTGGGCCTGGCACTGTTCTTTTTGAAGGCGTTGCTTTTAAAGAATTGGGCATCAGATGTTGTTTTGGTGGTGGTTGTGCGGCTGCTTGAATGATTGTAACTCTGTAGCGGGACTTTTCTTTTTTATTTCTTCTTCTTATTGTCTTTCGGCTGTGTGCATCCGTAGTAACTTTAGTTATTGCGTTGTTGCAGAGGCTGGGTGTAATTTGTATCTCCACGATATTAATATACACTCTTTATCTAAAAAAAAGATAAGTGTGTCAGAAAACCGTGGTAGTCTGAAAAATAGTTTACCTAAACTGCTATATATTAGAAAGATGCTAACTTTCTCACTACTCCACCAAACGGAGTAGAGAAGACAAGAGCATGAAGCACCTGAACTTGCCAATAGCAAGTTCTCTTTCGGCTACATGCCATCCTCAATGTAACAACCTGGCCCACCTCCGGATCAGGCCTGTCACCACTGGCAGCTCTCTAGGATCTCTAAACTGGCCCCACATATCAATACTAGTCTTTTATGCGCACTTTGTCCTCACTCGTGCGCACCCGTACCCGGAACGAGTTCTCGGTCGGCCACCCATCCTTAGAGTGCTCCAGGCTAAGCACGCTTTACCTCGGAGTTCCTTCCAGATGAGGGTCGATACTGCGGCCGGGTTTTTCTTCAGCAGCACGGTTCTGCCGTAATTCAGGGGCATGGACCGACGCAGCTTTGAGACAAAATAGGGTGCATATATGGATCTGAAGTTGGTGCAGTACCGACTCATTTTGCCTAGTGCTCCAGCATTAAGGCGAAATTGGTCATTGGAAAATCATATGTGTAGCCTATAGACTTGACCAATTCAATGTGGAACGAACCAATAAATCATTAATAGTCTATGGTCGTCGACGCTACTAGTAACGTAATCGCAAGTGCCCATTTCATTAATAGTTTCAGTTTGACTGCGATTGCAGAGGGACGTAAATAGTAGGTGAGCATATAGCGCCTGCATTTACCGGCTCTACCTACAGTAGGTAGTAAATCTGTGATGTCAATTTTTTTACA
Source organism: Poa pratensis (assembly GCA_947311845.1). Taxonomy (NCBI): domain Eukaryota; kingdom Viridiplantae; phylum Streptophyta; class Magnoliopsida; order Poales; family Poaceae; genus Poa; species Poa pratensis. The sequence continues at coordinate 23,500,090 of CAMZMU010000055.1, forward strand.
CCCAATCTGTTCTTAATTAGTACTGGGAAAAAAATGTTATCTCAGGTTTAAAAGAAGCCAGCCATTTCGTTCTGCTTCAGGTTCGTTTCAAGATGACATTTCATATCTCCTCCATCTACAGTTCTTTACATCACTGACCCTAATGCTTGAGATTTCAAGGATTGCCGGCTCTACAAACACAGCGAGGTAGCAAAACATGAGAGGTTTCCAGAAGTGAAACTGCAAAGACTCATCGCACTTTCGCAGTGTGCACTGTGCACATCTACCTATATACTCCTAACGCAAACTATATATATACACATCAGAATCAAGAGATGGAACAGTCCTACAAAAGGCATGGCTCCTCGGCTTCGGAGATGCTGTACAGAGACGGCCTCCACTGGCCCCTGATCTCGGGGTGGTCGCAGCATACGGTGCCGGCGTTGATCAGCTCCGCGAGCACCTGCTCCGTCCACTGCCCCTTGCCGTCCCGGCCGGCTTTCTGCAGCAGCTCCTGGACTTGCCTCTTGCTTACCCTGATCTTCACCTCGACCCGCTCCACCTTCTCGGCGGCCACCCTCTTCTCCTCCTCCACGTCCACCTCCCACTCGTCCTCGTCCTCCCACGACGACGCGGCGCGCTGCAACTTGAAACAGTTCCCCATCGACGATCTCCCGGCCGATCGATGTAGAGATATCTCAAACCGGGAAAGCTGGCTCTGGATCTTTTTGAGCTAGCTAGATCCTGCTCGAGTGGCGGCTATCTTGCCTTCGCGAGAGAGACGGAGAGAACGAGAAGGAGAGAGGAGGATCGCTTGGCCTGCGCGATAGAGCTTATTTATATACCCGGAGCTGGAAGTTGGTCGTGATGATGTGCGGCCATTGAGGTTGATGTGTTTGCCGCGACGTGCCAAGTTGGACCATGGTGGAGTTGGACGTGGAAGACGGGGGACCGCGTCTTGCCGTGTACAGGCGGCTTTCTCCCTAACCGCCCGGGCTGCCGGATCTTCATCCGGCAACGTGGACGGCCGCAGCGCGTCGGGTGGGAGCTAGTGCGGCCGGTGGGACGGAGGCGACCGGGCGCTGGATGGCTGGGATTGGGCGGAGGCCGGCGATGGGGACGGCCCGACGGTGGACGTACGTGGTGGGAAACTGGTGCCCGGTCGAATCTTCAAGCTTTCTTCTTCCACGAGGTAGACATCGGAAGGCTTCGCGCGTGTGAACGCGGCTTTTCCATGGGATCTTCCACTGCTCAAGGCTTGTTAAACCAATGACCAAAACGTACGGGAGAATACTCTCTCGCGTCGGTCCTGATAGTAGTACGTGTAACCAACTAACCATGCAGAAGTTGGAGAACTCGAGCTCTGCCTTCTAGGGTTCCGTACGGACCGTACCCCAGGAGGAGCTAGAGAGAGAGAGCAGGGCCGGTCCTGAGATTTCCGGGGCCCAGGGCGAAACTAAAATTTGGGCCCCTTATGTAAACATCATAATAATAATAATAAATATATGTGTAAAAGGTATTTTTCAGTAAAACTTGAATGCATTCAAAACAGTACACATATCAAATAAATTGTGCAAATTACCTTAAAATTTTCTTCTAACATTTCCGTAGTCTAACTCTAAGTTCATTCCAGTTGTTCATGTTATTGATATGCTCGACACTGTTTTCATGCTCTTTAAGCTTGTCTGAAATATGCTTCCAATTTCGAAATCCACCATGTGCTAATGAACTCTGAATCCTGCTAGTGTTAGACTTGAAAATCTTACAACAGAAGCAAAAAAAACTTTGTCAGCATCCTTTGAATAAACACGCCATTTTCTGTCATGTTTCTCTCCATTCCTTAATTTCCTATAATAATGATCAGAAGAAAAATGTCTGTTTTCATCACCTAGAGATATTCCATTATTTCCTCTCTCATAGGTCCTTTCTCAACTAAGATATCTCTTGATTTATTATCAAGCTTATCTCAATTTCGTGGATCATAAATATCAGAAGTATGAACTGGTTGTTCATCAACACTAGCAGATTGGGTTTGTGCATCAGAGCCACTTACATTGTCATTGCCAATGTTGTTGTCGACATTTTCTTCTTGCTGATCTGATTCAGAATTCCCATTAGCCTGAGTTGGTTGCTCTTCCTCCACAACAACAATCGCCCACTCATCTGGATTTTTCGAAGCACTAGAATTACCCTTGAAGAATTTAAGAATATCTCCTCTCTGTGATTGAACCAAATCATCCACACGTTTTGCTCTTTTCCTTTTAGCGCTACCAGAATCATACTTTCTTGTTGACATGATCCCACACAATGCTGAAAATTAAGTTAAATTTATATTTAGATATCACGCCGACACGCCGTCACACACATGCAGATATTACTGATTAGAGAAACTGAGAAAGAAAAGCACTGAAGATACCTTGGCCAGGCCAGGGCGGCAGGGCCTGAGCGTTGCGGAAACGGGCGACGGCCGGCCGGCCGGGGGCAGCGACGGGCACCGGGGGCTGCGACTGCTGGGATGAGATCGATTAGGGGAGGAGCCGAGGCGACGAAAACGGAGACGGGAGACGCGAACTCGCGATTTCTGCATGGGAAAAGGATGCGACCTGGGCCACATCGCCTCTCCATGGGACTAATTCTTGTAACCTGGCCGGCCTTTTTTATTTTTTTCTGTTATATACATATACTAAAACGTATTTGGGATGGGGCCCCTGGATTTTGGGGGCCCGGGGCGGCCGCCCACCCTGCCACCCTCCAGGGCTGGCCCTGAGAGAGAGAGAGAGAGAGAGAGAGCGATGGTAAAACCCATCTAGGGTTCAGGTTCCATCCCCCTCGCCGGCGACGCTGCTGGTCCGCTCCGTCTACGGTGGCCTTAGGCCCTTGGAGGCATGGTGGATCACGGCCTCTCGCCGGTGGGAGGGTTTCTGTCCTTCGTTTAGGTTTTTCAGTGTCTTCTTCAAAAATGGTGAGGCGGCGCGGCGTCTACTTCTTGAAGTCATCATAAGGTCCTCCCCGTCCTATCCTCGCTTCGGTGGTGCGCCTAGCGCTAACAGAGGGCGCGTGGAGGCGTGTGTCCGGTGGATCCCTTGGGATCTAGTCCGTTTTCGTATTTGTTCATGTGGTTGCAGGTCTGGTTCTTCCGATCTATGGTTCTCATCATTGGCGATGGTTACTGCTCTGTTGCGCTGGTCCCTCGGGACCTTAGCACGACGACTTTCTGTCTGTCTATTAGAACAAGCTCTACTACGACAAGGTTTACCCGAGTCCGGTGAGGGAGGGGCAAGGACAGCGGCGCACCTTCGGCTCGCTTCAGTGTTTGTAGTCATCGCTAGGTGGTCCGAAGACCTATTTATAATTTTTATTACTTTTAGAATTCTTCATACCGTTGTTGATGACCAATAGATTGGTTGGCCTTTTCGCAAAAAAAACTCGATGTTATACCGATGTTTATGAAGATCACAGAAAAAATATTTAACAAAAACGCAGGCTAGGTTATAATGTATCGAGCTATAGCAAATGACCATCTGCGGATCAGAAATGCCCCAAATGACAAGCACTTCTGAATTTCCTGAACTAATATATAACTGTGCTCTCGAAGAAAGCTCGACCAAATAACCGAAGCCCGATGAATAACAAGGAAATGAACAGCTGTGTGTAATCACGTATGCTTGAAAGTATATAAAACTAGGACCAAAAGATGTGGGGTACTTAACCTAGCTAAAAGGTAAGAGAGACATGGGACGACAGCGGAATGCAAGAACCACCGGTCCAAACCAAACAATAACAACTGACCGAGCTGATCACGCTATCAGGATTTTATTTTGATATTGCCAGAGGACTAACTAGTACAGTCGCTACTGACTATATGTCTATATGTCTTCTCCATTTGGATTTTGTTGGTATTAATCGTTCGCCATGATCTCCTGCGTGGACATGCGCACTCTTTGTATATGCAAATGTGCTTTTCGGTATATGCAAGCGCAACTATATATATATTTCCTTTCCTTGTACAAAAATGACTCACCACACAAATCCACATCACGCTTACTTGGCCTACGTCGTCATGAATGTCCTGCATGGAACATCAGTGCCTTTATGTATGCAAGTGTGTTTATCATCCATAAACTAGAAATATATCCCCGCGTGTTGCAGCGGGAACCTAAAAAAAATAGAGTATACAAGAAAGGATATTTGATGCATGAAATGGAAAAATTTCTCGGGAATGGAGTATTTAATTAGCCACAATAGTCCAAAATCTAAACTTAATCAATATGAAATGTTTATATATTTAACCGCTAAAATTGTTGATGGGGGGAAATTGTATGGCTGATTTTTTTATAATATGAATAATTTGCATGTTGACATGGATAAATGAATGTCTCAAATAATGGATGATGTGATAATGTGAATAGATTTTTATTAATAAATGTGGGATGACGTACATGGATAAATGAATGGCTCAAATTGTGAATGATGTGGACACCTGACATGTAGCAATCGATAGACTAATTTATAAATGTGGGATGGCATAGATAAATTAAATGAATGGCTCAAGTAGTGGATAATGTACGTGGACATCTTGCATGTAGAGATAGACTAATTTAATGCATGTTAGCGGGGTTTTGTCTTATAAGAAGTATAGATAGATATATAGATACATCAAATATGATTGGAATATTAAGAAATTTCAGACGAGTTCAATTACTGAAAATAGCAACACAACTGCACTAGCAAGTCTAATCACATATGACATATTATACACATATCTCGTAGATCTGTTTATGGACCAACTGCAAATACAAATAGATATATGAATATAACATACGTGTTGGCTGGGAAGGCCACAACTACAACTTTCTAAACGCCATTGTTGTTGTCACCCATGGTAGTATAGATTATGTAGTCGTGCGCTAGATTCAAAGTGGAAGTAGTTGACTGGTCGATAAAGATCATGGAAGTGAGAAATTGCGCCAAGATACCCCCTAAATACTTATCACCTCTCACTCAGTGCAACTTGTCAAGGTGTGAGGGTTTGGAGACCTGCTCTTCCAGACGGCCGATCACATGGTTTTCGGGATGTGAAAGCCTTGAAGCGGCACACCCAAATAAACTTGGCAAGAGATAGAGAGAACATGTCCATTTTGTTACCTCCTCTACATAGTTTGGGAAAGCCGGGGAACAAAACTGCCGCGCAGTGGAAGAAATCTCTAAAGTAGAGAATGTCTAAAAGACCACCTAGATAGTCTAGAGGTGGAGGGCATAATAGGCGATGATCAAATATTAATGCGAAATTTGAATTTTTTAAGCAAGTTGTTTTTTGTGATTGCCTAAAACACCCTAAGCATGACATTCTGTAAAGATAAGATTGCCAAAAGGTAGATTGCAAGTATATAAAGGATTTTGTGAAAGGGATAGTAGACATGAGGGTGTGTCCCAAGATGTTGAGTTGGCGCTATCTCCCTCCTCCTTGAAGAATGGTATGATACAAAGTCAAAATGACAGTAAGTCTTTGGTCACAAAGAAAAACCTACTTTTTTTAGCATTTAGTCCATGCTCAATCAGTAAGAAGGGATCTTCAGACGAAGTAGGAAATCGCCGTCCTTCACAAAGCACAGAAAAGGTTTCCAGTGACTCTCTAACTGACTAGGAGGCCATACCCTCCAAGAAGTAATAACACTTGGCTAACACTTGGATCCTGAATCCCTCACAATGATACACAAAGGTACGTATGGGCTAAAAAAGCACCCCAGAACTATGAAATATGAAACAAAAGTTTAGAAATGGTTGTATGAGAGATAGAGAAAAGGAACATGCAAGAACATCTCTCTCTCTCTCTCTCTCTCTCTCTCTCTCTCTCTCTCTCTCTCTCTCTCTCTATCATCTCCGGGAAACGGCTCCAAAAGTCTTTTTTTTAAGGAATGCGGTAGGGGAAGCCCCTACAACGGATTTTTTTTATGGAAACAATAAGAACCCAAATCTGCGTCCGTGAGGACTTGAACCTGGATGGCTGGGTGATGGCTACGTGTTGGTGAATGATGTCTACGTGTGCTTCTATTCTTGTAGACAGTGTTGGGCCTCCAAGAGCAGAGGTTTGTAGAACAGCAGCAAGTTTCCCTTAAGTGAATCACCCAAGGTTTATCGAACTCAGGGAGGTAGAGGTCAAAGATATCCCTCCCAAGCAACCCTGCAATTAAGATACAAGAAGTCTCTTGTGTCCCCAACACACCCAATACACTTATCAGATGTATAGGTGCACTAGTTTGGCGAAGAGATAGTGAAATACAAGTGATAGGGATGATTATAAGTAGTAACTGCAATCTGAAATAAAGATGACAGCAAGCAAACATGTAGCAGAACTTGTTGTAAACGGTGTTTCAGTGCTTAGAAACAAGGCCTAGGGATCATACTTTCACTAGTGGTACCTCTCAACATGTTAGCACAACTTAATGCAAGTAAATGATACTCGGGATTATTCTCCTTCTTGATAACACAAGAGTACTACGTGTAGGGCTGCAAAAGCACTCCTCAAAGTCTGAGTAAACAAACACCACAGTTCCTAAGAACAAGCCATGATAGATATCTAAATTATTCATAGAGTCACACACAAGTGCCCACACTGTCACCTTGATACCGTGTTGTCACAATGACTCCGGGAACTAGATACAATCACTTGAGTAGCATAAACATTACATATGAATTCAGCGATACTAGCAATACTCATGATCACATAAAGATCACACCATGGGAGAGAGAGATGAACCACATAGCTACCGGTAGAGCCCTCAGCCTCGGGGGAGAACTACTCCCTCCTCATCATGGGAGTCAGCAGCGGCGATGAAGATGGCGGTGGTGTCGATGGAGATGACTCCGGGGGCAATTCCCCGTCCCGGCGGCGTGCCGGAACAGAGATTCTGTCCCCCGAAACTTGACGTCGATGGCGGCGGCGCTGCGGAACTCTTCGTGGAATATGGCTTCGTATCTTAGGGTTTTCGCGTCTGAGGCAATATATAGGCGAAGGGGCGATGTCGGCGGAGTCCCGAGGGGCCCAAACCACCTGGCGACGCGGTGGGGCCCCCTGCCGCGCGAGCCTGCGGTTTGGCCACCTCGTGGCGAGTCTTCGTCTCTCCTTCGGACTCCGTGTACGTGTTGGAAAAATAGGAATTTGGCCTTTTGTTTCGTGCAATTCCGAGAATATTTCCAGAAGTAACTTTCTGAAACCAAAAACAGCAGAAAACAGGGAACTGGCACTGTGGCATCTTGTTAATAGGTTAGTCCCAGAAAATGCATAAAAGTGATATGAAGTGTATATAAAACATGTAGCAAATGGTATAATATAAGCATGGAAAAGCAGAAATTATGGATACGTTGGAGACGTATCAAGCATCCCCAAGCTTAGTTCTACTCGTTCTCGATTAGGTAAAACAATAACAACAAATAATTTCTGAGGAGACATGCTTTCACACAATCTTGATCAATATATTGCAAGGCTCATGTCATGAATGAAGTGACTCAAAGCAATGATCTATAGTTTGCTAACAAATAGATAAAGAGTAAACAATGAATCATATAAGCAAAAACTTTTCATGAATAGTACTTTCAAGACAAGCATCAAAAAGTTTTGCATAAGAGGTAACTCATAAAGCAATAGATTCAAAGTAAAAGGCATTGAAACAACACAAAAGATGATTAAGTTTCAGCAATTGCTTTCAACTTGTAACATGTATATCTCATGGATAGTTGTCAACATAAAGCAATATAACAAGTGCAATAAGTAAACATGTAAGAATCAATGCACACAAAGTTGACACAAGTGTTTGCTTCTAAGATAGAAAGGAGTAGGTAAACTGACTCAACATAAAGTAAAAGATAGGCCCTTCGCAGAGGGAAGCTGAAAGGACATGTGTTGCCCCATGTGTGGTTTTGGTAATTAATGACAATCTCTATGGACTAATGTTTGCATTGAGATATCTTTATAGATCGTGTCCATGAAGAAGATTGGAGTTCATGTGTTGAACTCTAGAAGATGATATGATGACCAAGGTTTTATCCAAGGGATTATATGAACAATGGTCATGTGAAGAGTTGAGCTTATTGCAAGCATGGCTTGGAAAAGAAGATTGAGTGAACTTCATGTTTATCTCCAAGCCATCATCTATATCAAGAGAAGAATATGAAGCGCAAGTGGATACATGAAGACGGAGCTTAGCGAGGCTCTCCCATAATGGAGTATGGGGGGTTATTTGGAGAAGTCTTCATCAAGCATGTGCTAGCAAGCACAATCAAGAAAGGTGTTCCAACTTGAGAGAGTCAAGATCGTCATCATCTAGCTTAAGTGGAATGCGCAAGGCAAAGGTATGATCTTGATAGGGTTTCTATTTTACCGGTCTCGTGGTGTTAGTGGGAGACCGGGTTATAGGATAGACGGCGTACTATCAAGAGGGGCTCTCAAGTGAGTAATTTGATCGCATCTTTGTGGAGAGTTCAAACCTTTGCATATTTGGCATATCATCTTTCTTGGTACTTATTTGGCTTTTATTCATGTGAGAATTTAGAGCTTGTGTTCATCTCCATACCAAGCTCTAGTTCATCAAAAACGGATTTCATTTGGATATCTTGTGGTGTTTTTTGATGTTCGAGGTTTTACCGGTTCATCTTTTCTAAGAGAGGTCAAACTCTCTACTTGTTGTTTCCTCGTCACATGATGGGCTATGATGTGTATATGCATAATCTTGTAGAGCTTGTGAGTATTCTAAAAAGTCCAATATTATAGAAAATGGAGTCCGGATGAGAAACATATTGCGGTTTTGGTTTGGAGGTTTTATCGGTTGTTCTTTTATCGAGAGGTCCAACCTTTCCCCATTTGGTTTTATCCTCCATTGTTGGACTATGATGTTTCTCTGCATGATCTTGTAAAGCTCTTCGTTACGATTCCAACGAGCCCAAGATCATCGAAATCGGAGTCCGGATGAAAAAGATATTGCACTTTTATCGGTCTTGTCTGTCTGGCCAGCCCCCAGGCCGGCCAGACCGGCTCCCAGACTGGCCGGGTCGGGTGGTTGGCCGGTTTCTAGGCCGGCCAAGCCGGTTCCCATGCCGGGCTCGCAGTTTCTGCACATAACGGTTGGTTTCGGGCAACCTATTTAAAGGGGCTTCTTCCCCAACGGTTACAACACGTTTTTGAGCAAGTTTTTCCCCTCTCTCTCCTCCATTGTTGACCTTTTGAAAGCTTGCCTTCCTCTCAATCCCTCCCATGATTCTTGCATATCTTTGAGGGAAATTGAGAGGAGATCTAGATCTACATATTCATCCAATCCATTCCTCCTCTAAGTGAGGTGAACCTAGTAGATCTTGATCTTGAAGTTCCATTTGTTGTGTTCTTCGTTGTTCTTCCTCTCTTCTCCCCCATAAGCATTAGTTGCTTGTGGTGGGATTCGAGAGTGAAGGATTTGAGCCTTGTGCTCTTGCCATTACTTTGTGCATCGGTTTGTGCTCTCCACGAAGATTCGTGGAAGTTGAAAGCTTGGGAACTTGTTACTCTTGGGTCCTTGGACGCTAGACGCCCGTGTGGTGGTTGAGACCCTTAGTGGTCACTTGTAGCTGTTCGGGAGCCCCCAATCCCGTTGTGGGTTGTGCCCCGGATCGTTGTTGAAAGGCTCCGGATTTCCGCCTCGAAGGATTCCGATAGTGGAAGGTGAACCAAACCTTTGTGGTGCGGTTCATCGGAGAATAGGGTGAGCCTTTGTGGCGTTGAGATCGACCTTTGTGGTGCCTCACACCTCTCCAACGAGACGTACTCCCCTAACAAGGAGGAACTCGGGAATACATCCTCGTCTCCGCGTGCCTCGGTTATTTCTATACCCGAGCTCTTTACTTATGCACTTTACATTGTGATAGCCTTCGTGCTTGAAGTATTCTATATTGCTATCACCTTGTTGCTTGTCTTGCTTAGCATAAGTTATTGGTGCACATAGGTGAGCCTAGTATTTTTAGGTTGTTGGCTTGTTAATTTAAACACATAGTTTTATTCCGCAATTATCAAGCCTAAACCGGAAAAGTATCAGAGCCTGGGGTCTCTTTTTGGGCTTTACCGCCTAGAGAGTAAATATGTCGTATAGAGAATTAGTGCACGATCCCACTCTTATATTCGATGGCACAAATTATGATGTTTGGAAAATTCGCATGCTTAACCTTCTTAGGGACATAAACCCAAATTTTAAGAGAATTGTAGATATGGGTTTTTCTCCTCCAAAGGATTCCCAAAAGTATCTTTAGAGGATGAGGAAAACTCTTTCTCGATACTCGTGTATCTAATTGTCTATATGTGTTTTGAGCGATGTAGTTCTTGCATCAATCATGCCTTTTCGGAACGCTCATGAGCTTTGGACCAAGCTTCAAGATATATATGAAGTGTCCAATATTATTGAGGATGATTGTTCTCCTCCACCTCCGGCCGTGACGAGTTCACAAATTCTTCCACTTCACCAACATGTGATTTGTCACAAGGTAATGATATGGTGAGTGGTGATAGAAATTGCTTTGTTGATGGTGAATATTCTATTGACTATACTTCATCTCTATCTCATTGCAATGATCTATCTTTGGACTTAAACACTTCTAGCACTACAAATGTTTACATGCTAGTGTTGCTAGTCCTTGCATATCATGTAATAGTTGTTTAACTAAATCTCATGATGATATGCTTCATTCATCTTGTTGCCATGAAAACAATACTTCCATATCCTCTATTTCTTGTGTGGCTAACAATGTAGAGGAATCAAAATTTGTTGGAACAAGACGTGGATCTCAATGGTGCTTCAAGTATCTCTTCTCCATCTTTGCCCACTACTCATTTTTGCCTTATGGCTAAGGATTCAAAGGTTTCTCCACCTTTGGAACCTCTACATCTTGTGATGATGTGGATGGGGATTCTCATGGAGCGCTTATGGATGTTGAATCCATAACAAAGAAGGGTGAGATGGTATTTGGTGCTCTCCCCAAAGGTAGCAAAGCTATCCCTCCTCTAAGTGAAATCATTGTTTATGCTATTAAGAGTAGGGAAATCATTGAGGACTTGGAAACTCAATTTCTCGAGAAATGTCAAATTGAGAGAGAGGATGCCGATGAAAAGGCATCCTTAATGAATGCCCTTGAGGAAGAGCAAGAGCTTCGAGTGTCTCTTGAGGAGAGACTTGAATCTCTTGATGAGTCAAATGATCTTATTATTGCTAAAATCATTAAGGAAAAGATCATGCTATTGCTAAATATAAAGTGCTTAAAAAGGAAAAAGTTGAATTTGGTGTTGGCAATGCTAGACTAAGTGAGGACATAGAGAGACTTGACAAAGCTCACAAGGCTTTAGAAAGTGAACACTCTCTCCTTATCAAGTCTCATGATCAACTCCAAACTCAACTATCTAAAAATGATGAGCTTGCCAAGTTGTCTTCTTCCATTTCTAATGTTAATGATGCTTGTGCTACTAACTCCACTTCTTGTGAAGCATCTATTTTGAAGGAGAATGTTGAGCTAAGGGCTCAACTTGAGTTGCTAACTAGCAAGTATGGGAAATTGGAAGAAAGTCATGAAAAGCTCTCTAGCTCTAATGAGGATCTTCTAGCATCCCATGCTAGGCTAAAGTTAGCTCATGAGGCTATCATACAAAGGTAACATCTTGTGAGCCTCATGTGGACAAAGGCACAACTTCGACTAAAATGCTTTATTGCCATGTGCTAGTCCTAGTAATTCATCCACTCACAATGTTGCTACATCTTGTGATGAATTACTTTCCATGCCTTGTTGCTCTAACAATGAAGCTTCTACTTCCTCTAGTGTTTTTGTTGATACTAACCATGTAGAGAATTAAATGAGCTCAAGGCCCAAGTCACTTCTTTGAAGAAAGACTTGGAAAAGCGTCATGTTGGGGATTCTACACTTGACAATATGTTGAGTGTTCAAAGACGCCCCAATGACAAGAGTGGACTTGGATTCAACTCCAATATTAAGATCAAGTCCAAGTATAACAAGAAGAACAAGGGCCAAGAACAAGTCAAGGATTCGGCCAAGATTGTTTGCTTCAAGTGCAAAGTTGAAGGGCACCATGTTAGATCTTGCCCTTTGAAGAAGAAGGCTCTTAGTGAGAAGCAACAAGGGAAGTCTCAAATTCAAACTCAAGTTCCTCAAGTTGAAGAACGGCCTCTTCCCAAGAAGAATCAAGCTACCCCTCCTCAAGTCAAGACTCCAACTAAGAAGAGAGGAGGAAGTAGATGTTGCTACCTATGCCGTGAGAAGGGTCACATTGCTTCTTCATGCACAAATGGTACCTTATCCAACCCCATTATTATTAATGATGATTATTCTCTTCGGAAGGATAAGGTTGGCAATGTGTTTGCCAAATATGTTGGTACTCAAAGTGGTGTCAAGAAAAGAACCATTTGGGTTGCCAAACCTATTGTGACTAACCTCTTAGGACCCAACTTGGTTGGGGACCAACAAGCTAAAACTTGATCAATAGGTGTTGTTGGAGGGCATTGGAGACTTGGCTACATTATGAAGAATTAAGGGATCTTCATCAATTATATTTCTCAAGTCAAGTCATTTGGATTATATTGTTCTATCTCATATCCAATGTTCCTCCTTGCGGTAACTTTTATTTAAATCATATATACATTGAAAGTTGCTTGCACCCTTGCATGTGTTAGGTTTTGTACCTTGCTAGTGTTTGTATGTGTTGTGCTCTCTACTTACTTATCTTGAGTAATCAAGTATGTGTATGTTGGTTTGCACACCATTTACTTGTGTTGAGCCTTATTGCTTTTATTTGATATCTTATCTTGTTGGCTCTCTTTTTGAGAGATTAATGGACTATCCTATTTTGGGGGAATGATATGCTTCGTGCACTTCACAATCCTAAAATTGTGTATACATGAGGAATACCACTTAGTGTTGACATATTAATATTATCTATTCTCTATGTGGTATGTCTTGCTCATGAGAAATTCAAATTCTATATGTCCATTAATTTCTCGAGTTGGTTTTGTTTGCCTCTTTTTTAAAAATAAATGGATTATCACATTATGGGGGAGTAATAAGCTATGTGCATATTACAAGCCTAGAAAATGTGAACATGTGAGGTATTGTCACCTAGAATTGATATTCTTCATTAATCTTATTCCTATGTGGCATGTTGCTCAAACAAGTTCCATTTTGCTAAAATGATTTTTTTAATCACTCTTTTGGATCTTGTTTGTGATGGACGTTCTTGGTATGGTTTTCCCTAAATATGTTCGCATATATTTTTGGGAAATCGATTGCTTCAAGCTACTCTTTGAGTTGCTTTGCATGATCGCGTGAATACTTGAAGCTATCAAGAATATCTATCTTTTAAGCTTTGGCCTTTAAATCTTATCTTTTGCCATATGCTTATTTGTTGTGAAATTGGTCTTCAATATCATTCCTATATACCACCGAGAAATATCTCTATATACTCCTTGTCCTTGACAAGTGATACTCATATGTGTGGTGAAATTTGTGGACCATCTTCACTTTGTCTCTTGCTTTGAATTGCCTTATTTTATTTTGATCTAACTCTCTTTGTCTTCCTTGTATCTTTTGGATCTTTGTGCTCTACTCAAAATTTGTTTTATGTCTTCTTATTTAGGAAAAGCAATGATCCAATCTTGTGCATTGACATTCAAAAGTCATACTTCTTGATAATGCACTATTCTTGGGAAGCTATCCTACATTGAGTAGAACATCTTTCTTTAAATTGGTTTTGCATCTTATTGCTTTCTTGAACATGACTAGTGTTTGAATAATATGTATATGGAGAGTGATGATCCATTTGTGTGCATTTTGTATTCAAATGCAAGATCATAAATAATGCACAAATCTTGGGGGAGCAATCCTATATGCTTTTGAACATTAGTTGTCTTCAATTGGCATTTGATCCCGATGACGTGTCTCTTTGGAAGACAAACATTTTCGTCTTGGTACTTTGTGCCATCATGAAAGTGTAGAGGGTTTGGTTTATTCCTTGATGATATTTTCATCAATTGGTATCTTACTTTCATTTGGTATCTTTTCAAAGTGGTATCTTCAATCATGTGTTGATTTGGGTCTTTGATATAATTTGGGCAATTGTTTTCTTGTCACACTTGTGTGTGCTTTCTTGGTTTAATTGGTGTTTTGTCCAAATTGTATCTCGTTTGGTTCTTGAAAGTCTTGTGCATGCATATTACTATATATATATATCTTATGGCATGCTTACTTTCGTTGATCCAATATATAGGATAAACTCCATCAAATCCTAAATGGCTAAGATGTGCATGAAATTCAATTTCATATCAATATGCACATATTTATGTGGAGTTTGTCCTATGTATTGTAGTTGCTCTAACTACTTTGGACCCAATGAGTTTGGGTACCATGTTGTACTTGAATTTGTTTTAGGTACATTGAGATGCATTGGAAGCTTGTCTCATTACAAGGAAGGTGTTATCACCATGTGCTTATTGGAGCCAAGCTCGGATGATCGTGAACTCTTATCTTCTACATCACCAATGCTATCTCGGTAACAAGTATCTACCTCATGCATACTTTTCTAGCTTTCAACCTTGTGTAGGTTGTTTCATGGCATGAATCTCTCTTGTTGCAATTCATTTGGTTCTTGCAAAACAACTTTGTTGCAAATGTGGGCAAGCCGGGATGATTACATATCAAGGGGAATATATATAATCATTTTCATGATTCATCAATCCCATATATGTTAATCTAGCACTTTCTACTCTATGTCTCACATATGCAATATTGATGCTTTTCAAAATCATTTGCCTTTTGCGATACTTGTTATCTTTCTCGGAGCATCCCATTTTTCACCTTATCCCTTGTGGATATTTTTGATGCTATGATGAGTATGTGTTGGAAGTTCATCTATATCCTTTAAGATAAAATTGAGCTTTGTGCTATGCTTTTAAGCAATGATCTTATTGGTATATATGACTTCCACTTGGATATCATGTTCTTCACCGTAGTATCTATTTGTGTGTGCATGTTTCTTTGTGGACTTATATCTTCATGATTGATGTCTACTTAGAAACTTATACACATGAGAGTAGTTACATCTTTAATTGGTATTCCATTTCTTTAGTGACCACCCTTTGTTCCTTTTGATTCTTTGGTGGTTTCTAAAAGGCACAAGCTTTGTTTTTATTTGGTATACTTTTACATCTTAATAAGCTTGTGGACCTATTTGCTACTCTTTGTTCGTGTTCAAAATTATCTAGGAGAGAGTGAGGATTCCATGTTGTGCACACCATATTGAAATGCAAATCCTACTTTGTGCACGTACCTTGGGGAGTTCCCTCTTGATTTTTAGAACACTTGGTTGATCTTATCATAATATCTTCTTATGTTCAATTGGTTTTTCGGATCCTTTGATTGGTTACTTCTTTTGTCGAAGTATCTTTCAATTTTTTTTTCTCTTTTGCAATCTTTGGATCCTCAATATAGTTTGATCTCCCTTCTTCTATTCGTCATTGGATATGTGCATTTGATTTCACTCATATTATGAAAATTCACACATTATGGGGGAGCTCTTACTATATTGACCTTCTAAATTTTTCCTCCCATTTCGGCAATCGATGCCAATGGGGGAGAAGTTTAGAGGGTTTAAGGGAATTTGGTGTTATGCTTTAGTTTTGTTCTTAAGCATTTGCCTTTCATGCTCTTGCATCCTTGCTCTTTGTGTTGCATGGTTGCTTAATTCATTATATAAACCCTCATAAAAGGGATTGTCATCAATTACCAAAATGGGGGAGATTGAAAGGGCATGTGTTGCCCCATGCGTGGTTTTGGTAATTAATGACAATCCCTATGGACTAATGTTTGCATTGAGATATCTTTATAGATCGTGTCCATGAAGAAGATTGGAGTTCATGTGTTGAACTCTAGAAGATTATATGACGACCAAGGTTTTATCCAAGGGTTTATATGAAGAATGGTCATGTGAAGAGTTGAGCTTATTGCAAGCATGGCTTGGAAAAGAAGATTGAGTGAACTTCATGTTTATCTCCAAGCCATCATCTATATCAAGAGAAGAATATGAAGTGCAAGACGGAGCTTAGCGAGGCTCTCCCATAATGAAGTATGGGGGATCATTTGGAGAAGTCTTCATCAAGCATGTGCTAGCAAGCACAATCAAGAAATGTGTTCCAACTTGAGAGAGTCAAGATCGTCATCATCTAGCTTAAGTGGAATGCGCAAGGCAAAGGTATGATCTTGATAGGGTTTCTATTTTACCGGTCTCGTGGTGTTAGTGGGAGACCGGGTTATAGGATAGACGACGTACTATCAAGAGGGGCTCTCAAGTGAGTAACTTGATCGCATCTTTGTGGAGAGCTCAAACCTTTGCATATTTGGCATATCATCTTTCTTGGTTCTTATTTGGCTTTTATTCATGTGAGAATTTAGAGCTTGTGTTCATCTCCATACCAAGCTCTAGTTCATCAAAAACGGATTTCATTTGGATATCTTGTGGTGTTTTTGATGTTCGAGGTTTTACCGGTTCTTTTCTAAGAGAGGTCAAACTCTCTACTTGTTGTTTCCTCGTCACATGATGGGCTATGATGTGTATATGCATAATCTTGTAGAGCTTGTGAGTATTCTAGCAAGTCCAAGATTATAGAAAACGGAGTCCGGATGAGAAACATATTGCAGTTTTGGTTTGGAGGTTTTATCGGTTGTTCTTTTATCGAGAGGTCCAACCTTTCCCCATTTGGTTTTATCCTCCATTGTTGGACTATGATGTTTCTCTGCATGATCTTGTAAAGCTCTTCGTTACGATTCCAACGAGCCCAAGATCATCGAAATCAGAGTCCGGATGAAAAAGATATTGCACTTTTATCGGTCTTGTTTGTCTGGCCAGCCCCCAGGCCGGCCAGACTGGCTCCCAGACCGGCCGGGTCGGGTGGTTGGCCGGTTTCTAGGCCGACCAAACCGGCTCCCATGCCGAGCTCGCAGTTTCTGCACATAACGGTTGGTTTCGGGCAACCTATTTAAAGGGGCTTCTTCCCCAACGGTTACAACACGTTTTTGAGCAAGTTTTTCCCCTCTCTCTCCTCCATTGTTGACCTTTTGAAAGTTGCCTTCCTCTCAATCCCTCCCATGATTCTTGCATATCTTCGAGGGAAATTGAGAGGAGATCTAGATCTACATATTCATCCAATCCATTCCTCCTCTAAGTGAGGGGAACCTAGTAGATCTTGATCTTGAAGTTCCATTTGTTGTGTTCTTCATTGTTCTTCCTCTCTTCTCCCCCCATAAGCATTAGTTTCTTGTGGTGGGATTCGAGAGTGAAGGATTTGAGCCTTGTGCTCTTGCCATTGCTTTGTGCATCGGTTTGTGCTCTCCACGAAGATTCGTGGAAGTTGAAAGCTTGGGAACTTTTTACTCTTGGGTCCTTAGACCCTAGACACCCGTGTGGTGCTTGAGACCCTTGGTGGTCACTTGTAGCTGTTCGGGAGCCCCAATCCATTGTGGGTTGTGCCCCGGATCGTTGTTGAAAGGCTCCGGATTTCCGCCTCGAAGGATTCCGATAGTGGAAGGTGAACCAAACCTTTGTGGTGCGGTTCATCGGAGAATAGGGTGAGCCTTTGTGGCGTTGAGATCGACCTTTGTGGTGCCTCACACCTCTCCAACGAGACATACTCCCTAACAAGGAGGAACTCGGGAATACATCCTCGTCTCCGCGTGCCTCGGTTATTTCTATACCCGAGCTCTTTACTTATGCACTTTACATTGTGATAGCCTTCGTGCTTGAAGTATTCTATATTGCTATCACCATGTTGCTTGTCTTGCTTAGCATAAGTTATTGGTGCACATAGGTGAGCCTACTATTTTTAGGTTGTTGGCTTGTTAATTTAGACACATAGTTTTATTCCGCAATTATCAAGCCTAAACCGGAAAAGTTTTAAATCGCCTATTCACCCCCCCTCTAGGCGACATCCTTGTCCTTTCAGAAGCAGGGATTAAATCATGTGCTAGAGCTTTTTAAGTTTTCGAAAGCATATAGAGAGCACAAAAATAAGTATTTGAGAGGTGTTTGTTGTTGTCAACGAATGGTAGTGGGCACTCTAACCCCCTTGTCAACCAGACTTTCAAGAGCGGCTCTCATGAAGGACGTTATCTCTACCAGCAAGGTAGATCATCCCTCTTCTCTTTTGTTTACACATGTATTTTAGTTTCTTTATAGATGACACTCCTCCCAACCTTTTGCTTACACAAGCCATGGCTAACCAAATCCTCGGGTGCCTTCCAACATTCACATACCATGGAGGAGTGTCTATTTGCAAATTAAGTTGCTTACTGATAAATCAGGGCAAAACATGTGAAGAGAATTATTAATGGAAGTTGTAATTAATTGGGGCTGGGCACCCCGTTGCCAGCTCTTTTTGCAAATTATTGGATAAGCGGATGTATATGCCACTAGTCCATTGGTTGAAAGTCTGTCAGAAGTAAATGACAAGATTGAAAGATAAAACACCACATACTTCCTCATGAGCTATAAAACATTGACACAAATAAGGAGTAATAAAGTTTTGAATAGTTTAAAGGTAGCACATGAAATATTTACTTGGAATGGCAGGAAATACCACATAGTAGGTAGGTATGGTGGACACAAATGGCATGGGTTTTGGCTCAAGTTTTGGATGCACGAGAAGCATTCCCTCTCAGTACAGAGTTTAGGCTAGGAAGGTTGTTTGAAGCAAACTCAAGTATAAACCGGTACAGCAAGAATCACATAAAAACATATTGCAAGTATTATAAGACTCTACACTGTCTTCCTTGTTACTCAAACATTTTACCAGAAAATATCTAGACCTTAGAGAGAACAAATATGCATCCCAAGTCTCAACAAGCTCTACGGTAGTTCTCCACTACTAGGATTTAACTACATGATGCAAGAGCTTAAACATGATCTACTTGAGAGCTCAAAACAATTGCAAAGTATGAAATCGAAACAAGACAATGATCTACAAGAATGCATATGTCTTTTCCAATACCAACTACTACATGTAGCATTTTATTTCTTCCAAACAAACACCAGTTAATTTATTTAAACATAAACTCTCCAAATGATAATATAATGCAGCAAGAGAGTATTTATAAACAAGTGCTAACAGCTCGAAGAGATGCACGAAAAACAGGAGCTAAAAGCACTGCAGTAGCTAGTTAAGAATACTCAACAAATATAAGTGAAGAACATGAGTATTCACATGAAAAAGCGGAGCGTGTCTCTCTCCCACACAAGGATTGCTAGGATCCGAATTTATTCAAACACAAACAAAAATAAAAACACACAGACGCTCCAAGTAAAGCGCATAAGATGTGAAAGAATTAAAATATAGTTTCACTAGATATGATCTGATAAGTTGTTGATGAAGAAGGGGATGCCCAAGGCATCCCCAAGCTTAGACGCTTGAGTCTCTCTGAATATGGTTGGGATGAACCACGGGGGCATCCCCAAGCTTAGGCTTTTCACTCTTCTTGATCACATAATATCACCCTTCTCGCTTGATCCTTGAAAACTTCCTTCACACCAAACTCAAGACAGTTCTCATTAGAGGGTTAGTGCATAATCAAAAATTCTCATATTCTGTAATGATACAATCAATCCTAAAGCTTCTGGACATTAGCTACAGCCACCAATGCTTTGTGGAGCAAAGAAATCCACACAAACACAGTAAAAGAGCGAATGCAAAGCAAAAGGCAGAATCTGTCAAAAACAGAATAGTCTGGAATAACGAATTTTTTCGAGTCACTTAAGTTGCTCAAATGGATCTGGCACGAATTAATGAAAGTTGCGTACATATCTCAGGAATATGCGTGATTTTTTTTTGTAGAATTTTACGAATTTTCTCCAGGGATAAAAGCTCAAATTCGTGACAGCTAAAAATCTGTTACTGCGCAGAAATCCAAATCTTGCATCAACTTTCAATATAGAACTTTACTTAGCACAACATTGCGATAAAATAAAGATATAAAGGAGTTGCTACAGAAGTAACAAAACTCCTTGACTCAAAGAAAACAAAAATAACAGCAAATAAAAACGATGGGTTGTCTCCCATAAGCGCTTTTCTTTAACGCCTTTCAGCTAGGCGCAGAAACTGAAAATCAAGTGTTGTCAAGTGGCAAATCATTCAAATCATCAAAAGCTTCTTCCAACACACAGCTTGTAACAATGGGTATCTTAGATGTTCCTGGAGGTGTTTCGTTACCTTTAACCATACTAAAAAATTTATCAATTTTAAGCTCATAATGAGTCTTTGGTTTTGGCACTTTAGGAACATACATAAACTTTTGCTCTCTACCCACATAAACTTTCTCCTTTTTAGTCTTAAGAGAAGTAAAGGTTGAACTTAAGGTTTCAATTGCTTCCTCTAACTCATCAATTCTATGATTTTGGGTGTCCTGGATATTATTATCCTCAAGAACAGTGATTCTTTCATTGATGGTGGCTATTGATTCATTAGTCTTACCAATACAATCAAGAAAATTTGAAAAAAAATCTCCATAGAGTCTAACTTATTTATAACATCCTCCAAGGTGATCTCAATTTTAATATCTTTAGTGGGTGGTGTTCCTACCAAACTTTCAATAATATTACAGGCTTCTAAAGCAGGAGTACCCAAGAAATTTCCACCTGTAAGAGTGTCTAGAACATACCTATACCAACTAGAGATACCAACATAAAAGTTCCTAAGGAGGATAGTGGTAGAGTGTTTCTTAGTACATCTATGATGAGCATCACTAATTCTATACGAAGCATCTTTCAAATTTTCACCTCCTAGTTGCCTAAAAGAACGAACTTCAACTTCAGGAGCATTCATTTTGAAAAACAAAATCAAACCAAATTAAACAAGTAACTAATTTTTTGTGTGTTTTTGATAAAGAGAGCAAACAAGACTAAATAAAAATAAACTAAGCAAGACAGATAACAAAGTAAAGAGATTGGGTGTGAGAGACTCCCCTTGCAGAAGCAATTCAGTTTTCCCCGGCAACGGCGCCAGAAAACGTGTTGCTAGCGCTAAGTTGACGAGGGAATATCTCCCCGGCAACAGCACCAGAAACAATGCTTGTACGTCACACGTCAGTTGGGAACCCCAAGAGGAAGGTATGATGAGTGCAGCAGCAAGTTTTCCCTCAGTATGAAACCAAGGTTTATCGAACCAGTAGGAAAACGAGGTTTGCTTCGAAGGTGTTGGTGAAGGAGTGTAGTGCGGCGCAACATCAGGGATTCCGGTGCCAACGTGGAACCTGCACAACACAATCAAATTACTTTGCCCCAACTTAACAGTGAGGTGTCAATCTCACCGGCTTGCTAAAAACAAAGGGTTAAACGTATCGTATGGAAGATGATGTTTGTTTGCATAAAACAGTAGAGAACAATGATTGCAGTAGATTGTATTTCAGATGTAAAAGAATGGACCGGGGTCCACAGTTCACTAGTGGTGTCTCTCCAATAAGATAACTAACATGCTGGGTAAACAAATTACAGCTGGGCAATTGACAATTGATAAATGCATATAACATGCATGTGTGAGTTGTGGTGTTTACTATGAGATTCATTTGGGCATTACGACAAAGTACATAGACCGCTATCCAGCATGCATCTATGTCTAAATAGTCCACCTTCCGGTTAACATCCGTACCCCTTCCAGTATTAAGTTGCAAGCAACAGACAATTGCATTAAGTAATGTGCGTAATGTAAACAATACATTCATCCTTGAATAAAGCATTGCTGTTTTACCCCTAGTGGCAACAACACATCTACAACCTTAGAACTTGCTGTCACTATCCCGGGTTAAATAGAGGTTGAACCCAACTATCATGCATAAATACCCCCTCTTGGAGTCACAAGTATTCACTTGGCCAAGGCTTCAACAAGTAACGGAGAGCATGCAAGATCACAAATGACATAGACATGATAATATAATATTCAGCTCCACATAGGTATCAATATAAGTCAGATACCAGCAAACACAACATGTAGCATTACAATAAGATCATCTTGATCATGATAGGCAGCTCACAAGATCTAAACATGAGGGCACAAGTGGAGAAGACAACCATCTAGCTACTGCTATGGACCCATAGTCCAAGGATGAACTACCCACGCATCACTCCAGAGGCGGGCATGGCGATGTAGAGCCCTCCGGTGATGATTCCCCTCTCCGGCAGGGTGCCGAGAAGAGCTTCAGAACCCCCGAGTTAGGGTTGACGACGGCGGCGACAGCGAATATGTTCTGGATGAAAGGCTCGGTGTTTTAGGGTTTTCACGTCTCGGGAATAAATAGGAGAAGGGGCGATGTCGGCGGACCCCCGAGGGGCCCAAACCACAGGCTGGCGCGGCAGAAGGTGGGGCCGCGCCGCCAGGTGGTTTGGCCACCTCGTGGCTCCCCTTCGTGTCTCCTTCGGACTCCGTGTACGTGTTGGAAAAATAGGGACTTGGCCTTTTGTTTCGTGCAATTCCGAGAATATTTCCAGAAGTAACTTTCTGAAACCAAAAACAGCAGAAAACAGGGAACTGGCACTGTGGCATCTTGTTAATAGGTTAGTCCCAGAAAATGCATAAAAGTGATATGAAGTGTATATAAAACATGTAGCAAATGGTATAATATAAGCATGGAACAGCAGAAATTATGGATACGTTGGAGACGTATCATGGTGTCTCTCTCAGAACAGATAATTAGCATGTTGGGTAAACAAATTACAGCTGGGCAATTGACAAATAGAGAGGGCATAACAATGCAATACATGCCAAGATGTCTACTATGAAATCTAGTTGGGCATTACAACAAAGTACATAGACCGTTATTCCAACCGCATCTATGCCTAAATAATCCACCTTCAAGGCAGCATCCGCATCCTATTCAGTATTAAGTTGCTAACAACAGATTATTGCATGAAGTAAAGTGTGTAATGTAATCAATACAAGTGCCCTTGGACACTGCACCAATGTTTTATCCCTAGTAGCAATAGCACATCTACCATCTTAGACCTTTCTGTCACTGATCCAGATATCTAGAGACTGAACCCACTATCGAGCATAAATACCCCCTCTTGGAGTCACAAGCATCTACTTGGCCAAAGCATCTACTAGCAATGGAGAGCATGCAAGATCAAGAGCACATAGATAAACAACTTGAATAAACATGGTATCAATATTCATCGGATCCCAGCAAACAAAACATCTAGCATTACAATAAGATAATCTTGATCATGTTAGGCAGCTCACAAGATCTAAACATGGAGGCACAAGGTAGAGAGACAACCATCTAGCTACTGCTATGGACTCGTAGTCCAGGGGTGGACTACTCACGCATCACTCCGGAGGCAGGCATGGTGTCGTGGTGGTGTCACGGCAGATGCCATGGGTATGGCTTAAGTGTGGGCTCGCTTGGGCGTTGGGGGAACCGGGGAGGGTTTGCGCGCCTACGAAGCACGCATGAAGACCAAACAAGAACCTCGCAGGAATCAACAAGAACAAAGCAAACCAAGAACAGCGAAGAACACCACGATGTACCCTGCTTCGGGGCCCTCTTGTGGAGGTAACACCCCTACTGCAGCTCTAGCCTACTCTCTTATATCTCAAGTGTTTACAAGTACAGAGCGCTCCTTGAGCTGTATGATGAACAAAGGAACGGGCTCTAGGTAGAAGATGAAGCTTGGGGGGGAAATGATGCTCACAATCGTCGATCCTCCCCACAGAAGGAGGTGGTGTTGCCTATATACAGTAACCGAATTACCCTTTTGCCCCTGGCCGCAGAGGACAATGGCATGGACAAGGAGAACAGGACAAACACTGGCCACTGTCACTCAGCCCAGCTCACCCTCTGTTCACCACAGGCTTATCTTTCCTCTTTGAGCTTAAGGCAGTGTAGACCACAGTAGCCTAGCCACTGCCCCTTTCCCGAATAGGCCGAGTCAGCGCCTAGGGGCTTGTGACCCGGAAAACCTGTGGCAGCACCTTGCTGTCTTCTGAGCCCCGGTCAGTAACCTTACAGTGCCCGTGACTTTTACTGACATTACTTGGCCCCTGTGCATCATCCGAGTTGCCCTACCCGGGTCCTTCCTGACCGACCCGGATAACTTAGCCGGCTCTTCTTTCCTGGATCCGGTTAAACCTCACCGGATCCCCTTTGGTCTTTTCTTTCACTGGCTTGAAGTAGGACTGACCGAATCGCCTTGAGATCCGACCCGGATAACTTAGCCGGCTCTTGATCCGGTTAGACCTTAACTGCTCATAACTCATCATCTTTGCCCTACCCGGGGGCAGCCCCCCGACAGTAGTCCCCGAAGCTGGTGCGGTCCTACGGCATCGGCTGAAGGGCCGTTCCAGATTCTAAACCAACATCACTAACCGGATCACCTCTAGCTGTCACCGAATTTTCCGGGACATTTGGCAGGAAAAGCCTGTGCAAAGCCGTATAACCCGGGTTGTCAGCTCGTTATCCGGATCCACCGGGTATTCGAGTGTGTTTGACCAGAAGACCACGTCTCCTCGTTTTCTCCGTTGACCGGCACATAGGATCCGCTCCACCGCTTCCAATTCTGCGGCGTGGCCACGAGTGCTTGAAATACACGGCCACAGCAGCTGCCACAGAGTTCCGCGACGCAAGGGATCTAACCGTGCTCCGGTAACCGCGCGGTAGTGGGGGGCAGTTACCGCTGGAGGCTATAAAGAGGGCGCGGTGGTTTTTCCCCTTCTTCTTCCTCTCAACTCCACTAACCCGCTCCATCGACGCCGCCGCAACCTCGCCATTCAAGGTTGCCGCGCCAGGGACGCACAGCGTACCAGAGCAAGACCATCGGAGCCGCGCCTCGCGCCCATCTCCGACGTTTCTCCGTCGAACTCCTCCTTCGAGCGACTCGCACTGTAAGTTCTTCCTCCTCTCGCCATAGCCACCGTGACGAGTTCATACTCTCGGAATACACACACCTGTTCTTGGTAGATTGATGCGTATCTAAGCCCGTGTTCCTGCCGTAGCACACTCCGCAAAT
Organism: Poa pratensis; assembly: GCA_947311845.1. Classification (NCBI taxonomy): domain Eukaryota; kingdom Viridiplantae; phylum Streptophyta; class Magnoliopsida; order Poales; family Poaceae; genus Poa; species Poa pratensis. The sequence continues at coordinate 23,525,123 of CAMZMU010000055.1, forward strand.
TTTCTGTCCAAGTTCCGCAATAGACTGGCCTAGATACACCTGTCCCCGTTGGAGCAGTTCAACCATGTTTTTACCCGTGATTTTCTTTCTTTTTTACCACCGCTGTAGATCTTCCCAACCCTAGAAACTTGCGGAAAGATGTTTGCGACTTCCAACCGCTTCACCTTCTCCACCGGACCCGGTTAGCCCTACCCGGGATAGGATTAGCCGAGTCACCATAGATCGGATTCGGCTTTAATGTTATCCGATTCTTCTTTGGTCCCATGGATTCCGAATTTCCTGACCCGGTTATCCGACTCTTTGCTGCAGGACCGATTCGGTTATGGCCAAACTTCCCCCTGGCCGATGGGAAGGATCTGATGTTACCAAAAATGACTTGGAATGGCTACGAGCCACCCGACGCATAACGCCCCAAGCCATCTGCCGCCGACCCGGAAAAGAACTGGCACCGGCGCCCGAACCCGGTGAACGCGTGGTATTCATAGCACACTTCGAGCGCGGGCTCGGGTTACCTGCCAGTGACTTCTTCCGGGCCTTTCTGGACTTCTTCGGATTACAGCTTCACCACCTCCCGGCGAACGCCTTCGTCTCTTTATCAGCTTTCTCTTCCTTCTGCGAAGGCTATCTCGGTCTTTGGCCGAGTGTGGATATATGGGCAAAGTACTTCCACCTTCGCAAGCACACCATCCCGGGTACCAAGCCGAAAGAGCTGACCGCTTGCGGTTCGGTTAGCATCACGCCACGGCAGGGATCCGCCTTTCCCCGAGTCACCGGCCTAGACACGGTGAAGAAATGGCAAAGGACCTGGTTTTACATAAAGAGCGCTGAGGGCCATGACGCTCTTAATCTGCCCGAATTCAGGATGGAGCCGCCCAGAGCCGAGCTGAACTTCGGTTACAATCCGGCTGAAACGATTGCTGAACTCCAGACAGTGCACACCGCTCTGGAGGATTTTTTGAAGAATGGCATGATCTCTGACGACCTCCTCCGGACCTTCATCTCTCGCCGGGTCAGCCCTCTTCAAAGGCGTGACCACAAGATATGCCACATGCGTGGCGCACTAGATCCTACCCGGATCAGCAAGCACGAGCTTAACAAAGCTTCCGTCTTCAGACGGGTAAACGCCATTGCTGTCAATGAGATGTCGGACAAATGGCGGTGGGGTGTAAAGCCATTCTACCGGGAAAAACTTCCTCCACAGGTTAGCTCACCACTCTCCGAACCCAACCTACTTCATCCGCATAACCGCGGCCTGATCCGGATTCGCATTACCTTCTTTGTAGCTGTTTGATCGCCAACTTACTGAAGACGGAGATCTCTCCACCAAGGCATGGACACCGGATCTCAGCCCGCCGCGCGAGGGCGAAGAAGATCCGGATACGGATGACTATTTGCCCATTCCCCGTGCCAAGCCAGTCCGCAAGGGTAAGCAATCAAACACTCACAACCTTTCCGACGAGGAAGATGAAGATTGCTGCATCTTAGAACCCATCAATGCTATTCCGATTTCATGGTTACCACCACCTTATGTTCCAGCCAAAGATGATACCCAAGAGACATCTCGGAAACGCGCTGAGGCGCCCGAGACAAATGCCCCAGAGACCAAGCGAAGAAAGAAATCCGGCGACAAGCCGAGCCGTGTCAAACCGATGCCCACCACCAAGGGGTAACATTGACCGAACTTTATTTGCTTTCTTCCTCTATTAACCGAGTCATATCTATCCGAGTTAACTGTTTGCTTTGCTTTATGCAGTGATGTCCTCATCACCGCGCAGACTCATTCATCCATCTCTTCTCCCATTCCTCCATTGGATACGGCCATGGAAACCCAGTCTCCTGACCGAACTGCCACCTCACCCACGCGTGTCCCAACTACCAATATTCCCCAGCCGACTCCCATCTCAGAGCCGGTTATCGACTTGGAGAGTGAGGAAACCTCGGCTCCAATCCGAGATTCAAGCTGGCCACGTCCTTTGAAGGAGCTGGAGAAGGAAAAGGCTAAGACATCGGTTAAGTCCACACCTAAGCCGGATTCCCGTCCTGCTCCTGCAACTCAATCTGCACTGAGCCAAGAGCAGCAGCAGAAGAAGAAGAAACCGAGGCAGCAACAACCACAAGTAACCCCTGAAGAGCAGCAACAGCAGCAACAACAGCAACAAACTTCCGAGAAACCACAGAAACCGCAACATCAGAGACAGACCCCGGGTGCATCACCTCCACCCAAGCCGACTCAAGTTGTCTTTGGCACAACTTCCTCCACTCCGGATAAGCAAGTGATTGCTGTCAAGCAAACCACCGCTACCTCCTCTGCCATTCAATCCGGCCAAGCCAAGCCTAAGCTCAGCACTGCCAATGACTTTATTGAGGCCTGGAACGCCGTGGACCTTGCACCAGGCTTTTCCGCTGCAACGCCGCACCCTGCTGGTCCTAGCCGAATGATGCAATCTCTTCATTCAGTGAAGGTTGCGTTTACTGCATCGCACCAAGTCTTCGAGGTAAGTTTGCCGAATCTTGCTTTTAGTTCGTCATGATCAAATAGTATACACCCAGTCCCCGAGATTCGGGTCGAACGACTGATACTCTTTGGAGTAAGAAAGTCATTCGGCTTGAATCTTTTAAAAAATTTGATCATGATCTTTTTCTTAACTGAAAAAACTGTGAGACCCCCAGTCCCCGGGTTTCTTTTTAACCGATTCGGTCAGTCTCGGCCAATCTCCGAGATTTGTTTTGGCTCCACCTTGTCTCGGGTATCAGTCCCCGAGTCTCTTTTGACGCTATCTACTTTCTTTCAGGAAAGCACGGGCACTCGCAGCGACCTCTTTAAGCAGCTTGCCAACCAGTACCACAAGCTCCAAAAATCATTTGATGCCTTGGTCCTCAAGATGAATAGCAAAGAGGAAGAGCAAAAGCGTGCTTTATCCGAGGAAAAATCAGAGGTAGCCCGAGTCCAGCGGGAGCTTGACCGGGTTGAAAAAGTGAAGAACAAAGTTAAAGGAGAGCGGGATGCACTGCGGAGGGAGAGAGACACGCTCCAAAAGGAGAAAGATACAATTCAGAAGGAGCGAGACACTTTGCACGCCGGGCTACAGAGGCGAGCCGAAATGGATAAGCAGATTCAAACCACAGTGGCCGAGTCTGAAGCTGAACTGAAAGCTGCTAAAGAAGAACTGGCTGCTCACCAAGCGGCCAGTGCGAAATGGCTGGCTCAACTTGCTAGCCTTAACGATGACATGGATCGTAAGTTCACCGAATCCCCTTTTTTCTTTCTGCTCTTAACCGATACATATGATTGTGTTCCTTCTTGCTGAACTCAGTATTAGCTTATTTGTTTGTAGGAGAGTTTACCAGCATTCGGCTTCAAGCCGCCAAGGCTGTGCGAAACGCCCGAGCTGAGAGAGCTAAATTAACCGAGGCTCCCCTATCCGAGACATGGGACATCGAAGATCATATTACAGCACTTAAGGCTCGGATTGCTCCTCTGAAGGATTCCCACATTGGTCTGCTTAATGCAAGTCTCAAGGCTCACCGAATCTTGTTTCCTGAAGCGCGGCAAGTTGTGCCCGTGGAGGAGCTGATCAGAGACCTGGATCAAGCAATGACCCGGTTAAAACAGTGGAGGTCTTCGTCTGCCCGCGCTGGTGCTGACGCAGCTTTGTTATTCATCATGTCCTGGTACGAGCTGATTGACCTTGCCAAAGTGCGCTCCTTTCGCGAGGGTTCTTCATGGGCTACAGACCCTATCCGGATCAAGATCCGTGAAGAAGCCGCCAACTTCATGGCCGAATTTGCACGCACCAAGCATCTTGATCTGGAGGCTCCAGTCTACTCGGATGGAGAAGACACTGAAGAAGAGGAATCAGACGACGCCTCCGCTGAAGAATATGCCGACTCAGAGGGCGAGTCTGATGAAGAAAAATCCAGCAAGGTACCAGCCTCCGACTCGGCCAAGCTCACCGAACAAACTCCAACCGAGTCTTTTGTGATTTCAGCCACTAACTTGACTGTGATTACTAAACAGGCTTCACGCGATCCGGAAATTTCCGAATCCGCCCATCCTTCAAGCTCTCCAGTCAAGATTACTTCCGGAGCGCCACCATCTTCCGAATCTGCTCCAGCAACAGAACCTCTCGTAACCGCGTCCACTTCCACCGAAATACCCGTAACCGAGGTTCGCGCGCCCGAAGCTCCGCTAACCGAAGCTCCTCCCACAGAAGTTCCCGCAACTGAAACTCCTATGACCGAGTCTGCCGCGACCGAGTCCGCTGCCCCTGAAGTACTTAACAAAAACATTAAATCCCCGGTATGCCGGGAGCAGATGTAATAGACTATTTTAAGTTCTTTCGAGACTATGCTTATCATGCTTAACGTGATCCGGACAAGGTTTATGTTGGATCATCTTAAACCGAGTCCCCGAGTCTGTTTTCTTGTTTACTACTTTTGCCAAATCTTTGCTCTTGTCTACCTCTTTGGGTGTTTTGACAGTCGAGTCACAAGATAGGAATCATAGCATACAGTACTTGAAACATGCGAGTTGTGGTTTAGAATCATTCAACATAAACGAAAAAATAAATAACAGGGGTTAGTAAACGACATGTGCCGAATCGGTTTTGGACCGAGTCCCCGTGTCCATTTTCATGTTTCCCATATTCCTCATCTCTGCTCTTGACTACCATTTTGGTGTTTGTCAGTCGAGTCACGAGATCAACAACACAACATACATTACTGAAACTCAGAACAAGGTTCAAAGCGATTCGGCACATGAACGGCAACAAACAAAGCCGTAATAAACAACACACGCATAAGGACGAAGCAGTCCCCGAGTCCAGACTCGGATTACTGCGATTTCATTCATGATAAATTGAAATACATACATTGCGCCCTTTAAGAGTAGAAGGGTCGAAGCAGAGCTACATTCCAAGGTCGCTTGGTTTCCTGTCCGGGTCTGTCCAAGCCATCCTCCCTTGGTTCCTGTACATCTATAAGATAGTACGAGTCATTGTGCATAGCCCTGCTCACAATGAATGGTCCCTCCCATGGAGGTGACAATTTGTGTCGGCCTTTGCTGCGCTGCACCAGCCTCAGCACTAGATCACCCTCATGAAACACTCGAGGACTGATTTTCCGGCTATGATAACGCCTGAGATTTTGCTGGTATATTGCTGTCCGAGACAGGGCCAACTCTCTTGCTTCCTCTAGCAGATCCACTGCATCTTCCCGGGCCTCCTTTGCCTCGGTTTCAGTGTACATTGCCACCCTTGGTGCATCATATTCTATGTCAGTGGGTAGGACAGCTTCTGCCCCATACACCAGAAAGAATGGCGTATAGCCTGTGACCGATTCGGTGTAGTCCTTAGACCCCATAGAACTGATGGGATTTCATCTATCCAGCACCCTGGAGTTTTCAACAATGGTTCAATGAGACGAGCCTTGATGCCGGCTAACACTAGAGCATTTGATCTTTCCACTTGCCCATTGGACTCTGGATGTGCCACTGAGGCTATGTCTAACCGGATCCCCTTATTCATGCAGAATCGGGCAAACTCTCCGACAGCAAAGTTTGTGCCGTTATCCGAGATGATGCTATGAGGGTATCCGTATCTCAAAATGATTTCTTTCAAGAAGATTACAGCCGAACGGCCATCCACTTTCCGTATTGGTTTCACCTCTATCCACTTGGTGAACTTATCCACCATCACCAGCATATGTGTCATGTTGCCCCTAGCCGGCTTGAAATCTCCCACCATATCCAAACACCACACCGCAAATGGCCAAGTAATAGGAATTGTCTTCAGTGCCGATGCGGGTAAGTGTGTTTGCTTAGCAAATCTCTGGCATCCTTCACACCTGCGGACTATGTCCTCCGCATCTGCATGAGCAGTGGGCCAATAAAATCCATGCCGGAACACTTTAGCCACCAGGGCTCTTGTACTGCAATGATGTCCACATTCACCTTGGTGTATCTCTAGGAGCATCTCCTTGCCCTCTGCTGGCTCCACGCAGCGCTGCAACACCTCGGTTACACTTCTTTTGTATAACTCCTTGTTGATGATGGTATAAGCCTTGGATCTCCTCTGGACACGCCTAGCCTTGGTCTCATCGCTTGGCAAGCTTCCTTCCTCGATGAACTTCATGATCTCTTCAGCCCACTCTGGTACTGGATGCAAAGGGAACAAGTGCTCATTTTCTTCCACAGGTTTGGCCGCCATTATCTCTTCTATCAGCTTCTGTCCATTCCCCACAATCCGGTTAGCATCATCATCTCTACTCCTCTTTCCCAAGACTCGGTTAGCATTTTCCGAATCTGCGTGAGCAGTCCCCGAGTCCGGGCATGCAGTCCCCGGGTCTTCCTCGATATACTCAACGTCAACATTCATAGGAATAGCTTCGGATTCTTGCTTGGGAATAAAAATCGACTCGGAATCAGGCGACGGTTTGATTGAAGGGACCCTTAGATGATTCAAGGATATTCCGGGTGGGATTGCCTCCCTAGACGACCCGAGTTTTGACAGAACATCTGCAGCTTGGTTTTCCAGCCGAGGTATATGCTTGTATTCACAGCCTTCAAAAAATCCCGAAATTTTCTGAACATGAAACCGATACAGTGCCATATTGGCATCAAGAGCATCCCAATTTCCAGAAGATTGCTGTACGACCAAATCCGAATCACCGAAACATTCAATTCGGCGAACGCCGATGTCCCGAGCCACATTAAGCCCATGGATCAGTGCCTCATACTCGGCTACATTGTTTGACGCTGAGAAATGAATCTGCAATACATATCGCAATTGATCCTGTTTTGGTGATGTGAGCACCACTCCAGCACCTAGCCCGATTTTGCATTTGGAACCGTCAAAGTGCAACCTCCAGTAATTGTAATCCGGTTTAGGTGGCTCATATTGCATCTCAGCCCAGTCACAAAGGAAATCCGGCAAAGCCTGAGACTTGATAGCGTCTCTTCTCTCATAATGCGGTGTGTAAGGAGACACTTCTATCGCCCATTTGGCAACTCGGCCAGTTGCATCTTTGCACCCAATGATCTCCGCAATTGGAGCTTCACACACCACTGTAATCGGGTGCTCTTGGAAGTAATGTTTCAATTTCTTGACCGCCAGGTACACACCATATGTCATCTTCTGGTAGTGAGGATAATTTTGCTTCGAAGTTGAGATCACCTCACTCAAATAGTACACCGGCCTCTGCACGGATTTGCCCTCTTCCTCTCTTTCTACCACAATAACCACACTTACGACCCGGTTAGTGGCCGCAATGTAAAGCAACATCGGTTCACTCGGCAAAGGTGATGCCAAAACTGGAGCAGTGGACAACATCTTTTTCAACTCATTGAAAGCCGAATCTGCCTGTGGGGTCCATGTGAACCCGGTGCTCTTTCTCATCAATTGATATAAGGGCAAAGCTTTCTCTCCTAACCGACTCACAAACCGGCTTAATGAGGCTAAGCACCCGGTGAATTTTTGCACATCTTTTAGACACTTAGGCAATTTCATGTTTTCTATGGCTCGGATCTTAGCCGGGTTAACTTCAATGCCTCGGCTTGATACAAGGAAGCCAAGCAACTTTCCAGCCGGGACACCAAAGGTGCATTTATCCGGATTCAATTTCAACCGATATTTTCTCAAGTTCACAAATGTCTCCTCGAGATCCCGAGGAGAGTATGTTTCTCTTTAGTTTTGATAACAATATCATCGACATAGACCTGCACATTTTTGCCCATCTGGGAGTGTAGGCATTTCTGCATACATCTCTGATAAGTAGCACCGGCATTTCTCAAACCGAAACACATGACACGATAGCAATACGCCCCATACGGGGTAATAAAAGCAGTCTTTATTTGATCTTTAGGGTTCAGTGGTATCTGGTGAAAACCAGAGTACGCATCAATAAAAGACAACAACTCACACCCAGCAGTGGAATCGATCACTTGATCAATCCGAGGTAAAGGAAATGGATCCTTCGGACACGCCTTGTTCAGATTGGTGAAGTCTATACACATGCGCCACACCTTGACCACAGCTGGTTCGTCCTTCTTCTTCTCTACCAGAACCGGATTGGATATCCAGTCTGGATGCAGCACCTCCATAATGAATCCGGCTGCCAGTAGCTTAGCCAGCTCATCGAGCACCACTTTTCTTCTATCTTCTGAGAGACGCCTAGTCGGTTGCTTAACCGGTTTTACTTCTGGCCTGACAAACAAAGAGTGCTCTGCCAATTCCCTCGGAACACCAGGCAGGTCCTTAGCCGACCATGCAAAGATATCCCGATTCTCACGGAGGAAATGGCAGAGCGCGCTTTCCTATTTCTCGCCCAAACCGGCTCCAATGATGGCCATGCGCTCTGGGTTCTCCGGGTCAATGGGGATCTTCTTTGTCTCCTTGGGCACTTCAAAGGTTGCGCCGCCATCCGGGTTGGTCATGGCCAGCACGCCTAACTGAGCCGACTTCGCCATTGCCACCACCTCGTGCATCTTGCTCTTTTCAGCTTGTATCACCAGTGATTCGGCTAAGTTGGAACCAACTGTAGCACACTGTATGGCCTTCTTGTAGTCTCCCGCAACGGTGATAACACCATTCGGGCCAGGCATTTTCATCTTGAGGTAGGCCACATGAGTAGATATCATGAACTTGGCTAATGCTGGCCTGCCAAGCAGAGCATGGTATGGGCTTTCCAAATCCACCACCTCGAACTCGAGACTCTCAAGCCTGTGATTGTCCCTGGTACCGAACAACACATCTACCCAGATCTTACCCATGGGGGAACAAGATACCCCGGGTACTATGCCATGGAAAGTACAGCTGCTCTGTTGCAACTGATTCGGCGAAATACCCAACTTGATCATTGTGTCCCGATACATGATGTTTATGGCACTGCCATTGTCGACCAAGACTCGGCTAAATTTCACGTTCAGCTTGGGTCCAACCAAAGTTGGATCCACCACCAGTGCATAGTTCCCTGGGCTTGGCATGATCCTTGGGTTATCCGCCCTGCTCCAAGTGATCTCCTGCTCAGACCAGTTCAAGTACTTTGGAACTGCTGGCATCACGGCATTCACCTCCTTTGCTCGTCTCAACTGACTTTTCTTGTCAGTTGGCTCGGTCACGAAAACCACATAACTCTGATGTGCTTCCTTGTAATCATTCCCAGGGTATCCACCTTGCCTACTTGGGCCATCACCATTGTCACTGCCTCCCATGTTCACCAGGTTAACCGGCTTCGTTGCTGCTGGCCTTGGAGTTCCAGCGTTGACCGGGGTCGCATTGGCTCCGGTTAGCGGCATGTTTGGCCTGAAATTCGGTCTAGGAGCACCTCTTTGAGGTGGTCCTCTTTGACCTTCCGCCTGAATGCGGTGATGCCAACTACAGTTCCGGGTCGAATGATTAGCCGGTTTGCGCGGATCGGTGGTGTGATAACAGCAAGGCCCATCTAATCTGGACTCAAAAGTCAGAGGTGGACTTGGTCCCTCCCACACTTTCTTCGGCCAAGCACCTTGATTCGGCCTCCAAGCTGGACCATCAGTTTTCTGCCTCTGCGCATCTCCTCCACCGGGTTGATCCATGTTTACCGCAGCAACTTGATCAGAACCGTATCTGTAATCCGGATCTCTTCTCTTGTAACCGAATTCATGTCGGTCACTAGGCCTTAATGGTCCAACTCGGTTATTAACTGGTTGCCTCCTGTTTGCTCCCACTGCATCCAATGCGGGCTGTGTTGGATCACCCAGCGCATACGTGTCTGCTATCCGGATCATATCTGCCAGGGTTTTCGGCATATCTCTTTGGAGTTTCTGCCAAAGTGGTGTACCATGCCTGCATCCCTGTGCAAACCATGAAATGGCCTGCTCCTCCACTACACCTTCGCAAGAATTGCGCATGTTGCTCCACCGAGTCAAATACTCTCGGTCTGTCTCCCTCTCTTCCTGCTTGCACGCAGCCAGGAGCTGAGGTCGGTTTGGCCTCTTGTAGGTGCTGGAGAAGTTGCTGTTAAACGCCTGTTCCAAATCCATCCAACAATTGATACTACCCGGCGGCAAGTTATTCAACCAGATCCGGGCTGGACCTTCTAACATATGCGGGAGATACCGGACCGCCCATCGGCGATTGCCCCCCGCAATGTGCACTGATGATACATAGTCCGTCAGCCAATCCTGTGGCTTGGTGCTCCATTATACGGCTTCGTGTTGCGGCCGAGCTGAAACAAAGGCACACTTGGCTCATTCATTATCCGAGGTCCAAAGCATGGTGGACCCGGTGGGCCCTGCTCTTCCAGCTTCTCGGACTGGTAGATTCTGTCCAATTTGAGACGCTGATCATCCGGATCCAACATCCGAGGCCCCAGTCTCGACGCCAGTGCATTGTCATACGTCTGGTATCCGGCTCGCGCCATAGCCGAATTGCCATCGTCATAACGGTAGCCCACCTGGCCACCACTCTGCTGCTGCACCTGTGCCATCATTTGCTGTCCGGGGTGGCGAGGCGGTTGACCTCGGCCAGCCGAATTCTCCCTTCCAGTACCCGGATTGCCTTGACCACCACTGTTTCTGCCTTGTCCGCCTTTTCCTTGGGCTGCAAGTTGCTTGCTTGCGTATACCGCATCATAAGTTTGCAGCTGCTTGCTCTTACCCGAGTTCACACTTTGGGCTCGGTCAATCCCAACATGCGGAGAGGACGCTTGCCCCTTAGACTTCTGGCTAGCAGCCCTAACCGAGACAACTACCCGGGAACCACCAGCATCCGGATTAGCTTTCCTGTAGGCCTCATTCTGCCTGTTGCACACATCCACTAGCTCATTCACTCTCTCCGCCTGCTTGCGCCAAGCATCCCCGGTCAGGTTACTTAATTCAGCTCGCGCTGCTGCTGCAGCCCTAAGATTCTTAGCCGGGGAGCTATAAACCGGCTTGCCTGTTCCGGACCTATGACTAGTGGCTTTACTTGAGCTCGAACCTGCAGCTCTAGCCAACTCGTCGTTGAGGTCCTTGCCTCTGTTACGTAGCTCGGCTTTCTTGCGCGAGCGGTGCACTACAGGAGTAAAGCCATCTGTGATACCATTGGCAGCATTGTATTCTCTCAGGTCTCTATCAAACTCTTGCCTAGACTCTATCACTAACCGAGCCTCTTTTTGCAACCTCAGGCGCTCTGCCTCTAGCTGAGCTACAGTAAGATCAACATTTGCTCCAGGAGCCACTGGCCGAGCTAGCTTTTCCAAGATACCCTCTAAGGAAGCACCCCTGCTTGACGTGCCAAGGGGACCAACCGGATCGGGTTTCTCCTTAGGGAACTTAGCTGTCCGAGTCGGCATGTCATCCGGATCGACTGGCGTGGCCAGCTCCTCTGGCACGCTCGTGCTGGCACCTCCTTTGCCTGCAGCAGCGTTTGCGGCAGCCACCATGACCTCCACGCTGCTCCCAGGGCGAGCGCTACGCCCTCCGCGAGCTGCGCGGAAAGAGGAGGATCCGCAGCCACGAGCACCTGCGCCGGGTACTCGCGAACTGGCTCGGTGGCGACGTAGGTGACGAAGCTGCCCAGCGTCATGAGGAAGCCATCCGCGGGGAAGGGCTTGTTGGAGAAGCACCCCGCGTTGTCGCTGATGAAGTTGAACTCGCCGAGCTTGCACACGAGCCCGGAGAGGACCCGCTCGCCGGCACCAGTGACGGAGCCCGTCCGGATGGAAACCCCAGCCAACGCCAATGCTTGCCCCACGGTGGGCGCCAACTGTCGTGGTGGTGTCACGGCAGATGCCATGGGTATGGCTTAAGTGTGGGCTCGCTTGGGCGTTGGGGGAACCGGGGAGGGTTTGCGCGCCTACGAAGCACGCATGAAGACCAAACAAGAACCTCGCAGGAATCAACAAGAACAAAGCAAACCAAGAACAGCGAAGAACACCACGATGTACCCTGCTTCGGGGCCCTCTTGTGGAGGTAACACCCCTACTGCAGCTCTAGCCTACTCTCTTATATCTCAAGTGTTTACAAGTACAGAGCGCTCCTTGAGCTGTATGATGAACAAAGGAACGGGCTCTAGGTAGAAGATGAAGCTTGGGGGGGAAATGATGCTCACAATGGTCGATCCTCCCCACAGAAGGAGGTGGTGTTGCCTATATACAGTAACCGAATTACCCTTTTGCCCCTGGCCGCAGAGGACAATGGCATGGACAAGGAGAACAGGACAAACACTGGCCACTGTCACTCAGCCCAGCTCACCCTCTGTTCACCACAGGCTTATCTTTCCTCTTTGAGCTTAAGGCAGTGTAGACCACAGTAGCCTAGCCACTGCCCCTTTCCCGAATAGGCCGAGTCAGCGCCTAGGGGCTTGTGACCCGGAAAACCTGTGGCAGCACCTTGCTGTCTTCTGAGCCCCGGTCAGTAACCTTACAGTGCCCGTGACTTTTACTGACATTACTTGGCCCCTGTGCATCATCCGAGTTGCCCTACCCGGGTCCTTCCTGACCGACCCGGATAACTTAGCCGGCTCTTCTTTCCTGGATCCGGTTAAACCTCACCGGATCCCCTTTGGTCTTTTCTTTCACTGGCTTGAAGTAGGACTGACCGAATCGCCTTGAGATCCGACCCGGATAACTTAGCCGGCTCTTGATCCGGTTAGACCTTAACTGCTCATAACTCATCATCTTTGCCCTACCCGGGGGCAGCCCCCGACACATGGTGATGTAGAGCCCTCCGGTGATGATCTCCCCTCCGGCAGGGTGCCGGGAAGAGATTCAGAACTCCTCCGATCTGAGATTGACGATGACGGCCACGACGGAACTTTTCGTGGAGTATGATCGACCGTAATAGGGTTTTCGCGTCACGGAGAATATATAGGCGAAGAGGCGGCGTCGGTGGCCGAGGGGGGCCCACCACACCATAGGGGGGCACGGGCCCACCCTGGGCCGTGCCCTAGTGTGGCGTGGCCCCCTGGTGGGTCTGCTCCAACTCCCTTTGGACTCCGTGATCTCCTCGTGATATTATTGACGATGTCTTTTGTTTCGTCCAATTCCGTAATATTTCCTTAATAGATTTTCTGAAACCAAAAACAGCAGAAAACAGGGAACTGGCACTGTGGCATCTTGTTAATAGGTTAGTCCCAGAAAATGCATAAAAATGATATAAAGTATAACCAAAACATGTAGCAATTGATATAATAACAGCATGGAACATTAAAAATTATAGATACGTTTGAGACGTATCAAGCATCCCCAAGCTTAGTTCCTGCTCGTCCTCGAGTAGGTAAACGATAAAAACAGATAATTTTTGAAGTGACATGCTACCAACACAATCTTTGATCAAATAACAATGTAATGCACATGATCTGAATGAAGTGATCCAAGCCAATGGTCTATTATTTGCAAGCAAGTAATAAAGAGTAAACATAAGTGATCACACAAGTGCAAACTTTCATGAATAATACTATAAAACATTTAGAGATATAATAGTCTAACATAATAGTTAGCTCACAGCAGCAATAATTCTCAATATGAAAGTGTTTGTATCAACACAAAGGAAGATAATAGCTTCAGCATTTGCTTCAACTTTCAACATGTATATCATATAGATAATGTCAATGCAAAGAATATGATCAACCAAACACAAAGTTATGTAAAAAACTGTTATACTGGAGTTGACAATGATGTTTGCTTAAGGAGACAGAAAGAAGTGGGAAAACTGACTCAACATAAAAGTAAAGAATGGCCCTTCGCAGAGGGAAGCAGGGATTAACATCATGTGCTAGAGCTGTAGTTCCCGAAGGCATATAGAGAGCATAAAATATTGTTTTGTAAGATAATGGTGTATACAGGTGTCAACAAATCAGCAAATAGGCAATACTCTACTTCACTAGTTGATCAAACTTTACAAGAGCGGCTCTCATGAAGGACGTTATTTCTACCAGCGGCCAGAAAAGGTCTTGATAACCCACAAGTATAGGGGATCGCGTGTAGCCTTTTCGATAAGTAAGAGTGTCGAACCCAACGAGGAGCTAAAGGTAGGATAAGTATTCTCTCAAGTTCTATCAACCACTGATACAACTCTACGCACACTAAACGTTTGCAATATCTAGAAAATAAAACTACGGTAGCAATACGGGTATGAGAGGTAGTTTTGCAAGATAATAAATACAAGAAAGTAAATGTTAGTGTTGCAGCAATAAAATACACTAAGTAACCATATACTAACAGTACCATGAGTGTGGAAAAGTGGTGGTAATTGTGGTGGCTTTGTCCAAGATTAATTAGTGAAGGTATTTGGTTCATTGTCTTCGATGCTGTTTTCTATGTGGGAGAGGCTAAGCATACATACACTCCACTACTTGGGATTACAAGTACTATATGATTGGATTGTTCGAAAGCATCCGCAAATACTAACAATGCATTAAGGTTTCCCCAACCATAGCCTTAAGTTCAAGGTCCTCTTACTCCCATACGTGCAACTAATCGGTTCGCGTTCTCAGGTTTCTGTCACTCCGGCAGAACTTCCCCGCTTCGTTACAAATACTACCAACCCTAGGGTGTTTGATCCATACGCGCACAAATATAATGGACACCAAAGGACAGCACCATATAGACATACAACTCTAATGAACCTCATGCATTCAATTAAGCAATCAAAAGACAAATAAACTACGGAAACATGATGTAAATCATAGGATAAATATTATAGCATCAAACACCATGTTTACATAAGACGGTACAGAGGTTTGTGGGAGGATGAACCACTGAATACAAGGAGGAGATGGCGGTGAAGACGGCGGAGAGAGGCAGCGCGGCGGCGCAGGGCGGCGGCGGCGCCGGCGGTGTGGGGAACTCCTTTCCCCGCCGCCGGCATGCTTGGGGAGCGCCGCCCCTTAGCCTCCCTCATTCATGGCTTCTTGGGAGCCCTCCCCCATGGAGATGGGATCCATGGTGGAGGCAAAAACGTGGCTTTTGGTGGCTGAAATTCGTGGGCGGAGGAGTCCTCCACGAATTAGGTTTCCTCCCTTTATATATCTTCTCGGATTTCCGTCACCCCCTTTAGGGTTCCACCAAAACGGGTCTACAGGCCGCTTCCGAACTCCGATTGGGCTGATCTCGGGCTTAAAATCTTCGTATGGAAAATTTTGACAACTTTCGTAACAGCCAGGTCTCCATATAACGTCATCTTCGAGGGTCAAACTGGGAATCTTCGTAAAAAGTTCTCAGACAGATTTCAGGAAAGTCCCAATTCGACTCCAACAAGGTTTCCTCTTGTATTCTTGATAATTTCTACACATCAAAGTGTAAAACAAGAACATTGTACACTTTTGCAACTATTAGTAGGTTAGTCCAAATAAATAATAAACTTAATATAAAACAAGTGCTAAAAGCATAAAAATGGCATGAAACAATCAAAAATTATAGATACGTTTTGGACGTATCAACATCCCCAAGCTTAATTCCTGCTCGTCCTCGAGTAGGTAAATGATAACAAAATAATTTTTGATTGTAAATGCTATGATCAGGTCTTTAACAATTGCATGATGTATGGATAATAAAACTTAGCAATCATGTTTCCTAATGAAAAGTATCAACGAACTAAGAGCTTATAACATGAAATTTATAAACATCAACAAGATTGTAATGACCATAATAAAGCATGATAGAGTGGTATCTCGCTTGCCCTTAATTGTGGAGCAAAACATAAATGCCAAGGCACCTCTGAAGTTCAAGTGAAGACTAGATATAGAGATATCAAAGACAAAAGCATCATGGTTATACCTCAATTAATCGTATTCTGGGACAAGCACATTACACTAAGAACGACAGCTATGCTCTCGAAGAAGTGCTCAAAGAAAGGATGGTGACTCAACATAAAAATAAAAGATTGGCCCTTCGCAGAGGGAAGCAGGGATTAACACGTGCTAGAGCTTTTTGTTTTAAAAACAGAGGTAAAAATGTTTTGAGAGGTGTTTGTTAATTGTCAACGAATGGTAGCGGGTGAGAACAGTATTCTACCTGTCAAACGGACTTTTAAGAGCGGCTCCCATGAAGGACGTTATTTCTACCAGCAAGGCAGATCATCCCTCTTTCTCTTTGGTTTACACACATTCAGGTATTTCACTGTTTGTCATTGCTTACTGATGAATCAGGGCAAAAGTGTGAAGAGAATTAATTGGTTAAAGTTGTAATTAATTGGGACTGGGCACCCCGTTGCCAGCTCTTTTTGCAAGTTATTGGATAAGCGGATGTATATGCCACTAGTCCAGGTGTAAAAGTCCATTTGACAAATAGAATAAAGAATAACCACACTAATTCCTCATGAGCTAGTAAACATTGACACAAAAAGAGAAATATTTTGAAGGTTTTAAAGGTAGCACATGCAAATTTACTTGGAATGGCTTGAAATACCATGCATAGGAATTTTTTGGTGGACTCTTTGGGATAACTTGGTTTTAAGGATTTGGATGCACGAGCAGCATTCCCGCTCAGTACAAGTGAAGGCTAGCAATAGACTGGGAAGCGACAACCACGAGAGCGATAACGGTCATAATCATGCTTGCGACAAAATAAAATTAACGGAGGCATAAAAACGATACTAAAACTCTGAGGCAAAATAGATCATCAAGGCTTAATTGACTTTTATTTTTCAGTCATAACATGTGTGAGCATGTGCCAAGTCGATTCAAGTGAATTATTCAGAGGAGGATACCACAATACCATACCATCTTATGAACAGGACAATGCATGTTGATATCAAAATAACATAATATGCACTATTAGCTAGTTGAGACTAACCATAAGAAAACATAAACTACTAAACAGTATTATTCACACATCATTTTTAAGTTTCAACAAGTAATCCATTAACCAAGTAAACATTGAAAACAGAGGATAAATAAAATATGTGACGATCCACTTATTAATGTAACTGGTGTTTGATGCTAAGATAAATAGATAATAAAATACAGCCGCTTCAAGTTTAGTTAAGTTCCTATGTTGCTCAAAAAACAAAGTTTAAAGGTTTGCAAACCGTGGGGTTATTGATGAAGAGGGATGCGGGGACATCCCCAAGCTTATGACTTTGGTAATTCTTCAATATTCCATAGTTTGGTGTTCCTTCATTCTCTGTGAAAAAACTTCAACACAAAAACTTTCCCATTCTTTTCTGCGGTTAGACATTAGTACAATAGATAATATTTCCCAAGTGCTGCTATTAAACCAAATAAAATTTTGTTTTTAAGTTACAGAAAGGTTGCTTAAATGGCCAACTTATAAATGAAAGGTAAGAACCATTAAAAATCAAATGAAAACGAAAAGAGGCCACTCTTGCAACAAAAGTCAGAATCTGTCCAGAAAAACAGCAGCTGGAAAACGCAATTTTTAGGTGCACTTAAACATGCCCGAAATTTTAGCCAATTTTTGTACATGCAGAGGATTAGGTGCTACAACATCAGTAATTGTTTCGTGATTTTTAGAGCTTCCAGTAAAATATGAAAAATCGCGCAATAAGCAGTAGATACCGAAAACAGAAAATCACTTTTTACATATGTATCAACTAAGCTAAATGGATAAAACTTGGTACTTTATTTTTGATAAACTAAGAAACCAGAGGCTAAGCAAGACCTAAACATGCTAGCTACAGCAAGGAAAACTCTAAATAAAAATCAAAAGTAAAACCCAAATAAAATTAAAATAAAGAACCAAACAAAGAAGCAAAACAAAAGAAAATATTTTTGTTGTTTTGAATTTATAAGTGAAAGTAAAGAAGCAATCGAAACCAAATAAGGAGCCTAATAAAACTAAAGAAGGTAAAACCAAGACATATAAAAGCAATTATAATACAAGTTAAGACAATACATATCATGTGGACGGGTAATATAGAGTATGAACGAGACAACCTCATGTTAGTTGATGAATAGGGGGATGACTCGGGCATCCCCAAGCTTAGATGATTGTATCTTCTTGAATATGTTCTTGGGATGCACCTACACATCCCCAAGCTTGAGCTCTTGCGTCTTCTTATTCATCTCATATCACCATATTGATTAGATCTTATAAGCTACATCCACATAAAACTTCACAAAACTCATTAGTAGGGTTAGTACTCATTAAATAAAATCCACTCATGTTCAAGCATTGACAAGTTTTATAATTTTTACTCAACATTAGCCACTGTATATACTAAGGTGTTCATGATTTCCGTTGTCCGTCGAAAAACTAATGAAACTAACAACACCAAGTACAATATTGAATAAACAAAGAAATCTGTCAAAACTGAACAGTCCGTAAAGATGGCATTCAACGAGATAGTTAAGTAGCTCAAATCGAAAAACTTTAGTCTAATGAAAGAAAGATAATAATCTCAGGTTTATGCACAAAAATTTTCAAGTCAAAATACTATTCTGAGATTTATCACGATTTTATTTACAGAGAAGCACAAAATCTGTCTAAACAGAACAGTCAGTAAAGATCGAATTTTTCGACCTATCTACGTACCTTAAATCAGAAAAAGTTAGTCTAATGAAAGAAAGCTAATAAGCATCACTTTGCACTCAAGAAATTTCAGATCAAGATCACGTTCTGGTGATTTTAAACATTTAATACGGTGGAGCACAGAAAATCTGTTTCTGGACAGCAAAGTAAAACTATCAACTTTCAATTAACTAGAGATTATTATTATCATTTTATTTTTATGTACAGAGGTATATACACAATATTTACAATATTTACATGTTTTTAATGAAAAGCTTCCATGGAAAGATTTGTTTTGGTTTCATAGGCATGAACACAAGTGTTCAAGGTCGACCCCCATTTAACCATTACTCATCTTTCCAATCACTTTTCTTTTTGAAAACGTTTTTAGATAACAACTACACCTAATTTTTTTTGTAATTCGCATTCCCTATCCATAGTAAGATAAAGAACAACTTAATACTGAAAATAAAAACTACTTAGAGATAAAGCAAACAAGTGCACACAAGAACATTAACCTACGCTATGGCTCCCCGGCAACGGCGCCAGAAAAGGTCTTGATAACCCACAAGTATAGGGGATCGCGTGTAGCCTTTTCGATAAGTAAGAGTGTCGAACCCAACGAGGAGCTAAAGGTAGGATAAGTATTCTCTCAAGTTCTATCAACCACTGATACAACTCTACGCACACTAAACGTTTGCATTATCTAGAAATAAAACTACGGTAGCAATACGGGTATGAGAGGTAGTTTTGCAAGATAATAAATACAAGAAAGTAAATGTTAGTGCTGCAGCAATAAAATACACTAAGTAACCATATACTAACAGTACCATGAGTGTGGAAAAGTGGTGGTAATTGTGGTGGCTTTGTCCAAGATTAATTAGTGAAGGTACTTGGTTCATTGTCTTCGATGCAGTTTTCTATGTGGGAGAGGCTAAATATACATGCACTCCACTACTTGGGATTACAAGTACTATATGATTGGATTGTTAGAAAGCATCCGCAAATACTAACAATGCATTAAGGTTTCCCCAACCATAGCCTTAAGTTCAAGGTCCTCTTACTCCCATACGTGCAACTAATCGGTTCGCGTTCTCAGGTTTCTGTCACTCCGGCAGAACTTCCCCCGCTTCGTTACAAATACTACCAACCCTAGGGTGTTTGATCCATGCGCGCACAAATATAATGGACACCAAAGGACAGCACCATATAGACATACAACTCTAATGAACCTCATGCATTCAATTAAGCAATCAAAAGACAAATAAACTACGGAAACATGATGTAAATCATAGGATAAATATTATAGCATCAAACACCATGTTTACATAGGACGGTACAGAGGTTTGTGGGAGGATGAACCACTGAATACAAGGAGGAGATGGTGATGGAGATGGCGGTGAAGACGGCGGAGAGGGGCAGCGCGGCGGCGCAGGGCGGCGCCGCGCCGGCGGTGCGGGGAACTCCTTTCCCCGCCGCCGGCAAGCTTGGGGAGCGCCGCCCCTTAGCCTCCCTCCTTCATGGCTTCTTGGGAGCCCTCCCCCATGGAGATGGGATCCATGGGGGAGGCAAAAACGTGGCTTTTGGTGGCTGAAATTCGTGGGTGGAGGAGTCCTCCACGAATTAGGTTTCCTCCCTTTATATATCTTCTCGGATTTCCGTCACCCCTTTTAGGGTTCCACCAAAACGGGCCTACAGGCCGCGTCCGAACTCCGATTGGGCTGATCTCGGGCTTAAAATCTTCGTATGGAAAATTGTGACAACTTTCGTAACAGCCAGGTCTCCATATAACGTCATCTTCGAGGGTCAAACTGGCAATCTTCGTAAAAAGTTCTCAGACAGATTTCAGGAAAGTCCCAATTCGACTCCAACAAGGTTTCCTCTTGTATTCTTGATAATTTCTACACATCAAAGAGTAAAACAAGAACATTGTGCATTTTGCAACTATTAGTAGGTTAGTCCAAATAAATAATAAACTTAATATAAAACAAGTGCTAAAAGCATAAAAATGGCATGAAACAATCAAAAATTATAGATACGTTTTGGACGTATCAATCATCCCTCTTCTCTTTTGTTTACACACTTGTGAACATTGCTTGACTGACGAATCAGGGGCAAAAAGATGTGAAGAGAATTGTTTGGTTAAAGTTGTAATTAATTGGGACTGGGCACCCCGTTGCCAGCTCTTTTTGCAAAATTATTGGATAAACGGATGTATATGCCACTAGTCCAGGTGTGTAAAATTTGATCAACCAGGAAATAAAGACCACCTATCTACGTCCTTATGAGCTTTTCAAGTAGTGACACAAAAAGGATAATTGTTTTGAGTAGTTAGTAGATAGCACATGAAGAAATTTACTTGGAATGGTGAAAACACCACATAATAGGTAGGTATGGTGGACACAGGTGGCATGGATTTGGCTCAAGGTTTTGAATGTACAAGAAGCATTCCCTCTTAGTACAGAGTTTAGGATAGCAAGGTTATTATAAGCAAACATCATTATCAACTGGAATAGCAAGAGTGTACATAAAACACAAGGTTTGACGAACCATAGACTCCCACTGTCTTCCTTGTTAACACATAGCCTTCATCCAAAAATTATCTAGACTACTATGGACTTCCAATTATGCAACAGATTATTATAGCAGAAAATCCTTATAGTAGTTCTTCATTAATAGCCATTACTTACATGATGCACAAGCTTAAACATTAATTACTTGACAGCTCAAAACAATTGGCAAGCATCAAATTACTCAAGACAACGATCTAAAAAGATTCATGTAAGCATTTTATACCACTACCACATGCATAGCATTTTTCTGGTCCAACCAAACACCAATCAACTTATTTGACAACTCTCCAAACAGATATAAGTGAAGCAAGGGAGTACTTTCTTCAAAAGAAACTGATAGCTCTAACAAGAGATGTATGAAAAACTGAGAGCTAAAAGCAATCACAGCAGCTAGACAGGAATACTCAACAAGTATAAGTGAAGCATAAGAGTATTCTAATGAAAAAGTGGAGCGTGTCTCTCTCCCAAACATGAATACTAGGATCCAACAAGTATAGCACAGCAAACAAAACAAAACAAAACAAACTGAAAACAAAAACACACTGACGCTCCAAGGAAGAGTACACTAGTATGAAGCAATAAAAATGTAGCACCATTAGAGATGACCTGATAATTTGTAGATGAAGAAGGGGATGCCTTGGGCATCCCAAGCTTAGATGCTTGAGTCTTCTTGAAATATGCTAGGGAGGTAAGCCTCCCCAAGCTTAAGCTCTTCACTCTTCTTGATCATGTAATATCATTCTCCTCTATCAACACTTGAAAACTTCCTTCACACCAAAACTTAACAGCTTTTCTCATTAGCAGGTTAGTGCACTAAAAGATAATACTTCAAAGTTCTAGCAAAGACAAAACTCACAAGCCAACTATTTTAAACATTATCCACTGTTACTAGGCTCAAGTGGGTACTTTTACACGAAAAGAAACCACTTAAAAACTTGTAAAAGAGAGAATGCAAAATAAAAGACAGAATCCGTCAAACCAGAACAGTCTGTAATGACGAATTTTTTCGAGGCACTTACGATGCTCAGATGAAGAACTTTTGAAATAATGAAAGTTGCGTAACATCATCAGGAACATGCACAAAAAGTTTCAGCATTTTTCGATTTTTTCTGATTTTTCTACTGAATGAAACGGTGACGAACAGCAATCTGTTCCAATGCAGTCCCGAAAATAAATACAAACTTTGCATTAGTAACTCTCCTTGGCACAACAAAACAGCAAAATAAAAGATACAAAGGAGTTGCTACAGAGGTAAATATGCATCCTTGACTCAAGAAAACAAAAATAAAACAGCAAATAAAAACATGGGTTATCTCCCAGAAGTGCTTTTCTTTAATGCATTTGAGCTAGGCATGAAGAGATGCATCAAGTATTGTTAAGACCAAAGGTACCAATAGTGTTACCTTTAGACCTCTTATTCTCTTTCTTAGCCTTGGCTTTAGGGGCATTAGGAAAATGATGCAAACAATATGGAGGTTTAAATTTCAGAGTAGCTTCACCCATGTCAATGACAGCTCCCAATTGCCTCAATAATCCTCTTCCAAGTGTGATGCTCCCATTTCCTACACATTCAATGACATGATAATCAGTAGGTGTAAATACTCCCTTTATTTTAGTAACAACTCCTTGAGTAGTCCCAAAAGATAACTTGATTGAATTATCAGCTATAGTTACAAAAGTTTCACTTTTTGAGAGTTCATATAAATTCAGGGAGTCATAAATCTCTTAGGCATCAAGCAAAATTCAGATTTAATATCACAATGAGCATAGAAAATTGTCCATCAATTGAAATTTTTAGTGAAGGAACCCATCCAGAAGGTTCGAATGGCATAGGGACACTTTCAAAAAGTTTAAAAGTTTCTTTAAAACTAGCCAACTCTGACTCAAGTGATTCTAGTCTTGAATGAATGTTCTCAAAAGCAGATTCTATTTTTTTATTTGAAGAGGCAGATGCTGCAATTAATTTTTTTATGGCATTGAAAGCTTGATCCCCCATCATAACGAAGGAAATCTCCCCCAACTACAGCATCTAGAGCATATCTATAACAAAGAAGCAACCCAAAATAGAAACTACTAAGAAACAGACTCAAAGCCATTTTAGGTTCAGTTTTAACATAGGATTCAGAAATTCTAGACCAAACATCACCAAAACTCTCCCCACTTCCTTGCTTAAAAGTGAAAACCTCTTCCTCAGGAGACATGATATTAGGAGCGGAACTAGACATGATGAGCAAACCGAAATAAACTAGATGCAAGAATTTAATTTTTTTGGATTTTTGATTTTTAACAGCAAGCAAAACAAAACTAAAACAAGACAAAAACAAAGTAAATAGATTGGAACTGAGAGACTCCCCTTTCCAATAGCCTCCAAGTCCCCGGCAACGGCGCCAGAAAACAGCTTGATGGCTACGTGTTGGTGAACCCTAAGAGGAAGGTTATGATGTAGACAGCAGAAGTTTTCCCTTGAGAAATCTACCCAAGGTTATCAATCCAGTAGGACTTGACGATCTATCGGAAGGTTGTTGATGTTGACTCCCCCTGGCGCTAGGGAGCTTGCACCAACATGGAATCTGCACATACACAAACCAGAACTTTGCCCAACACGAAACAGAGAGGTTGTCAATCTCTCCGGTCTTGCAGAAACAAAGAGTTAAACGTATGGTGTGGAAAACAGGAGGAAAAACAGCAAGTAACAGGAAACAGATGATTGCAGCAGGTTGTGTAAACAGTATGAGGAAATTGGACCAGGGTCCACAGTTCACTAGTGGTGCCTCTCTCAGAACAGATAACTAGCATGTTGGGTAAACAAATTACAGCTGGGCAATTGACAAATAGAGAGGGCATAACAATGCAATACATGCCAAGATGTCTACTATGAAATCTAGTTGCTAACAACAGATTATTGCATGAAGTAAAGTGTGTAATGTAATCAATACAAATGCCCTTGGACACTGCACCAATGTTTTATCCCTCTTAGCAACAGCACATCTACCATCTTAGACCTTTCTGTCACTGATCCAGATATCTAGAGACTAAACCCACTATCGAGCATAAATACCCCCTCTTGGAGTCACAAGCATCTACTTGGCCAAAGCATCTACTAGCAACGGAGAGCATGCAAGATCAAGAGCACATAGATAAACAACTTGAATAAACATGGTATCAATATTCATCGGATCCCAGCAAACACAACATCTAACATTACAATAAGATGATCTTGATAATGTTAGGCAGCTCACAAGATCTAAACATGGAGGCACAAGGTAGAGAGACAACCATCTAGCTACTGCTATGGACCCGTAGTCCAGGGTAGACTACTCACGCATCACTCCGGAGGCAGGCATGGTGATGTAGAGCCCTCCGGTGATGATCTCCCCTCCGGCAGGGTGCCGGGAAGAGATTCAGAACTCCTCCGATCTGAGATTGACGATGACGGCCGCGACGGAACTTTTCGTGGAATATGATCGACCGTAATAGGGTTTTCGCGTCGCGGAGAATATATAGGCGAAGAGGCGGCGTCGGTGGCCGAGGGGGGCCACCACGCCATAGGGGGACGCGAGCCCACCCTGGGCCGCGCCCTAGTGTGGCGTGGCCCCCTGGTGGGTCTGCTCCGACTCCCCTTTGGACTCCGTGATCTCCTCGTGATATTATTGACGATGTCTTTTGTTTCGTCCAATTCCGAGAATATTTCCTTAATAGATTTTCTGAAACCAAAAACAGCAGAAAACAGGGAACTGGCACCGTGGCATCTTGTTAATAGGTTAGTCCAGAAAATGCATAAAAATGATATAAAGTATAACCAAAACATGTAGCAATTGATATAATAACAGCATGGAACATCAAAAATTATAGATACGTTTGAGACGTATCACTGGGTTGTACATCCACTTCCCTAACCAAGTGAGTTGGGCTCACTTCTTAAAAGTCTTGTTTTGCCTTGGGGTGGGTGGCTAATTATAGGCACATGCAAAAAATATGAGCGTCATATCAAAAGGTAACTAACCCGGTAGTAGTCCGGAGCCAATAGTAACACATGGTGAAATCCGAAGGTGTCGTGGTGGTATCACGGCAGATGCCATAGGATGGCTAAAGTGTGGGGCCGATGGACGCTGGTGGATCTGGGGAGGGCTAGCGCGCTAAGAAGCACACACAAAGAACACACAAGCACCAGAACACACTACGATCTACCCAGGTTCGGGGCCCTCGTGAGGAGGTAAAACCCCTACACCTGCCTGTCTCTCTCTGTATATATCTCGGTACCAAGCGTACAGGCTGCTCCTTGAGCTGTATATCTCAACAATGGGGAAGAACACAAGGAAGAAGATGAAGCTACGGGTGGAAAGTTGTCTCTGGGCACCGTCCCTCACGCAGGAGGGGATGAGGGCATATATATAGGGTAAACCGAGTTACGGGAACACCCCTACCAAAGCACTATAGCCATGCCAAAGGTATGTCATGATGTGACTCCTGTCAGAGACAGGACGCGACAAGCCCATCTCCTGCAGCTCTACGGTACAGCTAGAAAGTACCCTCTGGCAGAGACAAGACATGGCCTTCCCATGCCACTGCCTCGCAGTCTGTTCCCGGATCACCCGGAGTCAGCGGTGGAATGATGGCCTGCCATCTCGGTCTCCTGCACGCTCCGTGTCAGGCGCTTCTGTGTCAGGTGCTCCCGTGCCAGACGGGATGTGACAGGAGCATTGACCTCTGTCCGACACAAGGATAACCCGGCATGGGTATGCCGGATTCCCCCTCCCGAATGATCTTCCCTGCACATAAGAAAACACACAAGTTACCGACATTCATACGTCGGTCAGCATAACCCGGTTGGTATATCTCGGTTAAGATGACTCAGCTAACACAACCCGGCCTACGTGACCCGGTTGCCATAAGCCGGTTTGCAGTTCCACCATGCCTCGGTCCCTCCGGGACTTGGTTGACCCGGTCCAGTCTTTAGAGCTCTTTATACCACAACTTTACCCTACCCGGGGGTAGCCCCCGACAGAAGGTACCAGACATGTACAATATCTGAATTCTTGAACACGAAAACTTAAGCCCGGAGGTACTAGATGAAAAGGATTCATAAGTAATGACGAGTTTTTGTCCTATAAATGTCAACATTCAGTAGTACCGGCATGGGAATCACCTCAGAGGTACCAGATCGAACATTAAATCCTCAAATTAATAGTTTGGACAGAAATCTGCTAAGACTAGTCACAATGGGGAGCATCATAGATTGGTATCATGCATATGATACTAGTGTATAATACTACCCCTACAATGCATAGTATCATATAATAGTACCATAGCCACATCTCATTTATTTGTTTGTAGTATCCCAATACAAATATATGTACAAGATTAACTTGCTATTAAAATATCTTATTTTAAGTGCTATGATACCGTAACATAGGTAGATACCACTATCCTCTATTTCTTCATTAATTACTGTGCCACATTAGATTTTTGCCAACATGGCATACATGATACTAGCTATGATACTCCCATTGTGGCTAGTCTAAGAGGCACCTCACGGATTTGACTCAAAAGTTCTGACCATACAAGAGGACCTTTATGGACACAATATATGAGGGTTCGGTGGTTCAGACAACCTACCAAACTCGCGGTAGTGCCGACAAAAATAGAGACACGTCCAAAACATGCCTATTCCAATCTCTCAAACTCTTATGGCCGGAGGACAGAATATCTAATGCTTCCAGCACTTTAGGTGCTCCCCATGCTACCATTTTTTTTTACGTTTCAAAAAATTTAAGAAAAAATGTGAGTGTCCATAAGGTATGTGTCTACAACACTAAGAGTTCCTTTCGAATTTGGACATGAAATTTGAAGGGTGTAGACACATAACTTGTGAACACTCCCACTTTTTCCAAGAAATTTTTGAAACATTTTTTTTAACGGTCGCACGTGGATCACCTGAAGTGTTGGGAGCACTAGATATTCTCTCATGGTTGGAGTACCGGGATGAAAGCATCGCGGGAAAATAAAAATAAAATTACATTTACATAGGTGGCTATTTACATTTTTCTAGATTTTTGAAGGCTCGCCAAGTAAGGCTCACCTTTACAATCTGCATGATCCACTAATGTTGACATGATCCACCTATCATGGCATGATCAGTATGAACTAAACCCTACAACACTTGCATAAATTTAATAATTTCCTAATTGCCTTCCCATAAATCATTCAATTTTTTTAGGGATCCTGCATGCACTATTTAGCAATTCAGCCTATATACATATGTCATTTGAGCGTCAGCCTTAGGTCGCCCTTTCTCTGGGTGGTTGTCTTCCGTGAAACTTAATTTAATTCCCACTTAATACCACCAGTTTCGATTGACCTAATAATGGCTGTATCTGCTAACCACCACCAGAACTGAAGCTTCAAGGCTCCAAAGTATATGCGCCTCGTAGTTGCTAGTACAAACGAAATAGTCTTGCATGGAAAATGCAACTTTCAGATAGCAACGTACGCGGTCAACACTCAACACGACAGCAATACTATGGCCACTAGCCCACTACTTCCGAACTTACCAGTCGATTGATTGGTACATCGAGCAACCTTGATTTAGACTTCGGCTTATCAATGTCTTTGCGCGCACCTACCAGTGTGCATCAGTAGTCTCCTTTTTATCCCATAGAGGAAATTTCGACTTTTAAATGGTTGCACGGCCAGCTGAAAAAATGTGTAGACCGGATCAAGTAATTGTAGTGAAGGTACCCGTCAAACTTAATGATCGGACAGAGATGAGATATTTCCCTTGAGCTGTTCAGTCACATCTCACTAATACAATATTTTTTACAGTTCTACATTAAATTATTTTTACTTCTTATCATACCATAAAATTGCTTTTATATAGCATGATTAAATAGCTATTAGGACCCTGAATATTGTTTGTGGAGTCGTCGACCACATACACCAAATCCACGCAAACTTAAGTTCGATCATTATAATTGTGATTGGCCATCCTGTTTAGTGTTAGTGAGTTTCTTTTAGGAAACCACTTGTACTTCATTTAGTAGGAGGAGTACAAACCCACTCCTAGAGGCAACCATAAGATAGTTGGATCAACACTTTGCAACTCAATTTATAGAAAAATGTCCGGATATATCAAGTACAGTGTTTATATGTTTCTTAAAAGTATTCACATATTTACAATGTGTTCGTGTCAATAAAAATAAATATCGATACATATAAAAAAGTGATGAAGATAAAATAAAGAAAATTAGAAAATAGGACACAACTAAAAAAAGAAACAGTCAAGGAAATATAAAAGAGGAAATAAAGGAAAGCTGGAACAAAAAACCAAATAGAAAGAAGAAAAAAACATAAGTACAAGATATACGGTAGTACGTCACGTGGGGGGTCACGCAGCACACACCCGTTGTGGCGGCAATAGTAAAAGCCATTGAGATGACCAAGGTGTCGTGATAAGGAGTAAGGCTACATTGGTAGGACTACAAAGCAGCCTAAAGGCCGGAATGTAATACTATAACACCCCTGCACCAGTGTGGACTTAGAGAAAATAACTCTTTTTCGGAAATTTGGCACAAAATAACCTTCTTAAAAATAATTTCAATACCAATCCTTGTTCATAACGTTGTGTCTTAGGGTGTCATGTTCTATAGGATGGCTCCGTGGTCCAGTGGTCCGGCGTTATGCTATTGAGCATGATCCATTATGGACGCGAGTCATGCAAAGAATTATTTTGTGAATTATTTTCTAGATAGGGTTATTTTGTGTTGAAATTTTTAGATTATTTTTGTGCAAATCACTCGAGCTGCTCATAAAAGGGTGATA
This sequence comes from Poa pratensis, assembly GCA_947311845.1. Classification (NCBI taxonomy): domain Eukaryota; kingdom Viridiplantae; phylum Streptophyta; class Magnoliopsida; order Poales; family Poaceae; genus Poa; species Poa pratensis. The sequence continues at coordinate 23,553,943 of CAMZMU010000055.1, forward strand.
CCTTAACTCAGATGTGTTGTCCCGTGCGTCATGCTTTATAGCATGGCTCTGTGGTACAGAGGCCCGGGCGTCATGCTATTGAGCATGATTCATTATGGACGCGAGTCATGCAAAGATTTTTTTCGAAGTGTTTTCTAGATAGGGTTATTTTCTGTTGAAATTTTAGATTATTTTTATGCAAAAGCACTCGAGCTGCTCTTCGAAATGGACTCGAGCTGCTCATAAAAGGGTGATACCCTAACTCGATGTGCTGTGAAATTCTAACCAACTAACCAATTATTGAAAGTAATGATTTTTTTTCGAAAAGGGGGAATCCCCAGTCTCTGCATCGATTGATGCATGCAACCTTTATTGAAAATAATGAATAAAGGTCGGAATGGTTTCACGAGTGATCCACGCAAATCCGCGAGCTGAAACGGGGGCATACTCTTACTAAACAGTTGACACAAGTTATCTAGTAAAAGAAATATAGACGCTTACTGAAGAAAACGAAAATAAACAGATAATTGCAAATCAGTTCATTCTTGCCTATTGAGCCAAGCATGCCCATTTTTTATACACGGCCTTTTGAACGTGGGAGGACAGAAAACACATGTATGCTACGCGAGGTCCAGGCTCTCTACAGTCTTCGTTGGCACAACGACTATCAAGCAGAGCGCGGCCCAATCATGCAGTGCTAACTTGGCTTGAGGGTTCAGTCAATATCTGCTTTGCCTCAGGGCACATGGAATCGCTTCCATTCCCAGTTTGCAAGTTTCGCCATGGACTCGTGTGCAGTTTTCCTTCTTCCTCCTCATTTCTACTGGTATTGGACACTTCGCCATAGGGAGCTCGTTTGATACTCTTTTTTTGCTGTCAAAGTAACGGATGAACTGAAAATGCTAGCTTGTTCCACGATCCTCACAGGAAAAAATGAAGAAGGTGTGGACAGAACATCTACTTTACAATTTGCATCATCGTCTTTATCATACTTTCCCTAGTAATTTACATTGTTCTTTGCATTCAGACCAAAGAATAACACAAAAAGGTCACCAAAAAGCTGTGCACTACCAAAAGACACGTCAAAGAAGCAACCAAGAAAGAGAGAAAACCCGGCTAGCTAAGCCATGGCTATTGGCAAGTAGCTTCACGGTTCCACGGCCTCCGGAATGCTCTTCAGGGCGGGCTTCCAGTGCGCCGCCCTGCATTGCTCGACGTTGTGGTGCACCTCCCCGGCGTTCATGATGTCCGCCTGGAGCTCCGACGCTGACGACCCCCGGCTCTTCCAGAAGCCGTCGTCGGCCCTCTTGTTGATGAGCTCCTGCAGCTGCCTCTTGCTAATCCTGATGGTCACCTCGTTGATCATCTGCTCCTTCCTCCCCTCGTGCGCTCCGTCGTCACCGTCGGCGGCGGACGACACCTCCCACTCGCCGTCGTCGGCCCACGAAACGGCCTCATGCGTCACGGCGCAGTTCCCCATACGTGTTCTTCTTCTTCTTCTGGTAGAGCTGCTGCTGTAGTCGCTGCTTCTGCCTTCTCTGCTTTCGGATGAGAGATTATTAGGTGGTCTTTGTGTGACCAGCTCGGCCGGGAGGCGCGGTTATATAGTTCGAGCGAACGGGTCGGTGGTATCGTCCGAGCACGGCGGACCTAGCGTCCAGGCCGCGCGGTACTCTGACGTGGAGGTCGAATCCTACGTGGACACCGCGGTGGATGGTGACGAGTGGGTGGCCAGCGGTCTGAACGCGGGGGCGTGGGGGATCTCGGGCCGGCGGGACCCGGACGCTCGCTGTGGGAACGCGGCTTTTCCGAGGGATTCTCCGGCAGTTCACGGGCTCGCCACGAGCTGCCGGTGCCACCGTGTCGGCCGGGCGGTGGCATTGCTGAGCCGCGGCAGCTTGGAAGCCGCGCTAGCTCTGCCGTCATGATCGCAGCTCGAGATGGACGCGCCGTGCTGTCGTGGCCGCGTACTGCTGCTATTCCTTCGGCGCCTCGTCGGCGCACGCCGCGCCACAAAATGAATGGCTGGCCGGCCGTACTCTGCGGTTTGTTTATCGGGTTTGACAGCGCCGATGGAGCAAGCTTTTTCCCCCCACCTCGCCCCATTGAGAGTCGTAGGCGACTTTTCCCCTCGCCCTGCCCGATCTCGGATCTCCTCCGTTGCCGGCGTTGCCGGCCGGAGAAGGGATGAGAGAGGTGCTCGCGGCCTTCTGTACATAATTGTAGTAGGCTTAGGTCTACCTTTTGCCCTTAGGACGTGTGCCTATATGGCGTTTGAGGGTAGGACGGCGGATCTCGGTGGCCAGATCCGCCGCGTCGTGGCTTCCAACTGCCTCGCTGCATCTCGATGGTGCCAAGCGAGGTCGCAAGAGAGGTCGAAGGGAGCTCGCATCCTTCCGAATAAGGTGCGCACGGGAAGCATGGAGATGGGGCGCCCCGACCAGCCCTGCTTCTTCGTTGTTCTTCTGCTCTTCGCAGCGGTATTCTCGTGGTGGGAATCGAAAGCGGCGACGATGCGGAGTGCCGGCGGCTTCTTCATAAAGGTCGGGTCCCTGATCTTCTCTGCCTGCAAATTTCTTCTCTGTCTGCCTCCTCCAAATCGTGGCGGATTTCTGGAGTTCGATGGCGGGCTTGTTCATACGGTCAAGCGGCAGAGGATTGGGTTCTTTTGTGGAATTTCTGAAGGGAAGGAGCTAGTTCTTCTAAGCCGCAGTGGATGCGGGAAGAGGAGCAGGCTATTTCAAGATGGAGTTCCACGGGGAGATTTGACTGCGTATTTCAGAGTTCATCAATGGTGGCGAGTTCGCGCTGCTGATTGCACTTTCTTTTCTTCAGTTAAGGTCCTTTTTGTAATAGTCAGGGACTTGGTTGTAATTTTCTTTTTACTTGAGGTCCTTGATGTAATTTGTAAGCCCACCGAGTAATGCAGTCTGGACCCTTCGGGGTCCATCTCCTTGTTAAAAAAAAAAAAACAGCGCCGATGCGTGTATGCTGCTGCGTTGCGGCCGGTGAGCTCTACAGGTTCCGCGGGTTTGGACACATCCTGTTGGCGGCTGTATCATGTTTCTTTCTTGTTGAGCGGCTACCAGTAGTGGCGTACAAGTTGACACATTACCTCACACTATTCTGTGTGGTTGACGGTAGCTTGCACAATCAGTACATGAATTAATCTACAGGAAACACGATCGAGCTAATTAATTCCTTGATGCAACTGCCAACCGTCAACTCCTACTGGACATCGCTGGAGATGCCTACTCGTTCTCAAGTGGAGATGATCTTGCCGTAGCCTCGAAGGTATGTGATCATGATGCTGCGTTGAAATGGGAGATAGATGGAGACGCGAGCTATATCTGCGAGCGCGGCACATATCATTGCGGGCAGGAAAGCTGTCTAGTCGTACGTGCTGGCTCGTCTCGTCACCCTCCGTGGTTTCGGCGAGAGCAGCACGACGGACGGACGCTGTGATGCAACGGAATAATGAGCTCATTGCGTGTTTGGTTCTCATTCTCAATTTGTCATCACGGCTCCTTGGAGTTTGTGGGTACGACGCTATTGTTTTTCAATAAAGAGCCGTATATTTATATTTTTTACTGTAACCGGCAGGAGCTCTGCCGTTGCATTATTAGAAGAAAGAATTGATCCACTTTAGAAGGAGAAACCGGACCCAAACCCATACAATGCACGGTTAATTACGGTAACCGGTGAAAACCACGCAACACATTATAAAAGGAGTTAAGTCACATCATCGGAGTCGGAAACAAGACTCCCTAGGCCCAATTTCATCGGGGACAACTTGTAATCGGCAACACCAAGCAACACCACCCGGAGATCACTCACCCGACAAAGGGAGAGCTTGCGCCTAGCCATATGAGTGCAACCACTAACCATTAACTTGTACCATCTCACGAATTGCCTGGAGTGTCGTCGGGGAAGTTGGCTGCTTGCACAAACGAAGATAAGGCTTCATCTTTTCTTGCACATCTTCCTCGGAGCCTTTCTTCAATACCTGTCCATTCGGAAGTTCTCCAAAAGACTCTGCCAATCTGAACTCGGCGCGGTTGGCAACTGGAATGACACACTGTTTGTTCTTCTTGTCCAACCGGATGCTTCGTCACTCGGCCAAAGAGGGAACATCCATCCGAAGCTGCATGGCCTTGGGCATGTCAGTAATCTCACGACAGAGCTCCATCATCGAAGAAGGCAAGGTTTTCTCCTGTGGCTCAATCGCTTCATACTGAGCCATCACCTTCGCAATCTTCTCCTCCGGGCTAAGGGTATCAAAATTCTCCAACTCCTCCAATGCCAAAGACATCTCCGCTCCAAGATCCTTCATCGAGGGCCCCTGCATCACAGGGATACGTGCTCCAAAGCAACAAAAGGCCTGAAGGTGGAATCCAGGGCAAGCGCCGACGCGGGAAGGCTCACACCCCTGGGATTGTAGGACCCAAATCGCTCAACCTCGCAGCCAGCCAGCTCTACGGGCACCTCACCAACTGATCTAGCAAGCAAATCCACCTCAGTCAGCTCCAAGCTCTTGTAAGAAGCCCCAACTTCATCAACCTTTCCTTGCTCCTCCATGCCTTGAAGCACCATCTCCGGTAGGACCAAGTTTGAATCAGGAGAGTCATCCACAAACTGCGGAATCACACCATCAGACATCCCATCTGCCGCACAAGCAGAGCTGCCATTGGTCATGTCGAGCGCCGCCGAATCGACAACCTCGACCGAAGCAAGCCTTCCACCAATTGCCTCCATCAGCTCCCAAAGGCCCGAGACTTGCTCAGACCAACCCTGCACAGCGGCGACCAACTCGCGAAGGGGCAGGAACACCTCCTCCAATCGAGCTGTGAACATGGCCTGTAGCTCAGTGCTCAGAGCCTCAGCTTGAGCTGCAAGGAGAGGCCTCAAACCTGCCACCGGACTGTCAGCATCAGCAGCAGCTTCCCCCAGCCCAGCCACCAGGTTGGGCGCATCCAGAGGAGCGACAACTGCAGCCCATGAGCCCTGAGGTCGACGAGGAGGGCTCGGTGGCGAGCGGCTGCCAGGCTTGTCCCTTGAGCGGCACGGAGGCGAGCAGGAGCGGCGGTCTGGCGCTTGACTGGCAGAAAAGCGAGCCGGGCAGTCCCTCTCGCGATGTCCAGAGTGACGGCATCCCAGACACCGGACGGGGCCGCGGCAGTCGGCGACGAAGTGGTCCGGCGACAAGCAGCGGAAGCAGAGACCGAAGGTCCTCTGCTTGAAGGCTTGGGAGAGTCTCGTTTCCTTCCTGGGCTCGCTATGGATGTAATTTGTATCTATGATGAAGCTACCTACGTTGCATGTGTTTGCATATTTTGTAGGGTTTGAAAGTGGGGTTGTGATTGCTGGAGAAGACATATCGGGGTGGCCGACACATGTCCGCGGATATATCAACGTGTCCGCAAACATATACTCCCTCCGGCCCAAAATATAAGACGCACTTATGTTTCGTTGGTTTGTCATGATTTTTACTTATAATAGGTCCACCAAATTAGTATACTGATAAGAAATAAAATAATTTTGCAATATGAATTAACCGGTATCATTTATATATATATTCTCAATCCATATAATCTATACTTCTTATAAAGCAAAACTCCACTAATTTCATTAATTATTTTTCTATCTCAACATGCAAGCTATCCACATCATCTATTCTCTTAACCAATCAATTGTCCATGTCATCTCCACTAATTAATCACACATCATCTATTCCATAAGCCACATCATCCACTATTTGAGACATTATTTATCCATGTCATCCCACATTTACTAATGATTTTCTATTCATCCATGAAAACTATTCGCATTATAAATTCTTTTATCCATACAATTACCTCATCAATTTTAGTTGTTAAATATACAAATATTCTACATTGATTAAATTTAGATTCTTGATTATTGTGCTAAGTCGAATCCTGAATATTCCCGAAATTTTTCCCTCATGTGTCATATGTCCTTTCGTTTATATTACAATTTTTATAAAAAGTTCCCGCTGCAACGCGCGGGGTATTTTTCTAGTTTAGTATATATTAGTGGTCTTGAGCATTAAAAATCAGCACAAAAATAACACACCTTGGAGTATGTTTCAAATTTGGTCCGTCCAGTTGGAGATGCTATAATGAGTTCGGTGTTGGAGTTGACTATTATGGAGTTATTGCTAGGCTGCTAGCAGTCACTTGGCTAGATAGGACGAACCGGCAAGGTGGCTTGTTCAGAAGTCCACAGCCCCACAGCTTACATGATGAAGATCACAGTGAAGTGGTTGACCATGGATGATTGCACAACGATAAGTAGCAAGAAACTTCAGAGCCATGGTCATACCTGCTAGGTCAGTTGTCCTCCACCAGATATGGTATTTCCTTTTGGTTGAATTGGCAGATGGCCTGCTGCCACAAGCGCATACACTTCGTAAAATTGACGGTGCGCAACACTGGTAAGTGGTAACTAAGCAGAGCATGCAAAAAATAAAGGTAACTAAGCAGAGCCTGGAACGTCATCTCAGAAAAGAAAACAACGTTCCGTGTGATCTACCCACAGAAAAATGCTTAAAGAACCAAAGATTGAAAGGAATCGTTCGAAGAGAATGAGAACAGAATATGTCAATCCGATAAACCGTTTACATTAATTTACGCCGTGCTTTCGCATGTGGTTAGACGCGTTGCGTGGCCTCCTTACTCGCCACCAATCTGTTTTTTTCTTTTAATTAACAAGGTGTCTGATCTGGACGGTGGATCATAGTGCTGTGTGCCGGCTTTTTGTTTTTGGTGGTAGCTAGTGCGCACTGTCATCTGTCACTGCTGTTAATCTTGACCTCCTGTCGGTGTAAACAAGAAGCCTTCGTCAGTGTTGTTAAATCTGAAATCCCTAGACATACAATGTCTGCAATGACTTCATTCCTGAGCGAAAAGATGCAATGCTTGAATGGCTGTTGGCTTGTTGCACTACGTATTGATGATTTTATTATGCAGGCACTCAAGATCAATAAAATGACCCTGATACAAATGCTCATAATATCTAGACGAAATAGGCTTTCGCCCCGCTATCCCACTACGCTCCAGGCACCCGATGCGTCCAGTACCAAGCAGCACCTCCTAGGAGGTCACCGTCAACACGCGCCGCTGCCCGGACCAGCGCACTGGTCCTAGGGTTTCCCCCGGCACTCGGAGTAGAGTGAGATGAGGCTACCCGGACGCCCTCCAACAAGGAATGGCGCCACTCGAAGGCGGCACCGCGACGGAGTCGGACGAGCCGACAAAGATTTCTCTTGAGCCCCACCCACAAAAAACCCGGTCGCAACGGAGCACCACCACCCTCTTCGCCACCCACCAGCAAGCGCCACCCCGATTGTGCAATCATCATCATCGTCTCTTCATGAGCACTGGCCCGTGGCCTGCAAGACGTAGGATATCACAACGATGGTCTCAGACTTTCGGCTTGCACAATACAAATGACAATGCAAATACCTCTCTTCCGACCAACAAGGTTTAAATAGACGCAATGTACAAGGCGATACTGACATCACACTAGTGGAAACAGGGCCACTGGTCCCGGGTCGTAAGGGCCTCTAGTACCGGGTGTCCACCCGGGACTAGCAAGGCGACACTAGAGGCCCCCCTCTAGTACCGGGTCCGTTACGACCCGGAACAACAGGCTCCCACGTGGCCGCCGAGGCGCGGGCGTGGTGGAGGACCTCTAGTCCCGATTGGTCATACGACCCGGGACCAAGGACCTCACACGTGGCAGCCTGTAATTTTTTGTTTTTCCTCCCAATTTAATATTGAAATGGTGCAAAAAAATATGCGTTTAATTAATTAAAAACAGAAACTACATATAACATATCAAAATGTTCATAAATAAAAATATGTTCACGTCTATCCGGTTACATGGAGGTGCTCATAACCGGGACTAGAGCCCGTCTATTCGATTACACGTGTGTGGAGATCATAACCGGGACTAGAGCCCGTCTATTCGGTTACACGGGAGATCATAACCGGGACTTCACCGCTATTCTCCATTGTATGTTCCTTTTGTAGGTATGACTTCGCTGAGCAGAAACCCCGCAAGTTCCTCTGCTAGTGCTTGAAAGCGCTTCTTTAGTGGCATACTCTCGCGCAATGGCTCTGCCTATAAAAGAAGGAGATCAATACGAATATTAATCATGACTATCAAAAATTATGAATGACACTGGAGATCAATTGATGAATATGATTGTTCACGTACGTCTAAAAATTTCTTTGGGTCCCGCTCAGTGACCGAACGACGAATCCACTCGCAAACGAAATATCCACAGAAATTGGTCCCCTGTGGTTGCCTCTCGATCCACTTTACGAGAATAGAATTCAATCAAATCATAGTCAACATATAGTGGTATTGAAAACTATAAATAAAGAGATGCGCGAACCTAGCTAGACCGTACTACCTACCTGTGGGTGAACAAAAGTCAGCTGTTCTTCAAATGAACCTGAACCCTTTGTCCTCGCTTTGAATTGTTTCCAAACCCTGCCGGCAAAAAAAAGAATAAATGAGTTATTAGTTGCTTGATATCTCTGAAATCAATAAGAGAGACTGATATAGTGCGATAATGTTTGAAATTACCTTTGGAGCGTATCTAGAATGCTTTGGTACCTCTCCTCAGGCCAGTCCAATGAGTCGTAGACTTGAACTCTTGATCTATCAACTTCAATGACTAGCAGAATGTAATGATCGCTGCGCATGATTATATACACGTCAGTAACTCATCAGTTACACTTAATTTGTACAAGCGAGTAACACTCTCTTACCTGAAGAAGTAAGGAAACATTATCTCCGTGTTGAAATGTTGCTTCATTAGGGCATTTAGCAAGTTCTTCTCCGTGTCCTTCACGTGGTTTTTTAGTGTCCTTGCATTAACTCGTACTGGGTTAACGAACCCAAAGCCATAGATGCCCTTTCTACCACATTCATCACTCTTCATTCTGCATAATACCGTAGTGAGCATAATTAGCGATGGCAATGAACGAGCTGAGAGCTAAAGACTTTATCTTTTTTGGAAATAAATGAATTGAATCACTTACAGACAGTAGGCACCGACGAGAGCCAAGTCGAGGGAGTCAAGGTTGTATAAGTACCAGAGTTCTTCGAGCTGAATTGTGAACATGTCTTCACCCGCGAAATGATTTTTTGTAACTTTCACACAGATCAAAAAGTCATCAAATTCCTTTGTGGTTTTCATGTACCAACTATGGAGTTGTCGCATACATGTCGGTAGACACTTTATCTGATCACCTCGCAGCAGGGACCTCCCCCATTTCCATTTCCATGAATCATCTACATCAGACGGAAAGAGATTTTCGTTGTCCAGTTGAGCAAGAGTAATACCAGCATCTGCAGCAAAGTCCTTCTTCAAGGATAAAGTAGGAATTAGGTCCGTCACGGAGCCATGACCACTGGGTATAACTACGAGCGGGGCTATCGACTGGTTTGCCTGTTGTCCGAGCTGGGCAACGTCTCTTTTCCCTCTGGCACTACTACTTCTCGTCTTGGGAGAGCTACTACTTTTACTCAGAGCTCGTAAATAGTTATCTGGCTTATTTTTCTCATATTGCGATGGTTCCGTGATGAATCCAATAGCCCACTTGTTTTCCTTTGCAGTAAATGTTTGCTTTTCCTCGGGCTTTTTCCGTGCAAGCTGTCTTTTTGTGTCTGCATCCACCCACGCATCCAATTGCTCTTTAGTCATGTCGCAAGCTCTGAGGTCGTCAAGGCTTTTGGGTACTTTTGGGAGGGGCGAACGTCGGGGGTCTCGCCCGAATCCCATGGACGACGAAGTGGCGCCCTTCCTATGTCGGGGCTCAGGAGTCGGCTCATGCGGCGGCGGAGTCGGCTCATGCGGCGGTGGAGTCGGCTCATGCGCGGCGGAGTGGGCTGACGCGGCGGTGGAGTCGGCTCACGCGGCGGTGGAGTCGGCGCACGCGGCGGAGACGACTGATGCGGAGGCGACTGATGGTTGTCGTCCCCTTCATCGTCATCAGGTGGTGAATCGTGAATTGGCGGAGACGATGGTGGCCTTGGCGCCCAGCCTTCAAACTTGATGTATTTCTTCCGCCATAGAATTAGACCACCCACGACGTCCCCTAGCACCGACTCATCATCAGCTCTTGGGAACTCAAGGTTCAGTGATTCATATCCTTGTACAACTTGATCCACGCCGACACGAGCAAATCCATCTGGAATGGCATTGCCAAGCCACGATGCTGTAGAGTCAATGGAGAATGCATAGCCGTCCGCCGCCTTCATGGATAAGTTAAATACTGGGACATGCAGCTCACAAGTTGTTTTCTCCGTGATATAATCCACGGGGTAACTTGTCTCATCATCACCGACCATAACCGAGGAAGCCACGCTGCTTCTGCGATGCGATGGGCCGCCTTGACTCGCTTGTTCCAGCTGAAGAGTTGGCGCCCCTTGCTCGCGCATTTGATCTATTTGCTTCTGCTGCTCCTTATAGAGAGCAACCATCTGGTCATGATTTCTTTCTAAGATCATCAACCGGTCTGATTCCTGCTGCTCCTTCCTCCTCTTTGCTCTCAATCGGCTTCTATAAGAGGCACGGTCCTCGGGAAACCCTTCAATCCACGGCACTTCTCCTAAGCCTCGTGTTGATCCTCCTTTTTCTTTGGTCCCGAGGGCCTCTGACAGCTCGTCCTTCTCTCTGTCGGAAATAAACTTTCCCTCTTTAGACTTGGCAATTAAGTCAATAATTTTTTTTGGGCTCCGTTGACTACTTTGCTTTCATCAATTATTAACTCCCCTGTTTCCATGTCATACTCCCCTCCATGCGCAAGTAGCCAATTCCTTATCCTTCTGTCCCATTCCTCTGTGACCGGGGTGAGCCCTTTTGCACGCAACTCGGACTCAATTTTTTCCCACTTAGGCTCGGCAACTCGGTAGCCACCTGGCCCCATCTTATGGTGATACTTCTTTTTCGCTGCATTATTCTTATTCGTTTGCGACCTTTTCTTAGCTCGTTCTGATTTCTTGTACTCCAGAAATGCAGGCCAGTGAGGCCGCTGCCTCTCTCGTGTGCCGGTGAAATCCGGAAGTTTCCCATCTTCTTCCCACTCACGGAATAATTTGTTCTTGTAGTTATTGAATTGTTGAGCCATCTTCTTAAGAGCGAAATGCTTGACTTTGTCCGTCATTTTTTTTGTCTTCACCTCATCTTCCAAGACCGGTAGGGTGAAATGTGCAATGAGCTTGTTCCAAAGCACATCTTTGGTTCTCTTGTCGACGTAACTAACTCCCTCTAACTTTGGCTTAATCCATTCCTGAGTGCTGATATAAACGTTGTCCCTGACAGTGACTCCGCATTGATGCACAAACTTAACTGCGTTCGGCACGGGTGCCAGTGGTTGGCCAGTAGTTGCATTCACCTCGTCAATTGTGAGATGCTCATCTTTGCCCATCCCTTGGGCATGGCCTCGTTTAGTGGATTGGTTCGATGCGGAGGTCTAAAAATATGAAACATGTGTGAATACATATATATGCACAAATCAGTTATTGCATCTGCTCAACATAGGCTTAATATACCTCGCCAGACGGCGTGGGTCCACCAATTTCCGAGTCCTCATCTTCAGCTCCTTCCGCGGGATGCCGAAATTCACCGGGTTCCAAAATGTAGGAAAGTATCTCTTCTTCCCCTTCTCTCGTTACGAAGGGAGCATCGACATCCATTGTTTAACTAATACAAAAAAAAGATAAAACAATAATAGCATTAGTACAATAATTCAAAGGAGGGAACTATACAAATATGCAACAAAAACAATTTAATATTGCATCTAAAGAAAAAAATCTTTCAAAAAAAACATAGGCTGTCCCAATCCCAGCCCAGCCCAAATTTGGGCCAGAACCTGGTCAAAGGTGGCCACCGTGGTCATCGCTGGCCCACCTGCCAGCGCCTACCCGCCCCACCGCCACGTGTGACCGCCCACTGGCCACGCGTGGTCAATGCTGGCCCACCTGCCAGCGACCCAGTTCTGACCCCGCCGCCCTGCCTCGTGTTCCCCCCCGCCTCGTCTTCACCTCCCCGCCTCGTGTTCCCACCCGGCCGCCTCGCCTTCACCCCCCGTGGTCAATGCGGAGCACCAACAGCCCCCGCCCACCCGGAGTCAATGCTCCTGGCCCACTTGCCAGCGACTCGGGCGCTGGCCCACCCGACGGTTCCCCTCCCGACGGTCCTGGTCTTTAAAAAGGGACGCGCCCGTGCGGATATGGACACTCCACTCCGCTCCGCTCCCACGGTTCCCCTCCGCCCGACGGTTCCCCTCCGCCCGTCCAGTGCCCTCGCCGCCATGTCGCGCTGGTTCGGGAAGTCCCCGAAGAACGAGACCGGCGAGTCCTCCAACCGTCGCCGCGCTTCTCCACCGCCTCCACCGCCGGCGGCCTTGGGCGTCGTTCCGCAGGGCGTGCGGAGGACCGCGCCACCGGTGCGGGTCGCCCACGCACCCGACGCGCCGTCACGAACCACCACCACCGCCGGAGGGAGGAGGATCCGGCGCCGGCGCTACGTGCCGGAGCCGGAGTGCCAGTGGCACTGGGACAACGCCGCCACGCTGGAGTGGAGCGACGTCCACCTCCCCGAGGGCTGGCACCTGAACCCGCAGAGGATTCCGGTGCCGGCGGTCCCGCTCCCTGGGAGGCAACTGGACAGGGAGATCGCGCGCCGGCGCCGCCTCCTCCCGCCGGCGCTCCGCGAGACCCCGTCTACGCGGCGGACTCCCCACACTGGGAGCAGTGGCTCAAGGACGAGCACGAGGACCGCCGCCACTCCTACTTCGCCCCGGCGCCCCGCGCCGTCCAATCCGCCTACCCAGCGCTGCCCGACGCGCTGTGGTTCGAGGAGGAGGTCCCCGAGGATGAGGACGACCCGGAGATGCTGGCCACATTCGAGGCCTCCAACCTCAGCCTCGTCGAGGACGAGATCAAGACGTGGGAGAAGGTGAGGACCGCGGCCGCGGCCCTGATGCCGCCGCCGCCGCCGCCACCGCCACCTCTGCCTCCCGGCCTCGTTGGCCAGTCCTGGGTCTTTACCGGCGGGAGCTGGTCGGCGGATTAGGAGCAGGAACGGGAGGCGCCACCGGAGCAGCAGGAGGCGCCACCGCAGCAGCAGGCGCCACCGGAGCATCTATGGACCCCGCCGCCCTTCATCGTCCTCGACGACTAGGCGGCACCGACGACGACGACCCCCCTCCCCCTCCAATGTAATGGCCTTATTAATGGCCTCCCCCCCAATGTAATCGGCCGTTTGTGGCCTCCCCCATAATGAAATCGGCCCTTAGGCCCTAAAAAATATGTTCTTGTTTGCCAACTCCGGTGCCGGCCCCGTGGTTAGGGTCCGCCGCCGCGCGCTAGATCTGAGAGAGGGAGAGAGTAGTTGGTCGGGGGGACGAGCTCACCGTGGGTCGGGGGGCGAGCTTTGCTTGCTCGGGGACGACGATCTTGCTCGGGGGAAGAGCGGGGACGGCCGCGCCCGGAGCAGGAGCAGGACGGCGACCCACGGTGAGGGCGGCAGCGGCGCGGGACGAAATCCGGCAGCCTGGCGGCGCAGGGGCGGCGTCGTCTGGAGCCCGGAGGCGGAGCGTCGATTTGCTGGACTTGGGCAAATTTTCGGCCCGAGCCACTAGAAGTAGCGCCAAAAAGGCCTCTAGTACCGGGCCGTGGCTCCACCCGGTACTAGAGACCCTCTAGTACCGGGCCGTGTTACCACCCGGTACTAGAGGTCCCTCAGGGCCGCGAAAATTTGCGCGCCAAGCCCAGTGGACCTGTAGTACCGGGTGGTCGCACGGCCCGGTACTAGAGGTTAATTTTTTTTAATTTTCTGGTTTCTTACTTTTTTTATCTTTTGATTTACTTGTCTAAATTAAGTAAAAATTGCTTTCATTTTCCTGTTTTCTGTTTTGGTTTAAAATGAAGTATCACATGCGCTTGGTTTTAAATTAAGTACTACATACGCTTAATTTAAAATCAATTCAAAAATTTATAAATCAAGTACTACATGCGCAGTGGATCATTTCACATCACAAAGTTTGATGCTACATCAAAAATTTATAAATTAAGTACTACATTCCGCCACCGCCATACGCTTGATTTCATTGACATGTCTGTCTTGTCCTCCATACTATAAATTATATAAAAGTTTAATAAATTATTACACATCATGAACAACATCCCTATTTAGTCTTCGCTTTTTCTTTTTGTGAGACCCTTTCTTCTGATCGCTCCGTAACCATGGACAAGGGTCTGCATATAACTTGAGACTTGGGTCAGTGGTCACTTTGAAGGGCGGAATTTCATGAAACTTGTCGTAATCTTCTGACATGTCTGTCTTGTCCTCCACTCCCACGATGGTTCTTTTCCCTGAAAGAACTATGTGGCGCTTTGGCTCATCGGCTGATGTATTCACTTCCTTATCTTTTTTTTTTTTGGCTTGGTAGACATGTCCTTCACATAGAAAACCTGAGCCACATCCTTGGCTAGAACGAATGGTTCGTTGTCGTACGCAACATTCGTGAGATCCACTGTAGTCATTCCGTACAATGGGTCTTCCTTTACCCCGCCGCCTCTCAGGTTGAACCATTTGCACCAGAACAAAGGGACCTTCAAAGAAGGTCCATAGTCAAGTTCCCATATCTGCTCTATGCAACCATAATATGTGACCGTGGCCTCATTCGTGCTCTTATCATCAAAGCGGACACCACTATTTTGGTTGGTGCTCTTTTTATCTTGGGCGTTCGTGTAAAATGTATTCCCGTTTATCTCATACCCTTGGAAAGTCCAAATAGTCGAAGATGGCCCCTTAGACAACAAGAACAGCTCATCTGAGACTGTGTTGTTGTTGTTCAGATGCGTTTCCAACCAACCGCCAAAATTCTCCATGTGTTCCTTTGCAATGGCGGAGTCATCCATCCCCGGGTTGTTAGAGCGTACAATATCCTTGTGCATCTGGATATACGGAGCCACCAAAGTGGAATTATGCAGAACTGTGTAGTGTGCTTTTGTGAAAGAATACCCGTCCCTGCATATGTATGATTTCTTTCCTAGAGTGCCTTCTCCACTTAGTCTCCCCTCATGTCGCGATTCAGGAAGACCAATCGACTTAATGCCGGGAATAAAGTCAACACAAAACTCAATGACCTCCTCTGTTCCATACCCTTTGGAGATGCTTCCTTCTGGCCTAGCACGGTTATGAACATACTTCTTCAACACTCCCATGAACCTCTCAAAGGGGAACATATTGTGTAGAAATACAGGACCCAGAATGTGAATCTCGTCGACCAGGTGTACTAGGAGATGTGTCATAATAGTGAAGAAGGATGGTGGGAACACCAACTCAAAACTAACGAGACATTGAGCCACATCCTTCTGTAACCTTAATAGAGTGGTTGGGCTGATTGACTTCTGCGAAATTGCATTGAGGAACGCACATAGCTGAACAATGGATACTCGAACATTTTCCGGTAGAAGCCCCCGCAATGCAACCGGAAGCAGTTGAGTCATCAGCACGTGGCAGTCATGAGACTTTAGGTTCTGGAACTTTTTCTCTGCCATATTTATTATTCCCTTTATATTCGACGAGAAGCCAGACGGGACCTTCATACTGCTCAGGACTTCAAAAAATATCTCCTTCTCTTCTTTGGTAAGAACGTAGCTAGCAGGACGTAGACGTCCTTTATCCGTCCTCATTGGATGCAGGTTCTTTGGGTCTTTCAAAAGTTGCTGGTCCTCTCGTGCTTCCGGAGTATCTTTTGCCTTCCCATACACGCCCAAGAAGCCTAGCAGGTTCACGCAAACATTCTTCGTCACGTGCATCACGTCGATTGCAGAGCGGACCTTTAGGATTTTCCAATAGGGTAGTTCCCAAAATATAGACTTCTTCTTCCACAGGGGAACGTGGTTGTTAGCGTCCTTCGGAACAGACTGTCCGCCAGGACCCTTTCCAAAGATTACATCTAAATCCTTGACCGCATCATATATATCTTCACCACTTTGGAGGGGTGGCTTCGGCCGGCGATCTTCCTCACCTTTGAAATGCTGCTGCTTGCTTTTCTTTCTTAGGGGATGCTGAGTTGTAAGAAATCGACGATGACCCGGGTACACATTCTTGTTACCTACATATATACTTTCAGTGCTATCTAAACAGTGTGTGCATGCATTGTATCCCTTGTTCGACTGTCCTGAAATGTTACTAAGAGCAGGCCAATCATTGATGGTTACAAACAACAACCCTCGTAGGTTAAATTCCGCTTGTTTGTACTCATCCCACACAGGTACCCCTTCATCACGCCACAACTGTAAAAGTTCATCAACTAATGGCCTCAGGTAGACATCAATGTTGTTACCGGGTTGCTTCGGGCCTTGGATGAGCACTGGCATCATAATGAACTTCCGCTTCATGCACAACCAAGGAGGAAGGTTATAGATACATAGAGTCACAGGCCAGGTGCTATGACTGCTGCTCTGCTCCCCAAAAGGATTAAAGCCATCCGTGCTAAGACCAAACCTTAAGTTCCTTGGGTCACGTGCAAATTCCTTGTACTCTGTATCGATTTTTCTCCACTGCGACCCATCAGCCGGGTGTCTCAACATCTCGTCGCTCTTGCGGTCTTCTTTGTGCCATCGCAACAACTTGGCATGCTCTTTGTTTCTGAACAAACGTTTCAACCGTGGTATTATAGGAGCGTACCACATCACCTTGGCAGGAACCTTCTTCCTGGCGGGCAGGCCCTCAACATCGCCAGGGTCATCTGCTCTGATCTTATACCGCAATGCACCGCATACCGGGCATTCATTCAAATTCTCATACTTCTCACCGCGGTAGAGGATGCAGTCATTAATGCATGCATGTATCTTCTGCACATCTAATCCTAGAGGGCAGATAATCTTCTTTGCTTCATACGCACTCTCGGGCAATTCGTTACCAGCCGGCAGCTTGTCCTTCACTATTTTCAGTAAACTCCCAAATCCCTTGTCAGATAAACCATTCGCTGCCTTCCATTGCAATAATTCCAGTGTGGTACCGAGCTTTGTGTTGCCATCTTCGCAAGTTGGGTACAACTTTGTTTTGTGATCCTCTAACATGCGCTCCAACTTCAACTTCTCAAGTGTAGTTTCTGCTAGGGTATGTGCATCAACGATGACCCCACGTAAATCATCATGTATGATGGGATCATCTGGTACCTCTTCATCATCAGCTTCCCCTGTTGGGTTACCAACATATTCAGGGTACATGTAGTTGTCATCGTTCTCTTCTTCTTCGTTATCTTCCATCATAACCCCTTTTTCTCCGTGCTTGGTCCAACAATTATAGCCGGGCATGAAACCAGAAGTTATCAGGTGGAGGTGAATTCTGTCTGTGTTAGGGTAATCCTTCTCATTCCGACATTTCTTGCATGGACAACACATAAAACCATTCGGCCCCTTGTTATCCTTAGCCACATTGAGAAAAGATTGCACGCCATCCATGTACTCTTTAGAGCGTCGGTCAGCGTACATCCACGGATGACTCATCTGCAAATCACCGCTAAAACCCATTACGATAAACCAACATAATAGGAAACATATCATATTCATTAATACAAGTTCATCACATTAAAACCAAAGTATAGTAGTGACCAAATGTAATACATAGTTCTCATAAAACATAAATTAATTGAAACTAGAATACAACTATCTAAAGAATTTAAATCCAACAACAAATGCGATCAGAATCGCAACTAAGGTAACTATTGAACCAACAGCATAATGATACCAAGCCTCTTGACTAATGACATATTTTCTAATCTTTCTAAGCTTCAAGCGCATTGCATCCATCTTCATCTCGTGAACAGCGACGACGTCGGTAAGCTCGACCCCGTGAGCATCAACGATGTCGGCAATCTTCAAGTCCAATACCATCTTCTCTTCTAGGCATTGGAGACGAAGATCTTCACTTATCTTCAATTTTGCTTTCAAATCGTTGTTTTCTTTTTTAAAAAACTCTACAATAGGGTCGGCTGGAATTTCCGGTTCAACTACCTCCTAAATAAAAATATATCTATGTCAATTTGGTCGGCATGATTGTTATAAACACGAAACAAAATAAATAGTGATAAAAATATACCACATCCGAATCATAGACCGGACGAGGGACGACGGGGACGGATATCAAAACCATGACACTATACATAAAAAACATAAGAAAATTATACAAGAAAAATAATTATGCATTCAAATCATACAAGTAATTTTGTAAAATAACAGATAAAAGAAGAGGCTCACCGAGGTGGTGCCGGTCACGGGATGGCGGGGCTATCGACGGCGGTGAGGACCGAGACGACACTAAAATCCACAAATAATAAATTAATTTGAGCTCAAAATACATAAAAAAATGAACTACCTAGCTTAGGCATTTCATCAAACACCTAGGTAGCACTATAAAAATGAAATGAGCTAAACTTGTATGGAAATGGCTAAAATTCGGCCGCCGGGTGAAAGGATCAAGTGTTGCTAACCCTTGGAGAGATGGGTGCCGTCTATCTTGACAAATCTTGGAAAAAAATGGGGCTACACTTGAGCTTGAGAGAGGAAACAATGAAGATGAGCTTGAGAGTTCAAAAATGGTGGCTGGCCCGGGGTGGGAGATGATATAGCGGGACCTCTAGTCCCGGGCTGTACCACGGCCCGGGACGAAAGGTCCACCCTCCTGTCTCCACCCTGCCGCTGACTGCCTCGGTCCCGGGTGGTATCACGGCCCGGAACTAGAGGTGCCCTACAACCCGGGACCCGACCTGCGCAGCGTCGGAGCAGCCGGCCCGGTACTAGTTCCCTCCTCTAGTCCGGGTTCGAACCACGCCCGGGACTAGAGCCCAACACCCCTCTCCACCAAAGCTCCTGTTTCCACTAGTGTCACGACACACGCACTTTTCACCGAAAGAAGGAAACAAATACAAAATCCTCGGTAAGAAAAGGCAATGAAGGTAGATGAGAGGACGATTTGGTTTGGTCTAGTCTACTATAGGTGCACCAACACGGCTTTATCTTCTAACCGAGATCACTAGTCTAATAAAACTCCCAGCTCTTGGCAAAGTTTAATTAAACTGGTGTGCTAGAGTAGGTTAAAAAAGCTAGTGCATGCACATGGAAAACGCTAATGACAAATACAATGCTCGCAAATAGCAATCATTAATTAAGATTGATCAGAAAGTTCATTAGGAAAAAATATTACTCCACAGAGTGGAGTCCAACACCATTCCATTTTTAGGGATCACAAATGGTCGTAGGAACCAGTCTTACAATAGCCACCCACTTTGAACCACTAGTAGAGAACCCACTCTAGTACCGGTTGTAGATGGCCTTTAGTACCGGCCACACAACCGGTACTAAAGGGTCGGCACTAAAGGGGTAACCCTTTAGTACCGGCACCTAAATAAAACCGGTACTAAAGGGTCTCCACGTGGGCGCACAGGCGAGCTCGACCCTGAGGACCTTTAGTACCGGTTTGTAATACAAACCGGTACTAAAGGTTCCTGCTTTTTTTGCTTATTATTTCAGGGGGGTTTTGGTTTTTTTTTCTTTTCGATTATTTTTCGGGGTTTAGGGTTTCTGTTTTTTTCCTTTTCGCTCATTTTTCAGGGTTTCGGAGGAGACGCGTATAAAGTACTCACTACACATATAAAGTAGTCATTATACACATACAAAGTACTCTCGTCACATATAAATTTAAGTACTCCTAATTAATTACAATGGAGCCGGTTCCCTTGTAGCATCGACTGCCGGCGGTTCCCTTGTAGCATCGACTGCAGGGGGTGGAGGTGGTCTTTCGTCAAAGTAGAATTCACCGTGTTCATCTATGACATGTGTAAGTAAGAATCCCGCCAATTCCTCCGCAATAGCTTTTACGCGGTTGCGTGGTAGGAGCTGGCTCCGCTTGTTTGACATCTTTAAAAGAAGGAAATAAAATCAGCTATGATCGAAACTAAACACAATTGATGCATGGTGGCAAAATAAAAGTTGTGTATGATGTTCACGTACCTCTCGATTTCTTACACTCTTGACTCTCTCATTGACCTTCGTGTGAATGTACTCGCAAACGTAGTATCCACATAGTTCTGTCCCCTGTGGTTGTCGCAGACACCACTATATATACAAGAATATAATTTAATCAAATAATAATCAAGAGAATGATAATGGTATTAGAAAGATACACGTAGTAGTACTTACGTTGTTAGACTTGAACTCCAGTTTTCTGGCCATACACCGCGTTCTTCCGCTTTGAACTTTCTGTAAACCCTGTCCGGAAAAGAAAATGAATTGAGTAGTTATTACTTATACTTTTGATATCCGGAAATGAACGAAAGAGGCTGATATAGTGCGATTGAAATTACCTCTTGAGCATTAGACACGCTTTTGTATTCATTTTGATCTTTCCTTAGTGAGTCCCAGACTTCAACTTCTCCTTCCTCGAGTCTAATGATTAGCAGAATGTAGTGGAACCTGCGCACGTTTATATACGCAGGTATTCAGAACTTATCGATTACACTTTATATCGGGGAAGCAAAATAGAATGTGTAGAAGACGGTAAAACTCACCCGAAGTTGTAAGGAAATAGTATTTCCTTTTTGGTACTTTGTCGCTTAAAGAACGTTAGCAAAACGTCCTCTGTGTTCACGGGATTTTCATCCACGGTCTTGACATGAACTTTATCCGGGTCAATGAAACCAATGTCCCAGATTCCTTCGAGTCTGCATTCACGTATCTTCATTCTGCATAATTAGCGTACAAAAGAATTTTGTGACGATAATTACAAGCAATGAACGAGAGCTTATAACTATAGATAATTAAATTACACGAATAAATTACTTACAGACAATAGCAGCTGATGAGAGATTTGTCGAGAGCACGTTGATTGTACATCTGAAAAAGTTCTCGGAACTCAACATGCACACAATATTCTCGGAAGTAGTGTTGTTCCTTAACCGCCGCCATGAGATAGAATTTCCCTTCTTTTGCGGCGGTCATGTACCAGCGATTCAAATTCCATAACTGTGTTGTTAGCTGGCTCGGATTTTCCACCATAGGCAGCCCGATTCAAAATCAAATCGTGGGGCAATCTCCGCCATGGGGTAACCTGAGTCGCCAAGGACAACTTCTCCATGCTCGATTTCCCGAGTTTCAGAAGGTACAATGAGCGGGGCAACTCCTTTCCCGCACAATTTCTCTTGCTCATTCTGCGAGGAAAGTACCTTGTCAATACCTCGCTCGTAGTCTGAAATGGGCGGAGGTGGAGGGTCATATAGGTTGTCAACGGTTTGATCTTTTACCTCATTTGGTATAGTCTTCAGAAGTTCCTTTATGGGGTCAAGTCTTGCCTCCACTCTTTCCTTCTTTTTCTGCTCAAAAAAGGCTCTCGACCCTTCACGTAGGCTCTCAGCTATTTCCTGCTGAGTCATCTCAGAAGTTAACTTCTCAGGAGCCTTGACTTCCTTGGGGTTCTCAGGAGCCCGCACACTTTTTCCACGTTTCTTGACAGGGGTGGACGACGGGAACAGCTTCCGCTTTGTCAAGTTACTAGTGGGCGCATCAGTCGGTTGACGGGACAGCGCGGGAGATGGACTCGCGGCGGGATCCCAAACTTCGTGGGGGGAGGCGGGTGGACTTTGATGTGGTGAATGTCTAACGGGAGGAGTCGGTGGCCTTGGCTCCGAGTCTGGAAACTTGATGTATTTCTTCTTCCATAGAACGATACCAAACTCAACTTCTCCCAATGTCTTCTCGCCTTCAGCTCCAGGAAATTCAAGACGTATTGCGTTGAATCCCGGCATAACTTTCGTGACCCCGACACGAGCAAATCCAGGCGGAATCACACCAAAATGGAAGGTTTCTCCAGGTTGATGTCGTAAAGCATAGCCAGTCGCCACCGGATAAGTAATGTTCATCATCGGCGCATGTAACTCACAATTTGTCTTCTCCGTGATATCATCCACGGGTAGTGAGCCGCCGATGGTTCAGCAACTGGTTCATCAACTGCAGGATCTTGTAGCTGCGTGGAACCCACGCTGCTTTTCCGCTGAGATGGGCAGGCATCGCCTGCAGGATCTTCTACTCGCAGTTGAGATTCCCTGGTCTGGGTCATTGAGGCCAGTTGCTTCTGCACATCCTGCACCGTGCGTTCTAATGCAGTAACCCTCTCCGCCTCCCTCTTCTTACTTCTGCAATGTTTTCTATAAGTTGCAACGTCTTCCGGAAACCCTTCAAGAAAACCAACCCCGCCTCCTCTGGCTCGACATCGCCCCCAGTGTTCTTTATTCCCGAGGGCTTGTGAAAGCTCGTCGTCCTCTCTATCGGGAACAAATTTCCCTCCTTGACTAGTACTATGACATTTTTTATTTTTCTGATGACTCTTCTAATTTTTCTCGCCATTTTCCCTTTGCAACAATCAGCCCTGTTTCTGGGTGCAACACTGCCCCATGCGCGAACAACCAGAACTTGGACCTGTCGGGCCAGTCATCTGTCTGTGGAGTGATCCCTTTTAGTCGCAGCTCGTCTTCATAGGCTTGCCACTTAGGCAAGGCAGTCTTGTAGCCACCTGAGCCCAAATGATGGAAATATTTCTTCTTCGAGGCATTCAACTTATTTTGTGTCGATCGGGCCACAGAGACGCCCGAATTCTTATACGCCGCAAATTCAGCCCAATCATCTTTTAGCTTCTCTAGATGTCCTTTGAAAACTATATCTTTGTTCCCATATTTTCTCCACAATGTGTTCTTCCAGTTGTTGAATTGCTGGGCCATCTTGCTAAGAGTCCACTCCTTGACTTTATCCTTCATTTCTGTGGGAGATCTGCCGGTAGGTTGAATTTAGACATCATCGAGTCCCAAAGGGTCTCTTTAATTCTTTCCTCGAGATATTTTGCGCCTATGTTGGCTTTCTTCGGCTCATTCCATTCTGTCACAGTGATCGGGACCATGTCCCTTACAAAAACTCCGCACTGCCGTACATATTTATTGTAGATTCCATCGGGTTTCTCTGGTTTGCCTTTGAAGGTAACTTCGTCGATCGACAACGTTGCACCTTCCGGGAGCTTTAACCCTTGGGCCGGGCCTCGTACGGGGATTGACGACTTAGATCCAGAGGGCTGAAAGAAAAATGTTTCGTTAATAAGTGCGCATATAAATCAATTAATGCATCTAGCTATAGTGATCAACAAGACTTAATATATACCTTCTTCTTAGCTAGGGCATCGTCCGCCTTAGATCCGACGGTTCTTCTTCGTCGTCGTCGTCATCTCTGAATTTTTCTAACTCAAGTCCCTCACCGAGTCATTCAAACATTTCGCGCTGAATTCTTCGGCGTCTTCTCCGTCGGACGAATCTTCTCCATCGGAATATTCTCCATCGGAATTGGGTCCGGCAGCGTTGTTATATATTATTTGTTCGAGACGGTCTTCTTCCTCCAAATCTCGGACGAAGGTGGGGGCATCATCCGCCATAGCTCAATGTCACTGCAAATTTTGAAACTTAGCAATATTTCTAACTTAACAATATTTCGAACTTAACAATATTAATAATCTAAATAATATTAACCTAATAACAATATTAACTTAAAAAAAAGTACTAAAAAAAGAACAACTACTAGACATAAAAAAGACTTAGCTAAACTAAACTTAGCTAAACAAAACTTTACTCAAACTTTACAATATTTCTAACTTTAGAATATTTCTAACTTGACAATATTTCTAACTTTAGAATATTTCTAACTTGCCAATATTTCTAATTTTACAATATTTCTAACTTGCCAATATTTCTAACTTGACAATATTTCTAACTTGACAATTTTATTTTTACTAATGCTAACTAACAAAAATGGGCAGCAACACAAAAATTTGCATAATTTTAAAGTGTCATTTAACATTTTTCATACACAAATTTTAAACAATCTAATTAAACTTTAAAAAATTACACAAATTTTAAACAATCTAATTACATTTTTCATACACAAATTTTAAACAGCTAATTGTAAAGAATTTTAAACAATCTAATTCTAAAAATACTAAACAAAATTGGCAACTTAACTAAAAACCATTCAAACAAAAACTTAACTAAAAATGAAAAAAATACCTCTGTGTGTGGCCGAGGCGGTGGCGGAGGTGGCCGGACCGGCGACGGCGGAGCGCGTGGCGGTGCAGGCCGGTGGAGGAGGCGCAGCAGAGGAGGCCACGCGTGGCGGTGCGGCCGGCGTAGCGTCGCCGGCGCGTGGAGGGGGCGTCGGGGCCTTGGCGTCGCGCGGTCGACGTACGGTAGCGGAGGGCGACGTGTGCGCGTGGAGGGCGTGGCTTAGGGCGGCGGCGCCGTCGACGGCGTGGAGGGGCGCGGTACGTAGGAGCGTCAGCGTAGGGGTGTCCTTCGCCGGAGCAGCGCTTCGCCAGCGTCGTCGAGGAGAGCGGGCGTCGGCGTCGTCGAGCAGGACTTGGGCAAATTGGGGAATCGATTCGATTCCCTGCACTTAACTGCAATCAATACCCCTTTAGCACCGGTTGTACTCTACAACCGGTACTAAAGGGTCTTTAGTACCGGTTGTAGAGTACAACCGGTGTTAAAGGGGTGTTTTGGGCCGCGGCGAAAATTCGCGCGCGAAGCCCAGCCCTTTAGTACCGGTTGTAATTTACAACCGGTACTAATGGGTTTTTTGTATCTTTCTTTTGTTTTCTGTTTTTTATATCTATTTGGTTTCTATTTTGTTTTTTCTCTACTTTTTTCTTCAGGCGAGCACGCCAACCGACGACCACCACCGGGAGCAGGCCACACCACCTCCAGTACCTCCGCAGAAAGGTCAGAGCAAACCCAACCGCGACGAAGAGAGGAACAGAGGACAAAACCTCCAAAAGCCGGCCGCCATCTTCGCAACCGTGTGAACCAAGATACAAATCCGATGTGCGGTCAACCGTCTTATGCAGAGACGATTTAACATACAACTAGACATCTACGTTACAACTTCACTAGTTCTAAATACTGGATAGAACAAATTAAGGTACAACTTGAAATTACGATACAACACAAGTAAAACAAAGACTCTACCTATCTCCCATCAATGCCTTTTGACGAAGATTCTGTCTTCTTGCCTTCCTTGCCCTTTGACGAAGATTCTGCCTTCTTGACTTTGCCCTTGGACAAAGCTTCAGCCTTCTTGCTCAGTGTTTCAACCCTCCTTTCCTTTGACGACGGCATGAAATCGTCGTCATCATCGCTGTCAACTACCAGAGACAGGAACGACCGTACGAATCACTGTCAGCTTCAGTTCGGTAGAACGGACTATTCGTAACTTTCCTGTCAAACTTCTCTGCAAGCGTGAGCATTTCTGCACGAATTTGGAGCGGGGTCCTATACGGAAACCCATCGCGGCATAGCTTCACCCCGAGCAAAGCGAGATGACTCTCAGTGTGCAAAATTTCTTCAATTGGAACTACCCTACCATCTACCTTCAAATTGCTCGAAAGCCTGGCGAGATGCTCGGATGCGGAAATGTGAAACCCGGCACACACTTCTCGCAAGGACCAATACACACCATGCTTGCGCTCAAGTGAGTACCATGCCTACCTTCGACTGGGTTTTATAGAACTACCGGTGGCGGCATTTGGGGGGAACGATAGCGGGAAATATTTGGGCGGGAAACGGTGGCGGGATCGAATTAAGTTGCCTACCTTCTCCAGTGGATCAGGAAGAAGCACACGGATCGTGTGTTTCCTTCCAGCGATTGGGAGCCGTTGGATCAAGCGGTGTGTTTCTTTCGAGCGCTTGTGAGCCCTTGGATCAGGAAGAAGCACACGGATCGTGTGTTTCCTTCCAGCGCTTGGGAGCCGTTGGATCAAGCGGTGTGTTTCTTTTAAGTGCTTGTGAGACGTTGGATCAGGGGTGAGCCCGACTTTAGTCCCGGTTGGTGTTACCAACCGGTACTAAAGAAGCACACGGATCGTGTGTTTCTTTCAAGCGCTCGTGAGACGTTGGATCAGAGGTGTGTTTCTTTTAAGTGCTTGTGAGACGTTGGATCAGGGGTGAGCCCGACTTTAGTCCCGGTTGGTGTTACCAACCGGTACTAAAGAAGCACACGGATCGTGTGTTTCTTTCAAGCGCTCGTGAGACGTTGGATCAGAGGTGTGTTTCTTTTGAGGGATTGTGAGCTGTTGGATCAGCAGTATCACGACCACTTCGTGAGCCACATGACCCTATATATAGCCCACCTCCCGGAATTCCAGCGTCACTCACTCACTCACACAAAACATTCCATCGTCACTCGGAGAGGCATCTTTGGGCAACCAGCGGCAAGACGTCTCTGATGACCTGCGACCGTTCCAAACGGTTGCAGATCATCAGAGATGTCTTGCCGGACGGTTGTAGATCATCAGAGACGTCTTACCTCTGCTTGGATCGAAGTGGCGCTCAAACACAAAACATTCGGGTTTCCTAGCTATGCCCGACACTGAATGCAACGACATTCGACCGTGAATCAGTGTCGGGCTGTAGCTAGGAGAAACCGTGTGTTTTGTTTCCCAGGTTACTCACTCATATATTCGGGTTCCCTAGCTACGTCCTGCAACCGTTTAGATCTCTCTTCTGAGTTTTCAGGACATAGTTACATAAAAGGTTTAATACATTATTACACATCAGCAACAACATCCCTATCTAGTGTTCACTTTTTCTTCTTGTGTGTCCCTTTCTTCTGATTGCGTCGTAGCCATGGACAATCTTCATCATTCAACACGGTGCTTGGGTCAGTTTTCACTTTGAAGGGCGGAATTTCAGCAAACTTATTGTAATCTTCTGACATGTCTGTCTTGTCCTCCACTCCCACGATGTTTCTTTTTCCTGAAAGAACTATGTGGCGCTTTGGCTCATTGTATGATGTACCGGCTTGCTTATCTTTTCTTTTTTTCGGTCTGGAAGACATGTCCTTCACATAGAAAACCTGAGCCACATCATTGGCTAGGACGAATGGCTCGGTTTTGTACGCAAGATTTTTGAGATCCACTGTAGTCATTCCGTACCGCTTGTCTATCTCTACCCCGCATGACAGGTTAACCCATTTGCACTGAAACAAAGGGATCTTAAAATAAGGTCCATAGTCAAGTTCCCATATCTGCTGTATGCAACCATAATATGTGTCCTTTGTTCCATCATCGTTTGTTGCATCAAAGCGGACACCACTGTTATGGTTAGTGCTCTTTTTGTCTTGGGTTTCCGTGTAAAATGTATTCCCATTTATCTCGTACCCTTGGAAAGTCAATATAGTCGAAGATGGTGTCTTGGCCAACAAGTATAGCTCTTGTCCAACAGTGTTGTCATTAATGAGATGTGTACGCAACCAACTGCCGAAAGTATCCACGTGTTTTTCTTTAATCCAGAAGTCAGTCTTCTCCGGGTATTCTGAGCGTAAAATATCCATGTGTTCCACGATATACGGAGCCACCAATCTGGAATTTTGTAGAACTGTGTAGTGTGCTTGAGTGAAAGAATGCCCGTCCATACTTCTTGTTGCTTTCTTTCCTAGCGTGCCTTTTCCACGCAGTCTCCCCTCATGGCGTGATTGAGGAACACCGATGGGCTTAAGATCTGGAAGAAAGTCAACACAGAACTCAATGACCTCCTCTGTTCCATAGCCCTTGGACATGCTTCCTTCTGGCCTAGCACGGTTATGAACGTATTTCTTTAAGACTCCCATGAACCTCTCAAAGGGGAACATGTTGTGTAGAAATACAGGACCGAGAATGGAAATCTCTTCGACTAGGTGAACTATGAGGTGCGTCATAATATTGAAGAAGGCCGGTGGAAAGACCAACTCAAAGCTGACAAGACATTGGACCACACCCGTCTGTAAACTTGGTAGAGTTGCTGGATCAATTACCTTCTGAGAAATTGCATTCAGGAATGCACATAGCTTGACAATGGGTACTCGAACGTTTTCCGGTAGAAGCCCCCTCAATGCAACAGGAAGTAATTGTGTCATAATCACGTGGCAGTCATGAGACTTCAGGTTTTGGAACTTTTTCTCTGCCATGTTTATTATTCCCTTTATATTCGACGAGTAGCCAGACGGGACCTTGATACTGCTCAGGACTTGAAAAAAGATCTCCTTCTCTTCTTTGGTAAGAGAGTAGCTGGAAGTACCTTGATACTTCTCTGAATTCAGGTTGTCTCTTCCGTGGTGCGTACTTTGCTGGTCCTGCCGTGCATCCGCTGTATCTTTCGTCTTCCCATACACGCCTAAGAAGTTTAGCAGGTTCACGCAAAGATTTTTCGTCACGTGCATCACGTCGATTGCAGAGCGAACCTCTAGGATTTCCCAATAGGGTAAATCCCAAAATATAGATTTCTTTTTCCACAAGGGTACGCGCTTGTTTGCGTCTTTCGGAACATTTAGACTGCCAGGACCCTTTCCAAATATTACTTCCAAATCCTTGACCATGCCATATACAACATCACCATCACGGCGTGTAGGCTTCGTCCGGATATCTGCCAAACCTTTGAAGTGCTTGCCTCCGTTTCTTACGTGATGCCCGGTTGGAAGAAACTGACGATGCCCCATGTACACAATCTTGTTACCTATATATGCACTGTCAGTCTTATCTAAACAGTGCGTGCATGCATTGTATCCCTTGTTCGACTGTCCTGAAATGTTACTAAGAGCAGGCCAATCATTGATGGTTACAAACAGCAACGCTCGTAGGGGAAATTCCTCTTGTTTGTACTCATCCCACACACGTACACCTTCGTCAGACCACAACTGTAAAAGTTCGTCAACTAATGGCCTCAGATACACATCAATGTCGTTGCCGGGTTGTTTCGGTCCTTGGATAAGCACTGGCATCATAATATACTTTTGCTTCATGCACAACCAAGGGGGAAGGTTATAGATACATAGAGTCACGGGCCAGGTGCTATGACTGCTGCTCTGCTCCCCAAACGGATTCAAGCCATCTGTACTTAGACCAAACCTTAAGTTCCTTGCGTCAGCTGCAAAATCCCCAAACGCACTGTCGATTTTTCTCCACTGAGACCCATCAGCGGGGTGTCTGAGCATCTCGTCTTCCTTACGGTCTTCTTTGTGCCATCGCAACAACTTGGCATGCTCTTTGTTTCGGAACAAACGTTTCAACCGTGGTATTATAGGAGCATACCACATCACCTTCGCGGGAACCCTCTTCCTGGGGCTCGGCTCGCCCTCAATATCACCTGGGTCATCTCGCGCGATCTTATACCGCAATGCACCGCATATCGGGCATGCATTCAAATTCTCGTACTTCTCACCGCGGTAGAGGATGCAGTCATTGATGCATGCATGTATCTTCTGCACCTCTAATCCTAGAGGGCAGACAATCTTCTTTGCTTCGTACGTGCTGTGGGGCATTTCATTATTCCTCGGAAGATTCTTCTTAAATATTTGTAGCAACTCTTGAAATGCCTTGTCAGATATTCCATTCTTTGCCTTCCACTGCAGCAATTCCAGGGTGGTACCTAGCTTTTTCTGGTCATCTTCACAATTTGGGTACAACGGTTTTTTGTGATCCTCTAACATGCGCTCCAGCTTCGACCACTCGTTTTCAGTTACGCAGTTCATCTGTTCATCACGAATGACCTGACGAAGATCATCATCGTCGGACTGATCAACAATGACCTCATGCTCTTCCCCCATTGTAGTATCACCGTGTTCATCAGAGAACACGGGATAGTTGTCATCATCCTCTTCTTCAGGGTTTTCCATTATAACCCCTCTTTCTCCGTGCTTGGTCCAACAAAAATAATTGGGCATGAAGCCTTGTCGCAACAAGTGGGAGTGTATGGTTCTTACGCTCGGGTAATTCCTGTTATTCCGACATTCATCACATGGACAAATCATAAAACCATTCTTCAGCTTGTTTAACTTAACCACATCGAGAAAACGATGCATGCCATCAATGAACTCGGGACAGCGTCGATCACCGTACATCCATTCTCGGCTCATCTACATTACATAAATATATCAAAAACCATTACACCAGCTAAATAATGAATAGAGATACGTGACCAAATTAATTTATACAAGTTCATCACATTAAAATCAAAGTAGAGTAGTGCCCAAATGTAATACATAGTTCTCACGAAACATACATCAATCGAAACTAACATACAACTATCTAAAGAATTTAAATCCAACAACAAATGCGATCAGAATCGCAACCAAGGTAACTATTGAACCAACAGCATAATGATACCAAGCCTCTTGACTAATGGCATATTTTCTAATCTTTTTAAGCTTGGCGCGCATTGCATCCATCTTCCTCTCGTGAGCAGTGACGACGTCGGCAAGCTCGACCCCGTGAGCATCAACGATGTCGGCAATCTTCAAGTCCAATTCCATCTTCTCTTCTAGGCATTGGAGACGAAGATCTTCACTTATCTTCAATTTTGCTCTCAAATCGTCGTTTTCTTTTTTAAAATACTCGACAATAGGGTCGGCCGGAATTTCCGGTTCAACTACCTCCTAAATAAAAATATATCTACGTCAAGTTGGTCGGCATGATTGTTATAAACACGAAACAAAATAAATAGTTAAAAAGATATACCACATCCGAATCATAGACCGGACGAGGGCCGAAGGGGACGGATATCAAAACCATGACACTATACATATATAAAAAAACATAAGAAAATTATACAAGAAATAATTATGCATTTAAATCATATAACTAACAATTTTTAAAAAAAAAAAAAAAAGAGGCTCACCGAGGTGGTGTCGGCGACGGAGCGGCGCGGGCGATCGACGGCGGTGAGGATCAGGGGACGGGACGACACTATATAAAACCATAAATTATATTTCAATTCGAGCTCAAAATGCATATAAAACAAATGAAATCCCTAATTTAGTCATTTCATCAAACACCTTGCAAGCACAACCAAAATCAAACTTGCTAAACTTGCACGAAAATGAGCTAAACTTGAAAAGCCGGAAGAGAAGATGAAGAAGTTGCTAACCCTTGTATAGGGTGCCACCAATCTTGACAAATGTTGGAGAAAAAATGGGTGACCTAGAGCTTGGGAGGGCTTGGGAGAGAGGAAAAATGGGGTTGGGGTCGAGTTGCTCCAAAATGGAGCTGGCTCGGCCGGGTGGAAGATATTGGCAGTCCCTTTAGTACCGGCCACTGACCGTGGCCTGCGGGGCTACACCCTTTTAGTACCGGTTGGTATTAACAACCGGTACTAAAAGGTGTCCTTTAGTACCGGTTGGTCAAGGTCCTCGCCGCGGGGCCTTAGCTGGCGCCCAAGCACAACCGGTGCTAATGCCCCTTAGTACCGGTTTTTGTGGCAACTGGTACTAAAGGGACGCACCAATGCCTCTGTTTCTACTAGTGATCGCCTCCCGTGATCAAAGGCTGGAAGAAAGAACTTGCAATTGTTGTTTACGGCAGCGACGTCCGAATGCACAGGTTATTCTAACATACCCTTGCATTTGACCGATCCTTGATTAACGTCTGTCGTTCATCTATAGAGGATGTCTTACTCATCAGTTTCGTCGCAGGGCTTTGTTTCTACCACCGGGATATGATACCTCTCCATCTTGTTCTCCATCTTCAAGTTAAGCTGTTTTGGCAAGCAGTTTATGTTTCTTGTTTTTGAAACAGAACAGTAGACGATGGTTTGACATAGTCCGGCTTTCAGTTTCGAATTCGGCGAGCACACTTTTAACGTTGAGAGGTGACAGTCAAAAACGTGCCTCAGGGATAGAATGCTAGCTCTTCGGCACATCAGCGTCGCCCATTTTTCTCTCGCGCGACCCTCCATGAGATGCTTCCATGCTGACCTTTACGTTGGATTTCTCAAGGAGGCGCACGTGTACATGCTGAAACATTCAGGCTATTACCAAGTTTTGCTGAATCAGTTTTCCGTTGCAGGAGTGCTGACGTGGACACGTAATTTTGCAGAAAACCCCCTGTATTTTGGGATATTTCGCAAAACCCCCAAATTTTGGTCCAATTACAGGGAGTTTTCTGCAAAATGTCCAAAAATACAGGTTTTTTTTTTGCAAAATTACCAACGGAAAACGGACTGACATGTGGGGTTTGTGACCTGCGTGCACCAAAAGTCCAGTTGTGTGACCAAAAAATTCCGTTTTCCAGTTGTGTGACTTAAGTGCACATAGCGGACGAGTTGTGTGACCGCCAGTGCCATTTACTCCTCTGGTAGCCTTGCCCGGTCGGTCAGATTCTTCGACTGACGGAGGGATCACACGTACGGTTTGGTTGATCTTGTGAGAAAAGTTGAAATTATGGGTTGCTTCTTTTGTTTACCTTTTTGTAGGAACTCTTTCTGTTTACATGTTGCGTTGCGAATCACAGATTTGCAGATTGACCGATAGGACTACAAAGATAATAAGGTTAAGACGGCAAAGAGTTAAAGAGGTTTGGTTTGTGCAGCTCATAGACTTTTATCTTCTCTTCTTACTCCACCAAAAAAAAGTATGTTAGGATACGGAAATTTGGCTCGAGGAGTATATGCTCCCATTTACTAAAACACATTTTAAAATTTCGATTTTTTTCTGGTGTATACCCCACCTCCTTCAGAGGACATTTTTGTTGTACTTGAAGAACTCAAAAACAAGCAGTGAGTTCCGAAACTGACATTTTCGAAAATGCATCAAACAGATACATACCGATTACTTGGTATCACAAATGAGCCAGAAGATGATGGCATATGGGAAACGTGAGCCATGTCGAGGAGAACGGCTCTAGTAATTCACCAGGGGTAAGTGAACTATCGGTAAATTGCTTCCATGGAGAAAATGAAGCATCATCTCCACTTGGTGCCCGCTGAGTAGAACAGATTGTTTGTTAAAAAGGAACATTTCATTTGTTAAAAAAAAACAGTAGCAGAGATTGGTTTGACAATTATGAATATGGCAAGGCACCAAGTGGGATCACTGAAGTTTGTTCAAGGGTAACAGGGAAGTATTGGAAGAAAGGGTCTTTTGCTAGCCTTTGGGGATCATCATATGGTGATGATCATAAGAAAGTGGAAGCTGAGATGTTGAATGCTGGCAGGATGTCCGATGTCATTGAATCTCATGATCTAAAGAATGTAGAATCGTGCAAACAATTCGTTAAGTGTAGGACAATTGAAAGGGCAATGTCCCTAATTATATTTTGGTAAAGATAACACTCGAATTAGAGGGGACTAATGTCACCTCTGAAGTATATACTCAGGTTCTAGTCCACGTGTGTTCACGATGGATGATAGATGGAGGCCCCTCATTCTCATATGAACAAGTGCTGGTGGGTTTGCTTTGATTTGTCTCTTTTGTATCTTTGAGCCAATAGAAACACCGCACTATTAAGAGGGGAATTCTCAATTATCTTGTTGGGGTTGAGCTAAGAAGCCTTTTTACTCTTCCTAGCACCCCACCTTATTGAGTTTGAGGAAAAGTTTTTTGGACAATTCAGTTTTGAAGTTTTATAGAGTTTGGTTTTAATTTTGACATCATACATATTAAAATGAGTGAATATAAGTAAAAAAAAAGTTTAGATACATTGAATTAAGAAGACACCACAATGCCTTATAATAGTACAGTTCTATTAGTGAACGGAGTGAGTAGCTTTTTTCTACATTGATATGTATCTACATGTATTTAGACATGTTTTAGTGTCCATGTTTATTCATTTTAATCCGCAGTTAGTCAACATGTAAAACACTTAAAATATCTTATATTTAGAAAACGGAGAGAGTAGCTAGCTAGCACCGGTTTGCGGAGAGGTTATTCTACTTTCATAACTTGATTATTGTTTGCGATGACGTACGGGCGCAGATGATTAGCATGGCTTTTAAGCAGACACACCCGTTGGCTATCTAGTAATTTCATATTATACCACATGCTCACAGTTATACCGTTATGAGTGTGTAGTAGCAAAATGATGACAAAAGGCACGAGCTGTCACGCTCACACCTGTCTACCAATCTTTTAGAGGAAAGAAAAAGGTGTGTAATGCGATTAGTAGCCGTAACCAATGAGTTTCTAAAAAAACAGCTCTAATAATAAAAGCGGTACAAAGGCTTCTTATGGTATGTCATTGAAAATTGTATCTAAATTTTGGAAAATCTGTTTTACCTCGTAGGTGTAGAGATGCACTCACTATTTAAAAACTGCATTTTAAAATAAAAAATCAACATAGGATCGGTCATATTTGGCACGATATGATGTCCTTCCAAATATCATAGCACACATGGTTAAATTACATGCAAACATTTTATGTATGCACAAAAAGTTTGGCAGAAAAAACATTTTATGTGGCCTATAAAAAAATACAAATTCCGGTGTTCCAAAATGATTTTTCATGAGACATATTTTTGTTTTTTTTATACAAGACACAAAAATCTTTTTTTGTGAAACTCTTAGTGTCGATATAAAATGCCTGGATATACCACCGAATTTTTGTTTGAAAGTTTTTGACATTTTGTAATGCATTTAATTTTTTTATATAATGGGTGCATCTAGACCTATGAGCTAAAACATCACTTCCCTAAATTTTTAGTAAATTACCACCAGTGCCACCCGTAAGTTAGGTACCAAGAGAGTCTTGTAGTTCTGTTGGATCGAACCTGTATTTCTTTGCATTGGAGCCTACGAGTGCATCGAACGCGATACATATATGAATGCACTCCTTTTCAGTTGTCCTTGGTCGAGGTTTCATCGTCCACGACCTCACAGTCGAAAACACGACCGAAGCCGCCAAAGGGTGTCACTCATGTCCGAGTCGGACTGATTCATTTGTGTTATCGTGTATTGCTGCATCGTCGAAGGGACTGTTGGATGCCAGATTCCACGATACATAAATTTTTCAACAATACATATACGTGGATACGTTTATATATATATATATATATATAAATAATATGTATCGAAGAAATATTATTCAGTTGCCGCAACTTTCATATGAAGCTGTCGAACATATGATCGGTCATATTTGGACACGATATGATGTCCTTCCTAGATATCTTAAACATACATGGTTAAACTACAACAATGCAAGTGAGGGGGCAGTGCCCCCCCCCCCCCCCCCTCCCTCCCTCCCTCAATATACTACACTTGACGACTCTCCTTTCTTACGCATCTCCTATATTTAGCACTGCTAAATTATGGAAAAGGAAAATTACAAAAATCTTCTTGTATTTCACCACACGCCATGCCATATATTATTGGCAGGCAACAGTCGATAGCTTGGATTATCTTTCGTGGCTTTAGGCAGACGATGCACTCTCCGGCTGTCTAGTATTATCTTTCGTGCCCATGAGGCCATGACTATATATATATGGTAGCTCAATGATAGACAATATGCAGGACTCTATCACGATAACTTAACAAGATCGATATTACAAGCACCATAATGTAATATACATTAAAATGGTACATAGGGTAGCATAGATCTGTCTCAAACGAAATTATAGAAGAGTAGAGGTAGCATTTTTTGAGACTAACCCAAATACAGTACAGTAGAAAGGCCATGTTCCTGCCTAGTCTAACAGGATAGCAGGTTCTACAAACTTGTAAAGTACTAAAGGTGGTGTCCCAAGCATATGCTACATATCATTAGGTCCATAGAGGGGCATAATTTAGAAACAAACCATAAAATGGTCACACAAAGGAGCACGCATCGACATCAACATGGATCCACAAAGCACATGCAACTTTGAAAAGTGTGGAGCAAAGAGTTCACATCAGCATGATGAAGGAGAAAACTGAAGTAAAGAACAATGCGTTAGATGATGAAGGAATTACCTTAATAGAGATAGAGAATAACTTCTTCGCAGATTGATCCAAATCCGGGGGGTGGGGGCTGGGGGGGGGGGGGGGGGGGGGGGGGAGGGGCAATGGCCCCCTCGCTTACACTAAGGTTCGCCTATGCACCCAATACGGCATGTTTAAGTAACATGGCTACATGCCATACAAAAAATACAAACAACTGATATACGGAAACTGGAAAACCATATTAGAATCATAATAGCTCATCCATCTTGTTCCCACACTTCCAGTGTCCTCGGACCGGCGGCAATCACGATGCGCCTTTTCTTCATCGTCGAGTACCTAAAGGTTTTTTCTATGGTCTTCAAACATGTGACCAAAAGGACGACATTTTTCTTGGGGCACAAGATTCTCGATTTTTTTTGGAGGCTTCCCATCTTCCGCGGCAACACTTGCAAACCAGACCACAATTTACGGCCAAAACATAAGTCATTTTTCTATTTCTAGGTACACCACATCATAACCGATGTAATCATGTTTTTTGTGGAGTTTTTCTCATTACTTACCCACGGTCTAGATACAGATAACTACAAAAATCAGAGCAACCCAACATAGCACTTAGCTCACCCCAAACCAACTCAACAAAATCACGTTCGAACAACAAGTACATGCACCACTCATCTTCACTACAGAACAAATATGTCGGATTATGAACGTGTTGTCTCTTTCCAAGGTTATCTCTTGTTATAGAACTTTATTATGCGAAACCAGCCACATAAAACTTGGACCCCAGAGGGTACATTGATCTTCCAAATTAAGGTATAAACACAGGAGTAATAATCCCACTAAAATCCAGCGCTTCGTATGAAGATCGTGTCCTATAAATACCAGAACTACACAATTCCCACACCATCATGTCCAGATCCTCACTACTCATCAGTCAGGGCAGCAACATATTGTTGAAGAGTACGTCATCCATTTAACATGAGTTCATCGCGAGAACACCTCCTAAAGGATAGTTTAAGTACCCATTTTGACGTGCGTGTACGTACGTACCATAGGATCAAATATATGACCATCTATATATAGACGTGCGTACAGACTACAGAGGTGTGCAAGTGAGAGTACATATGGGATGTACTACCTACTCCTTAATTTCTATAAGGAGCTCTCCTGCTAGCTTTACATATTTCACGTCGCCGTCCACTCAAGACTATTTTTAGCACCGCTCAAAGAGGAAAATAAAATTCAATAAAAGACACTCCTAACATTTGATCAACGCACGCTACGTGGTTATTATCATTGGCAGCTATACACAGCTTGGAAGACGGTCAAAAATACCCACTAAAAGCCAGCATGCAGCAGAACGACGGCACGAGCCAGAGCAAGGCCTGGATTATTGGTTGCCATGACGTACGGGTGTGGATGATTAGGATGGCTTTTAAGCAGGCCAGCCCTTCGATTATCTCGTATTATGCCCCCTGCTCACAGTTATGCATACGTGTGTGGTAAATGATATGTAACGCTATGGGTATGCAACTGCGCATACAACTTGCTACGAACGGATACCCGCACGAGGCTGAAAATGACCTGCACAATGGACATTCAGGATGGGAACGGGTCAACCCGTGGCTGGCTCCGAGGCCGGGTTGACCCATTGACTTACAATATCTGGTACGAGTGGACCATCGTGGGTCGACCATCGTGTACCAAGATGTCTAGTCCAAGGATGGATAACAACACCGATGATGATACACATATTGAATTTGATGCCATTTCCTAGCTAGAAAACGTAAAAAATCAAACAATATTTTTTATCCAAAAATAGATGACGTGATCGTAGGAATTTGCATATTTTTTTATTGAAGTATTTTTAATGGACAAATCACTTCAAAGATGATCACGGTTGGCAAATGTTTGGTAACCACATCCTCAATTTGTGAAAGTCGACAAGCCTCGCGACACGGTTGCTAAGCTTAGTTTGCGCTGCGTCGTGGCTTTTTACAGCTTAATCACGAAAGCAAGCAGCTAAACACGGATCAGACAAACAAACACAATTTAGAAAACGATATAATCAACGAGATTATTATAATCCGTTGATCTCTATATATAGTACGACAGGAGTTACAATTACATTACATGAACAATACGGTACAGACACCGTATCCGATTCTAATATCGGACTCTCGGCTTGCACAATACAAATGACAATGCAAATACCTCTCTTCCGACCAACAAGGTTTAAATAGACGCAATGTACAAGGCGATACTGACATCACGACACACACACTTTTCACCGAAAGAAGGAAACAAATACAAAATCCCCGGGAAGAAAAAAGCAATGAAGGTAGATGAGAGGACGATTTGGTTTGGTCTAGTCTACTATAGGTGCACCAACACGGCTTTATCTTCTAACCGAGATCACTAGTCTAATAAAACTCCCAGCTCTTGGCAAAGTTTAATTAAACTGGTGTGCTAGAGTAGGTTAAAAAAAGCTAGTGCATGCACATGGCAAACGCTAATGACAAAT
The DNA here is from genome assembly GCA_947311845.1 of Poa pratensis. Classification (NCBI taxonomy): domain Eukaryota; kingdom Viridiplantae; phylum Streptophyta; class Magnoliopsida; order Poales; family Poaceae; genus Poa; species Poa pratensis. Next base: position 23,592,245 of record CAMZMU010000055.1, read on the forward strand.
ACAATGCTCGTCAAATAGCAATCATTAATTAAGATTGATCGGAAAGTTCATTAGGAAAAAATATTACTCCACAGAGTGGAGTCCAGCACCATTCCATTTTTAGGGATCACAAATGGTCGTAGGTACCAGTCTTACAATAGCCACCCACTTTGATCGCCTCCCGTGATCAAAGGCTGGAAGAAAGAACTTGCAATTGTTGTTTACGGCAGGGACGTCCGAATGCACAGGTTATTCTAACATACCCTTGCATTTGACCGATCCTTGATTAACGTCTGTCGTTCATCTATAGAGGATGTCTTACTCATCAGTTTCGTCGCAGGGCATTGTTTCTACCACCGGAATATGGTACCATAGTTGCCAAGTTTCCGGTACGGCCGGGACGAGAAACGAAAACGGGGAACGAGGATCGTGCCTGCCAAAAAAGTGGGAACGGCCAGGGTATACATCGTTGGAACGTACGGTACGGTAGTCGAGACGTGAATCGTATGATTTGGGTAGGACGAATCCGGAACGATTCTATCGATCTAGACAACTGGGCCGCGTCTAGCAATATCCCATGTTAATAAAAGGCCCATTCAATGCCATTGCCTGTCCACATAGCCCACATCCCACCCCTTCTTCTTCCTCTGTACCAATCCAGCGACAGTTACGCCGCCGCTGCACGTCGTTTCCTAATCCTTCGTCCGACCGTCCGGGGACGTGTTTTGAACACCGAATCACATCGTACCGAACCTCGTCCCCGACTCCGAATCCGGGACGGCGATCCCGGTTCAGGGGACGTACCACCGTACCCGTTTCCGGCTACTATGTATGGTACCTCTCCATCTTGTTCTCCATCTTCAAGTTAAGCTGTTTTGGCAAGCAGTTTATGTTTCTTGTTTTCGAAACAGAACAGTAGATGGTTTGACATAGTCCGGCTTTCAGTTTCGAATTCGGCGAGCACACTTTTAACGTTGAGAGGTGACAGTCAAAACATGCTTCAGGGATAGAATGCTTCAGTAGATGGTTTGACATAGTCTTTCTTCCATGCTGACCTTTACGTTGGATTTCTCAAGGAGGCGCACGTGTACATGCTGAAACATTCAGGCTATTACCAAGTTTTGCTGAATCAGTTTCCTGTGAAGAAAATTCAAAAATCGATTACCTATGATACGTTCAGACTCTCCCTCCAGGAGCAGCAGCATCAACTCTACCGATATGTGGACATCTCATTGAGTCGCGTGCGCGGGAGAACCAAATCATTTGATAAAGATTAGTCTTCTATAAACAACTCTGAATGTCCCGGTAGAGGCAACTCGCTGCAGGTGAGGCGACGCGCACGGTTAACCTAAACACGATCGTCTTGGTCGTCTGCAAATCTTGTTTTGTTAATATGGAACGACAATGTCACACTGAACCAACACCGGAGGCGCACGTGTATATGCTCAGAAGAAGTCGTCGGGAAGGATTACGTACCGTACCGATTCTACTTTTGTTGTGTAAACGAAAGGGCACTGGTGGAATCTCTGGTAGCCTTGCCCGGTCGGTCAGATTCTTCGACTGACGGAGGGATCACACGTACGGTTTGGTTGATCTTGTGAGAAAAGTTAAAATTATGGGTTGCTCCTTTTGTTTACCTTTTTGTAGGAACTCTTTCTGTTTACATGTTGCGTTGCGAATCACAGATTTGCAGATTGACCGATAGGACTATAAAAATAATAAGGTCAAGACGGCAAAGAGTTAAAAAGGTTTGGTTTGTGCAACTCAAACGCTTTTATCTTCTCTTCTTACTCCACCAAAAAAAGTATGTTAGGATACAGAAATTTGGCTCGAGGAGTATCACTAGTGGAAAACGGGACAGCAGTCCCGGTTCCAGAGGCTCTCTAGTCCCGGTTAGGCAACCGGGACTAACAAAGCGGGACTAAATCCCCCACCTTTTTAGTCCCGGTTGCTTACGAACCGGGACTAGAGGCCCACCCACGTGGCCACGGCGCAGACCGCGCGGGCTCGGAACGTTTAGTCTCGGTTCGTAACACGAACCGGGACTAGTGTGTTTACGTTTTTTTTTTCTATTTCGATTAATTTTCTGGGTTTAGAGTTTATGAGGGGTTTAGGGGTTTCGGATGGTTTCCATCGTACATGGATCACGTCGATGCGCCAAAAACACGAAGATGAAGTTGATGCATATATATTTAACACATACAAATTACATGAAGATCACGTTGATGACACAAACAAATTAAGTAGTACATGAATATCAAGTTTCCCGGTTCCAGGTACTTAATTACATGCAGATCAGTATTACAAGGAGGCATACTAATTTGTATTATAGTAGTACTCTCCTGTATCAGTTATGACCTCCGCAAGGTAAAATTCCGCCAATTCCTCCGCAATTGCTTTGAAGCGGGCCTCTAATGGTAGCTTGCTGCGTTTTCTTGCCAACTTTAAAAGAATAAGATCAAAATAAATACATGAGTTGTGTGTGTATACATATATATATATATATATATATATATATATATATATATATATCAAATGAATGAAACTCAGCACAACTGATGGTAAAACAATAACGCTGTGAATAATGTTTACGTACTTCTTTACTTCTTTTGCCCTCGAATTTCTCGCAGGTCAGAACGTGTATGTACTCGCAAACGAAGTATCCACATAAATCAGTTCCCTGTGGCTGTTCCGCGCAAGACTATACAAGAATAGAATTCAATCAAATAATAATCAAGTATGATAATGGTGCGTGGATCTAGGTAGTACTACTTACATTGTTCAGACGCCATATCAGCTTGTCTTTCCATTGACCGGGTTCTTCCTTGATGAACTCTTTCTAAACGCTGTCCGACAAATAAAATTAACAAAGGAGTTATTAATGACTTGTTATAAGGAAATAAACGAAAGAGCCGATAAGAAATGAAATTACTTTTCGAGCATTGTAAAACATGTCTTGTATTCTTTTGGACTTTTCCTTAATGAGTCAAGGACATGAATTTCTCCATCGCGAATTTTAATGACGAGAAGAATATAATGGAACCTGCACACGTTTATATACACAGTCATGCATAACTCATCAGTTAAACTTAAAATCGGGTGAGCAAAATATAATGTGTAGAAGAGACAGTAACACTCACTTCATGTTGTAAGTCCAAAATATAGTCTTTTTGTCACGGTGTTGCTTGAAATACCTTAGCAAATCCCCCGGTGTGTCCTTGTTATATAAGGGATCTTCTATGGTGACTTGATGAAGTTTATCCGGGTCAATGAACCCAAAGTTCTTATTTTTTTGCCTTTTCAATTCGAGCATCTTCATTCTGCAAAATATAGCGCACAAAAGATTATAGTGAGGATAATTACAGACAATGAACGAGCTGAGGTAAAGACTTAAATTACAGAAATAAATCACTTACAGACAATAGGAACTGAGGATAGATTTGTCGAGGGCCCGGATATTGTATAACTGAAAAAGTTCGCTAAACTCAATGGACACAGCGTATTCTTGGCAGTAGTGCCCTTCCTTAACTCCCACCATGAGACTGATATTCCCCGATTTTGCGGCTGTCTTGTACCAGGTATGCAACGCACGCATTTTTGTTGATAACCTGCCGTCGACCAAATTTTCTCCGGGAACATATTGTTTTGCTAGATCAGCGACGGCGTAATCGGTTGACGAACCTATTTGTTGTGGAGTACATTGCACGGCCGCGGCAATACGATGTATTTCTTGTTCGTCAAACACCTTGAGCGGGGGACCGATTGTGCATCTTGTTATCCGAGCTGGGGAACTTGTTTACCTTTTTTCGGTGGCGGGAGCTCCATCAGAGCGTCATATGACTGGTCAATAGAACGCTCATATTCTGATGGCGGCGCTGGTGGAGAGTTATATAGGTTATCGATGGTAAGTGCCAGGCGCTCCGGAGATATTGCAGCGGTAAATTTTGGCTCGGGCACTTTCGGTGCAAAGAATGCTGTATTATAGGCCTTCACGGCGGCGGCGTTTTCCTCGACAGTTTTATCACAAGGTAACTTCTCAGGAGGCGGCGGTGTTTTCTGCTTTCTAGGTCCCCTCCTAATCGGCGAACCGACCTTGCGCTTCCTCGGGAGAAACTTAACGGGCAATTCCTCACGCGGCGGAGATCGAGATGGACTCGCGCTCATGACGTCCCTGTCTAGGAGTTCCGGGCTTTGCTGATGAGGTGGACTGCTACAAGGAGGAGTCGATGGCCTTGACAAGAAGATATATTTCTTGTTCCACAGGTGAAAGTGCATGTGTTGCCCCATGCGTGGTTTTGGTAATTAATGACAATCCTTATGGACTAATGTTTGTATTGAGATATACTTGTAGATCTTGTCCATAGGAAATGATTGGAGCTCATGTGTTGGACTCTAGAAGATGACATGATGACCAATGCTCTATTCAAGGGTTTATATGAAGAAAGGTCATGTGTAGAGTTGAGCTTATTGCAAGTATGGCTTGGAAAAGAAGATTGAATGAACAATCATATTTAACCCCAAGCCATCATACATATCAAGAGAAGTAGATGAAGCGCAAGCTCAATATGGTACATCTCGAAGATATCATTTGATTGAAGCTTGCAAAGGAGACATGAAGACAGAGCTTAGCGAGGCCCTCCCATAATGGAGTATGGGGGAGCATTTGGAGAAGTCTTCATCAAGCATGTGCTAGCAAGCACAATCAAGAAAGGTGTTCCAACTTGAGAGAGTCAAGATCGTCATCATCGAGCTCAAGTGGAATGCGCAAGGCAAAGGTATGATCTAGATAGGTTTTCTATTTTACCGGTCTCATGTTGTTAGTGGGAGACGGGTTTTAGGATAGACGGCGTACTATCAAGAGGGGTTCCCAAGTGAGTAACTTGATCGCATCTTTGTGGAGAGCTCATACCTTTGCATACCTGGCATTTGATCTTTCTTGGTTCTTATGTGGTTATTCTCCTTGTTGGGTTTTGTTGCTTGTCGTGATCTTCATGACAAGCCCAAGTTCTTCGAAAACGGATTTCTTATGGAAAACTTGTTGCGTTTTCGTGTTGGAAATATTATCGGTCCACCTTCGAGATAGGGTCCACACCTCTCCATGTGTGGTATCCCCTCTATATTTGTTAGCCTTAATATTTGTGGCAAAGCTCTCGTCGTTATCTTTACAACCTCGTTGGTTTCATCTCATTTGGAGTTCGAACGAGAGAGTTATCGCTTTTCAGGGTTTGCTGTTTTGTTGCTGCTGTTCAGGCCGGAGTTTCCGGTCCCCAGGACCGGAGTCTCCGGACTCAGGTTTTATTCTGGCCAGAAGTTCCGGGTTGGCCCGGAAGTTCCGGCCCAAGGGCGGAAGTTCCGGCCTAAAACTTCCGGCCGACTTTTTTCGAAGGAAAAGGGTTCTGTGGTAGGCCGGAGATTTGCCGGAGGTTTTCCCGGAAGTTCTGGCTTGCCGGAACTTCCGGCCTAAGTGAAAACTGTGTCAAACTGAGGGCAACGGCTAGAATTTCTGGAGGGGTATAAATACCCCTCCACCTACCTCTATCTGAGTAGCTCGCCCAGAATTTCTCTCTCCTCCATTGTTGCAAGCTCATTTCTTTGATATCTCCCAATCCCTCCACCCAAACTCTTGATCTTTGGAGGATTGAAGGAGAAGACCTAGATCTACATTTCCACCAAACCATATCTCCTCTAAGTGAGGGGAACCCTTTCGATCTAGGTCTTGGAGTTCCATTTGTTGTGTTCTTCTTTGTTCTTCCTCTCTTCTCCCCCATAAGCATTAGTTGCTTGTGGTGGGATTCGAGAGTGAAGGATTTGAGCACTTGTGCTCTTGCCTTTTTGCATTTGGTGCATCGGTGTGCTCTCCACGAGGATTCGTGGAAGTTGAAAGCTTGAAGAACTTGTTACTCTTGGGTCCTTGGACCCTAGACGCCTTTGTGGGGGTTGGACCCTTGTGTGGTCACTTGAAGCCGTTCGGGAGCCCCCAATCCCTTTGTGGGTTGTGCCTCGGATTGTTGTTGAAAGGCTCCGGATTCCGACTCGAAGGAATACCGATAGTGGAAGGTGAACTAAACCTTTGTGGTGCGGTTCATCGGAGAAGAGGGTGAAACCGTTGTGGTTGTTGAACCGTTGTGTCGGTTCACACCTCTCCAATGAGACGTACTCCCTTTCAAGGAGAAACTCGGGAATACATCTTCGTCTCCGCGTGCTTCGATTATTTCTATACCCGAGCTTTTTACTTATGCACTTTACATTGTGATAGCCTTCGTGCTTGAAGTATTCTATATTGCTATCACCTTGTTGCTTGTCTTGCTTAGCATAAGTTGTTGGTGCACATAGGTGAGCCTAGTTTATTTAGGTTGTTGGCTTGTTAATTTAAACACCTAGTTTTATTCCGCAATTAGCATGCATAAACCGGAAAAGTTTTAATCGCCTATTCACCCCCCTCTAGGCGACATCCTTGTCCTTTCAACAGGGCAAAACCACGCTTGACTTCTCGCAATGTCGCCTCACCGTCACTCCCAGGAATCTCAAGAGACAATGTTTCAAATCCCGACATAATTTCATCCACCCCGACACGAGCATAGCTAGCTGGAATGTCACCATTATGGTAGCTTGCTTCGGGTTCATTTGGTATAGCATAGCCGACTGCCACCTTCATGGATATGTTCCTCATTGGCGTATGTAGCTCACAATCTGTCCTCTCCGTGACATCATCCACGGCGTAGTGAGCATCGAATTGTAGTTGCGTGGAAACCACACTGCTTCTAAGCTGAGATCGGTCGGCATTGGCTTGAGGATCTTCTAGCTGCTGCTGAGACGGCCTTTGCTGAGTAAGTGACTCCATGAGCTGCTGCACCTTGAGTGTCAATTCCGATAACCGGTCTTCACCCTTCTTCTTCTTTCTTGCACGGCTTCTACAACTGTTAGCGCACTCCGGAAACCCAGTCTTCACGGTGACACCGCCGGGACAGCCTCGTAATCGTCCAACGAGTTCAGGATTACCCAGGGCCCGTGTCAGCTCGTCGTCCTCTCTATCGGGTTTGTACACACCCCGGCGAGCTTCATCTATTGCAAGTATAAGGTTCGGGACGATTGTTTCTACTTTTTTCTTCCATCTTCCGTGTGCAACAATCAGCCCTGTTTCCTCGTCCAACAGTGCACCATGCACGAAATCCAGAATTTGGACCTCTCGGGACAGTCCATTGTCTGTGGAGTGATCCCTTTAGCAAGCAGTCTATCTTCAGCGGCTAACCATGTAGGAATGGCGGACCTGTAGCCACATGTCCCCAACCTATGGTGGTATATCTTCTTCTTGGCATTTGCCTTATTTTTTACCGATCGGGCTACAGCCGTAGACGATTTCTTATATGCCTTAAACGCGGGCCAGTAATCTTGTATCTTCACTAGTGTTCCAGTTCCGGAATTTCCACTGAAATCTAGATCTTCTTTTTCATATTTTTTCCATATTGTTTTCTTCCAGTTCTGGAATTGTTCGGCCATCTTCGAGAGAGTCCACTGCTTGAGTTTCTCCTTCTTGATTTCAGAGACATCTTCCGGGAGGTTAAAATGTGACAAGAGTGTGTCATATACCATATCTTTTGTAATCTTGTGGACATAGCAGGGGTCATCGTCGTTTGCGGCCGCCGGCTTATGCCATTCTTGTATGGTGATCGGGTGCATGTCCCTAAGAATAGCTCCAGCTTGATTTATAAATTTACGGCGATTCTCTTTGGGTTCCAGCGGCTCGCCGTTAGCACCAATTACATAGATCGATAACTTTGGATCATCGCTCGTCATCCTTTTCATGCTGCCTCGAGGAGCTCCCTTTTTAGCAGATTTGCTCGATCCGGAGGGCTAAAAGAAAAATAATGCGTTAATAAGTGTAATACAAATCAATTAATGAATCTAGTGATCAACAAAATAGCCTTAATATATATACCTCGTCGGCTCTTCTTTCCTGGGACTCAATTCCCTCACCAGAGTCCATCAGAAATTGTGAGGTGAAATCCTCATCATCTTCTCCACCGGCATCGGTTCCACCGCCAACATCTTCTCCACCGGCATTGGTTCCACCGCTGACATCTTCTCCACCGGCATCTTCTCCATCGGGATCATATCTATTGGCATTCTCATATATCTCTCGCATAATTTCGTCTTCATTCTCCTCGTCTCGCACATAGTTAGGATCCATAGCTCAATGTTCCTGCAATCAATAAAATTTGCATCTATAAAATTGCTACACAAAAATTTGCTAAATTTTCTAACTTTGCTAACTTATCAAATTTGCAATCTATAAAATTTGCATCTATAAAATTGCATCTATAAATTTGCATCTATAAAATTGCTACTATAAAATTGCATCGATAAAATTGCATCTATAAATTTGCATCAATAAAATTGCTACTATAAAATTGCATCTATAAATTTGCATTTATAAAATTTCTACTATAAATTTGCATCTATACTGTTTTTGGACTCTTAATTAATGAACTTGTGATGTTCTTTAATTTTTATCCTTGTCATGGTATTGGAGTATTGTGTTTATACTTCACAGGAAAGCCAAGATATTTCATTTTGGGATTGTTTAAAATCATGTTTTCATGCTCTCAACTTGCTATGAAATATCCAGACAGAAAAACAGTTAAAAGATACCTTTTCTCTCTATTTAATTTTCCTATCTAGATTCCTTTTCTGGATGTATTTCTTGCTTGTCATCCATATTTGTGGTGAGTACTGATTTATAAAAACCATCTCACTCAAATTGGAATTTCCTAAGCTCTTGTTTGCATCTGTTGGAAATAGCTACTTGTTAACAGAAAACAGGACTTACAATTTTCACTAAGTCCTAAAACTGAATTTTCTGAAAACTGTCAGATTTGCCGAATTTGATTTGGTTCAAATTGGTGGTTCAAACATCTCTCACACTCACTCCTAGGACTAGTGCATTTGTGTGCACAGGTGCTGTGCCAGGACACGCACGCACGCACACGCACGACCAGCACGACGACGGCCAGCACGGCCACGGCCACGCCAGCATGGCCACGCCAGCACGGCGAGGCAGGGGAGGGGCAGGGGAGGCGGGAGGCAGGGGAGGCACCTACCTCTGGCGGCGGCGGCACGTCAGCGCGAGCCAGGGGAGGGGCATGGCGGCGGAGCGGCAGATCGACGACGCGGCGGAGCAGGGCTTCGCCATCGGGGGCGTCGACGGCGTCGAGGCGGAGAGCGAGCTTCGATTTGGGGAAGAATGCGAAAAAATTCGGCCGCGGCCACCCAAATTACCGCGAAACTGACCTTTAGTCGCGGTTCCAGCCACGAACCGCGACTAAAGGGTCAGTCGCGGTTCGTGGCTGGAACCGCGACTAAAGGTCGAATTTGGACCGCTCAAATTTGCGCGCCAGCCCACACCCTTAAGTCACGGTTCGTGGCTGGAACCGCGACTAAAGGTCTTTTTTCTGTTTTCTGTTTTCTTTTTTGTTTCCTTTTCTTTTTTCTGTTTTCTTTCCTATTTATTGATTTAATCGTCCAAATCAGCTCAAATTAGTCTCTAAAAAATTGTCAATCAACAACTTAATTATGTACATCTTTCATGATTTTTTTTTGTTCTGTCTACAAAATACTTCAGTTCATCGAGCTCAAATTCATTATTATTACACATGCTCCTTACATAAAGGTTTAATACATTCCATAGAATGCATTACATAAAAGGTTTAATACATTATTACGCATCACCAACATTATTCTACATAAACGGACTTGCTGGCTCGAAGACCGTAGGATTAGGGGGGACGGCGGGAGGAGCCAGCCCCGTTCGCGGCCGCCCGGTTCTCGCGCGCATGTTTGCGGCGGAGGGCAAGATCCATGGAGGATGAGTCTTTCAGCGCCCAATCCAGCTCGGAAGCCTCCTTCGCCTTGAGCTGGCAGGCAGTTCTGGCTCGCTGTACACGGTCGTCGTGGACGGACCGGAAGGAGGCTTCAAGGGCCTCCTGCATCTGCGGCCCGCCGCGCTCTTCCCCATGGTCGCTCCAGTCGAAGTCGTCATCGTCATCCTCCTCGTCGGGAGGGGCGGCGGCGACTGGTGGAGGTACGGCCGCGGATCCCCACGCCACCCCTGCGGCGTACGCATCCTCGTCGGGGTCAGGGACGTCGGACCACGCGGGCTCGTACGTCCTCCGCACCTCCTCCGGCACCGGAGCAGGAGGCCGGTAGCAGGGCATTCCTCTCCACGCCGGGCTCGTGGGCATACGGCGGGATAGGGGAGGACACGTGGCTAGGGCAGGGGCAGCGCTGGGGGAGGACACGTGACTGACACGAGTCGTGACCGCAAAGCCCGCCTTTAGTCCCGGTTGGTGTTACCAACCGGGACTAAAGAAGGGCATGGATCATGTGTTTCTTTCAAGCACTTGTGAGACGTTGGATCAGGGGTGTGTTTCTTTTGAGAGATTGTGAGCTGTTGGATCAGCACTATCACGACCACTTCGTGAGCCACTTGACCCGGTTGGTGTTACCAACCGGGACAAAAGAAGCACATGGACCCTATATATAGCCCCACTCTCGGACATGTTCAACACTCAGTGTCTACTCACTGTAGTTCATTTTGGTATACGAAGCATTCGGATTCCCTGCATACGTCCAATGGTGCATTTGATATGCGGGCACTCACGAGCCACCGTTGGGCTGTATGCAGGGGAAACCGTATGTTTTGTTCTCTTCAGTGTTTAGAGTTTTCATAATACAGTGACCCTATATATATCCCACCTCTCAGACATGTTTGGCACTCACTCTGTACTCATTGTAGTTCATTTCGTAAACAAAGCATTCGGACTCCCTGCATATGTCTGACGGTGCATTTGATATGCGGGCACTCACGAGCCACCGTCAGGCTGTATGCAGGGGAAACCGTGTATTTTGTTTCAACTTTCAGAACACAGTTAAATAAAAGGTTTAATACATTATTACACATCACCAACAACATCCCTATCTAGTGTTCACTTGTTCTTCGTGTGTGTCCCTTTCTTCTGATTGCGCCGTAACCATGGACAATCTTCTTCATTTAACTTGATGCTTGGGTCAGTGTTCACTTTGAAGGGCGGAATTTCATTAAACTTATCGTAATCTTCTGACATGTTTGTCTTGTCCTCCGCTCCACGATGTTTCTTTTACCTGAAAGAACTATGTGGCGCTTTGGCTCATCGTATGATGTATTCGCTTGCTTTTCTTTTCTTTTTTTTGGTAGGGTAGACATGTCCTTCACATAGAAAACCTGAGCCACTTCACTGGCTAGGACGAATGGTTCGTTCTCGTACTCAAGATTCTTGAGACCCACTGTAGTCATTCCGTACCGTGGGTCTACCTCTACCCCGCCTTCTAGGTTGAACCATTTGCACTTGAACAAAGGGACGTTAAAAGAAGGTCCATAGTCAAGTTCCCATATCTGCTCTATGTAACCATAATATGTTTCCTTTTGCCCATTGCAGTTTGTTGCATCAAAGTGGACACCACTGTTTTGGTTGGTGCTCTTTTTATCTTGGTCGACCATGTAAAATGTATTTCCATTTATCTCGTACCCTTGAAAAGTCAATATAGTCGAAGATGGCTGCTTGGCCAACAAGTATAGCTGTTCTCCAACATTGGTGTCATTAATGAGACGTCTTTGTAACCAACCGCCGAAAGTCTTCATGTGTTCTCCATCAATACAATCTTTTCCTGTGTATTTGAAACGTAAAATATTCCTGTGTTCCTCGATATACGGAGCCACCAAGCTGGAATTATGTAGAACTGTGTAGTGTGCTCGAGTGAAAGAATTCCCGTCTTGACATAGTGTTGCTTTTTTTCCTAGCGTGCCTTTTCCACGCAGTCTCCCCTCATGGCGCGATTGAGGAACACTGATGTCTACGTGTGCTTCTATTCTTGTAGACAGTGTTGGGCCTCCAAGAGCAGAGGTTTGTAGAACAGCAGCAAGTTTCCCTTAAGTGAATCACCCAAGGTTTATCGAACTCAGGGAGGTAGAGGTCAAAGATATCCCTCTCAAGCAACCCTGCAATTAAGATACAAGAAGTCTCTTGTGTCCCCAACACACCCAATACACTTGTCAGATGTATAGGTGCACTAGTTCGGCGAAGAGATAGTGAAATACAAGTAATATGGATGATTATAAGTAGTAACTGCAATCTGAAATAAAGATGGCAGCAAGCAAACATGTAGCAGAACTTGATGTAAACGGTGTTTCAATGCTTAGAAACAAGGCCTAGGGATCATACTTTCACTAGTGGACACTCTCAACAATGATCTCATAACTGAATAAGTAAAAGCTACTCTTAAACACTCTCTTGTTGGATAACAAACACCATTCATTGTGTAGGGCTACAAAAGCACACCTCAAGCCGGAGTAAACAAGCGCCACAACGTCATAAAGGAATCACACACGGTGCACACACTGTCACCTTTACACCGTGGAGAGTACCGGAGTTCATATTAAAGTAACCTATAGAGTGCATAATAGATAAAGAGTAACATCTACATATTCAACTAGATTAGCACAACTGAACACAAGTAAATACTACTCGGGATTATTCTCCTTCTTGATGAAGCAAGAGTACTATGCGTAGGGCTGCAAAAGCACACCTCAAAGTCTGAGTAAACAAACACCACAATTCCCAAGAATAAGCCATGATAAATATCTAAATTATTCATAGAGTCACACAAGTACCCACACTGTCACCTTGATACCGTGTTGTCACAATGACTCCAGAAACTAGACAAAATCACTTGAGTAGCATAAACATTATTAATGTATTCAGCGATACTAGCAATACACATGATCACATAAAGATCACACCATGGAGAGAGAGATGAACCACATAGCTACCGGTAGAGCCCTCAGCCTCGGGGGAGAACTACTCCCTCCTCATCATGGGAGTCAGCAGCGGCGATGAAGATGGCGGTGGTGTCGATGGAGATGACTCCGGGGGCAATTCCCCGTCCCGGCGGCGTGCCGGAACAGAGATTCTGTCCCCCGAAACTTGTCGTCGATGGCGGCGGCGCTGCGGAACTCTTCTGGAAAATGACTTTTTTTAGGGTTTTCGCGTCTGAGGCAATATATAGGCGAAGGGGCGATGTCGGTGGAGGCCGAGGGGCCCAACCACCTGTGGCGCGGCAGGGGGCCCACCCGCCGGGTGTGGTTTGGCCACCTCGGCGCCCTCCTTCGTCTCTCCTTCGGACTCCGTGACGGTGCTGGAAAAATAGGGACGTGGCCTTTTGTTTCGTGCAATTCCGAGAATATTCGCAGAAGTACTTTTCTGAAACCAAAAACAGCAGAAAACAGGGAACTGGCACTGTGGCATCTTGTTAATAGGTTAGTCCCAGAAAATGCATAAAAGTGATATGAAGTGTATATAAAACATGTAGCAATGGTATAATATAAGCATGGAACATCAGAAATTATGATACGTTGGAGACGTATCAAGCATCCCCAAGCTTAGTTCTACTCGTCCTCGAGTAGGTAAAACGATAACAACAAATAATTTCTGAGGAGACATGCTTTCACACAATCTTGATCAATATATTGCAAGGCTCATGTCATGAATGAAGTGACTCAAAGCAATGATCTATAGTTTGCTAACAAATAGATAAAGAGTAAACAATGAATCATATAAGCAAAAACTTTTCATGAATAGTACTTTCAAGACAAGCATCAAAAAGTTTTGCATAAGAGGTAACTCATAAAGCAATAGATTCAAAGTAAAAGGCATTGAAGCAACACAAAGGATGATTAAGTTTCAGCATTGCTTTCAACTTGTAACATGTATATCTCATGGATAGTTGTCAACATAAAGCAATATAACAAGTGCAATAAGTAAATATGTAAGAATCAATGCACACAAAGTTGACACAAGTGTTTGCTTCTAAGATAGAAAGGAGTAGGTAAACTGACTCAACATAAAGTAAAAGATAGGCCCTTCGCAGAGGGAAGCAGGGATTAAATCATGTGCTAGAGCTTTTTAAGTTTTCGAAAGCATATAGAGAGCACAAAATAAGTATTTGAGAGGTGTTTGTTGTTGTCAACGAATGGTAGTGGGCACTCTAACCCCCTTGTCAACCAGACTTTCAAGAGCGGCTCCCATGAAGGACGTTATCTCTACCAGCAAGGTAGATCATCCCTCTTCTCTTTTGTTTACACATGTATTTTAGTTTCTTTATAGATGACACTCCTCCCAACCTTTTGCTTACACAAGCCATGGCTAACCGAATCCTCGGGTGCCTTCCAACATTCACATACCATGGAGGAGTGTCTATTTGCAAATTAAGTTGCTTACTGATAAATCAGGGCAAAACATGTGAAGAGAATTATTAATGAAAGTTGTAATTAATTGGGGCTGGGCACCCCGTTGCCAGCTCTTTTTGCAAATTATTGGATAAGCGGATGTATATGCCACTAGTCCATTGGTGAAAGTCTGTCAGAAGTAAATGACAAGATTGAAAGATAAAACACCACATACTTCCTCATGAGCTATAAAACATTGACACAAATAAGGAGTAATAAAGTTTTGAATAGTTTAAAGGTAGCACATGAAATATTTACTTGGAATGGCAGGAAATACCACATAGTAGGTAGGTATGGTGGACACAAATGGCATGGGTTTTGGCTCAAGTTTTGGATGCACGAGAAGCATTCCCTCTCAGTACAGAGTTTAGGCTAGCAAGGTTGTTTGAAGCAAACACAAGTATAAACCGGTACAGCAAGAATCACATAAAAACATATTGCAAGTATTATAAGACTCTACACTGTCTTCCTTGTTGCTCAAACATTTTACCAGAAAATATCTAGACCTTAGAGAGAACAAATATGCATCCCAAGTCTCAACAAGCTCTACGGTAGTTCTCCACTACTAGGCTTTAACTACATGATGCAAGAGCTTAAACATGATCTACTTGAGAGCTCAAAACAATTGCAAAGTATCAAATCGAAACAAGACAATGATCTACAAGAATGCATATGTCTTTTCCAATACCAACTACTACATGTAGCATTTTCTTTCTTCCAAACAAACACCAATCAATTTATTTAAACATAAACTCTCCAAATGATAATATAATGCAGCAAGAGAGTATTTATAAACAAGTGCTAACAGCTCGAAGAGATGCATGAAAAACAGGAGCTAAAAGCACTGCAGTAGCTAGTTAAGAATACTCAACAAATATAAGTGAAGAACATGAGTATTCACATGAAAAAGCGGAGCGTGTCTCTCTCCCACACAAGGATTGCTAGGATCCGAATTTATTCAAACAAAAACAAAAATAAAAACACAGACGCTCCAAGTAAAGCGCATAAGATGTGAAAGAATTAAAATATAGTTTCACTAGAGATGACCTGATAAGTTGTTGATGAAGAAGGGGATGCCTTGGGCATCCCCAAGCTTAGACGCTTGAGTCTCTCTGAATATGGTTGGGATGAACCACGGGGGCATCCCCAAGCTTAGGCTTTTCACTCTTCTTGATCACATAATATCACCCTTCTCGCTTGATCCTTGAAAACTTCCTTCACACCAAACTCAAGACAGTTCTCATTAGAGGGTTAGTGCATAATCAAAAATTCTCATATTCTGTAATGATACAATCATCCCAAAGCTTCTGGACATTAGCTACAGCCACCAATGCTTTGTGGAGCAAAGAAATCCACACAAACATCGTAAAAGAGCGAATGCAAAACAAAAGGCAGAATCTGTCAAAAACAGAACAGTCTGGAATGACGAATTTTTTCGAGGCACTTAAGTTGCTCAGATGGATCTGGCCAAAATAATGAAAGTTGCGTACATATCTCAGGAATATGCGTGATTTTTCAGAATTTTTGAATTTTCTACAGGGAGAAAGCTCAAATCGTGACAGCTAAAAATCTGTCACTGCGCAGAAATCCAAATCTTGCATCAACTTTCAATATAGAACTTTACTTGGCACAACAATGCGATAAAATAAAGATACAAAGGAGTTGCTACAGAAGTAACAAAACTCCTTGACTCAAAGAAAAAAAAATAACAGAAAATAAAAACAATGGGTTGTCTCCCATAAGCGCTTTTCTTTAAAGCCTTTTAGCTAGGCATAGTGATTTTTATGATGCCCACATAAAGATGAGAGTTGAAACATAAAAGAGAGCATCAAGAAGCATATATAAAACATGTTTAAATCTAACACTCTTTCTATGCATAGGAGTCTTGTAAGAAAACAAGTCAATGAAGAACAAAGTGACTAGCATAGAAATGCAAAACAAGTGTAACTTCAAAAATTTCAACATAAAGAGAGAGACTTAATATTATTGTGATATATGAAATCGTGTCTCCCTCTCTCATAAGGACCAGTAGGTCTTAAAGTACCCAGCAAATAAAAGCAAATCAAGAGAAAGCTCAAAACTTCATCATAAAGAGAGGTTTTTAGTAACATGAAATTTCTATAACCATACTTTCCTCTCTCAAAATAATTTTCAGTGCATCATGAATAAACTCAACAATATAGCTATCACATAAAGCATTCTTATCATGATCCACATGCATAAAAGTATCATTACTCTCCACATAAGCATAATCAATTTTATTAGTAATAGTGAGAGTAAAACTATCACAACCATCATTGTATTCATCATAAATTGCAGGCATAGTATAATCATAATAAACTTTATCCTCCATAGTAGGTGGCACCAAAATACCACTATCATTATAATCATCATAAATTGGAGGCAAAGTATCATCAAAGAAAATTTTCTCCTCAAAACTTGGGGGACTAAAAATATCATATTCATCAAAACCAGCTTCCCCAAGCTTAGAGCTTTGCATAGCATTAGCAATAATGGTGTTCAAAGCATTTATAGTAATAACATTGCTACCATCATGCAAATAATTTTCCATAGGTTTTTTAATTTTCTCTTCAAAAGCATCATGTCCTAATTCAATATAAAGTTCATAAAGATCTCTAATTTTTTGTTGTTTTCCATTAAGCCTAACTAGTGAAAATAAAAACAAGAAACAAAAAGATATAATTGCAGAATCTAAAGGAAATAACTTCGAGCACTCACACACTAGCAACAATACTAGAAAATAGCTTAGTAGCCAGAGGATGTGAATACCTTTTACCTTACCTCCCCGGCAACGGCGCCAGAAAATAGCTTGATGTCTACGTGTGCTTCTATTCTTGTAGACAGTGTTGGGCCTCCAAGAGCAGAGGTTTGTAGAACAGCAGCAAGTTTCCCTTAAGTGAATCACCCAAGGTTTATCGAACTCAGGGAGGTAGAGGTCAAAGATATCCCTCTCAAGCAACCCTGCAATTAAGATACAAGAAGTCTCTTGTGTCCCCAACACACCCAATACACTTGTCAGATGTATAGGTGCACTAGTTCGGCGAAGAGATAGTGAAATACAAGTAATATGGATGATTATAAGTAGTAACTGCAATCTGAAATAAAGATGGCAGCAAGCAAACATGTAGCAGAACTTGTTGTAAACGGTGTTTCAATGCTTAGAAACAAGGCCTAGGGATCATACTTTCACTAGTGGACACTCTCAACAATGATCTCATAACTGAATAAGTAAAAGCTACTCTTAAACACTCTCTTGTTGGATAACAAACACCATTCATTGTGTAGGGCTACAAAAGCACACCTCAAGCCGGAGTAAACAAGCGCCACAACGTCATAAAGGAATCACACACGGTGCACACACTGTCACCTTTACACCGTGGAGAGTACCGGAGTTCATATTAAAGTAACCTATAGAGTGCATAATAGATAAAGAGTAACATCTACATATTCAACTAGATTAGCACAACTGAACACAAGTAAATACTGCTCGGGATTATTCTCCTTCTTGATGAACAAGAGTACTATGCGTAGGGCTGCAAAAGCACACCTCAAAGTCTGAGTAAACAAACACCACAGTTCCCAAGAATAAGCCATGATAAATATCTAAATTATTCATAGAGTCACACAAGTACCCACACTGTCACCTTGATACCGTGTTGTCACAACGACTCCAGAAACTAGACAAAATCACTTGAGTAGCATAAACATTATTAATGTATTCAGCGATACTAGCAATACACATGATCACATAAAGATCACACCATGGAGAGAGAGATGAACCACATAGCTACCGGTAGAGCCCTCAGCCTCGGGGGAGAACTACTCCCTCCTCATCATGGGAGTCAGCAGCGGCGATGAAGATGGCGGTGGTGTCGATGGAGATGACTCCGGGGGCAATTCCCCGTCCCGGCGGCGTGCCGGAACAGAGACTTCTGTCCCCCGAAACTTGTCGTCGATGGCGGCGGCGCTGCGGAACTCTTCTGGAAATATGACTTTTTTTAGGGTTTTCGCGTCTGAGGCAATATATAGGCGAAGGGGCGATGTCGGTGGAGGCTCGAGGGGCCCACACCACCTGTGGCGCGGCAGGGGGCCCACCGCGCCGGGTGTGGTTTGGCCACCTCGGCGCCCTCCTTCGTCTCTCCTTCGGACTCCGTGACGGTGCTGGAAAAATAGGGACGTGGCCTTTTGTTTCGTGCAATTCCGAGAATATTCGCAGAAGTACTTTTCTGAAACC
This sequence comes from Poa pratensis, assembly GCA_947311845.1. Classification (NCBI taxonomy): domain Eukaryota; kingdom Viridiplantae; phylum Streptophyta; class Magnoliopsida; order Poales; family Poaceae; genus Poa; species Poa pratensis. The sequence goes on from CAMZMU010000055.1 coordinate 23,610,796, forward strand.
AAAAACAGCAGAAAACAGGGAACTGGCACTGTGGCATCTTGTTAATAGGTTAGTCCCAGAAAATGCATAAAAGTGATATGAAGTGTATATAAAACATGTAGCAATGGTATAATATAAGCATGGAACATCAGAAATTATAGATACGTTGGAGACGTATCAAACACCAATCGGCTTTAGATCAGGAATAAATTCAACACAAAACTCAAAGACCTCTCCGTTCCATAGCCCTTGGAGATGCTTCCTTCTAACCTAGCATGGTTATGAACGTATTTCTTTAAGACTCCCATGAACCTCTCAAAGGGGAACATGTTGTGTAGAAATACAGGACCGAGAACGAGAATCTCTTCGACTTGGTGAACTATGAGGTGCGTCATAATATTGAAGAAGGTTGGTGGGAACACCAACTCGAAGCTGACAAGACATTGGACCACATCCTTCTGTAAACTTGGTAGAGTTAGTGGATTGATCACCTTCTGAGAAATTACATTGAGGAATGCACATAGCTTCACAATGGATACTCGAACATTTTCTGGTAGAAGCCCCCTCAATGCAACCGGAAGTAATTGTGTCACAATCACGTGGCAGTCATGAGACTTTAGGTTTTGAAATTTTAGCTCTGCCATGTTTATTATTCCCTTTATATTCGACGAGAAGCCAGATGGAACCTTCATACTGCGAAGACATAAAAAAATATTTTCTTCTCTTCTTTCGTAAGAGCATAGCTCGCAGGACCTTGATGATTCTCTGAATGAGCGTCGTCTCATTCCATCATACGTTGATGGGCCTGCCTTGCTTCCGGTGTATCTTTTGACTTCCCATACACGCCCAAGAAGCTTAGCAGGTTCAAGCAAAGATTTTTTGTCACATGTATCACGTCGATTGTAGAGTGAACCTCTAGCATTATCCAATAGGGCAGCTCCCAAAATATAGATTTCTTCGTCCACATGGGTACGTGGTTGAGAGCGTCATTCGGAACAGATAGACCGCCAGGACCCTTCCCAAAGATTACTTTTAAATCCTTGACCATATCATGTATAACAGAACTAGAAGGGCGGGTAGGCTTTGGCCGACGATCTGCCTCACCTTTGAAATATTTGCCTTTCTTTCATAAGGGATGGTTGGGTACAAGAAATCGACGATGGACCAGGTACACATTCTTGTTACCTAAATGTATACTTTCAGTCTCACCTAAACAGTGCATGCATGCATTGTATCTCTTGTTTGACTGTCCTGAAATGTTACTAAGAGCAGGCCAATCATTGATGGTTACAAACAACAGCGCTCGTAGGTCAAATTCCTCTTGTTTGTGCTCATCCCACACACGCACACCTTCTTCACGCCACAACTGTAAAAGTTCTTCAACCAATGGCCTCAGGTACACATCAATGTCGTTGCCAGGTTGCTTCGGGCCTTGGATGAGCACTGGCATCATAATTAACTTCCTCTTCATGCACAGCCAAGGAGGAAGGTTATAGATACATAGAGTCACAGGCCAAGTGCTATAGCTGGAGCTCTGCTCTCCAAAAGGATTAAAGTCATCTGTACTTAGACCAAATCTTAAGTTCCTTGCGTCATCTGAAAATGTCGGGAACTCTTTGTCGATTTTTCTCCACTAGGACCCATCAGCGGGGTGTCTCAACATCAAGTCTTTCTTACGGTCTCCTTTGTGCCATCGCAACAACTTGGCATGCTCTTTGTTTTGAAACAAACGTTTCAACCATGGTATTATAGGAGCATACCACATCACCTTGGCAGGAACCCTCTTCCTTAGACAACCGTGCTCGCCCTCAACATCACCAGGGTCATCTCGCCCAATCTTATACCGCAATGCACCGCATACAGGACAAGCATTCAAATTTTCGTACTCACCGCGGTAGAGGATGCAGTCATTAATGCATGCATGTATCTTCTGCACCTCTAATCCTAGAGGGCAGACCACCTTCTTTGCTTCGTACGTACTAGAGGGCAATTCGTTATCCTTTGGAAACATCTTCTTAAATATTTTCCGCAAATTTTCAAATCCCTTGTCAGAAGTACCATTCTCTGCCTTCCATTGTAGCAATTCCAGTGTGCTACCCAACTTTTCTGGCCATTTTCGCAATTTGGATACAGCAATTTGGTGTGATCAGCTAACATGCGCTCCAACTTCAACCTCTCGTTTTCACTTCCATAGTCCATTTGTGCATCACGAATGGCCCGACGAAGATCATCGTCGGGTTCATCAACAATGGGATCTTCTTCAACTTCGTCTTCCTATCACCGTGTTCATCGAACATAGGATAGTTGTCATTATCCTCTTCATCTTCATTATCTTCCATTATAACCCCTCTTTCTCCGTGCTTGGTTCAACAATAATAACCAGGCATGAAACCATTCTGCAAGAGGTGGACGTGAAGGACTTTTGAGTTAGAGTGATCACTCATATTCTTAAAGACACTGCATGGACAACATATAAAACCATTTGTCCGCTTGTTTGTCTCAGCCACACGGAGAAAATCATGCATGCCATTAATGAACTCGGGACAACGTCGGTCACCGTACATCCATTGCCGTCTCATCTGCATTATATTAGTATATCAAAAACCATTATATATATACTACATTGATCATGAATAGATAAGTCACCAAATTAATTAATACAAGTTCATCAAGCAAAGTAGAGTAGTGACTAAATCTAATACATAGTTCTCATAAACATACATTAAATGAAACTAACATACAACTATCTAAAGAATTTAAATCCAACAACAAATGCGATCAGAATCGCAACTAAGATAAATATTGAACCAACAGCATAATGATACCAAGCCTCTTGACTAGTGGCATATTTTCTAATCTTTTTAAGTTTCAAGCGCATTGCATTCATCTTGATCTCGTGATCCAAGCGCATTGCCTCCATCTTGATCTCGTGATCATCGACGACATCGACAAACTTGAACTCCAATTTCATCTTCTCTTCTAAGCATTGGAGACGAAGATCTTCACTTCTTTTCAATTTTTCTTTCAAATCATTGTTTTCTTTTTCAAAAAAACTCGATAATAGGGTCGGTTGGAATTTCCGGTTCAACTACCTCCTAGATAAAAATATATCTATGTCAAGTTGGTCGGCATGATTGCAATAAACACGAAACGAAACATATATATAGTTATAACAAACAATCATACCACATCCGAATATTAGAGCGGACAAGAGCCGTGTGGACAGATGTCAAAACCATGACAGTATATATATAACAAACAATTATACAACTAATAAAATTATACAAATAATAATTATGCTTCTAAATCATACACCTAAGATTTTTTAGAATAAAAAAATAGAAAAAGAGGCTCACCGAGGTGGTGCTGGTGACGGGACGGCGCGGGTGATCGACGGACGGAGACAGGACGACAGTAAAACACACAAATCATAATTTAGTTTGAGCTCAAATGAAATCACTAACTTAGGCATTTCATCAAACACCTAGCTAGCACTACAAATATGAAATGAGCTAAATGAGCTAAATAAGCAACGAAACGAGCGCCGGAAGAAAGGATGAAGATGTGCTAACCCTTGGATAGATGGGGCGCCGTCAATCTTGACAAATGATGAACAAAATGGGGAGGAACTTGACCTCGGCAGGGGAAATGGAGAGAAAATGGAGATGAAACTCGAGCTGGAAAAATGAAGCTGGCTGGCTCGGGGTGGAAGATGATATAGGAAGAACTTTAGTCCCGGTTCTAGCCAAGAACCGAGACTAAAGGTCCACCTTTGGTCCCGGTTCCAGCCTAGAACCGGGACTAAAGGTTCTCGCGCGGGCCCCGGCTCTGCGGCCGCATGTGGTGCACCTTTAGTCCCGGTTCTTGTCTGGAACCGGGACTAAAGGTCCCTAGCCATTGGAAAAGTGAAAAATCGAACCCACTAGTACCAGGAATAAAGGTCCCTTAGGAACCGGTACTAAAGGTCGAAACCTTTTGCCCTTTTTCCACTAGTGTATATGCTCCCATTTACTAAAACACATTTTAAAATTTCGATTTTTTTCTGGTGTATACCCCACCTCCTTCGGAGGACATTTTTGTTGTACTTGAAGAACTCAAAAACAAGAAGTGAGTTCCGAAACTGACATTTTCGAAAATGCATCAAACAGATACACACCGATTACTTGGTATCACAAATGAGCCAGAAGATGATGGCATATGGGAAACAGTGAGCCATGTCGAGGAGAACGGCTCTAGTAATTCACCAGGGGTAAGTGAACTATTGGTAAATTGCTTCCATGGAGAAAATGAAGCATCATCTCCACTTGGTGCCCGCTGAATAGAACAGATTGTTTGTTAAAAAGGAACATTTCATTTGTTAAAAAAACAGTAGAAGAGATTGGTTTGACAATTATGAATATGGCAAGGCACCAAGTGGGATCACTGAAGTTTGTTCAAGGGTAACAGGGAAGTATTAGAAGAAAGGGTCTTTTGCAAGCCTTTGGGGATCATCATATGGTGATGATCATAAGAAAATGGAAGCTGAGATGTTGAGTGCTGGCAGGATGTCCGATGTCATTGAATCTCATGATCTAAAGAATGTAGAATCATGCAAACAATTCGTTAAGTGTAGGACAATTGAAAGGGCAATGTCCCTAATTATATTTTGGTAAAGATAACACTCGAATTGGAGGGGACTAATGTCACCTCTGAAGTATATACTCAGGTTTTAGTCCACGTGTGTTCACGATGGATGATAGATGGAGGCCCCTCATTTTCATATGAACAAGTGCTGGTGGGTTTGCTTTGATTTGTCTCTTTTGTATCTTTGAGCCAATAGAAACACCGCACTATTAAGAGGGGAATTCTCAATTATCTTGTTGGGGTTGAGCTAAGAAGCCTTTTTACTCTTCCTAGCACCCATACAAAGCTCCACCTTATTGAGTTTGAGGAAAAGTTTTTTGGACAATTCAGTTTTGAAGTTTTCTAGAGTTTGGTTTTAGATCGGTTCGGGGTCAGTCTAGCCGACTGTCCTACCGGAAATTTCAGATTATGCTTCAGCTTACAGAATGGGTTTTCGGTTGTACAGTTGATAGCGTGTATCACACGTTCGCTGGGAACCCCAAAGGTATGATGTAGCGTAGCGACAATTTTCCCTTGATTACAAAACCAAGGTTTGTCGATCCAGTAGGACTTGGAGAAGGCTTCGGAAAGGTGTCAACGGCGCCGTTTACGATCGTTGATGTGGACCTGCACACAGTCACAAACAAACTACTTTGCCCCAACGAAACAGAGAGGTTTTCAATCTCTCCGGCTTGCTGAACACAAAGAATTAAATATATGTGTGTAAATTAATAATATGAGAGCAAAAATGACCAGAGAGCAAATGACTAGAAAAACCTATGGGAACGGTTGTAAACAATATAGGAAAATAGGACCAGGGTCCACAGTTCACTAGTGGCGTCTCTCCAAAAGATAAACATGTTGGATAAACAAATTACAGCGAGGCAATTGACAACATGGGCGCAACAAAATACTATCATGACACAAAGTTCACCATTCATTTAATATGGGCATTACGTCAAAATAAATAGACCGTTATCCAACTGCATCTATGACTAATAATTCACCCCGGGATCGCTATCCAGCATGTCACCCGAAAGCATTAAGTTACAAACAACAGATAATTGCAATAAGGATGGTGCGTAATGTAAGCAATGGTTACAACATATAGCAATAAACACCGCTGTTTTACCCCTACTAGCAACAACACATCTCAAGTCTTAATCGTTTCAGTCAACTCGAGCTCAGACAAGAGAGACATTAGTCCACTATCAAGCATCGGAGAGCATGCAAGATCATAAATAAAACATAGCATAAATAAACTGAACAATAATGTCATTACTCCATAATTCATCGGATCCCCGCAAACACAACATGTAGCATTACAAATAGATGATCTTGATCATGTTAGGCAGCTCACAAGATCTAAACAATGGAGTACAAGAGAGAGAGAGAGAGAGAGAGAGAGAGAGAGAGAGAGAGAGACAATCATCTAGCTACTGTCATGGACCCGTAGTCCCGTGATGGACTACTCACGCATCACTCCGGAGGCAGGCATGGTGGTGTAGATGCCTCCAGTGATGATCTCCCTGTCTGGCAGGGTGCCGGGAAGAGCTTCAGAACCCTCCGATCTAGGGTTGGCGACGGCGGTGACCTCGGATGTTTTCTAGAAAATATGATCGAGTATCGAGGGTTTTCGGCACGAAGGCAATTTATAGGCGAAAGGGCAACACCACCTGGGTGGCGTCTGGGGGCTGTGGGGGGCCCCTGTAGCTCCCCTTCCGGCTCCGTCTTTGTTTCCATGTAAAAATAATTCCCGTAATTTTCAGGCGATTCGGGGAAACTTCCCCGACTAACTTTTCAGAAACAAAAAGAAAGTAGAAAACAGGAACTAGCACTAGGCATCTTGTCAATAGGTTAGTTCCATAAAACATGCCAAAATGATATTAACAATATTATAAAAACATGTGGCAATGATATATAACAAGCATGGAACAATCATAAATTATAGATATGTTTGAGACGTATCAACAGTCGGCCTAGAGTCGGTCAACCGGTTTGCCAACCGATCCAGCAACCGACATGGTTCGGTTTTGCTCCAGCAATACAGAACGGGTTTTCACTGGGAAATCGGTTGTTGTTCGGTTCAACCGACTTTCGAACCAGTACATCCAGGCACTGCTCCAACGGCCAGTAATTCAGTCCAAGTTGCTTGAAGAGTTGGACCACTTATTCCAAAGCACCGGATCAATGGAAGGTGAAAATGTTTTCCATATAATCACCTCCACATGGCGTTGTTGGTGTCATCCGGCTACCGGGACATCCAGAACTTCACCATCTTCGGTGTGCTTTCCATAGCCAGTTGTACTTTGCTTCAGTATTCTTTTGATAATTTTAGTTTTATGTTCACCCCATAGCTCGTACTCATAAGAACATTTATCTGTGGACTTTTGTTGAAATATGGAGATATGATCAACATGTTGATGTTCACCATTGAAACTACATCATCTCACGTGATGATCGGACTTGGTGTAGTGGATTTGGATCGTGTCACTAGAACAACCATGAGGGATGTTGATTTTAGTGGGAGTTCACTAGTAATTTGATTACCTGGACCACTTATCATGAACATAGTCTAAATAATGGCTTTGCAAATATTTGGTGTAGATCATGGCCTGTAACGTTGCTGCTTTCAATTTTAGCGCATTCCTAGAGAAAGAGAAACTCAAAACATCTGGGTCCAGTTTCACCACCTGGCACCGCAACTTGAGGATTATCCTCACTGGGTGCAAGAAGTCTTATGTGCTTGATGCAGCGCTAGGTGAACCCCATGCACCTACGGCCTCTCAGGAAGAGGCGGATGTCTATGAGACACGTAGTTATGACCACACAATTGTTGCATGTGCCATTCTTACATCTCTGGAGCCTGATCTCCAGAAACGTTTTGAACACCACAGTGCTTATGAAATGGTTCAAGAGCTGAAAACTATGTTTCAGACTCAAGCCCGTGCTGAGAGATATGAGATATCTGAGAAATTCTTTACGTGTAAGAGGGAGGAGCACAGCTCTGTCGGTGAACATGTTGTTACCATGGGAGGCTATATCCAAAGCCTGACTCAGCTGGGATGCGTGATCCCAGATGAGGTAACCACTGACAGAGTGTTGCAGTCGCTCCCGCTGAGTTACAAATCGTTTGTGCTTAACTATAACATGCAAGGGATGAAGAAGTCACTCCCTGAACTTTTCACGATGTTGAAATCCTGGATACCCCCATTGTGCAGATCGGGAGCTGCGCAGCTCTCGCCGCCAAGGCCACCTGCCGGCATAGGCCCCATCTACGCTCGCCGCCGAGAGGAGCTCCCCGACGCCCCCATTCATTCTCTTTGCTTCGTCCTTCCCCAGGAGCTCGACCGCCGGGGCTTCAACAAGCTTTTTTTCGCCGACGAGGCCAAGGATGCAAGGTCACTTGTTCTGGCTCCGACAAACTCCGGTGAGTCTGATGTGTGGCCGAAGAGCTGGAATTGACCATGTCTCCATAGCCGCTGGTGGAGGCTCCATGGTCGAAGTTGGACGTCAGTGAAAATCGAGGTATGCAGATGTTGCATATGATGTTTCAACATGCTACAAACACAAGTGTTTTAGCTACATGAGTGTGTTGAAAATGTAGCAAACAGTGACATGCTCTTTCACGTTTTGCTACAGATAAATTGGGATTTGTTTCATAAGTTGTTCGTTTTTGCTACATGACATTGTTCAAATTGCTACACAATTTTTTCTACACGATCGTAAATTTTACACATCAGATAATTTTTGCTACACACAATGCTACATGCGACAAAAAAATGTTGTGTTTGACTTTTTTTTGCTACATTTATCGGATGCAACATTTTGTAAATTTTCTTTGCTACATGCGATGTTGCATACATAGACACAAAGTGCTACACGCGAAACGTTTTTACTACATAGATTGAACGCGCGAGATCGTTTCACTTCAGTAAATCTGACGGGTCTAAAGGTGGCTGCAGGGGGCCTCCCTACATCCGACTGACGCCTAGCGCTGGCCCCGATGTACTGAAGCAAAGCTCGAAAGAAGGCCACCGGAACTAAGACGTATCGTTTAGCAATGCCACTCACTTCATATTAATGATGCCGCTCAAGGATTTATTCCCTCCTATTTTGGATCTACGGGACCTCTTCTAGGAAAAGTCCATCGATATTCATGTCTTTCTCTTCCAGTTCAACCAACGGCGCTTGAACGATTGGGACAGAGCTAGGACGATGCTGAGGATCACGCCGTAGTGGCAACTGGGCCTGATCTTGACATTTTGCCTCATCTCCTTTACATAAACCTCAACCCGGAGCTGGGCTCGCCATGCGTCCCGACCAACTCGATGCTCGTCAGCGTGCAATCCCGCAGCTTGCACGCAAACCTGTCCGACCGCTTCCTGGGAGTGGAGTAGTGGTCCCCGGCTCTGAACGGCTCTATCAAGCCACCGTCGTGGGTATTACCATCCTTGTGGGGCTTTATCTTGGTCCAGGGGTCCACCCATCCGTCGGGGAGAGGGAACGGCAGGTCGGTGTTGTCGTCCCAGGACATGTCGCCGCCGAACACGACGTTCTCCACGCTGCTGAGCGCCGCCTTGGCGTGCTCGGCCTGAATGTAGCGCTCCATGCAGTGCATCGGTGCCGGCAGACTGGGGCACTCGAGCTGGGTCGTGGCGATGTGGATCGGCTTCATCGTCGATGGGTCTGGATTGATGTCGGCCTACAGGTAGCCTTGTCCTGTCGACGTAGTGGGGAACTTTCAGAGCGCGAAGTTTTTCAGAGGAACCTTGCTCAGCTAGTGAGAGATGGAGTTAGTTCGTAAATCATAATCAATCATGAACAGGTGACTATCGATTACCATGAGGCAGAAGTGCTGTTTTGTTGCTAGTTCATCAGGAGGAAATGGCGAGCAGTAGCAGTCCTTCCACCATTCGAAGCTCTGGAAGATCTTGTGAATGTACGGTGTAACTTCCTGAAATGGAAGAAGACTAGGTAGATCAACGACAAGGGATCAAAATAGAATTCAGATCGGATCGGGTGTGCCTTGTTTCTCTACCTGGAAAAAAATTACATCCGGTGACTCCTGCTTGACGAGGTGGCCGATGGCCTGCATCCTTCTGTACAGCACGATTGTCCCCGCGGGATCAGACATTGTACGTCATCAACTTGATCTGCTTCGACGACATTTTGATGTCTTTTCAAGGAGCCGTCAGGTTCGAGCATCATATATAGTCCATCAGGTTTGAGCCGGCTTAATTTCCTGGAAAATGAAGAGACACCTACCTCGATCGACCTGAGTACGCAGAAGATAAGGAGACAAAACTAAAAGGATCCACTGACTGTCACCATGCGAAGATCGAGTTAATGTACGCATAGAAGATGTAAAGGTTGAGTTTCGTCCCTCCTGACACCACGCATCTCCCACCCCCGAGGTGGCGGTGCCGCGCCGCCCCCGGGTGCCCCTCCTCGTCGTCCTTCAAGCCTCCCCTCGCGCCCCTTCTCTCTGCCGCCGCCGCCATAGGCGTCGCTAGGCAAAGGCCCGTGTGGCGCGGCGGCGGCGGTCTCCTCGATCACCGGATGGGCCAGGCACTAGTAGAGAAAAGGTTATAGGTAGACGGTGATTCTGTGGCGCACCCCTAATCGGTGCGCCACCGAATTATTTCTGTGGCGCATTGTTTTGCGTGCGTCACAGAAATTTGGAATTCTGACGCACGAAAACCACATGCGATTTCTGTGGCGCACGTCCCACATGCGCCACAGAAATGCCCAATTCTGTGGCGCATCTGGGAGCGTGCGCTACAGAAATGCGCAATTCTGTGGCGTATCTGGTCACATGCGCCACAGAAATGCCCAATTCGGTGGTGCATCTTGGAGCATGCGCCACAGATATTTTCAAATCCAGATCCAGATTATCTCTCCTCTGGAGTCTGGACACCACACACACCGCAGTACACCATACACCACACATCCCGTTCTCTCTCCTTATCTCTATTCTCTCTCTGCTCTGGAGACTTTTCCATCGATCTCCACCACACACGCACACGTACGCTGCTTCTTGCCTTATCTTCCCAAGCACACGCACACGACTCTCCACTGCTCCCGCTCAGCTCGCCCCTCATCTTCCTCCTCCCAAACTGCGAGCAGGGCGCGGGAGCCGGCCAGGGACCGTGGGCGGGCGGAGCAGCCGGCAGCGTTCACGGCGAGGGCGGCCCGGCGCGGCCGCGGAGACGTGCGGATGGCGGGAGACGCGGACGGGGCGGAGCAACCGTCGCGACGGCGCGGGTTGACCATGGCGGAGAAGCTCGCGACTTTCTGCCGGCCAGTCGCCCTCTCCCTCATCCTCCTCTGCGGCCCAGTCGCGCCGCCAGCCGCCGTCGTCGCGCCGCGCGGGGCAGCAGCGTCGACCAGCGACGAGGACGGCCTCATCTTCCTCCTCCCAAACTCTGAGCAGGGCGCGGGAGCTCAAGGCCGGGCCCGGGCAAGATGAAGCTCTCGCTGTTGGCGGGGTCGCCGGACTCCACGCCGGAGCTGACCACGGCCGCCGCGGCGGCGGACGACGTATACGACTTTGTATACGTCGTATTAGTATTTTTTTTTAACATGAAAAAGACTTTTAGTGGCGCATGCAGTGGGGTGCGCCACATAATTTTTATATTTCTATGGCGCACGGGCTGGGTGTGCCACAGACTAATAATTTAGTGACGACAATTCTGTGGCGCACCCAGCAAAGTTGCTGGTGCGCCACAGAATTCCAAAAAGGTGCGCCACTAAAAGGTGTTTTCCTAGTAGTGGGGGGCGGCGGCGATCTGCCCTTCCTCTCCAGCGAAGGCGGCGCGGATGGCGCGATCTGGACAAGCGACGGCCGGCGGCGGCGCTAGTAGACAGGGGCAAAGCGGGTGATGGGATGGATCTCGGCCCGCTGGGTCTAGATCTGACCTCGATCTCATGCACCTCCGCTGCTACGTCGACGACGGTGTGGAGGCTATCCGGGGCCATTTTCGCATCGTCGAGGATGCCTCGAGCAGCTGGTCCGGGCATGGTGGTGGTGGTCTTGTCCTTCGCCGGATGTGGCCGGCCGGGTTCGCGGCTGGATCGGCAGATCTGTTTCGTCATCCAGTCTGGCTGGAGTTGACCGGCGGCGTGGGGGCCGTTGGTCTTGCGAATAAAGGCGGTGGTCCTTGGTTCCGAATCACGTCAAGATGAAGATCTGCTTGACGCCGGTACCTTGATCTAGCAAGAGTGTCGAGTTTCGGAAGGCTCCGCCGGTGATCTTTCATGGGCTAATTCTTAGAGATTGCTGGATCGGAGGGATTCGGTCGCGCCGGAGGGAGCGGCATGAAGCTTTGCTTCTGTGCCATTATGGGCAAATCCATGGTGTAGTCAGAGACAGGGAATATCATGAAAGCTGAGATTAAATGACTAGCAAATGGTGATTGGAGGCTTTGCGGCGATGAGGAATTTGCTTGGAGTTGCAGGAGGCAGAGCAGCGGTTTGTTAGTGGGGGCAACATCACAGGTGAAGTTCAAAGTCTTACCTTTCAGGTGAAAACCCAAGGTCTAGGCTTAATTGGTTGTGCCTGGCAATGTTCTTGCTGAAGACATTGTTTTGAGAGCGGGGACTATCTTCAGGGTGAAAACCCAAGGTCAGGCCTTAATTGGTTGTGTCTGACACTGTTCTTCTTGAAGGCGCTGCTTTTGAAGAATTGGACATCAGGTGATGTCTTGGTGGTGGTTGTGCAGCTGCTGCAAGGACTGTAACTCTGTAGCGGGACTTTTTCTTTTTATTTCTTCTTCTTTTATCTTTCGGCTGTGAGCATCTGTAATAACTTTGGTTAGTGCATTGTTGCAGAGGCTGGGTGTAACTTGTATCTCCACGATATTAATATACATTCTTTATCTAAAAAAATAGAAGATGTAAAGGTTCAAAACTGAAATGCAGACTTATTTTTTCATTAACATGTTGAAATGTAAGTGTTTGTTTATATATTATGCCAATGTTACTTTCTCGTATTTAGTCCATTCAAATGCAAAACACACAAGGTCTTAGAAGAGGATAAGTATTATTCTAAGTCATAACTTTGATGATTTTGTACATGAGTTTGTTGCTAAGAAAAGTAATAGTGATTATGTACATAATCTCAATGCGCTCTGCTTGCTCCTATCCTCCACAAAGGTAGATTTGTGCTCACATTCTTGCTTGCATATACAAGTAGATCCATCTTATATTAAACACTAAAAATCAATGAACCCCGTCTCCAATCCCTACTCATGTTTATCTAACAGATTATGCCAATAAGACGCTCCCGTGCTGCTCCCCAGGGCGGCATCGGGGTGAACCCTAGCCACCACCAGAATACTCCTCTCCGGTGTAGATCCTAGCCGCCGCTGTCGTCAGCCTCATCCGCGGCGGCGGCGGGCCGTAGCGCCGTAGGAGCTGGGGAGCAGATCGCGGCGACGGCGTTCAGCGCACATGGGGAGGCGTGAGTTCCTCCCATCGTGCGCGGCGGCTGGGGCGGATTCCCCTGGTCGAGGTGGCGCCGCTGGTCACCTTGGCCCTTCTGGCTGAGGCCTAGGGTTCGCCGAAGCGGCGATGCAAGGGCGAGTGGCGCGGCTGCGCAGCGGTTGCCTTCTGCTCTGTTGCGTTTGGTTTTGCTTGAATAATCTCGGCGGTCCTAGGGTTCATCTTGCGCCAAGACGTTGTTCTGCTTGATGCTCCTTGACTTCATTGATCTGGCCGGTGACGAGTTTCGGAATGCTCCGCCGGTGATCTCCATTGGACGCTTGATGCCTATAAATTGTTGTATCAGATGGGATTCGATCGTGTGCACCCATATTTTTGGTCGTGAGGCTTCAGGATGGAGTGACACGAAGCTTCCTTGTCTGTTGCCACATAGGACATGTCGGTATTTCGATTTCTTTGGTGACGACAGTGGCGGAGAATGTCATGGCGGCTGAGGTCTGAAGTCTAGTAATGGCGGACCAATTCTTCGAGGCGAGGAGGATTTTGCTTGGTGTTTCGTGACTTGTAGCAGCGGCATCGGCAAGCGGGGACGGTAGCACATAAGTAGTACAAAGTTTTATCTTCCAGGGTAAAAATTTAAGATCTGACCTTAATTGGTTGTCATTGGCAATGACCTTGTTGAAGGCAATGTTTTGAGACCGTGGACTTTCTCCGGGGTGAAGACCTAAGATCTATGATCGGGCAGCGACGGTGCTTGTCCACTGTTTTCTTCTTGGAGGTGTCGCTTTTGTAGGATTTTGACTCTGGGTGTTGTCTTGGTGGTGGTTTGTGTTGCATCTACAACGAATTGATCACTGTAGCAGGATCTTTTTTTTGTAGAGCTATGTGCATCGATCCCTAATGTCTTTAGAACATTTTGTTGTTGCAGAGTCTAGGTGTAATTGGTATCTCTATGATATTAATATGTCCCCTTTATCGAAATAATCTAACAGATTATGATTGGTATCTAAAGGATATGATTCTGTGTAGATACAATTACTTAGATCTTGCAAGAGCATCATCTTTTGTATGTCAAAAATATTAAATATTTATTTTAAATTTATGAAAATATGTTTTCCTATTATTTATCTCGTTGTTGAAAAATGTGAGGCGTTTGGACCATGGATAAATGCTCAAAAATCTACATTTGAAAATTTATAGATTGTTATGTTGCTAAGAAATTAAAATATTAATTAGAAAATGTTACATAAATGCTAATGATTTTATTTTTTCCTAATAACATGTTAGCTTGTTAAGTAGTCACATCTGGCGTTATAAGGACAGCAATTGAAATAACCCACAATCACCATGACCGCTAGACCAATTATCCTGTGCTAGCTATTCTCTCGGAAAAAAGAGGGTAGGGTTGTACCGAGATTCTTGCTTGTGTGTACAAGTTTTTTTTTCTTGAAACGGGGCAAGAGCGCTAGGTTTTCATTGATTTATAAGGAGGAAACAGGGCGGCCGAGGCCAAAGGAAATATCACATCACAGGAAAAAGGTATAAAGCAAAGAGAACACCCTAGTTGATGATGAGAGCTAGGTGTGTGGCGCCCGCATCCACCCAAGCCAGACCTTCATCTCTGATTCTTGCCATGACACTATTTTGCATAGAGGACCTGTTGTAGAAGACTCTCGCATTACGCTTCTTTCAAAATTCCCAGCATGTCAGAATAACGATGGAGCACAATCCTCGAGAAAATAAGCAAGGGAATATTGAGACATCACTTGCACCCTCAATGACTGGAAATCAGAAAATCCTGACTCAAACGTTCGGGAAATCACGACCAGTTAAAAAGGGTAAATGAAATTTCCAAAAAAAAACTATATAGATTCTCGAGAATCTTACAATCGTAAGTCTACAATTGTCGACATATATTTCTCAACTACAGTTGCAAACAACCTTTTAAATGATCATGATCTAGAGTGCGAGAAACACTCTGACTGGCCTAATTGGAAGGATGCAATCCAATTAGAATTAGCCTCGCTCAGTAAACAAAAGGTATTCAATGAAGCAATATATACCTACACCCCTTTGGGAATCAAATAGATTTTCTTCCGTAAGAGGAACGAGAACAACGAGGTGGTGAGGTAGAAAGCAAGGCTTGCAGCCCGCGGTTTCACACAGGGAATATGCATTGACTTCGATGAAACATATTCTCCACTATGAGTGGTATTACTTTCTAAAACCTTATTTATATGGCAGTACAAAATCGTGTATCTATGCAGTTGATGGACATAGTGACCTCTTACCTTTATGGCGTACTTGATTCATACATATACATGAAGGAACGTGATGGAGTCTCAGTCTTGTATCCAAACGCAGAACGCAGCGCGTAAAACTCAATAAATCTTGATACGGCTAAAAACTGTCGGGGCGTATGTGGTACACCTGACTTAATGAGTTTCTTTTAAAAAAGATACTCCAATAATGATGATTGCCCGTGTGTTTTCATTGAGAAGTCCAAAAATGAATTTTGTATTATTTGGATGTATGTCGATGATCTTAATATCAGACAGCACACGATCACCATTAAGATGGAGTATTCGGGTAAAACAAAAATTTGCTTGGGATTGACTCTTGAGCACCTTCCCTCAGTTATTTTCGTTCATCAGCCGCCTATATCCATAAAATATTGGAGAAATTTAATATGAAAAAATTATATCCATTCAAAACTTCCATGATTTTTCGATATCTAGATGTACAGAAAGTTCAATTTTAGACCTAATGGAGAAGAGATATTGGGATCAGGGATGTTGGAGCCCTCATGTATATTGCAAATTGCACCAGGCCTAATATTGCATTTGCAGTGAAGAATATAAACACGTGTTTGTCCGTGCGGACAAATTGTCACACATGTTCATCCGAATAGGTGTCTCCCCATGCAAACCGACCTTCCGAGCGGACGGGAATCCATGTATATATACCCATGTCGATGATCATTGAAAGCAACCGTTCAATCATTCATTTCCCTTCTCTACACTAACAATATGAGTTTACCTATACTTAGAAATTTAGCTTAATCAGTACTCAATCCACTTGAGAAAATATAATTCTCCTTTAGAAAAGGCGCTCTCATGGAGTTGCCACGGCGCATCTATTTGTTAGTGACCGACCTCATACGCAAGCGGATTAGTGTCACCCATGTTCATTACAAAAAAAATGAGACCATCCAAGACTTGCTCTTGCACTAGTAGGGAAGTGCCTTTCTATGGAACGACATTTTGTGGCGCACCAAACTGGCAATGCGCCACAAAAATACTGTGGCGCATGCGAGCTGGAGTGCGCCACAGAAATATGGTGGGTCCCGCATCAACAAAAATCTGGTGACATTTCTGTGGCGCGTTGCGATGGATGCGCCACAGAAAGCATAGATTTTGTGGCGCATCCAGTCCTGTGCGCCACAGAAATTCGGTGGGCCCCATCCAACGGGATTGCTGGGTGCTTATTCTGTGGCGCACGGTTATGGATGCGCCACTGAAAAGGACATTTCTGTGGCGCATCCACAGCCGTGCGCCACAAAAATTATTGTGTGTATACCACAGAAATCTTTTCCCCTTTCCTTTTCCATCCCCATTCCAACTTGGATTCCCCACCGCATCTAGCACTCGCCGCGCGCGTCCGCCGTCGCCATCGACCACCACCGCCACCTCTCGCGTCGAGCCCTCCACCCGCCGTCGCTGTCGACCACCACCGCCACCCTCTGCATCGAGCCCTCCCGCGCGCGTCCGCCTTCGCCGTTGACCACCATCGCCACCTCTCGCATCGAGCCCTCCACGCGTACGTCCGCCGTCGCCGTTGACCACCACCGCCACCTCTCGCATCGAGCCCTCGACGCGTGCGTCCGCCGTCGCCGTCGACCACCACCGCTACCCCGCGTCGAGCCCTCCCCGCGCGCGTCCGCCGTCGCCGATGACCACCACCGCCACCTCTCGCGTCCCGGTACGTATTCCTCCTCATCGCCGCCCTGCAGTACCAAAATCATAGTTTTAAATCATAAGATTAAATTCTTTGTCATAAGATGCATGTCTTCCACTGAAAAAATTATAGTTTTAAATTATAAGATTAAATCATAAGTTTTAACATTGCACATTGTCATAAGTTTTAACATGTACAACTATTATAGTCACTAGCAAACATGCCCGTAAGTTGCAACGGGTGAGAGAAAACAAAAGTTTATGGATTAAAAACATCAGCGCCACCCAAATGTTGTTTGAAATTCTATCGACTCGTGTAACCATACCCTCAGTTCGGCCCTTTTCCATTATCTCCTCCAACAAAGCACAATAGCGGCAAAGTCCAAAGAAATTGTCAAATTTGATTTTCTATATGTCAATTTGGAGAACCTCTCTATTTTTTCTCTCTTTGGTTCGCGCTTTCATTTCATTGGACTCTCGATTTATCACTCTTCTGTATTATTAATTTTTTGTAACTACCAGAATGACACAACACAACATTTTACCTACACATGATATAATTCATACAATTGATTAAAAATACATTTTAATAATTTGAATATTTAATTGGATCTACTTTAGTTTTAATCTTTATTTTCATTTAGTTTTAAACTTGATATTTATTTTGTATTGGCTAAACTGGAGCTTGAGTTGTTCCGCTTGCAGGAGCTGATCTTTTTTTTATCCTTTTACCCATGTTCTTGTATATGTACTATAGGCCGATGATTTAAACTATGTCATGTTAAAGGGAAAAGAGTATCTACAATACCTTGTACTATATACAATTTGAGTGCTTGTATTAGAACATGGTCTTCTAGGTACTCTTTTTGCCTTGTTTTGACAATGATATATGAGGCTTCTATTGTATTACACCGATGACTCTGATTCACAGTATAGCTAGGTTGACTCTGAGCCTGAGCATGACCGAACCTATAGAACGAATGTAAAAAATGGGCCAAAGATCGACGGCATCGCACCGTCGGTCTGTAGTTTCTGTCAAGCTCGGGCTCAGGGCCACGCTACTGTTCTCTGAATCAGAGTCATCGATGTGAAACATCATTTCATAGGATAGCTAGGTTGACTCTTACACTTGGAAGTTCCGACACTTGAAAGTTCTTGACGTGCACTCTTCATATGAGGCACCTTTTTATGTATGATCTTTGCTATTGGTACCCCGATCGAGAAGTTGTGTGTGCTTGTGTTGATCTGTGCTACCACGACCATCGTGTCGTGGTTGTTTGTGCTCCGACCATCGTGTCGTGGAGATGCCGGCCGGAGATGTGGATTTTTTGTCAAATGTCAGCAGGTACCCCAGAGGCCCTTGAGTTTGCCGGAACGTCGATTAACTTCCGTTACGGCAAATTCGGGTACTCCATATGTCCCTTTTTTAGCAAAGGTCATGTCAAAAAAAATCGTGAATTTTGGCATCACTTTGCTAAAAATAGGACATATGATTTGGGAAATGTCTGCAGGTACCCATGAGACCCTTGAGTTTGCCGGAACGTCGATTAACTTCCGTTCCGGCAAATTCGGATACTCCATATGTCCCTTTTTTAGCAAAGGTCATGCCAAGTTTTTTCGTGAATTTTGGCATGACTTTGCTAAAAATAGGACATATAGTTGTGTAGCTTAGATTGTAGATAATTTTAGTTGTGTTCATTGTTGGTTTATTGTGTAATTTTCACATTGCTAAAAATGAGTTTGAAAATTGTGTTATTTGATAGTTGCTATGAATTTGTACTTTATTTAAATTTGCTTGCTGGACCAGAGGGGCGATGTCCGCGACTGGACTCCACGGGCTGGCACTGGGAGGTGCTACCTTCCGGGACGCGTATCTTGGTGAGGAATCCGGGTGACGTCGTCGATCCGGATCTTCTTTGGTGGCGGTCGCGTGGGCCATGCTCGGTGCAGAGGGAGCCGGCCCCCGAGGAGGTAAATAGGCGGGTGATACGTCTCCAACGTATCCATAATTTCTGATGTTCCATGCTTATATTATACCATTTGCTACATGTTTTATATGCACTTCATATCACTTTTATGCATTTTCTGGGACTAACCTATTAACAAGATGCCACAGTGCCAGTTCCCTGTTTTCTGCTGTTTTTGGTTTCAGAAAAGTACTTCTGCGAATATTCTCGGAATTGCACGAAACAAAAGGCCACGTCCCTATTTTTCCAGCACCGTCACGGAGTCCGAAGGAGAGACGAAGGAGGGCACCGAGGTGCCAAACCACCTGCTCACGCGGTGGGCCCCAGCCGCGCCGACCTATGGTGTGGGCCCCTCGAGCCTCCACCGACGCCGCCCCTTCGCCTATATATTGCCTCAGACGCGAAAACCCTAAAACACCAAGTCATATTTCCAGAAGAGTTCCGCAGCGCCGCCGCCATCGACGACAAGTTTCGGGGGACAGAATCTCTGTTCCGGCACGCCGCCGGGACGGGGAATTGCCCCCGGAGTCATCTCCATCGACACCACCGCCATCTTCATCGCCGCTGCTGACTCCCATGATGAGGAGGGAGTAGTTCTCCCCCGAGGCTGAGGGCTCTACCGGTAGCTATGTGGTTCATCTCTCTCTCCATGGTGTGATCTTTATGTGATCATGTGTATTGCTAGTATCGCTGAATACATTAATAATGTTTATGCTACTCAAGTGATTTTGTCTAGTTTCTGGAGTCATTGTGACAACACGGTATCAAGGTGACAGTGTGGGTACTTGTGTGACTCTATGAATAATTTAGATATTATCATGGCTTATTCTTGGGAATGTGGTGTTTGTTTACTCAGACTTTGAGGTGTGCTTTTGCAGCCCTACGCATAGTACTCTTGTTCATCAAGAAGGAGAATAATCCCGAGTAGTATTTACTTGTGTTCAGTTGTGCTAATCTAGTTGAATATGTAGATGTTACTCTTTATCTATTATGCACTCTATAGGTTACTTTAATATGAACTCCGGTACTCTCCACGGTGTAAAGGTGACAGTGTGTGCACCGTGTGTGATTCCTTTATGACGTTGTGGCGCTTGTTTACTCCGGCTTGAGGTGTGCTTTTGTAGCCCTACACAATGAATGGTGTTTGTTATCCAACAAGAGAGTGTTTAAGAGTAGCTTTTACTTATTCAGTTATGAGATCATTGTTGAGAGTGTCCACTAGTGAAAGTATGATCCCTAGGCCTTGTTTCTAAGCATTGAAACACCGTTTACAACAAGTTCTGCTACATGTTTGCTTGCTGCCATCTTTATTTCAGATTGCAGTTACTACTTATAATCATCCATATTACTTGTATTTCACTATCTCTTCGCCGAACTAGTGCACCTATACATCTGACAAGTGTATTGGGTGTGTTGGGGACACAAGAGACTTCTTGTATCTTAATTGCAGGGTTGCTTGAGAGGGATATCTTTGACCTCTACCTCCCTGAGTTCGATAAACCTTGGGTGATTCACTTAAGGGAAACTTGCTGCTGTTCTACAAACCTCTGCTCTTGGAGGCCCAACACTGTCTACAAGAATAGAAGCACACGTAGACATCAAGCTATTTTCTGGCGCCGTTGCCGGGGAGGTAAGGTAAAAGGTATTCACATCCTCTGGCTACTAAGCTATTTTCTAGTATGTTGCTAGTGTGTGAGTGCTCGAAGTTATTTCCTTTAGATTCTGCAATTATTCTTTTTGTTTCTTGTTTTTATTTTCACTAGTTAGGCTTAATGGAAAACAACAAAAAAATTAGAGATCTTTATGAACTTTATATTGAATTAGGACATGATGCTTTTGAAGAGAAAATTAAAAAACCTATGGAGGCTTGTTTGCATGATGGTAGCAATGTATTACTATAAATTCTTTGAACACCATTATTGCTAATGCTATGGAAAGTCTAAGCTTGGGGAAGCTGGTTTTGATGAATATGATATTTTTAGTCCCCCAAGTTTTGAGGAGAAAATTTTCTTTGATGATACTTTGCCTCCAATTTATGATGATTATAATGATAGTGGTATTTTGGTGCCACCTACTATGGAGGATAAAGTTTATTATGATTATACTATGCCTGCAATTTATGATGAATACAATGATGGTTGTGATAGTTTTACTCTCACTATTACTAATAAAATTGATTATGCTTATGTGGAGAGTAATGATACTTTTGTGCATGTGGATCATGATAAGAATGCTTTATGTGATAGCTATATTGTTGAGTTTTTCATGATGCACTGAAAATTATTTGAGAGAGGAAAATATGGTTGTAGAAATTTCATGTTACTAAACACCTCTCTTTATGATGAAGTTTTGAGCTTTCTCTTGATTTGCTTTTATTTGCTGGGTACTTTAAGACCTACTGGTCCTTATGAGAGAGGGAGACATGATTCATATATCTCAATAATATTAAGTCTCCTCTCTTTTGTTGAAATTTTTGAAGTTGCACTTGTTTTGCCTTCCTATGCTAGTCACTTTGTTTATTGATTTATTTTCTTACAAGACTCCTTTGCATAGGAAGTGGGTTAGACTTAAATGTGTTTGGTATTTGCTTTTGATGCTCTCTTATATTCAACTCTTATACATATGAGAGCATCAAAATCACTATGCCTAGCTAAAAGGCTTTAAAGAAAAGCGCTTATGGGAGACAACCCATCGTTTTTATTTTGTTATTTTTTTTTCTTTGAGTCAAGGAGTTTTGTTACTTCTGTAGCAACTCCTTTGTATCTTTATTTTATCGCATTGTTGTGCCAAGTAAAGTTCTTATTGAAAGTTGATGCAAGATTTGGATTTCTGCGCAGACAGATTTTTAGCTGTCACGATTTGAGCTTTTCTCCTGTAGAAAATTCAAAAATTCTGAAAAAATCACGCATCTTCCTGAGATATGTACGCAACTTTCATTAATGGCCAGATCCATCTGAGCAACTTAAGTGCCTCGAAAAAATTCGTCATTCCAGACTGTTCTGTTTTTGACAGATTCTGCCTTTTGTTTTGCATTCGCTCTTTTACTATGTTTGTGTGGATTTCTTTGCTCCACAAAGCATTGGTGGCTGTAGCTAATGTCCAGAAGCTTTGATTGATCATTACAGAATATGAGAATTTTTGATTATGCACTAACCCTCTAATGAGAACTGTCTTGAGTTTGGTGTGAAGGAAGTTTTCAAGGATCAAGCGAGAAGGGTGATATTATGTGATCAAGAAGAGTGAAAAGCCTAAGCTTGGGGATGCCCCCGTGGTTCATCCCAACCATATTCAGAGAGACTCAAGCGTCTAAGCTTGGGGATGCCCAAGGCATCCCCTTCTTCATCAACAACTTATCAGGTCATCTCTAGTGAAACTATATTTTAATTCTTTCACATCTTATGCGCTTTACTTGGAGCGTCTGTGTGTTTTTATTTTTGTTTTTGTTTGAATAAATTCGGATCCTAGCAATCCTTGTGTGGGAGAGAGACACGCTCCGCTTTTTCATGTGAATACTCATGTTCTTCACTTATATTTGTTGAGTATTCTTAACTAGCTACTGCAGTGCTTTTAGCTCCTGTTTTTCATGCATCTCTTCGAGCTGTTAGCACTTGTTTATAAATACTCTCTTGCTGCATTATATTATCATTTGGAGAGTTTATGTTTAAATAAATTGATTGGTGTTTGTTTGGAAGAAAGAAAATGCTACATGTAGTAGTTGGTATTGGAAAAGACATATGCATTCTTGTAGATCATTGTCTTGTTTCGATTTGATGCTTTGCAATTGTTTTGAGCTCTCAAGTAGATCATGTTTAAGCTCTTGCATCATGTAGTTAAAGCCTAGTAGTGGAGAACTACCGTAGAGCTTGTTGAGACTTGGGATGCATATTTGTTCTCTCTAAGGTCTAGATATTTTCTGGTAAAATGTTTGAGCAACAAGGAAGACAGTGTAGAGTCTTATAATACTTGCAATATGTTTTTATGTGATTCTTGCTGTACCGGTTTATACTTGTGTTTGCTTCAAACAACCTTGCTAGCCTAAACTCTGTACTGAGAGGGAATGCTTCTCGTGCATCCAAAACTTGAGCCAAAACCCATGCCATTTGTGTCCACCATACCTACCTACTATGTGGTATTTCCTGCCATTCCAAGTAAATATTTCATGTGCTACCTTTAAACTATTCAAAACTTTATTACTCCTTATTTGTGTCAATGTTTTATAGCTCATGAGGAAGTATGTGGTGTTTTATCTTTCAATCTTGTCATTTACTTCTGACAGACTTTCACCAATGGACTAGTGGCATATACATCCGCTTATCCAATAATTTGCAAAAAGAGCTGGCAACGGGGTGCCCAGCCCCAATTAATTACAACTTTCATTAATAATTCTCTTCACATGTTTTGCCCTGATTTATCAGTAAGCAACTTAATTTGCAAATAGACACTCCTCCATGGTATGTGAATGTTGGAAGGCACCCGAGGATTCGGTTAGCCATGGCTTGTGTAAGCAAAAGGTTGGGAGGAGTGTCATCTATAAAGAAACTAAAATACATGTGTAAACAAAAGAGAAGAGGGATGATCTACCTTGCTGGTAGAGATAACGTCCTTCATGGGAGCCGCTCTTGAAAGTCTGGTTGACAAGGGGGTTAGAGTGCCCACTACCATTCGTTGACAACAACAAACACCTCTCAAATACTTATTTTGTGCTCTCTATATGCTTTCGAAAACTTAAAAAGCTCTAGCACATGATTTAATCCCTGCTTCCCTCTGCGAAGGGCCTATCTTTTACTTTATGTTGAGTCAGTTTACCTACTCCTTTCTATCTTAGAAGCAAACACTTGTGTCAACTTTGTGTGCATTGATTCTTACATGTTTACTTATTGCACTTGTTATATTGCTTTATGTTGACAACTATCCATGAGATATACATGTTACAAGTTGAAAGCAATGCTGAAACTTAATCATCCTTTGTGTTGCTTCAATGCCTTTTACTTTGAATCTATTGCTTTATGAGTTACCTCTTATGCAAAACTTTTTGATGCTTGTCTTGAAAGTACTATTCATGAAAAGTTTTTGCTTATATGATTCATTGTTTACTCTTTATCTATTTGTTAGCAAACTATAGACATTGCTTTGAGTCACTTCATTCATGACATGAGCCTTGCAATATATTGATCAAGATTGTGTGAAAGCATGTCTCCTCAGAAATTATTTGTTGTTATCGTTTTACCTACTCGAGGACGAGTAGAACTAAGCTTGGGGATGCTTGATACGTCTCCAACGTATCCATAATTTCTGATGTTCCATGCTTATATTATACCATTTGCTACATGTTTTATATACACTTCATATCACTTTTATGCATTTTCTGGGACTAACCTATTAACAAGATGCCACAGTGCCAGTTCCCTGTTTTCTGCTGTTTTTGGTTTCAGAAAAGTACTTCTGCGAATATTCTCGGAATTGCACGAAACAAAAGGCCACGTCCCTATTTTTCCAGCACCGTCACGGAGTCCGAAGGAGAGACGAAGGAGGGCACCGAGGTGGCCAAACCACCCCGCGCGTGGGCCCCGCCGCGCCACCTGTGGTTGGGCCCCTCGGCCTCCACCGACGCCCCTTCGCCTATATATTGCCTCAGACGCGAAAACCCTAAAACACCAAGTCATATTTCCAGAAGAGTTCCGCAGCGCCGCCGCCATCGACGACAAGTTTCGGGGGACAGAATCTCTGTTCCGGCACGCCGCCGGGACGGGGAATTGCCCCCGGAGTCATCTCCATCGACACCACCGCCATCTTCATCGCCGCTGCTGACTCCCATGATGAGGAGGGAGTAGTTCTCCCCCGAGGCTGAGGGCTCTACCGGTAGCTATGTGGTTCATCTCTCTCTCCATGGTGTGATCTTTATGTGATCATGTGTATTGCTAGTATCGCTGAATACATTAATAATGTTTATGCTACTCAAGTGATTTTGTCTAGTTTCTGGAGTCATTGTGACAACACGGTATCAAGGTGACAGTGTGGGTACTTGTGTGACTCTATGAATAATTTAGATATTATCATGGCTTATTCTTGGGAATGTGGTGTTTGTTTACTCAGACTTTGAGGTGTGCTTTTGCAGCCCTACGCATAGTACTCTTGTTCATCAAGAAGGAGAATAATCCCGAGCAGTATTTACTTGTGTTCAGTTGTGCTAATCTAGTTGAATATGTAGATGTTACTCTTTATCTATTATGCACTCTATAGGTTACTTTAATATGAACTCCGGTACTCTCCACGGTGTAAAGGTGACAGTGTGTGCACCGTGTGTGATTCCTTTATGACGTTGTGGCGCTTGTTTACTCCGGCTTGAGGTGTGCTTTTGTAGCCCTACACAATGAATGGTGTTTGTTATCCAACAAGAGAGTGTTTAAGAGTAGCTTTTACTTATTCAGTTATGAGATCATTGTTGAGAGTGTCCACTAGTGAAAGTATGATCCCTAGGCCTTGTTTCTAAGCATTGAAACACCGTTTACACAAGTTCTGCTACATGTTTGCTTGCTGCCATCTTTATTTCAGATTGCAGTTACTACTTATAATCATCCATATTACTTGTATTTCACTATCTCTTCGCCGAACTAGTGCACCTATACATCTGACAAGTGTATTGGGTGTGTTGGGGACACAAGAGACTTCTTGTATCTTAATTGCAGGGTTGCTTGAGAGGGATATCTTTGACCTCTACCTCCCTGAGTTCGATAAACCTTGGGTGATTCACTTAAGGGAAACTTGCTGCTGTTCTACAAACCTCTGCTCTTGGAGGCCCAACGCTGTCTACAAGAATAGAAGCACACGTAGACATCAGCGGGACGGCGTACCTCCGTTCCGCACTCTTTCGGGTCAGCCGTGGGGGAGCGAGGACACTGATGACCCCGCAGATCCGATGTTCTGGGCTCAGCTGAATAGGTCTAGGGACGACGACCCATAGAGCGACTTGTCCACTTCTTTCCATACTATGTTTTATGTTGACTTGTCCACTTATCTATGTAGACTGATGTTTCCAATGTACTTGGTTAAGACTAATGTTTTATTTTCATGCATATGTAGACTAATGTTGTATCTCGGGCTCTAAGTGGTGATGTACATATTTATCTGTCTGTTTTAATACCGTGTCAAAATATATTACTGTTTATATTATTTTCTGTAGAAATACTGTAATATACCTGTATTATTGTCAAATACAGCAAATAATCGATAATATATCAAATAATATACGGCAAAAAATTAGTGGCGCACGGTAAATAATTTTGTGGCGCACCATATTCTGTGGCGCACTAACCAAGTGCGCCACAAATATATTATTGTCAAATACAATAAATAATCGAAATTCTTTCTGTGGCGCATCGAAAATACTTTAGTGACGCACTCTAGAGGTGCGCCACCGAATTGTATACTTTTTGTGGCGCATGGTTCCGTGCGCCACAGAAATAATATTTTTGTGGCGAGAATTCTGTGGCGCACTGACCATGCGCCACAGAAACAGTTTTTGGTGCGCCACAGAAAGGCACTTCCCTACTAGTGTTGGTGGCTTAATTTTATAGAAAAATTGTTTTTTTGTGAGAATTTCAGAAATTCGCTCCCGATGGGAGTTGAACTCTGCTTGTCAGGTTTAGCCACTGCTACCTTTGCCACTGGGCCTCAGCCCCGTTCTCACCCATGTTCATTACACCACCCAAAAGAAAAATTTGAGAAAAATTACTCCACCCAAATGACACATGCCCATTGAATGCCGCAGTTTTTTTTTTCTCAGACGAACCTTATCAACCACAGGGAAAGGCGATGGACGCGCAGTGCCGGCCCATCACGAAGCCGGGCCCGACAGACCCCGCCGCCGGTGCCGCTGATAATGCTGCCGCTCCGACGAGAGCGACGGCAGCCAACCATGGCGTCGCGGCTGCGCGCGTACGCGTCGCCGGATGGCCACGGCGCGCGGCGAGCACATTCAAGCCGACGCGACGCGATGGTCGAGGCACGCCCTCTCCCTCTGACTTCCCGTGGCTGCTCGCGTTACAGCCAGGAGTACGGAGCACCTCAGACAGGTGTAGACGGCCAATTAATCGTGCGATTTATCCGTCCAGACAACGAAATGCTCAGCTGTTGACGTGTTGGTACGAGAATGTCATCTTTGTTCAGGATAAGAGAAAAAAAAAATACTTTCCTAGGACAGGGTAGTCCCAGCCCTAGCAAGCAGTGCACGGACTTCTTGCTGTGTTATAAACTGCACCACTGATTTGAGGAAGTTGCGTCGATGAGACTGTCACTTCCTATTTTGGGAGCTACAAGACCTTCACGATGTTGTGAGTGCGCCTGGACCGATTAAACTAGAGGAGAAAGTAGCAGCACAGTGCTCCCAACGAAAAGAGTAAACGAATAGTGGTTGTCGTTGGCGGCATCTTTCAGCCCGCGTTAAGCAGCCAACATGAGTCTACGCTAGCGAGAGGGAACTAATAACACAAGCAGCATGAGCATGACTTCCCCTTGTCGTCTTTTTCATCCCATGAATTCAGGTAGAGGGGACGAATTCAGGTAGAGGGGACAATGATCCGAAGCTCGAAACAGTCCGCAGATCGTTTTTTTTTTCTACTGTGACGAATCAATTGATTCTTGCTGTCATGCACCTCTGGGTCAAGGTTAGTTGACATGCGCCTTGATCCTTAGGGCCGGTCATGCAGCTTGTGCTTCGTGCACCCAAAGGTCGTCAAACACCCTCTCGCCAGAAAAAACCAGATGGATTTAGTTTGACAATGTAACATCCACCCCCCCCCCACCCCAGAGAAAAACAGATTCCACTGTTGCTCCGCCAATGCATATATTACAACGACAAAAACTTATTTGGTACGGAGGATTTTAGAGACTTTTTTTTATTTGCGAAGAAGGATTACAAAGCATTACACCAAGATTCTTACAGAAAAGTCTAGACACACAGAGAAAATACAAACAAGTCCTTGCTGAACTCTGGCTTCGTCTCCACGGAGCAGAACGCTGCGCCGGCGGAGGATTTTAGAGACTGAAATAGAAAGGGCGCATTGCAATGCCATGTTCATTTCAATCCTACAAGGATTTAAGATGTTTGATTGCGTCACATGAGAAACAAGAGAATTATTTTCAAGCGGTTGAAGCATATGCAAAAAATAACAATGCAATATAGTACGAATGGATCCTATTACCATGCAAAACAATAGGGCTAAAGAGATTTCCAACTTGTGAAAAATATTCTTCCATCTGTAAATGCTAAAAGGGGTATTTTATGAAGCACACACAAACAATATGATGCAAAATGATACCTCGCCAATTTTCACACTAAGTAGACCATATTTATTGTCCAAATGTTATGAATTTTCTAGATTTTGCTTATTATTCACATCTATGGCTGAATTCCCAAAAGTATTTCAAATTTGAATTACAAGTATGTGATAAGTTGTTCAGAAAATTGTCAAACATATTTTTATGTACCCAAGTTGGATTCCATGGTAGACCTAGAAGGGTGCTGAAAAATGCAAGCACGATAGGTGCCGATAATTTTCATTCTATTTTGAAACAAAATAAAAATGAAACAAATTTCAAACAATGTCATTCCTTAGTATGGACTTATTTTATTGTACTAGTTGCTAAGAAAAAATAAAAACTAATATGACAAATTTTGAAGAAAAAATACCTGCACAAATGGCCTATGAACATTCATTAGCTTCCAACCAAATGGTCAAAGTCATGGCCATTTTCATACCTATTTCATGATAACTGGTCATTTTTGCCACAAAGGTGACTCTTACCATGTCAAACAATAAAGCCAAAAAAGTTTCCAACTTTTGTTTTAATGTTTTGTCATGTTTTAAATGCCAAAAAATGATATTTTGTGAAGCATGTACAAATAATATGGTGCAAAATAACACCTCTTCAATTTTCAAATAAAGTAGACCATATTTAATTATTAATGTCCAAATATTTAAAAATTTGATATTTTTATTTAAATAAATTTTAGCTATTTTTAAAAAGTAAGTCAAATTTAAATTACGAGTGTGTGATATGTATCCTGTCAAAAAAAGTGTGTGATATGTATGGAATGACAGATTGCGAACCCAACATTGATGATGATGTGCACGCCGACCTGGGCCACGGCCCGCCCAGCCCAGCCCAAAATGCTGAAAGATGTGGGCTAAATTGAGCTGTGAAAGCAGAAAAATACACTCTTCTTGGGCTGGCCCGCCCAGAATATCGAGGGGAAAGCCTTCCAGTCCCCCGGGGATCGCGCGTTCGCATCCTCCCCTCGCGAGCGTGACGCGTGTCCACTTTGTGGCGGGTCCCCAGCCACACGAACCACCACACGTTATCCTCTCCTCTACACGAACCAGACCTTATCCTCCGCACGAACCAGGCCGAGGCCATGTCAACCGCCATCCCTTGCCTCACTCCACCGCCTCCCTCACCGTCGCCCTCCCTGCGCGCCGCCGCCGTCCGCAGAGCACCCGCCTCCGGCCGCCGCCCTCGACTGCCGCCCTCCCGTCCACGCTGCCGCCATCGGGGCGGCTCCCCATCGCGCCACCGCTGTTGGGGATGGATACCCTGCGCGCCGCCGCCGCCTTGACGGCTCTCCTACCTCACGTCGCCGCCGCCCTCCCCGACCTCCACGCCGGCGCCGCCCCTCCAGTCTCCACGACCTCCCGCTTTTGCGCTGCTCCTCCCCGATCTCCCGCATCGTCCTTGGCCCATGCCCGAGCAGCCCAAGCCACCGCCATCTCGATGAGCTTTGTGCCCGGCATCGTCCTCGGCCCCTCCCGCCATCGTCGCTGGAGGGGAACAGTCGGGGATGCTCTACAGCCGGATCAGCAGTGCCTCTGCAGAGGCCCGGCCATGGGCGCCGCGCGGGGCAGCAGCAGCGCGAAGGCCGCGACCAGGCGTCCATGTGCTCCTATGCTGTCAAGTAGCCCGCCGGATGCTGCCGGAGGTGCTTTCCGTTGGTGGGCGCCTATGCTGCCAAGGAAAGGGCGGTATTGCTACCACAGGTGGTGCGCGGTGCTGCCATCGGAGGCCGTCGGTGCTACTATCGGTGGTGGGCGGTGCTGCCATCGGAGGACCTGGCCGGAATTTGATTGCTCCGATACTGTAATTTTTATATTTGTTTTTGCTGCAATAGTTTCGTGGTGTTGCTAAAATAGCACAATGTTTTTGCTACGAGGTCTTTGCCCATGTCTGAATTTTTGCACCATACGTTTTATGAATTTGCATTACAAGAAGAATTTTTTTGCTACAATTTGTTCTGTTGTTTTGCATCATAAGTCTTATCGGAGAACCTCGTCGGAAGAATTTTTGCGACGATGCTGCAATATAACAATATTTGTGCTATTATTGTTTTGTGGTGTTGCTACAATAGAACAAAACATTTGCTACGATGTCTCCGACGAAGTCTTCGTCGATGTCTCGGTGATGTTTCCGGCGAAGTCGATTTTGCTACAGTAGCACATTTTTGTAGCTACGAAATCTCCGGCAATGCTACCGACGACTGTAGCACAGATCTTTAGGGCTTTTCAATCTATGGCGGCAATGCTACCGACGACTCGCGCCTTGCTACTGATGGCGCATGACATTGCTATCGACGAGACGACGATGCTACCGTCACGCGGTGTTGCTACCGACGGCATGCGGCAATGCTACCAATGGCCCACGCCGTTGCTACCGACGAGCCGACAATACTATCAACGGTATCTGGCATTCTACAAGCGGATGCTACCGATGGCTCACGGCGTTGGTATCGACGAGCCGAATAGCAACGGGCCGACGATACTACCAACGTTATCCGGCAATGCTACAAGCGGATGCTACCGACGGCTCGCGGCGTTGGTACCGACGAGCCGATGATGCTACCGACGAGCCGGCGATGCTACCGACGGCTCGCGGCGTAGGTATCGACGAGCCGACGATGCTACCGATGAGCCGCGATGCTACTGACGGTGCATGTCTTTGCTACCGACGAGCCGACGATGCTACAATAGTATAAATTGTTTTGCTACTGGCGGTGCATGTCTTTGTTATTTTGCTACAATAGTATAAAATTGTTTTGCTACAATAGCACAAAATTTGCAAAGTTTTGCTACAATAGCACAAAAATTTGCTACTCTTGAACTGACGATGCTACACGACGGTATCCGGTAATGCAACGAGCGGACGCTACCGATGAGCCGGTGATGCTACCAACGGCACATGTCATTGCTACCGACGTGTCGGCTATGCTACCAGGTGTGGACGACGTTGCTACCGACTACGCATGCCATTGCTACCGACGATGCTACCAGGTGCGGGCGCGATGTTAGTGACGCCGCGCGGTTTGCTCCCTAAAAGCATCTAGGATAGTGCGAGCTGGCGATGCTACAAATATATCTTTTTTCTCCATAGAATCATTTGTTACGAGCAACACAAAAATTTGCTACGAATGAAACATTTTGCTCCGTAGAAGAATTTTGTGAGATTTAAGAGAAAATTAGACTTTTGCTACAATCGTACAAAATTCTTGTTACAACAACCCGTTATTGTTTCGTAGAAACATTTACGAGATTTTTGGTGAAAACTGGACATTTTGCTACAATAGCACAAAATTCTTATTACGCGCGAACCGTTTTTGCTTCAATGAACCATTTGTGGGGGATTTTTGGTTGAAATTGGATTTTGCTGCAATAGAACAAACTTCTTATTAGGTTCGAACCGTTTTTGTTTCAGTCGCGATTTGGTGGGATTTGGAGTCATGAGAAGGACACGTATCGTGTAGGGGACCCGGAGATTTTTCTCCAGATCCCCCGGGGACGCCTAGCGCTCTCCAATATCGAGCTGAGCTCCGCCAGTGTCTTCCAGGTGTCTTTTGTTTCCTCGACGTTATCGGTCGACACCCAGGCCGCAGGTACTGATATCTATCGCGCGGACACGCACACACACCCGGTCGACGGTGGTCGGAGCACGCACCCACCCACACCAACGACACCAAGGCAGAGAGTCCAGTGCCTGCTAGAGCGGAACACGTTGTTGGCTGCAAACGGTTCCTAGACTCGACGGGACGTACCCCACACGCCAAGAAGACGGGCTCCATAGCCTCGCCTCCGCCCGACAGCTGCTCCAATGGCATCCTACCACTAAGCGCAGTCCCCTTCTTCAACAGAGGCCAGACGACGTTAACCGCCTCTCTGAAAAGGGTTGTAGATGCGCCGTCGTCCCCCGCTCATTTATTTACTCGCCGAGAGAGCAGCACAAACCACACCTTTGGTAGCAGGCTAGCAGCTTCCCAGTAGTCTACCGTTACCCGGCACAGGGAAAGTGCCGGATCGAAGGATACTTAAACATGGTTGGAGATCCGGAGACGGAGATTGGAGGCATCCGCTCTGTGCTGCCCGTCGGCTCGCTTATCTCTCCTTCCGGGAACGAGGCATCTCCGGTTCATGCTCTGCTCCTGCTTCTCATTCGGTTCCTTTGTCTATCTTCTCTGCTTCGTTCTTGGGCTGGAAGTTCCTTGCCGTTTTTTCTGTTTAGGTCCACTTTAGCAGTATTTTAAGTTCGGCCACTACTCAAGACAAACTTTGCCCTGTTACAAGACTTTCAGATCCAGCTTAAATTTTCACAAGCTTTTCAAGATCAAGGTTTACATAGTCTTGCCTTCCCTTTCGCTAGCTCTCACAAAAAGCTATCCAAAGAAGCCTATATATATGAATTCCTTTCGATGAAGCTAATTAAACATCCCAAACAAGATCAATATACGTGGATGTCAGTTTCTACCTAGGAAAAAAAGTGAAATTTTCCTATAAGATTCGTCTCGATGAGCCAAAGCAAACACGTGACCTATACTCAGAAACTCATGAGACTCGCTTTTTTTCAATTCTTATGATAATATAAGAAATGTGATTTCCGCTTAATCAACACTCCGCCGTTACGACTTCAGCGTTCCTTATTCCTACACACGTCAAGAATCAGAGTACTTAGCGTACCTGTCTGACAAGTGTCTATCCAATGTCCTCACATACATATGGTCTTCTTTTCTGCCTTTCTGGTGCACTGACTATTCCTTTTCATCTCTCTTGCTATCATTTTATTTCCTTTCCTGGGAATCGCGATCATGACCCGTCTCATCAACAACAGCAAACACGTGTCCTCTTCACGCAGGTGCAGCTTCCGGAGCTAGAGGGCAAGGTGATCGGCGTCTACTTCGCCGCGAACTGGTACCCCAAGTGCGAGGCCTTCACCCGGCGCTGGCCGCCGCGTACCGCCAGCTCAAGGACCGCGGCGTCGGCTTCGAGGTCGTCTTCGTGTCGTGCGACGTGGACCGGCCGTCCTTCGAGCGGTTCCATCGCGGCATGCCGTGGCCCCCGTGCCCTTCGGCGACCTGCGGTGCAAAAGGCCTCAGCGAGGCGTTCCAGGTGGAGGGCATCCCGCGCCTGGTGGTGCTGGCTCCGGACGGCGCGGTCATCTGCCCGGACGCCGTCGAGCTCGTGCACCGCTACGGCGACCCGGCGTTCCCGTTCACGCCCGCGAGGGTGGCGGAGCTGGAGGCGGACAGAGCAAGTTCGCCTCTCAGACGCTGGAGAAGCTTTTCGCCATCAGCTACGTGAACGGCAGCGAACAGGTAATTAACGAGTGTCGATTGTTCCACAGTGCAGAACGCATGCCTGGTGTGGATCACGAGCTAGCATTTAGCAAGCATTGATCATTGATCTCATCATGGCATCATGCATGTGCATGTCGGCCTCACCGTGGCTAAGGGCTGCATGCAGGTCCCCGTCTCGAGCCTAGTAGGGAAGACGGTGGGGTTCTACTTCTCGGCGCACCGGTGCGCGCCTGCATCAAGTTCACCGCGCGGCTGGCCGCCATATATGGCAACCTGAAGGGCAAGTCGGAGGACTTCGAGATAGTGTACATCCCCATGGACAAGGAGGAGGACGGGTACCTGCGGTCGTGCGGCGACATGCCGTGGCTGGCGCTGCCCTACGACGGCGACGGCGTGTCGTCACGGGCGCTGGCCAGGTACTTCGACGTCCGGAGATCCCGACGCTGGGGTGATCGGGCCGACGGCAAGACGGTACGAAGGAGGGGAGGAACCTGGTGAACCTCTACTTCGACATGGCGTTCCGTTCACCGACGACAGATCAGGCTGCTGCAGGAGCTGGAGGACGAGGAGGCCAAGGGGTACGCGGCGTCCCTCCTGCACACCGGCCACCGCCCGAGCTGACATCGTGTCGGCGCAGTCGGGCGGAGGGCCGTACATCTGCTGCGAGTGCGACGAGCAGGGGTTCGGCTGGGCGTACCAGTGCATCGCCTGCGGGTATGAATACACTCAGGTGCGGCCGGAACGTGGATGATGGCAGTGCGGGGAGTACTGATCAGTAGACAGGTGCACGCACAGCGGGTTACGAGATCGTATCATACTGAACTGAATATATGGTGTATGTGCATGTTCTGCTCAGAGCCTCAGACCAAGTTAAGTTCAGGTTGCTCTGTTTCTGATGATAGAATAGGAAGATGCGCGGTCTGGATTTCCTCCTCTTGTTTCTGATGAATTGACGATTGCATATACAAGAATGCTGGCTGCAGCTGCCGAGCACAAGAAAAGTACTACCTGCCTCCATTTGGAAACATAGGACGATTACACAAATACGTGGTTTGTGATATGAATTTAGCGTCACTAGATTGTTTTTTCTTTCAAGACTATTTACTTAATTGTACCTTTGTGTCACACTAGTGAACGTGCATGTGCAACGCACGTCTCCATTTTGTAAAACATAAATTCTTATAATTTTTAGTTTAAATGAGTTTTAAGGTATTTATAATTTATGTGTATAGCAAATATGCTCGTGCGTTGTAACGGATGAAAGCTCGAGAAGTTGACAATTAGTCAATTTTTCAGAACAAACATTACTCGATGATTGGGGTGGCGGCCAAGATCACTGAGGAGCTAGGTTTTATTAGAATTCCGAGTTCCACGGTTGTGAGTAGCTCGTTTTCTGTAGCTTCTCTTGTGTTACCTCTCTAATTTTTTAGCAGTTCTTTTGACCGAAAACCTATAATGGAGCCCGAGCTACATGGAGCTCTTTTTTTGAAAATTCAAATTCGACATTTTTAAGTTTCCAAAAATCGTGAAAAAAATTCCCTGATGTAGATATTATATAGATCTACAATCTTGCGAACTTTCAACTCCAAATACGTTGTATTTTTGGCTGCACAAAAAAGACAAACGGGTGGATCTGTGTGGTGAAGAATACACAGGTTCAAAAATTTGAAATTTCCTCCGATTTGTCATTTTTGTACAGATCAAAATAAAACAAATTTAGAGCTGAAATTTGCATGATTATAGATCTAGACAATATCTACATCCCGGAATGTTTTTGCGATTTTTGGAAACTTAAAAAGGTATGTCGCTCATGCTTTGCACGCTAGTGTGTCTACTACTCCGGCGTCATTCTTTCCAGGTGCATGTCTCGACGTTAGTCGTGTACCTCGCTCATCGATCAGTACTTTAGGTGGTTCTGCACGACCAGGTCACCCCTGCCCCTTGTCACTTCCCCTTGTTGGACCGGCCATGCGATCGTCAATTATTGTTGGCATGCACGTCCTCGTTCTCTCCATCTTGAATATTTTTTGAAATCTCAGAACACTCTGAAACGCGAGGCCGATATCCTCTCAATTAGGACTTGAGCACTGTTAATTGGGTAAGTTTCTCTATGTTTTTATTCTTAATAATCGTATTATTGTTCTGTACAAAAAAAATGTAACCTAAAGTTTGCACATGAATAATAAACTTATACTCGCATCACAAAATTCCCACTAAAAAATTTAAATCGCAAAGCCAGTGGTTAGCATGAATGCACAAAATTTAATTCTTGTTTGAAAACTAAATCACATTATCCAGTGATTAGCATAACTACACAAAAATTATTTCCCACTGGAAATATTGAATCATAGAGCCAGGTGGCTCACACAGAAACTTAAATCCTGGAGACGTAGAATAAATCAACACATGAACAAGTACCCTATACTAATAGGTTAGGTGCAGGTGCATACGATGTGATCATCCATGGTTTATACCAGTACCATTGATGGAAGCAGCTGCCGATGGCATCAATCAGCAGCGGTCTGAGTGCTCACGTACCTGATCGGAAAGAGCAGAGTAGTGGCTCACACAGAAACTAAATCCTGGAGACGTAGAATAAATCAACACATGACAAGTACCCTATACTAATAGGTTAGGTGCAGGTGCATACGATGTGATCATCCATGGTTTATGCCAGTACCATTGATGGAAGCAGCTGCCGATGGCATCAATCAGCAGTGGTCTGAGTGCGTGAAATTTCACAAAATTAACCTTTTTATTAAACTTAAGCAAAAAATAACCCTTTTTCCAAAACTATTTCGAAATCTGACCCTTTTTCATAGCGCCCTACCACGGGTCGCTACACTCTACGTTATAGCGCCCCGCAACGGGTCGCTATGGTGCTGCCAGCGTGGCACGGCGGGCCCAGAGGACCAAAGGATAGCGACCTGTACCGGGCGCTATGCTACATACCATAGCGACCTACCGTGGGTCTTTATGCTTTTTGTATTTTTTAAAAGCATGCGAGCACCGTAGTATCGAAATTTGGTGAAGTGAAGAGATACCGTTGTGAGCCGGAATGTTACCCTTTGACGCATAGCGAACCTCCCGCGGTTCGCTATGCGTCAAAGGGTAACATTCCGGCTCACAACGGTATCTCTTCACTTCACCAAATTTCGATACTACGGTGCTCGCATGCTTTTAAAAAAATACAAAAAGCATAAAGACCCACGGTAGGTCGCTATGGTATGTAGCATAGCGCCCCGGTACAGGTCGCTATCCTTTGGTCCTCTGGGCCCGCCGTGCCACGCTGGCAGCACCATAGCGACCCGTTGCGGGGCGCTATAACGTAGAGTGTAGCGACCCGTGGTAGGGCGCTATGAAAAAGGGTCAGATTTCAAAATAGTTTCGGAAAAGGGTTATTTTTTGCTTAAGTTTAATAAAAAGGTTAATTTTGTGAAATTTCACTCTGAGTGCTAGGTCTGGTCGAATATGGCAGGCGTCCGCCCACGGCCAAACATGTTTGCTGGAACGACGGTGACTTCTGGATCGTTGATCAGAAATTAAACGGACAGGATTTAAAGTGTTTGGTGCTCGACATCGGGATAATCTGGATCATTGATCGAAAATTAAACGGACAAGATTTAAAGTATCCCAACATGTTTGCTCTTTTAATAGTAAGTATAGATGAACTACATGTTAATGAGTAATTCTTCGTTTAAGCCTTGTCCTAACAAAACCAAGACATGGTAAAAATGTTGGTATGCAACAGCTTATAATCAACTATATGTAGTATTTTGGTATGGCAAAAGTATTACAGAGTGTGGAGACAGGAGTTCTACTTCTTGTACGTCTCTTTTATCAGCTCATCGAGCAACCATTGTGAAACAAATGCCTCACCACGCTACTGGGGTTGTCAGCTGTCACCAGTCTCCAAAATGACTAAAACAACTGCTAAGATCACCATTTTCCGAGCATCGAACTAGTCCAGCATAACGTGCTGCATAGTTCTACACGACTCGTCTAGCATCAAAACAATAGCCATTGCCGATGCTTAAAAGAATATATGGCGCCAAGAAACTCATTTCCACCCACTGAGGTGTCATATCAAGAAAAAAATAGAATAGGAGAGCAAACAAAACGCAAGTCACACAGTACATGATAAACGAATGGTTCAAGCTAGACAAGCCGGAAGTACATTTATTTAGTAGACAATAACCCAGATAAACCATACTTTCATACCGGTAGCACATACAAACCATAGGTAATGACAACTCGCATCAACACACCAGTACCAATTCAAACGTATGCATCAACCACGGATGCCTCGCACCACTACTAATTCAAATGTCTTAGATGTGACAATACCAGGTAAATGACAACTTCCAGCTTCAGCGACAACACACAAGCATTTATGTGTCGCTTAAAACCCGTGGATCTTAATGCTCTCTTTCTTTGCAAGTCCAGCCTAGCCAAAACAGAAATTTCATCGGATTAAGAAATTTACAGAGGTTAATAAGCAAGACAATATGCAATGGTTTCATAACTTACCGTGACTAGAAAAGTAGCAACATTTTTACGCTGATCGCCTTGGAGCTGAATGACCTGATAATATACAAGACCATTCATCAGCACATACACATTTGATAAGAGAAATTTGATCAACAAAATAGGATAATTTCGTTGTACCTGGCCTAGTTCTGAATCCTGGACTACAGTACCATTACAGCAGAATTCTTTTTTGAGGTCCTTAAGAATCTTGTTGTAGCTGAACTCTTTCTTTAATCCCTGAACAGTTGTCAGACTCTTTCTTCCGTTGCGCTGCTGTACACGCACATGCACATAGTTTTTTGATCCGGCACCAGCGCCAGAGTCCTCAGCATTTGCCTCAGCAAACGGATCTACATAGAAGATGCTAAGTCATCAATTTCTGGGTAGAGGATATACGTATGCAGGATAACTAGAGGAGACTGCAGGCAAACCAAAAGAACCATGTCTATCTAACATAGTGATCTGTGAACACACATCTTAAAGAGTGCTTCTATCATTTCCAGAAGAAAATTAGCACTAATTTTAAAAGCATCAAGTGTACTTTGGCAATATAAAAGAACACTTCGTATGGGCCGTAGCCCTTCTTACGAGCTACCAAATTCTTGGCCGCACGACACCCTCCCCATATGTCTGGTTCTGTTTAACCCACCCAGAAATCGACTCTTTTGCACCATTCCCCGTCTTTTATGCAAGACACTGAGCAGAGAGTCAGAGAGTCGTAGGCATCTGGCTGAACAGACAGAAATTAACAGGGCCTGCATCCTAACCGCTTGTGTCATCCCCACTCCCTGACCACTGCCACATATATCGACTGTTTCAGCCAAGTTCTGCTGCAGGTCCATGGATTTGCCAGTTACTAATTTGCCCTACTGCTAACAGCTAAGTATCTAAGGGTGCTTTGAGTTAGGTGCAATTCTTTTTTTGTAGAGCATAGGAGCACTCCACACATCTTAATTAGCACATATAAAATATGTATTAGTATTCTCTAGGGGAGGTTAGCAAAAGCTTCCAACATAAAAAAAAAAGTTGGTACGAAACAACTTACATAATCACATAGATAGTGGTCTCAGTGTAAGAGAGAACATAAAGAAACACATAGTTTAAACCATAAGGACTATCAAATTGATATAGATTGGCAGGTGTCAGGTGTGACGATCTGATGAAATAATATGTAATGAGGGCATACCAAAAGCAGATGGAACCTGGGAGTCCAGATCAGACATGAACCTTTGCTGTTGGGTTTGATTGGCCCCAAACAGACAAGGCTTTGTTTATTGTCTTGATGTGTGAGCTGCAAAACATCCCAATCAATTATAAATCATCCAGTGATACATGAAAGCTGAGCATCAACATTTATTATGAGAAAAGGACAAGCTAGCAATGAGGCACTACCCACTGCCATACATAGAGTACACGGCATATTACTTGATGCTATTAAAAGCTGCATATTCATTTCTCCTTACAAAATTATCTATCAAGTTATTATCATATCAGCTGTTGGAATACATATCCCTCAAGATCAAATTTAAGAAATTAACGACTGTAGTATTGTATCATCATTGGATACAATTATATAAAGCAGATACAACGATGCAATAAGCACAATACTCAGTAGATCTGAAGAATATGCGCAAGATATGAAGCATAGAAGGAGGAGCGCTGTACAAGCACAAGCATAACGCCCAATCACAAATCAACACACAAAATAAAAGATCATACACCAGAATTAACCCCCTTATTCACAACAACAGCTAACCTAAAATCAGCCTAGGATGTTCCTAAATCACAACTAACAAGCCCCAAAATTAATCATCATATGCGCCAGGAAATATATAAACCAAAACTAGCAGCACGTTCCTACCAAACAACTAGAGCAACGACCTTGTCTTAAACTACGAACAGATCAGAACAAATCGCGACCATATCCCTAAAAATCCCCAATATCAGACACCCGAATCCCAGGAAATTCTTCCATAATTTTGGCCAACTAGGGGCCGAGGCGACCTAAACACGCGTTCTAGAGCCTAAACCCACCGAATCGGAGCCGAATCCTCCGCAGGAAGGAACCAACACCCGAGATCTGGTTGGCTCGGAGCGAGATTAGGAACGGGCGATCGGCGCCGCAACCCCAAATCGATCGCGAGTCGCGATTCAGACCCACTCCACCGCTAGGGGTTCTCTAATCGGCGTCCGGGACCGTGGAATCCACCAAGGGGAGCTCGGGAGGGAGAGAAGGGAAGGGGAAAATCACCTCGGTTGGTGGTGGTGCGAGCTGCCGGCTGGGGAGGAACGAGCGGAGCAGAAGAGAAACGCAACACGAGACGACTTGACCTCGGAAAATATCTCCGCTGCTCGACCACCGTCCGCCGGTGGTGCTTATAAGGGAGGACGGCGCGTATAAATTAGGCGAATAAACGTGGAAAGCAAATTCGGTCCGCTCGATTCTGCTCTTGGAGTTTTATGCCGCTTTGCCTTTGTTTTAGGCCCACGGGCTGTTCTCGTGCCTTTGTTCGTTTGGATGGGCCCGATTCTTATGTACCTCCTTTCATGAAGAAGTCTACTTTCCAACCCTAATCGAAGCACTTTAATAACCTCTATAATTGAAACTGTTCCTCCTAAAAAATTATGCTACGTTGTTCTGTTCTGAAAAAAGGTTACAATTTTAAACGTTTAAATCACCTATTAATTAAATGTGCTAGAACTCAAAAGAGGCTCAAAATCAATAGGACGAATTGGTGACTGGGGTTGGAGGGAAACTCGACAAATGCTTCAGGTGGCACGGTTTGATGGGGCAGTGCGACATAGGCCAAAGTTAGCAAACCCGCTCGCCAAGACAGCCTACGAGGTTTTAGGGGGTGTCTACCTTGTTTAGGATAGTCTACGAGATTAAGTGCACCGATTTTGATCTCATTGGGTGCTTGTCCTTTTTGTGAAACATTTGGAGGTATGTATTCTCTTAGGCTTCTCCACAACTACCTTTTTGTAGGGCCTCCTGACCCGCCCCAAGGGACACAAGAGGTCACATGCGTTGCCACTGCAAAAGTATTCCACTTCTCGTCCATTTTCATCCCCACCGTTGGAGAAAGCGTCCGACGGCGAATGGCGGAGCAATGTTTTTCGTCCTGCCATCCCCCATCTCCCTTCCACATCATGTCTCTTCCCTGCCACATTCCATCATTTACCGTTATCTAGTCGGGCCTTCTGCACCAAATCCTTCATGGTTTGTAGTAATGCAGTCTTGCTTAGTTTACCCACGTGTAGTGGACAACGCATCGCGATGAGTGGTTTTCATTGTAATCGGGTTCGATCCTGGCTGGTGCAATGGAAGCCTCACAGCATATCATATCAATTATGGTAGATTTTCTTTCGTGCGGATGCCAAACAACAATTTTATCTTGGAGCCGCAACACGTTGTTCCGAGCAGGTCCTTTTCATCTTTGTCGTGGACCATGATGTTGAGCGGGCCTCCCCTACACTTCTTCGACAACAATCTCATGTTGTTGTGGATGGCAATTATGGGGCACCCCGCACCCTCGTGCGACACGCGGTTTCCACCAGTGTCGTTGGCCCAATGGCTGGTCCGAGGCATTTTTTGAATTTGATGATCGATGGTGTCCGACTTCTTCGGTCTGGTGCGGGTGTTGGTGTGCTCAATGTCTATGAAGACACGTGCATCACCAAATCTGGCAAATCCGATAATGTTCAGCTCCCTAAACGGCAGACCTAGCTCGTCCTGGCTTGGGCACTATGATGACGACAACTTGACAGCTCGCACTGCATTGTTCGGTCGTGTGGCGATGTCCATTGTCGATATTGTGCACGTAAGAGGTTATCTATGCAATGGAGGAGGTCGAAGACGATGCTTCACAACACGTTGTGCGGACATGGTTTCCTTTTCTGGTGATGGCCACGTCAAAATCGTGCGTGTGGTAGCTGTGAGTCTTGTGGTGGGTGCATTGCAGCGGTGATTCAGCAAGTGGGGGGAGCAACACTCGGAACTTCAAGTTCGAGTCTTGATTTGCCGGTGAAAACCCTATGCCTAACCTTCATTGGTCGTACCTGGTATTGGTGGATTTCAAGCCGTTACCTTAGTGAAGGTTTTGTTTTGAGATTAATCAAACTTCTCTGGGTGAAAACCCACAATTTGACTTCATGGTTAGATGGGGCAACGACGACGCTCCTGCATTGTTCCTTCCCCCAGTTGTCGTTGTTGGCCAACCAATTTTGCAGTCTGAGTGTTGCCATTAGTGGTGGTTGGTTTCTGCCTGCTGCCATCACTCATCACTTTCGTGGGGCTATGTTATTTCTTTTAAAGTGTGTGCATCCTTAATAGCTCAATGTAATTGAGATTACAATATTCCCTTTATAAGGGAAACAATGTTTTGGCTCATAGGTCTAGATGCAACCGTTATGAAAATGCATTTTAAATATATATTAAATTTTCAAAAGATTCTAAATAAGAATTTCGGATGTATATCCGGACATTTTATATCCGCACAAAAGTTTCATAAAAAAAGAGATTTTTTGTGGCATGTATAAAAAGACAAAAAATGTCTCATAAAAAAATCATTTTGTAACACCGAAATTTGTTTTTGTTACATATGCCACAAAATGTCTTATTTTGCCAAAACTTTTTACAGACATAAGATATCCGTATATACACCCGAAAATTTAGTTTGAAATGTTTTGACACTTTGAAATGTGGTTTTTGAATAGTTAATGCATTTGCACCTACGAGGCAAAATAAATTTTCCCTTTATATGTACATTATGCTTTTTGGTACTAGACAGACTCCCACCGTCCGTTCAATACGCATTCTAACGTGGGATCGAACACGGCATATGCCACGGGATGGCTAAGATAGGTGTGGGAGCAGCGTTCTGCAGCATCGGCACCCGCGGGGATTGCGCCAGAGCGCGGACACAGGAAGTACCCAGGTTCGGAGCCCTCCCGGAGGAGGTAAAACTCCTACTCCTGCTCGATCTCTCTATCATCGATGGACACGGTACAGAGTTGCTTCTCGAGCTGCTCGGTGAGCTCTCTCTCTAGCTATCTGGAGCGGGGAGGAAGAAGTGGTGGTCCTTATGCTTTACCCTCTACTTGGGCACCCAGACAGCCTTATATAGGCCTGGCTGTCTGGCTTACAGGCGGGACCGGCTGGTCCGTGCCAGCCGGCCGATGTCGGCTACAGGGGTGTCTCAGCGTGATGCAGCTTGTCCTCAGCACAGTTGAACTTCATAGGGCTCCAGGAGATGCTGGGCTAGACCTCGCGACGTGGAGGGCTAGCCAGCGACGGTGCCAGGCCCCGCCCGCGGTGGACGTCTCTGTGTCTCCTACTTGTCGGCGTGCTAGCCGGCGCTCCGTGTCTCCCGCTTGCCGGATCTCCTAGGCGACGCAGGAGATATCTTGTCAGGGTAGACTTGGCGACGTGGAGGGCTAGCCGGCGACGGTGCCGCCCCCCGCCTACCCGGCAGACAGCTCGTGGGTCTCTTGTCGGCGTGTCGGGCGGCGCCCCGTGTCTCCCGCCTGCCGGATCTCCTAGTCACTGTCGGAGACGTAGGGCTAGACTTCGCTTTAGCCCACGCCTGGGCGACGTGGAGGGCTAGCCGGGCATGGCCCCGGCGCCCGCCCGACACGGGCCCTTGTCTCCTGCTCTTCGTAGTCAAGTGGCAGCCGGTCATCCGGCTGGCCATCAACCGAATCCGGCTGCTGCCGTTGACCTTGGTCGCATAAGGCGGGCATCGTTTGTCGTTATCTGCTTGTCTCTGAGAATCGTGATGATGACGAGCCTACAGTTCCTCTTGCCCATGCCGCCCGGCTGTGCTTCGATAGGCTAGGCGGAGGCCAGCTGCGCTCGGGGCAGGTGGACTCGGCCGAGCCGGCCAGCCGGAGGCGGCCAGACTTGATTTTGCGTTTCACTCGGGATCTTCTGTGGGTCTTTAGGCACCCGGGGTTTATCCCCATGTCACTAGCCCCCGAACACTTTGGAGCGATGCAGCCGGTTACAGCGAGGAGGGCTTCTGCGTGTTCAACGAACCGATGTGCCTGTCCGGATGAGAAGACGAAGCATCGAGCGCTCCGCCGACCGGATGCTGGTGATGACGTAAATGATGACGCTGGCACGTCCCATCCGCCTGCCAGGTGGTCGCCCGGCAGTCGAGACGACGCCTCGATTTCCGCCACAGGATCTTCTGTGGCGACGTAGCAGCGACGGGATCTTCTGCGGCGAAACCGTCGCCAACAATCTCGCCCACGATCGCGTGGTTGCGCGCCACGCGGCGCAATCTCCGGGTGCGGTTAC
Source organism: Poa pratensis (assembly GCA_947311845.1). Lineage (NCBI taxonomy): Eukaryota > Viridiplantae > Streptophyta > Magnoliopsida > Poales > Poaceae > Poa > Poa pratensis. The sequence continues at coordinate 23,655,187 of CAMZMU010000055.1, forward strand.
GGCGAGGCCAGCGCTATAAACAGGAGGCGAGGCGTCGGGGAGAAGGGTTCGCCTCCATTCTCCCTCTCGCCTCCGCCTTCCCGAGCGCTCCGCCGCAACCACCGCGCCCTTCTCCTTCTTCTTCTTCTTCTTCTTCTTCTTCTTCTTCTTCTCGGTGCGGCAACTCTTCGTCGGCAAAACCGTTTCTTCTCAGGTGTGGGGAACCAGCGGGCGCGGCGACCATGGGCCACCACCACTCGACACCGACACCGTGGAGCTCCTCCCCCGGCGCGCTGGAGCCAGAGATGGCCGACGGGAACAAGGGCGGCGGCGAATGGCGCGGCTCGCGCATCACCATGGAGGACATCGGGAACCTCCGCGCGCGCGGGCTTCTGTCGACAGAGGAGCGCGTGGGGGTGCGCCTCGCCGTGGACGTCAAGGTGGTTCCTGCTGCGCACGCCGGCGAGGCACTGGTCTTCATGGATCACTTCGACCGCGGGCTCGCGGTGCCGGCGAGCCAGTTCTTGCCACTAGTACGGAACGACACATCCGATACCCCTCTATGGCAACGGCAGGAGTTAGGCGACGGAGAATCGTGACATTCCCCGCGTGCCCGCACTGGGCCGTAAAGCAGGCCCACAACAAAGGCAATGGGTGAATAGTGGAATATATGTTGGCAACGGAGGTTAGTTTACCTCCGTTACCGATGTGTGCTCATCGCACATGGACAATTTCGTAATCTCCGTTGCCATTAGAAGCAGCCCGACAGCCCGCGGCCTATAAGAACCTACTATGCCCTTCACTCTCACTCTCACTGTCTCACTTCCAAACCCTAGCCGCCGCACAGTCTCCTCTCTCTCCACTCTCTCGCATGGCGTCCACCGTCGGCGCTGGTAGATCCGGCCATCGCGGCCGCGGCCGTGGCCACCCCACCCTCCGGGCCTTCAGGCAGCTGCAGCATCAGCTGGTGTTGCGGGACGAGCTTGCGGAATAGGCCGCCGCCGCTCCGGCCCCCGCGGGCCGGTCCCGCACCCTTGGCGCTCGTCCGCGGGAAGAGCACGGCGAAGGCTCCGGCCGCACCCGCTCATTTGGCCGCCATTGCAGCTACCGCGAGATCCGCCAGGCGATGTACCCCGGCTGCTGTCCTCGCTTTCTGAACCATCCGTCTTCCTCCTCCTCGTCCTCATCCTCCGACGACAAGGAAGAGGAAGAGGAAGAGGAAGAGGAGGAGGATCGTGATCTGGAGATCGCTTGCCAACTCTCCCGCGCCGATTTCGAGCGCGATGACGCCAAGCGTCGTCAGGGCGAGGCCGATCTGGAGGCGGTGGTCATCCTCTCCGAGGCCTCGACCCAGGTCGAATGCGCTGAGGAGGCGGTCTACCAGTCTGACCTCCGGACCGCCATAGCCCTCTCTTTGGTCCACGGCGAGGGCAAGGCGCCGCCAGGGGAGGCCGGCGCTAGCTCCGTCGCCGGCGGCGACGCTAAGCGAGCCCGCATCGCCTAATGTAAGACCCCAGTTCAGTAGGATAGTTTTTTTGCACTTCTTTTTGGTCGTTTCAGATGATTAGCTCTGTTCTTATTATGCATTGTGGTAAGTAGCTAATTGTTTAGCCATAGATTTGCTCTGTTTTTAGTAGCCATTGTTTACACATAGATTTTTAGTTGTTTTCTAGTTGTAAGTAGCTAATTGTTTATCCATAGATTTGCTCTGTTTATAGTAAGCATTGTGTACACATAGATTTTAGCTGTTTTCTAGTTGTAAGTAGCTAATTATTTATCCATAGATTTGCTCTGTTTATAGTAGGCATTGTTTACACATAGATTTTAGTTATTTTCTATTTGTAAATAGCTAATTGTTTATCCATAAATTTGCTCTGTTTATAGTAGGCATTATTTACATATAGATTTTAGCTGTTTTCTAGTTGTAAGTAGCTAATTGTTTATCCATAGATTTTCTCTGTTTATAGTAGACATTGTTTACAAATAGATTTTAGCTGTTTTCTAGTTGTAAGTACCTAATTGTTTATCCATAGATTTGCTCTGTTTATATTAGGCATTGTTTACACATAGATTTTAGTTGTTTTCTATTTGTAAATAGCTAATTGTTTATCCATAAATTTGCTCTGTTTATAGTAGGCATTGTTTACACATAGATTTTAGTTGTTTTCTAGTTGTAAGTAGCTAATTGTTTATCCATAGATTTGCTCTGTTTATAGTAGACATTGTTTACACATAGATTTTAGTTGTTTTCTAGTTGTAAGTAGCTAATTGTTTATCCATAAATTTGCTCTGTTTTTAGCAGGCATTGTTTACACATAGATTTTAGTTGTTTTCTAGTTGTAAGTAGCTAATTGTTTATCCATAAATTTGCTCTGTTTATAGTAGGCATTGTTTACACATACATTTTAGCTGTTTTCTAGTTGTAAGTAGCTAATTGTTTATCCATAGATTTGCTCTGTTTTTAGTAGGAATTGTTTACACATAGATTTTAGCTTTGTTTCTATTATGCCGATGATTAAAATTAGGTGACACCGTGTGATCCGGGGGTGGCGCTAGTGATCCTTGTGATATGCACAAATACACATCGATCTTGTGTATCCCATTTGGCTCGCTTGCTCCATCCATTAATTTGTGTGTCCAATCTAACTATATATGAGACATTGTTTAGGCTATGTTCTAGTTGTAATTAGTTCTATATTTTCTGTAATGCCGATGATTAAAATAAGGTGACACGGTGTGATTCGCGGGTGGCGCTAGTGATCCTTGTGGTATGCACAAATACCTATCTTGTGCATCCTACTTGGCTCACTAGCTCCATCCCTGAAATTTGTGTGTCCAATCTACCTATATATGAGGCATTGTTTAGGCTATGTTCTAGTTGTAATTAGTTCTATATTTTCTGTAATGCCGATGAAGAAGTATATGTCTTGTGTATAGAGATGAAGGAGCTTACATTTTGATTTTTTTCATCTCCTTTAGGGCGAGGAGGAAACCTGGAGACTATGCGGCGGCCGTGAAGACGTAGGAGCAGGGCTCCGTCCACACGGTCCACTGAAGCCGGCGCCTCCAGGAGTAAGACTTTTGTGCAGTACTAAATAGGTAGAAGAAGACCACGCAATGAAGCTGGGCGAAGAGGAAGGTGAAGAACCGGCGGCCGTCAAGCAGGAACCACAGGGCTCCGTCGACGGCGCAACAGGCGTCACCGCCTTTTTTTGTTTCCTTTAGCCCTCATTACAAACGGTCAAAAACTAATCTCCGTATCTGATGTAAAGACTAAAGGCAACGATTATATATTATGCCCGTTGCTAAACTTATTGCAAACGATCAAAATCTCTATTGCCATTATGAGGCTTCACATCAGTGACAGAGGCGGGGACACGGACCCTTTCTCCATTCCCGATGGGCTTTTTGGCCCGTTTCCGATGTGTCGTTCTGTACTAGTGTGCAGAGTTTCCTCCATACCTTCGGCCTGCAGCCGCATCACCTCGGGGCCAATTCCATAGCCTCGTTGAGCTACTTCGCCACCATCTGCGAGGGGTGGCTTGGCATCTGGCCGAACCTCTCGCTCTTCTGCCGGCTGCTCTACCTCCGCAGCCGGTATCTTGGCGACAAGGAGGAGAGGGGCTCCGTCGACTGCGGGGCCGCGATCGTCTATCGCCGGCCACAGGCGAAACTGCCGGCTTTCAAGAAGCCGGACATGATGAAAGAATGGCAGCGGACGTAATTTTACGTCCGCAACCTGAAGGTGGGGGAGGACCACATCCGCCTGCCGGCCTTCCAGCCGGTCGCGCCCGTGAAGGATAACTGGTGTCTGAAGAAGCTCGGCGACCAGACGGAGATCGACAAGATGATCGACCGGATCGAGGAGCTCTTCAAGAAGGATGGACTGACCACCAGGGACCCGACCCTTTGCTGGATCTACAACCGGATCGCGCCGAAGCAACACAGATCTCACAAGATCTGTTACTTGGACGGGCGCCTCGATCCCACCCGGCTGACCTGGAAGAGGTGGAAGCTGGGGGCTCTGAATGGTTGGCTCCGGCAAATCGCCGTACACATGCAGGAAGCGGGCGCCCAAGGTACGTTGTCTCTGCTTGCTTTCGCGCTCTTCCTTGTATGCTTCGGCCGGCTGCTCACCAAACCGGCTGCGCAGCTCTTCAAGATCCAGCTTGAGGAGGACGGGCCCAACGGCCCCCAGTTTCGGCCGAACATCCAGCTGGAGATGGCTGCGCCTGGGGAGGGTGAGGAGGAGGTCGCCGCGGCCGAGGGTGGCGGCAACGCTGGGGGCGATGACGACGAGGGCGCCCGAGGGGACGGCGGCCGCGTCGAGGACGACCAAGCGGACGCCGCGCCGGCTGTTCAGGCGCCGGCTGGTGGCAGTGGGGTGGGCGACGCGCCGCCGGCTGCTCGGGGTAAGCCGGTTGCCTCTAGCTCGAGTGTTGATGAAATCAAAAAGCCCATGGTAGTCATTGATCTCTCAGACACTAAGAGTATTGAGAGTGCAGAGACCGCGGGGTCGACCTCGGCCCCTCGCCAGAAGAGGACGAAGCCGGCTACTCCAACCGGCTTGGAGGAGGAGGACGACGACGAGGAGCCGATGATGAGGAAGCGGCCGAAACGGGTTCCGACCAACGTGCGCTGGTAAGTGCTTCTGTTGCTTGCTCTTTCTACTGAATTTGTCTTGGTGGATGAATCTTCGTGTTTTCTGCAGGGCGCCGAGGTCTTTGACCGTTGGCGGAGGCGCGGAGACGGTAACTGCACCGGCTGCGCCAGTGGAGAGGCCGTGCGGGCGGCGGAGGAGCAGGAGGGCAGACGAGGGGAGCAGCGCGAGAAGCCCCCGCGCCAGATGTGGGGGCCCACACGGTCGGCCCCCAAGCTGTCGAGGTGGTCCCGCCGCCAGGCGGAGGCGAGGTCGGAGAGGCCGGTGATGCCCCGGGGGCAGCCGGAGTCGGAGCGGTGGGCGCTCCGAAGCCGAAGAAAGCCGGCATGTCGTCCTTACGAAGAGGGCCGAGTCGGCGGCGAGGAAGAAGACGGGGAAATAGGCGGCGCCTGCAGCCGGGAGAAGGCCAAGGGTGCCGCTGTTTCCTCGTAGCTGCAGCTGGTACCGGCTGATCCCTCCGTCGCTGCTAACGCCGGGGGGGCCCGGAGGCCAAGGGACCCGCTGGAGTTTTCCCTGGGATTCGGAAGGAGCTGGCGATCCAGCTTGGGGACTTCGATCGCTTCCTGGAGCTGCTTCAGGTATGCCCCCGTGTTTAGTCCCTTCGAATTATCTTGGACCGGCTACGATAGCCGGTGTGAGTCGAGTCTGATTTCTTCTTCCTTAACTTTAGGAGGAGTCCAACCAGAAGGTCTTGCAGCTGGAGAAGGACCTCGAGGTCGCCAAGAGTAAGTGTTTCGCCCGGCTGCGATCTTTCCATACGGAGCCAGATGAGGGAGTCGACGCTTCTTTTTTTCGCAGAGGATGATGAGGCGCTGCGTGCCAAACTCAGTGACATGGTGAAGGAGGCGGAGCGGCTCAAGAAGCGCGATCAGGAGCGACAGGCGGAGCTGGACAAGCTGACCGAGGCCAAGGAGGCGGTGGAGAAGGCGGCGGTGGAGGTGCGGGAGAATTCTGAGAAGTTGGAGCAGGGCTACAACAAGCAGCGCCAGGACGACCAGGCGGAAATCAAGAAGCTGAAGGAGGAGGTCGCCCGCATGACGACGAACGAGGAGTCGACGCGTAAAGAGCTGGCTCGGATTGATGTCGTCGTTCGAGGTAATCTTCGTAGAGATGCCTCTGTCTTGTTCTGTTGGTTTTCTCGTCATGACATCTTTGCCCAGCTGCAGGCTATTATCCGTCTGCGGGCACGGAGGCAGCGAAGACCCAGCTGGACGTCCTCGGGGTGGAGCCGACCGATGCTGCCATTGCCGGTTGCTCGACCTCGGTGGCGGACCGGGTGGCGCAGCTCGGGATCGACGCCTGCTCGCTGGCCTACGTGTCCAGGAGACTTTACAGGTACGTCTGGCCCGGCCAGGGAATTCCGATCGTCCTGGCTGAGCTGGCGCGTTGCCTCGGGGAAGCGCCGGCTGCGGTGCTGGAGCTGCAGGAGTCGGCCGCGCGTGGCGGGGCCTTGTGGGCTGTTTCTCTGCTCAAGTCCTGGTATCTGGCTGCCGACCTGGAGCTGCTCAAGGTGGGCTTCCGGGACGATGACACGTACGAGGAGCTCAAGCAGCGCCCGGACTTCCGTGATGCCGCCTGCACCATCACTGACTTCGTCGACCTTGCGGATTTCGTCCTCGACAGAAAACCAGCCCGACCGGTCGAGGACTCAGAGGCTGAGTACGCCGAGGAGGATGATGGCGATGAAGCCGAGGAGCCGGCAAAGACTCCAAGGGGAAGGCTGTCGAAGAAACCGGCTGCTCCAAAACTGGCGACGTGACCAGCTCCTCCAAGGCCGCCGAATGAAGACCTCGGGATGCCGGGTAGAACTTGTATTTTCTCTTAGCTTCTTGTGAACTTGTTTCATTTGTCCCCGGGATGCCGGGTAGAACTTGTCTAAAAGTTCTGATACTTGCGTCGTGACTTGTGTGGAGCCTCGTCTCCCTTATCTTGTTTCTGTCCAAATTTTTCATGATTGTCTCTGCCTTTGAATTTCTTCGTGGCTTAGTGAAGGCGATCGAGCCTGTTCACCCTCACTAGCCCCCGAGATTTGGCCCGACTGGCGCAGCGAGTCGAGTCAGATCTAAACCCAGTATCTTTGAGAGTTTGTCCGGCTGGTCGCGACAGCCGGGTGTACACGCAGACTAGCCCCCGAGATTGGACCCGACTGGCTTAGCCAGTTGAGTCGAATCTGGTCTAGGCAGCTTCGTGAGGTTGCCCGGCTGGTCGAGGCAGCCGGGTGTACGCGCAGACTAGCCCCCGAGATTGGACCCGACTGGCGTAGCCAGTTGAGTCGAATCTTCCTGGCTAGCCTTTGATAGCTTGCGAGGCCGGCAAGGAACGACACATAGAAACTTTGTTAGATCGTTAGTCTTCAAAATCGAAAAGTTGGCGTTTTTTAGCTTCTCAGTTTTTATTCGATTATGGGCCCGCTCGCCCTTGTTTTGCCGCCCGTGCCCCTTCCCGTGTCTCCGCTCTGCGACCCCTGCTCTTGACGGCTGAACTCTGCAGCCGGATCCGAAGAGAGGGTCGGCTGGCTGGGTGCACGGTACTGAGATCTTTGAGAGGCTGGACTCAGGTGAACGAAAGCGCGGTTTTTTCTGTCGCGAGCCGGAGACTTTTCTTTCTTATGGGCTTTTCGCGTGTGCCCCCTAGCCGGTTTCTGGCCAACGTGTCATCCGGGTTGCGGTCTGCAGCCGGATCCGAGAGTAGGCGTCGGGGTCGAGCACGGTACTAAGCTAACGTAAGCGAGAATCGGTAGTCGGCTAGCCACAGTGAAGAACAAAGAAACAATCGACTGAAACAACGGCGGCCCCCGAGTGTGTGCTCGCGGGCGCCAACTTTTACTCAAAAGAAACAACAGGGTGTTACACTTGTTCTAGGAGTAGAAAGGCCTGAGGAGGCAGGCGTTCCACGGCCCCTATTCATAAGGGGTAAACGGCTTGTTCTTTTTCTCCTCGCGCACATCCGTGAGGTAGTACGCGTTGTTGCGCAGTGCTCTGCTGATGATGAACGGGCCCTCCCAAGGGGAGGACAGCTTGTGGAGCCTTTAGTGTCTTGGATCCATCGGAGCACGAGGTCTCCCTCGCGGAATGTGACCGGGTGCACCTTCCGGCTGTGGTACCGGCGCAGGTTTTGCTGGTATATGGCCGATCTGGACAAGGCCAGTTCTCGCGCCTCCTCGAGGAGGTTCACACCGTCTTCGTTTGCCCGCTTGGCTTCTTCTTCCATGTAGAGGATGGCTCGAGGGGAGTCGAACTCGATGTCAGCCGGCAAGATGGCTTCCGCGTCGTAGACGAGGAAGAAAGGCGTGTAGTTCGTTGAGTGGTTGGGGGTGGTCCTGAGGCTCCAGAGTACGTGCGGGAGTTCTTCGATCCAGCAGCCGGGTGCTCGCTCGAGGGGGTCTACCAGCCGGGGCCGGATTCCGGCTAGGACTAGGCCGTTTGCTTTCTCCACCTGGCCGTTTGACTGGGGGTGAACCACCGAGGCGAGGTCCAACCGGATTTTCTTCTCGCCACAGAAACGCTTGAAGACGCCTTGGCGAAGTTCGTGCCGTTGTCGGTGATGATGCTGTGCGGGTAGCCGTAGCGGTAGATGATGTGTTGGAAAAAGGTGATGACCGTCTGGCCGTCCCACTTCTTGACTGGCTTGGCCTCGATCCACTTGGTGAACTTGTCCACCGCTACGAGGAGGTGAGTCATGCCGCTTCGCGCCGTCTTGAAGGGACCGACCATGTCGAGCCCCCAGACGGCGAATGGCGAGGTGATGGGGATGGTTTGCAGAGCTGCAGCCGGCGTATGTTTCTGCTTGCTGAAGCGCTGGCAGCCGGTGCAGGCACGGACCATTTGCTCGGTGTCAGCTAGAGCAGACGGCCAGTAGAACCCGTAGCGCATGGCCTTCGAGGCAATTGATCTGGATGCGGCGTGGTGTCCGCACTCGCCCTTGTGGATGTCCTCTAGCAGGCGGCGCCCTTCTGCCGGCTCGACGCACCGCTGGAAAACGCCTGTCGTGCTGCGCTTGTAGAGCTCGTTGTTGATGATGGTGTAGGCCTTGGAGCGGCGCAGGATCTGCCGCACGTGCACCTCCTCCTCTGGGAGTTTGCCGTGGGCGAGGAAGTCGAGGAACGGTTGCGCACAGGAGGGAACTTCGTGGATGGTGAAGACGCCGGCTCGCGCCAGCTGGGCGGCTTTTGGATCCGGCTGTGTAGCCCCCGGGTGTGGCGTTGCAGCCCCCGGGTTTGCTTTGGTCTTGTCGATGAGCTCGGGGACGGGTGTGGCTGGCACCTTGTAGCCGGGTGAGGTGGCAGCCCCTGAGTTATTTTGACCGGGTGGGGGACTCCCAGCCCCCGGGTTTGCCTGTGTGGCTGCGGGCTCCGAGCCCCTGGGACGATGATGGATTCCGAGTCGGGTGACGGTGTGATGGATGGCTTGTAGACGTGCTCGAGGGAGACGCCGGGTGGAATGGCTCGCCGGGTGCTGCCGAGCTTGGCGAGCATGTCAGCCGTCTCGTTGTTGGCTCTGGGCACGTGGTGGAATTCGCACCCCTCGAAGCAGGCACAGAGCTGCTGCACGAAGAACCGGTAGGAGGCCATGTTGGCGTCCTTGGCGTCCCAATTTCCTGAAGTTTGCTGGATCACTAGGTCCGAATCGCCGAAGCACAGGATGCGCTGGATGCTCATTGCCTTGGCGAGCTTGAGGCCGTGGACGAGGGCCTCGTATTCTGCGACGTTGTTGGAGGCCTTGAAGTGAATTGCACGGCGTACTCCAGCCGGTTTCCTTTGGGCGAGGTGAGGACGATCCCGGCTCCCAGGCCTTCGTACATCTTGGAGCCGTCGAAGTGCATCCGCCAGTGTGCGGAGTCGGGCACAGGCGGCAGGTACTGCGTTTCCGCCCAGTCGACGATAAAATCGGCGATGAGCTGGGACTTGATGGATGTTCTTGGCTGGTACAGGACCGTGTGCGGGGCCAGGTCGACTGCCCACTTGGCGACCGGCCGGTTGCGTCTTTGTTGCCGATGATGTCTCCGAGTGGAGCCGTGCTCACCACGGTGATGACGTGCTCTTGGAAGTAGTGGCGCAGCTTCTTCTCCGCCATGTGCACGCCGTACACGAGCTTCTGGTAGTGGGGGTAGTTCTGCTTTGACTGCGAGAGGACCTCGCTCACGTAGTAGACCGGCCGCTGGACCGGGTGCTCCTTGCCTTCCTCTTGGCGCTCCACCACCAGGACGATGCTGACGCAGCGGTTGGTGGCGGCGATGTACATGAGCATGGGCTCCTTTGGAGCAGGCGGCGCCAGGACCGGTGCCTTGGACAGTGCTTTCTTGAGCTCGGCGAAGGCCGCGTCTGCTTCGTCCGTCCAGACGAACTTGCCGGTTTTCTTCAACAGGTGGTACAGGGGCAAGGTTTTCTCCCAGCCGGCTGATGAACCGGCTCAGCGAGGCCAGGCAGCCGGCGAACTTCTGGATGTCTTTTAGCCCGGTTGGCCGCTCCATGCCCTCGATGGCGGCGATCTTGTCTGGGTTGGCCTCGATCCCTCGCGCGGAGACGAGGAAACCGAGTAGCTGGCCAGCCGGTACTCCGAAGACGCACTTGGTCGGGTTCAGCTTCATCTGGAACCGGCGCAAGTTGGCGAAGGTTTCTCTCAGGTCGTCGATGAGGGTGCGGTGCTCTTTGGTCTTGATGACGATGTCGTCGACGTAGGCGTGGGCGTTGCGCCCGATCTGATGTTCAAGCATTTCTGCATGCACCTCTGGTAAGTGGCGCCGGCATTTTTCAAGCCAAAGGACATGACCGTGTAGCAGTATGCTCCAAAGGGAGTGATGAATGCGGTCTTGAGGTGGTCGTCCGGGTGGAGCTTGATCTGGTTGTAGCCGGAATACGCGTCCAGGAAGGACAGGTAGTCGCAGCCGGCCGTGGAGTCAATGACTTGGTCGATGCGCGGCAGGCGAAGGGTCCTTGGGGCACACTTTGTTGAGGCTGGTGTAGTCGATGCACATGCGCCAGGTATTGTTTTTCTTCATCACCAGGACTGGGTTGGCCAGCCAGTCCGGGTGGTACACTTCCATGATGAAGCCCGCGTCGAGTAGCCGGGCGATCTCTTCTCCGATTGCTCTTCTCTTCTCCTCTCCGAAAGACGGAGAGGTTGCTTGACCGGTCTAGCATCCGGCTTGACATGTAAAGAGTGCTCAGCGAACTCCGTCGGTACACCTGGCATGTCTTTGGGAGACCATGCGAAGATGTCCCGATTCTCACGGAGGAATTCGATGAGCTCGCCTTCCTATTTGTCGCTGAGGGTGTTGCCGATGGTGAGGAACTTCCCGTCCGGCTTGCTTGCGTCCAGCGGGACCTGCTTGCTATCTTTCTGGGCCTGGAATTGCGTCTCGCCCGTCTGCTTCTTTGCACACGGAACTTCCGGGTGCTCGGCTGCTACGGCGCGCCTGATCTCCTTGAACTCTTCAGCCGCTACCAGCGACTCGGCGAGCTTCGAGCCGGCCGAGGCGCATGCCATGGAGCGCTTGAAATCGCCGGCTATGGTGATGATCCCGCTTGGGCCCGGCAGCTTCATCTTCAGGTAGCCGTAATGGGGTACGGCCATGAATTGGGCGAGAGCCGGGCGGCCCAGGATGGCGTGGTAGGGGCTGCGGTGGTTCACCACCTCGAAACAGATGCTTTCACGACGATTTTTTTCTTTTCTCCGAAGACGACGTCCAGCCGGACGGTGCCGATTGGTGTGCAGGACTGCCCTGGGACGATGCCGTGGAAGATCGTCCGGCTGGGATTCATCCGGGCCTCGGTTATCCCCAGCTTGTCGGCGGTGTCCTTGTACAGGATGTTGATGCTGCTTCCTCCGTCGATGAGCACTGGGAGAAGGTGACGGCGAACTCTTGCTCGGTGACGAAGGTGGGGTCCAGGAGCAGGCTGTAGCCCCCGGGATTCGGCATGATGTCCGGGTGGTCCTTGGGTCCGAAGGAGATGGGCTGGTTCGCCCAGTCCATCAGCTGCTGGACGGCGGGGATGACCGCGTTCACCTCTGCGACGCGTAGCCGCTGGCTGCGCTTGTCGTTGCGCTCGATGACGGAGATGACGTATGCGGCGTCCTTGTTGGGGTACATGTCGCGAGATGTGCCGGCTGTCTTGGGCGCTCGTTGCGCTGGTTGTTGCCTATGTTGATGCCGCCTTGGGGAGGGGGTGGGCCGTGTGGTGGAGGCGGTACCCACTCCACGCTGCAGACGGAGAGTCCAGCTGCAGCGCGCCGTCGTATGGCTGGCTGGCTTCCCGGTGACGCTGAGGTATCGGCACGGGCCGTTCATCATGTCCTCAAACAGGTACGTTGGCTTCGCCCACTGGCGGTCCTCGTATCGCCCTTCTGGCTTGTTCCACTGGCGGGGATTCCGGTTCCCACCGTCATCGCCAGCCGGTTGGCCGGCCTCGGTTGCGTTGACGGCACGGTTCTCGTATCGCCCGTCTGGCGCGCCGCTTCTCTTCGGCTGTCTCGATCGCGATCGTCGCGGCGGTCGCGGTTGTCGCGGTTGCCTCCATTGTCCTGGGTGTCGCGGTTGTCGCGGCCGCCTCGGTTGTCATTGCTGGGGCCGCCTTGCTCTCTCACAGCCGGCTTTTCTTGTGGCCTGCCGGCTCCGTCTATCTGCATTGGGATCCTCATGGCGGAGTCGGCCGTGGCGTATTTGTCTGCTATGGTCATGAGCTTTGCCATGGACTTTGGCTTGTCTAGGAGCAGCCGGTGCTTGAGCAACGTGCCCTCTCGGCAGCCGTTGATGAAGAAGCCGACCACCTGGATGTCGTGGACTCCCTCGCAGGGGTTGCGCAGGTTTGACCATTTCGTCAGGTAGTCGTAGTCGGACTCGGTTTTGCCCTGGGTGCAGCTGGCTAGCTGGCGAGGGTGAGCCGGGCGCTTGTAGGTGCTGGAGAAGTTCCTGACGAAGACCTGCTGGAAGTCCAGCCAGGAGTTGATCGAGATATCTGGCAGGCTGTTGAGCCACGTGCGAGCTGAGTCCTTCAGCATGAGTGACACATAGCGCACCGCTACGCGCTTGTTGCCGCCTGCGATGGAGATGGCGGTGACGTAGTCGGATAGCCAGTCCTCTGGCTTCGTGCTTCCGTTGTACTTGGGCGTGTCACGCAGGAGGGTGAAACCCCGCGGGAAAGGCTCTTTTGCGATGCGAGGTCCGAAACACCGGTGGACCTCGCCCTCTTCTTCTTCTAGCCGGCGGGACTCCTCCAGGTTGTTGAGGCGGTTGCGAGTGTCAGGGTCGAACGTCGGGCCTAGATCTCCTAGCCGGTCGTGAACGTTTCCCCTGCGGGCAGCCGGCGGGTCGGCGTAGTAGTTCTGGCCGCTCCCTGCAGCCGGCGCGTTGAAGCGACTTGGCCTAGAGTTGATGCTGCGCGAGCGATATCCGCCCGGCTGAGGAGCTTGCTGGGGCTGGACATGCGGTGAAGATGCCTGACGATCGCCTCGAGTCGCGCCGGCTAGCGGGGGGGGGGCAGGCGGAGGAGGCGGGGGAGGCGGCGTGATCAGCGCGGACGCGGCCTGGTTCTGGCTGAACTGGTGGTCTGCTGTGTCGAGGAGGTCCTAGACACGCTGATGCTGCGCACGTAGCTCGCCCCCCTCCAGATTGGGCATTTTTGCTGCGGCGGCTCGCGTTGGCTTCATGTTCTTCGCGGGGGAGCTGTAGACGGGTCGGCGAGTTGGAGGTGCTCCGGCTGGAGCAGCCGGCTCGGCATCAGCAGCCTGTCCTCCTGCCATCTCGGTGGCAAGGTTGCGCCTGACATTTCCTCGCGGGTTGGGCTCGACGTCGACGGGGGTGAAGCCGTGGGCGAAGTTGTACTCGCGGACTTGCGCTTCCATGCGGCGATGCGTGGCTGCGACGCCGTGCGCGCTGCTGAGCAGGCGCTGGCGTGCTTGCTCGAGTAGAGTGGCGGCCTGCGCGGGGTCCGCGTCGGCGGCGATGGGTGTGACCAGGCCCTGGAGCATGGCCTGGACGGAGTCGACGGGGACATTTTGCTGCTGGTGCTCGCGATATCGGACACCATAACCTCCGCGTAAACGCGGGTCTTGGTGCTGCTCTCGCAGCCGGCCGTCTCCTCAGGGAAACTGTCGACGCATGGCTCGATGTTAGCGGGGTAGTCGGACGTGAGGGCGATGTAGACGCGATGCTCGCCGAAGTGCACGACGGTGCCATCCTCGGGGAAGGCGGAGCCGGTGAAGCAAGCGGCGTTGCCGTTGACAAAGTCGATGGAGCCAAACGTGGAGACGAGGCCGGAGGCGACTCGCTCACCGAGACGGCTGCGGGATCCCACGCGGAATGTGACTCCGGATGCTGCTATCTGCCCCACGGTGGGCGCCAAATGACGTGGGATCGAACACGGCATATGCCACGGGGTGGCTAAGATAGGTGTGGGAGCAGCGTTCTGCAGCATCGGTACCCGCGGGGATTGCGCCGGAGCGCGGACACGGGAAGTACCCAGGTTCAGAGCCCTCCCGGAGGAGGTAAAACTCCTACTCCTGCTCGATCTCTCTATCATCGATGGACACGGTACAGATTTGCTCTTCGAGCTACTCGGTGAGCTCTCTCTCTAGCTATCTGGGGCGGGGAGGAAGAAGTGGTGGTTTCTTATGCATTACCCTCTACTTGGGCACCCAGACAACCTTATATAGGCCTAGCTGTCTGGCTTACAGGCGGGACCGGCTGGTCCGTGCCAGCCGGCCGATGTCGGCTACAGGAGTGTCTCAGTGTGATACAGCTTGTCCTCAGCACAGTTGAACTTCGTAGGGCTGCAGGAGATGACGGGCTAGACCTCGCGACGTGGAGGGCTAGCCAGCGACGGTGCCAGGCCCCGCCCGCGGCGGACGTCTCTGTGTCTCCTGCTTGTCGGCGTGCTAGCTAGCGCTCCGTGTCTCCCGCTTGCCGGATCTCCTAGGCGACGCAGGAGATATCTTGTCGGGGTAGACTTGGCGACGTGGAGGGCTAGCCGGCGACGGTGTCGGCCCCCGCCTACCCGGCAGACAGCTCGTGGGTCTCTTGTCGGCAATGTCAGGCGGCGCCCCGTGTCTCCCGCCTGCCGGATCTCCTAGGCACTGTAGGAGACGTAGGGCTATACTTCGCTTTAGCCCATGCTTGGGCGACGTGGAGCGCTAGCCGGGCATGGCCCTGGCGCCCGCCCAACACGGGCCCTTGTCTCCTGCTCTTCGTAGGCAAGTGGCAGCCGGTCATCCGGCTGGCCATCAACCGAATCCGGCTGCTGCCGTTGACCTTAGTCGCATAAGGCGGGCGTCGTTTGTCGTTTTCTGCTTGTCTCTGGGAATCGTGATGATGACGAGCCTATAGTTCCTCTTTCCCATGCCGCCCGGCTGTGCTTCGATAGGCTAGGCGGAGGCCGGTTGCGCTCGGGGCAGGTGGATTCGGCCGAGCCGGCCAGCCGGAGGCGGCCAGACTTGATTTTGCGTTTCACTCGAGATCTTCTGTGGGTCTTTAGGCACCGGGGTTTATCCCCATGTCACATTCTAAATACTTAAATTCAAGCATTGGGAATTAATAATATGTGGGCTATGTTGCACAATATTATACCGTTGGTCTCACGTCTAAAAGCACTTATTCTGATCATTAAATTTTTACAACCACGTACAAAATATTAAATCCATGATCAAAGCTCATATTTAGACTGTCATAGTCATAATACATATGCTCGATATTTAAGAACGGAAGAAGTATACTTCTTTTCGAACGGACAAAGGATCACTAGTAGAAAACAGGCCATCCGTTTTCACCTTTTGTCCCGGCCTAATTACGAACCGCGACTAATGGGGCAATAGGTCCCGGTTCGAATTGCCAGAGCGCCTGTGAGCATTCGTCCCGGTTCGGTTGTGACCTTTGGTCCCGGCACATGCGCCACATGTTGCCGCGACTGTGGGTCCCCTTGGCAGAGCACCTTTCGTCCCGGTTCGTGTTACGAACTGGGACCAAAGAGTCTCCCCTGCATATATCATCTTCCACCCCGAGCTCCATCTCCATTTTGAGCTCGAGTTCATCACCATTTTCTCCTCCATTTCCTCTGCATCACTCAAGTTAATCCCCATTTTTTTCACCATTTGTGAAGATTGAAGGCACCCCATCTATTCAAGGGTTGGCAACATCATCCTTTCCTCTGGCGTTGCAACTTTAGCTCATTTCATTGCTAGTTTAGCTCATTTCATTTTTGTAGTGCTAGCTAGGTGTTTGATGAAATGTCTAAGTTAGAGAGTTCATTTTTTATATGCATTTTGAGCTCAAATTAATTTATTATTTGTGGATTTTAGTGTCGTCCCATCCTCACCGCCATCGATAGCCCGCGCTGTCCCGTGACCGGCACCACCTCGGTTAGCCTCTTTTTTATCTTTTATTTGAAAGAAAAATTACTTGTATGATTTAAATGCATAGTTATTTCTTGTATAATTTTCTTATATTTTTTATATGTATAGTGTCATGGTTTTGATAACCGCCCCGTCGGCCCTCGTCCGGTCTATGATTCGGATGTGGTATATTTTTATAACTATTTGTTTCATTTTGTGTTTATAACAACTATACCTACCAACTTGACATAGACGCTTTTATCTAGGAGGTAGTTGAACCGGAAATTCCAACCGACCCTATTGTCGAGTTTTTTGTAAAAGAAAACAATGATTTGAAAGCAAAATTGAAAAGAAGTGAAGATCTTCGTCTCCAATGCCTAGAAGAGAAGATGAAATTGGAGTTCAAGCTTGCCGACATCGTCGATGAACATGAGTTCAAGCTTGCCGACGTCGTCGATGCTCACGAGATCAAGATGGATGCAATGCGCTTGAAGATTAAAAAGATTAGAAAATATGCCATTAGTCCAGAGGCTTGGTATCATTATGCTGTTGGTTCAATAATTACCTTAGTTGTGATTTTGATCGCATTTGTTGTTGGATTTAAATTCTTTAGATAGTTGTATGTTAGTTTCAATTAATGTATGTTTTATGAGAACTATGTATTACATTTACTTTACTTTGGTTTTAATGTGATGAACTTGTATTAATTAATTTGGTCACTATTATATATTCATGATATAGTGCAATGGTTTTTGATATATTTATATAATGCAGATGAGCCAGCAATGGATGTACAGTGACCGACGATGTCCCGACTATATTAATGGCATGCATAGATTTCTCCGTGTGGCTGAGAAAAACAAGCCGTCGAATGGTTTTATTTCTTGTCCATGTAGTGTCTGCAAGAATACGCAGGATTACTCAACCTCAAAAACCATTCACGTCCACCTGTTGCAGTCCGGTTTCATGTCCGGTTATAATTGTTGGACCAAGCACGGAGAAAGAGGGGTTATAATGGAAGAAAATGAAGAAGAAGAGGATAATGACAACTATCATACGTTCACTGAAGACGGTGATACTACAATGGGGGAAGACGAAGCTGAAGAAGAGCCCATTGTTGATGAGCCCATTGTTGATGAGCCCGATGATGATTTTGGTCGGGCCATTCTTGATGCACAGATAAACAGCGGAAGTGAAAACGAGAGGTTGAAATTAGAGAGCATGTTAGAGGATCACAAAAAATTGTTGTACCCAACTTGCGAAGATGGCTAGAAAAAGCTTGGTAGCACACTGGAATTGCTGCAATGGAAGGCAGAGAATGGTACATATGATAGGGGATTTGAAAATTTGCTGAAAATAATAAAGAAGATGCTTCCAAGGGATAACGTATTACCCCCCACTACGTATGAAGCAAAGAAGGTTGTCTGCCCTCTAGGATTAGAGGTGCAGAAGATACATGCATCCATCAATGGCTGCATCCTCTACCGCGGTGAGAAGTACGAGAATTTGAATGCATGCCCGGTATGCGGTGCATTGCGGTATAAGATAAGGCGAGATGACCCTAGTGATGTTGAGGGCGAGCCGTGCCCCAGGAAGAGGGTTCCTGCCAAGGTGATGTGGTATGCTCCTATAATACCACGGTTGAAACGTTTGTTCCAAAACAAAGAGCATGCAAAGTTGTTACGATGGCACAAAGAGGACCGTAAGAAAGACCTGATGCTGAGACACCCCGCTGATGGGTCGCAGTGGAGAAAAATCGACAGGGAGTTCCCGACATTTACAGCTGATGCAAGGAACTTAAGATTTGGTCTAAGTACAGATGGTTTTAATCCTTTCGGGGAGCAGAGCTCCAGTCATAGCACCTGGCCTGTGACTCTATGTATCTACAACCTTCCTCCTTGGTTGTGCATGAAGCGGAAGTTCATTATGATGCCAGTGCTCATCCAAGATCCGAAGCAACCCGGCAACGACATTGATGTGTACCTGAGGACATTGGTTGAAGAACTTTTACAGTTATGGCATGACGAAGGTGTACCTGTGTGGGATGAGCACGAACAAAAGGAATTTGACCTACGAGCGTTGTTGTTTGTAACCATCAATGATTGGCCTGCTCTTAGTAACATTTCAGGACAGTCAAACAAGGGATACAATGCATGCACGCACTATTTAGATAAGACTGAAATTATACATTTGGGAAACAAGAATGTGTACCTGGGGCATCATCGATTTCTTACAAAACAGCATCCCGTAAGAAAGAAAGGCAAGCATTTCAAAGGTGAGGCAGATCACCGGACGAATCTTAAATGCCCTCATGGTGATGTTATATATGACATGGTCAAGGATTTAAAAGTAATCTTTGGAAATGGTCCTGGCAGTAATATTCCGCCCTTCAAAGTGAACATTGACCCAAGTATCAAGTTAAATGATGAAGATTGTCCATGGTTGCGTCGCAATCAGAAGAAAGGGACACACACGAAGAAGAAGTTTATACCACAACAATAGATATGGATGTTGGTGGTGATGTGTAATAATGTATTAAACCTTTTATGTAACTGTGTTGTGAAAACTCGGAAGAAAACTCTAAACTCCAACGGCGCTCACAAGCGCTCGATAAAGTTGAACAAAACACACAGTTTTCCCTGCATACAGCCCGACGGTGGCTCCTCAGTGCCTGCATATCAAATGCACCGTCAGACGTATGCAGGGAATCCGAATGCTTTGTATATCAAATGAACTACACTGAGTGATCCAATACTGATTTTGCCCTCAAAAGAAACACACGCCCCTGATCCAACGGCTCACAAGCGCTTGAAAGAAACACACCCTGATCCAAAGGCTCACAAGCGCTTGAAAGAAACACATGATCCGTGTGCTTCTTTACTCCCGGTTGGTGTTACCAACCGGGACTAAAGGCGGGCTTTGCGGTCACGACTCGTGTCAGTCACGTGTCCTCCACCAGGTGACGATGTGCCTTGTAACACCCCAAAAATTCGTCCCTAATTTTAGTGGTGTTTCCTCACACCTGAAAAACTTTTTCCTTCTATTTCAAAATTTTTGCTTGCTCCCTCGGTGCTTGATGATGTCGTTTGGATTTCCGTGCTTAAATAATTCCAAAGGTTCAGCTGAACCACTTTGCCACTACCAAAATCTTCGGCCGATAACCTTTCCTTTGAACCCGAAGACGAAATCCCGAGAACATCGAATCCTAGTATTCCACCACCGATTCCACCAAATGATCAAAGGTGATGTCTCCCTTCGCCAAACCCCTTTGAGTTTCTCCAAGAGCCATGATGGAACCAACTCAAGAGCATGCTCAAACCAGCCACTTCACCATCGATACCCACCTCATTTTGGCCCATGTTTTTCCTTAGCCATTTGGGAGACATATCACCCCGACCACCAGTTATTTTGACCAACACTGAGATACACCAATTAAGCTCGTCCCTGAGCCATCCCTATCCGCTCCTCCCCGAGCTCATCCATTCGGGACTAGGGTTGGGTCACTGACGCCCGTGACCGTGGTTAGATCAACCACGGGTCACTACCCCCCCCCCCCTCACCCTCTCCGGCTATAAAAAGCCCTCCCTGAGGCCACCAGTGCACACCCGGCCCTTACTCTCCCTCCCCAGACTCTCCCACTCGAAGTTCCACAAAGAAGTGAGGCCGCAGGAGCTCCGCAAAGCCTCCCATGGCTGAAACCCTATAGCTCGGGTAGCGAGCTCCACGGTCCACCTCTGCCGTAGGAGGAAGCACCGGCGAGCGCGGTGAAGCGTGCCGGTTCCATTTCCACCGTCTTCGTAGTCCCCGGGCCACCCCACGGCCGGCGCCGTCGCCATGCCGAAGGTTGCCGCCATGGCCGAGCTAGGCCAAGCTCGACGAGGCTCATGGGAGGTGCCCCGGTCTCCGGCTTCCGCCCCTGCTGGGAGCGGTGGGGCGCGGCGGGCCGTCCTGGCCGTCGGCGTCCACCCTCGGCCGCCCGGCTGCCGGCGCCATGGCCCTCCCGAGCGACCTGCGTACGTACTGTATGTACGTACGTGTGTGTCGTGTGTTGGAGGCAGGGAAGAAGAAAGGAGAGAAAAAAAAGAAGAAGAGAAGAGAGAGGCCGACAGGTGGGTCCTGGTCCCACCTGTCAGGTTAAGTGGAGGCGGCTTTCGCGCGGATACGCTTTCCAGCTGCGAAGACGTATTTCCAGAGAACTACGCAACCAGCCCAGCCCAGTTCGGAAATCAGCCTGTTCTGTTTTTTCTTCCGGGTGAGCAGCGGGTAGCTATCCTTCGCTCGCTCGTTTCTCTTAAACCGTAACTCCGTTTGAGGTGATTCAAATTTGTAAATTCTTAGTTTGAAAAGCTCTGTCCAGTAGTATCAGTTTTGCATTTTTGTAAAATACTTGTATGCTCAGTACCTTTGTATGCATGCATAGGGTATACCGCGGTACCGGCAGACCGAGACCCTGACCCGTGACGTGTCCGTGACCCTCCAAGCCAAACGGTGTCGATCTTCGGAGGCAAGCTAACCCCTTGCTATGAGCAGTCCCGCAATATTGTTTGTTATTTTATTATTGCCATGACGAGTGTTTATCTTTGTCTGTGTTCGGTATATATTATGTCGGTCTGCTATTGTTGTGTTCAATATGTTACTTCAAATATTGCTCCTGCCATGTTTCATTCATCATCCATGTATGCATTAGAATGACGTGTGAATTAAATTGTGCACCTCGCACTTGCGCGGCTTTGTCGAACCCTCTAAATAAACAACTCTAAAACATGTGTCCCTGTGATTGTTTGCTTTTTCTTCTTCGCCGAGGTAAGGAGCGGACGAATGTCGTCTTATGATCCTCGGAGTTGGGGGCATTTGCCAAAAGAGTTATTTGCTTCTTATCCCTCCGTCAAATATGGTTGGCGTAAGCCACCCGGACTGCGACGCTTGGGAGCTGACTTTCCATTTGGTTCTTTTTGCCAAGATTGCAGACCCATGTCAGGTTAATCCTCGAGTGGAATGGATGCTTTCTTTCTTATGATTGCTTTTCGGTTCATTGTTTGGAGGCTACATGCCTCACCAACTTTGTAATTAATCTGCGAGGGCGCTGGCTGGAGGAACCGCCACAGTCGTCCGATCAAACCAACTAAGCTATATTTTGTAGTTGATCTGTGGTGGCGCTTGTTGGCGGGATCACCACGATAGTCACCCGGTCGACGCTAACCAACTAGTTGATCTGTGGTGGCGCTTGTTGGCGGGATTGCCACGATAGTCACCCGGTCGACGCAAACCGACTAAACCATAATTCGTAATTGATCTGTGGTGATGCTGGCTGGAGGAACCGCCATAGTCACGCAGTTAATACAAACAAACTATTGTTTGAATCATGATGTTGCTAATGTCCTGTTGTTTGATGATTCATAATTATGATATTGTGATTGTTGTGTTGGACTAATCCCCTGTTGTTTGGACTTGTTATGATGAAACTTGATTAAATGAAACACCTCTCCAAACTTCGATAGGGTCAGTCCATATTGCCACTAATCTGAACATCGAAAGCACTACCACTGTCGCTCATATGGGCGGGCCTTGACCTACGTAATCCTATTGAGCCTCCTTTGATGCCACCCTTTTGGCAAGTCTAGTCGGTTACCATAGTTGGTCGGGGCTAGTCTGTAACAGCCCAACGTGTGAAACCTGAAAACCTGTATAAAATTTTCACTTTTTGCATCATGGCATACATGCATCATGTAGTTGCTAGGAAATTGTGGAGGTTGGGCACCACCTAAAACAAAATGCCCCAAGTGCTCTAACTAAACTTCCACACAATATGGGCACTCAAGTTTGCAAATACAAATCCTTGTCATCTTATATTGTCAAGGATGTTCCAAGAGTAGTAATGTTTTGGACTTGATGGATCTCAATTAGGAGCAACATTTTCAAATTGGGCAAAATGCCCATTTCCTAACCTATGAACAAAAATGTTGCAAAACTTTTTATTTGGACAAACCAAATTTTGTGGAGCAACTACATGACATGGGGAGGCTCCCCAATTTTTCTCAGATTTTTCAGATGTGTTTGGATACCCCAATAAGATCCGGGAAGTTGCTGTCCAATTTTGTGCAGAAAAGGACCTAATTGTAAATGCCCGGGGATCTGTCCGTGATGAATTCAAAGTTCCCAGGGACCCATTTGTAAAACGGTCGTCTTCTCCGTCGCTGTAGCGACCGTGCGAGCAGAGCTCGCACCGCACCCGCTCCCTGCCTCGCTGCTTGCCGCCGGGGCCCTCCTGCTGTGCCCTAACCGCGAGGGAGAGAGACCCCGAGCCCCTGCCTACCCTATCCATCCCCGTTCCCCTCCCATTTTCTCTCCGCACGCGGGCCGCCATGGCCGCCGCCCCTGCCGAGCTCGCCGCCGCTAAGTGAGGAGCTCCCGAGCGAATCCCGCACCACCACTAGCTCCGCCTCGCCGTGCTGCTCCTCTTCACCGCAGGAATCGACCGGGGAGACTGCACATTGCCGCCGCCGTCCTCGTTTCCCTCCGCCACCGTCGCCGTCGCCGCGGGCGAATCCCGCCGCTCCCGTCCGTCCCCGTCGTCACCGAGCACGTGTACCAGCTCCTGGTGAGCACGCCAACCACCCCATGCCCTTTTCCCTCCCCCTCTCGCCCTGGGTCGTCGTAGCCTCGCTGTGGCCGTCGCAACGTCGCCGTTCGCCGTTCCCGTTGCGTGCACGTACGGGTCGTTTTCTTTTTTTTTCTTCGATCGGAGACTCCGGCCCAACTCCGGGCTCACTCCGGACCCGATACAGAAGCTGCCGTGTTGGGCTGAAATTTTCTGCACCGGAGACTCCGGCCCCTGAGCCCACTCAGACCAGAGACTCCGGCCCAAACAGAAAAACAACAAACTTTTACTTTTTCCTGGCGGATTAATTTGTCGACCCCTCTCGCCTGCGATTCCCGCACCCCTCTCTCGCGCAACTCCGGACATCGAACCTCTTCGAATCACACGATCCCTCCCTCTCTCTCGAGTTCGAGGAATCAATTCCTATTATCATCGTTTATAAATTGTTAAAAGCACATATTTAAACGATCGATAAATGTAATAACTTTTTACCGGTGCAACCGAAAATTGCGAGCGAGGTACCAAAACGCTCGGAATAACGATAGCTATCTCGATTCATCATCATCATGCATATTTGCTCACATGCATAACGCTGTACTCCTAGTTGTAACAATGTCATTAAGATAAATATGGGGCGTTTTCCTCTCCGGTTGACGCAAATATTCGTGCACCCCATTTAATTTGCTCGAATGCTGTTAATAAGTACCGTGCATGTAAAATTGGCATGTCATCATGTATTTGCGCATTGCATTGTGAAACATGTGTGGTGATTGATTGTTTTTCCCGTGTGTTGTGCTTCGTTAGATCCTGCAGTCGGGGTTCCACCGCAGTACCCTGACGATCCGTACTACCAGCACCCGGATCAAGGCAAGCGTAACCCCCCCTCTGAGCATGTATATCCTAATTTCCGCAAATATTTTCTCCACTATAATATTGCATGCGGTTCCAAATGTCAATTTTGTTGGATTAGAGTATCCTATAGTTGCATTATGATTCCGTTGCCAATACCTGTTCCCTCCTATTATCCATAGGTTTGTATTGTCGGCCTGAGGTATATAACTATGCAATATGATGCTTAGCCATGCTTAGTTAAACTGTTGCTCGTCCGATGAATATGTGATGTCGGAAGCAGGTGTTGAGATATGAGATGGTGGTGGAAAATTGTGGTGATGGATATTAAATGCTTAAAGGTGGGGATGAGAGGCCACTGTGGTGATGTGGTGCTTTGTCTCGTTCTCGCCGCCTAGGTGCGAGTTCTTTACCTCTTGAACTAAGACTGAGCGTGCAACCATGCGTGAGGCCTATGCATTCGCAGTGCAGGAACCCTCACAGACTAAATAACTCGAGCGGGGCTAGCCAGGGTCCTCTAGTTCGGGCTTCCATTTGCGCGTGTGTGATGGTGGTATGAACTGAGACGAGGATGATGGCGTTAGGAAAATAAGTGGCTGTGGGAGTGGGGGTTAGAGTCCCTCATGTCTTGCAGTCACTGATGATCCTGGAGAGTCCTTAACGAGGGAGAAGTCGATACCGTTCCCACCCAGCCGGCTTTCCTCGGAAGAGAGCTAATAGCTAGGCAATGGGTCGGGCGGTACGCGTGGCAAACATTGTACACCCCTGCAGAGTAAATCTTTTCGAAAAGCCGTGTCCGCGGTTATGGACGACTTGGGAATAGACGATAAGATCATAGAATAACTTTAACGGAATGATTAAAATTGGGTACTAAAGGTACTATTCAGGATTAAAAGGTTGACTTCCTCGAGGGTGATTCGGGGGGGTGCCTTGGTGAAACGGGTACAGTGGTTGATGATGGTGGATGTTGAGAAAGGTGATGAAAGAAAAGAGTTACTTCTTACCCCTTTTTCAAAAGCTTCTATTTAGTCGATGCCATGTGTCTTGTTTCTTTAAATAAAATCAGCTTTATGCAAAACAGACATATGACCATAGAAAGCTAATCATCGAGCTAGTAGCTCTAAATAATCTTGCAGAGTTCGTCGAACTCAACCTTGTTTAATTTGTTTCAGAGGAGGACTTCACCGACCTCGAAGGTGGGTTCTTTGTGGACATCGACGAGTAGTCTGGGGTTCCCAGGCAGCAGCTTGGGACATCTCGGGACAGCTGGCGCTGGATGCTTATTTGTAGGCCTCTTAGGCCATAATTCTGGATCTTGTTGTTTAGAACAACCTATTTCGCTTCCGCTTGTTGTAATGTTGGGTCAGTGACCTCTGATTGTCATTTGCTATCTTTCTCTGTATAAGAGTTGAACTATATGTTTTGTGTCGTAGAGTCTGTGATGGTGCCAGTTGTTCCACAAGTCTTGATCTCTCTATTATGCATTGATAGTTGTGCCTGCGTTAGGGCATCATTCGGGGCGTTGTGTTGCCAATGATCCATTCTGAGCAACACCTGCCAAAGGTTTTGGCCGGGGATTGGTAAACCCGTAACCTCCGTTTGTATCGCCTAACCGGTGACACACAGCATCTCTTGCATAGCAGTCGGGTCGGGGCGCCACATAGTCTTGCGAAGGTTCCGGAGCTAGGCGTCGCTCATGGGTCGGGGACGTGCCGGATTCACTTCTGCATAAGGCATATAGTTATGTTGGTGGCTATATAGGGAGTGTCTTGATGGCGTGAATGGTTGAGTGAGTGTATCAGACCGTCTTAAGGACGTGATCCTAAAGTACCGGTTGTTAATGATCCACTTAGATAAGTGAAGTATTGCAACCTCTCGAGAGTGTAAATCTGGATGTCTAGCCTCGTTCCAAGGTTATGGAACAACAGTTCAGTGTCGGTCACACTATTGTCTTTGTCGAGTCAGGAGGTTAAACATAAGTTCTATTTGAAAGAAAGATGAACAACCTGATTTCACTAAATGAACAATAAGTTGATGCAGGGAATGTTACTTGAGATGTGATTGTGAACCAAGTTTAGGGATGGCGGTGTGATGCGTTGGGAAGCCTATAGTTAGGCCAGAGCCCACATCAACCGTGCGTGCCCAGAGTGAAATGATGAGGCCAGTGGGCCTAGCAGTGATCACAGGTGCTGTTGTGTATTATTTGGTACCAAATGGTACACTCGTTTACTCGTCACAGGTAAGCCCTTGGTATGATTGTCGGTGCACGATCCAACCCCACCTGGCTTGGACTCTGTACTGGTGATACCCCGTTGCTTGCTTATGACATGTTTGGTTGTCAATGCCATGCTACTTTTATGTCATGAATCTAGAGTACAACTTGACATGTTGTAGAAATTTATTTCCAATATATATCCTGCTGCATGATTGTTGGATTGTTTGTAGTGAGTGGCGATACTTGCTGAGTGCATACAAATGTACTCACGGGCCTTGTGATTGTGGCCAGATTTTGGCGAGGACTCAATTTCCACCTTAGCAAGGATAAGGAGCAGAAGCGTGCTAGGATCAGTAGCCTAGCCAGATACCTGTGGAGTGGAGCCGCTCCAAGCCGTTGCCTCATTTATGTCTTCCGCTGCCAGTTAAAACTCTGAGTTGGGCCATGCTTGGCATGATATTTTGTAATGTCTCGATGGCCTTGTAAACCCTTTTGTAGCACTTTGTGCCTGATTGTGTAATGATATCCGCTATGTTGCATTGTCGTAACGTGCGGCCAGATATCTTGGGCTCGCGCACGGGGCGACCACCCTTCTGACAAGCTGTGCCAGAAGGGGGTGCCACAGAGCATGGTATCAGAGCACCAGGCTGGCTGTAGACTACCCTAGCATGGAAAGCCCAACCTTACTTTTGCCCGACAAGGAGCCCGATGGATTTGACCCATCTCCGCCTAACCGGCATGGCTATTGTTGGTAAATAGTATGGTGCAGCAGGACTTGTCCCAATCCTCGAGTGAGGCTCGCCGATTTCTTCCATGAGAAGGAATCGACAGTACCCATTAGTATGAGACCCAAGTCCTGGCTACCTATAAAATCCCACCCTCGCTTGCTATCCTTTGCAACCTAACTCTCTTGAAGCAGATCCCGTCAGGAATCTTGCGCTCTCCTCTCTCTCAAGTACCTTAGCTTGATTTGTAGATGGAACCTACCCTTGTTTTCGAGACCACCGCTGAGTTTCGCCCCGGTTTTCCACCTCTGCTGTGGGAAGCTGCTCGCGACATTCTTGGTTGTGTTTCTCGTCCGGTGTACCATGTATATCGGTCCAACCTCTCCTCCTGCGTGAGCGGGTATCATGCTGATGTGTATGTCGCCACAAGTGCCTTAGGAAGCGCGGCGCCATATGTGATTCAAAACCACTTCGTGGATTCCCCTGAGATGGCTCTCCAAGTTGCAGCTTGGAAATGTCTCGCTCGTCTGCGGTACTTTGAATCCATGACAGAACCTCCCGCCCCTCGCTTTTTCCCGCCAAGATCCCTTGCAAGTCCCAGCCATCCCATGGTAAGCATTGAAGTGATGCTCAACTCAACCTTGTTCCACCTCGAAGCCTACACCACCGCTTTGGAGAGCATTCTTGCCTACCACTTGGAGGAATGCCATTCCAATAGGCAAGCCCTTGCCTGAGTCCCGCAGCTGTTGACAGGAGCCCAGTGGATACCAAGCTTTGCTTAGGACCAAAACCGCAAGATCCAGAAGGCAACAAAGTGGATGCCCAGACCAAGTCCCCACAAAGTGAGGAGTCCTAAGTTGGTAGGTGAGAGTTTGTGAGGTTGATTGTAACCCCTGTGTTTTCTTGTGCTGCATGTTTGTTCTGTCTGCAGTTAAGTTGTGGTTAGGTTAGCCCTGTGTAAAACTTGATGTTCTGATTTCCTTGTTAACCACTTGGTTGACATGTGACGGAATACCATGTCCTTTTCTTCAGTTGAAAAGTTTTGAAGAAATGACAGATCACATAAAAGCAGAAGTGGTATATGTGAACCCAGACACATATGCACGCCTGCAAAATTAATGCAAACTTTGAATGATATTATTTTCTAGTATGAGAATTATTTTGTGTGTGTTGCACAAGTTTAACTATTAAGTTGAAGTATTTAATGAGACACTGTAACCACGGTGTCCCGCTCACTTAATGTTGGCTCGTGCATAGGTTTGAAAAAACTCATACATGTATCGCCGCAAGGTTCCTCACCCAATATGAACCTTGTGACAACCCATGTTAAAATAAGGGCCCAAGCCATCCACGACGACTTTCCCTCACAAGCTTTAGTTGCTTGTTTAGTGTCCCATCATCGCTGGAGCACAAAAGGATTTTCGTGGGGTGTTTTGTTAGCCGTTGTGTGTTTGCTTATCCGGTATGGTTGAAATGATTATGCCATACTGCTGCAACTGTTTGTTTTGGGCCATAAAAATGCAGGACTATTTTTCTAAAATGATATTTTTCTCAGAATAAAAATTCTGCTGTCTATATGCTTGTATTCCAGCCATGTTATCTTTGCTGCAAGACAAGGAGTATGGCCGGTGGAAAAATTTCAGAAATGAAGGATGTAAGTTCTACTCCAGCTAGAACTCTACAATTACTTCAGTGCAAGGAGATACCCCGAAAGTTCTTCCCTAGTATCTATGGCATTCCATAGGGAAAATCTTTGCAAAAACAAATTTTGGGATGTGGCCCTAGCCCTCAAAATCTAGGTGCTTGTGAGCCCATTTTGGGTGGCACAAACATCCTTCTCCAAAAAGAAACCTTAAAATTTTCAAAATGTATTTATGCATGAAAGTGTGTATATAGCTTTTCTAAAATACAACTCTAGATGAGAGGATGTGAGAGCATATCCCAATCCTTCTGTTTATAAATTTTTGGGTAATTACTTACCCAAGTTTAACCTCTGTTTTGTTGAATGTTAGCTTGTTTGTAGACATGCTTGTTTGCTTTTGCCATGGTTGTGTTGTTTATGTGTGCCCTGCCATGCGAATGTTTCAGCAAAAACCTTAGTTTATATTTATATACCGTGGTGGTAGATCCTATCTTGTTTGATTCAGTGAGCCCCTGCCATGTCATTCTTTTGGGTGCATCTTGTTTGATAAAAATGTGATGCTTGCAACATGTCCGGTTTTGAGAAATACCTTGGTATGCGTGGATTTCCCCGAGTGTTTTAAACTCTACTATTTTGAAGAAAAGTTTTGAAAAGGTTTTAAGATGTAGGGGTATATTAAAACCATACAGGAAATCTCTTGTTATAACTCCGGGAATCTTTATAAGTCTCCGAATCTCGGGACGAGATTCTTTTTAAGGAGGGAAGGTTTGTAACATCCCAAAAATTCGTCCCTAATTTTAGTGGTGTTTCCTCACACCTGAAAAACTTTTTCCTTCTATTTCAATTTTTTTGCTTGCTCCCTCGGTGCTTGATGATGCCGTTTGGATTTCCATGCTTAAATAATTCCAAAGGTTCAACTGAACTACTTTGCCACTACCAAAATCTTCGGCCGATAACCTTTCCTTTGAACCCGAAGACGAAATCCCGAGTCCGTCGAATCCTAGTATTCCACCACCGATTCCACCAAATGATCAAAGGTGATGTCTCCCTTCGCCAATCCCCTTTGAGTTTCTCCAAGAGCCATGATGGAACCAACTCAAGAGCATGCTCAAACCAGCCACTTCACCATCGATACCCACCTCATTTTGGCCCATGTTTTTCCTTAGCCATTTGGGAGACATATCACCCCTACCACCGGTTATTTTGACCAACACTGAGATACACCAATTAAGCCCTCCCCCACTTGTTAATGCAAAGATATTGCAAGAACCACCTCACCTACTTCCCTGGTTACTCAAATGACCACTCGCCCATCCGTTTGACCCCCAGAACCTCCTGTCAACCGCAACGCGAAATTGATCGTGTTGTAGGACGTTTTGAACACCTAGGCCAAAATCCCACCCATATGCCTCCACAAATTGCCCCACTCCATAAAACATACTTATACACCTAAACACAACCGTTGGCAAAGGTTTTGGATTTATTTAATTTTGGAAGTTTCTTGCGGGCATTTCGTCGAACACCTTTGAAGCTGGTTTTAAAATTTGTTAAACTAACCTAATTGCCTAAACCTTAGTCGGTGCCTAACCTCACTTCCACAGTGCACCTCGTGCTGCACTGCTCATCCCTCAGCCGTCCCTATCCGCTCCTCCCCGAGCTCATCCATTCGGGACTAGGGTTGGGTCACCGACGCCCGTGACCGTGGTTAGATCAACCACGGGTCACCACCCCCCCCTCACCCTCTCCCGGCTATAAAAAGCCCTCCCTGAGGCCACCAGTGCACACCCGGCCCTCACTCTCCCTCCCCAGACTCTCCCACTCGAAGTTCCACGAAGAAGTGAGGCCGCAGGAGCTCCGCAAAGCCTCCCATGGCTGAAACCCTAGAGCTCGGGTAGCGAGCTCCACGGTCCACCTCTGCCGTAGGAGGAAGCACCGGCGAGCGCGGTGAAGCGTGCCGGTTCCATTTCCGCCGTCTTCGTAGTCCCCGGGCCACCCCACGGCTGGCGCTGTCGCCATGCCAAAGGTTGCCGCCATGGACGAGCTAGGCCAAGCTCGACGAGGCTCACGGGAGGCGTCCCGGCCTCCGGCTTCCGCCCCTGCTGGGAGCGGTGGGGCGCGGCGGGCCGTCCTGGCCGTCGGCGTCCGCCCTGGCCGCCCAGCTGCCAGCGCCATGGCCCTCCCGAGCGACCTGCGTACGTACTGAATGTACGTACGTGTGTGTCTTGTGTTGGAGCCAGGGAAGAAGAAAGGAGAGAAAAAAAGAAGAAGAAGAAGAAGAAGAAGAAGAAGAAGAAGAAGAAGAAGAAGAAGAAGAAGAAGAAGAGAAGAGAGAGGCCGACAGGTGGGTCCTGGTCCCACCTGTCAGGTTAAGTGGAGGCGGCTTTCGCGCGGATACGCTTTCCAGCTGCGAAGACGTATTTCCAGAGAACTACGCAACCAGCCTAGCCCAGTTCGGAAATCAGCCCGTTCTGGTTTTTTTCGGGTGAGCAGCGGATAGCTATCCTTCGCTCGCTCGTTTCTCTTAAACCGTAACTCTGTTTGAGGTGATTCAAATTTGTAAATTCTTAGTTTGAAAAGCTCTGTCCAGTAGTATCAGTTTTACATTTTTGTAAAATACTTGTATGCTCAGTACCTTTGTATGCATGCATAGGGTATACCGCGGTACCGGCAGACCGAGACCCTGACCCGTGACGTGTCCGTGACCCTCCAAGCCAAACGGTGTCGATCTTCGGAGGCAAGCTAACCCCTTGCTATGAGCAGTCCCACAATATTGTTTGTTATTTTCTTATTGCCATGACGAGTGTTTATCTTTGTCTGCGTTCGGTATATATTATGTCGGTCTGTTATTGTTGTGTTCAATATGTTACTTCGAATATTTCTCCTGCCATGTTTCATTAATCATCCATGTATGCATTAGAATGACGTGTGAATTAAATTGTGCGCCTCGCACTTGCGCGGCTTTGTCGAACCCTCTAAATAAACAACTCTAAAACATGTGTCCCTATGATTGTTTGCTTTTTCTTCTTCGCCGAGGTGAGGAGCGGACGAATGTCGTCTTATGATCCTCGGAGTTGGGGGCATTTGCCAAAAGAGTTATTTTCTTCTTATCCCTCCGTCAAATATGGTTGGTGTAAGCCACCTGGACTGCGACGCTTGGGAGCTGACTTTCCATTTGGTTCTTTTTGCCAAGATTGCAGACCCATGTCAGGTTAATCCTCGAGTGGAATGGATGCTTTCTTTCTTATGATAACTTTTCGGTTCATTGTTTGGAGGCTACATGCCTCACCAACTTTGTAATTAATCTGCGAGGGCGCTGGCTGGAGGAACCGCCACAGTCGTCCGATCAAACCAACTAAGCTATATTTTGTAGTTGATCTGTGGTGGCGCTTGTTGGCGAGATCGCCACGATAGTCACCCGGTCGACGCAAACCGACTAAACCATAATTCGTAATTGATATGTAGTGACGCCGGCTGGAGGAACCGCCATAGTCACGCAGTTAATACAAACAAACTATTGCTTGAATCATGATGTTGCTAATGTCCTGTTGTTTGATGATTCATAATTATGATATTGTGATTGTTGTGTTGGACTAATCCCCTGTTGTTTGGACTTGTTATGATGAAACTTAATTAAATGAAACACCCCTCCAAACTTCGATAGGGTCAGTCCATAGTGCCACTAATCTGAACATCGAAAGCACTACCACTGTCGCTCATATGGGCGGGCCTAACCTACGTAATCCTATTGAGCCTCCTTTGATGCCACCCTTTTGGCAAGTCTAGTCGGTTACCATAGTTGGTCGGGGCTAGTCTTGCGAAGGTTCCGGAGCTAGGCGTCGCTCATGGGTTGGGGACGTGCCGGATTCACTTCTGCATAAGGCATATAGTTATGTCGGTGGCTATATAGGGAGTGTCTTGATGGCGTGAACGGTTGAGTGAGTGTATCAGACCGTCTTAAGGACGTGATCCTAAAGTACCGGTTGTTAATGATCCACTTAGATAAGTGAAGTATTGCAACCTCTCGAGAGTGTAAATCTGGATGTCTAGCCTCGTTCCAAGGTTATGGAACAATAGTTCAGTGTCGGTCACACTATTGTCTTTGTCGAGTCAGGAGGTTAAACATAAGTTCTGTTTGAAAGAAAGATGAACAACCTGATTTCACTAAATGAACAATAAGTTGATGCCGGGAATGTTACTTGAGATGTGATTGTGAACCAAGTTTAGGGATGGCGGTGTGATGCGTTGGGAAGCCTATAGTTAGGCCAGAGCCCACATCAACCGTGCGTGCCCAGAGTGAAATGATGAGGCCAGTGGGCCTAGCAGTGATCACAGGTGCTGTTGTGTATTATTTGGTACCAAATGGTACACTCGTTTATTCGTCACAGGTAAGCCCTTGGTATGATTGCCGGTGCACGATCCAACCCCACCTGGCTTGGACTCTGTACTGGTGATACCCCCGTTGCTTGCTTATGACATGTTTGGTTGTCAATGCCATGCTATTTTTATGTCATGAATCTAGAGTACAACTTGACATGTTGTAGAAATTTATTTCCAATATATATCCTGCTGCATGATTGTTGGATTGTTTGTAGTGAGTGGCGATACTTACTGAGTGCATACAAATGTACTCACGGGCCTTGTGATTGTGGCCAGATTTTGGCGAGGACTCAATTTCCACCTTAGCAAGGATAAGGAGCAGAAGCGTGCTAGGATCAGTAGCCCAGCCAGATACCTGTGGAGTGGAGCCGCTCAAGCCGTTGCCTCATTTATGTCTTCCGCTGCCAGTTAAAACTCTGAGTTGGGCCATGCTTGGCATGATATTTTGTAATGCCTCGATGGCCTTGTAAACCCTTTTGTAGCACTTTGTGTCTGATTGTGTAATGATATCCGCTATGTTGCATTGTCGTAACGTGCGGCCAGATATCTTGGGCTGGCGCACGGGGCGACCGCCCTTCTGACAAGCTGTGCCAGAAGGGGGTGCCACATACCTCCAACAGAAAAAGAAAAAGAAAACAGGAAAAGAAACTAGGAAAAAAAATTAAAAAGCCTTTAGTCGTGGTTCGTGCGCAAATTTCTAGACAATAAATAGATAATTATTACAAATGTTGTTAAGGATGTTTCTAAAATAAATAGATAATTATTACAATTTTTTTACAATTAAATCAATAGATATAAAAGAAATAAGAAAAATATATGATTTTTAGAAATACTGAAACATTTAAATTAAATATATATAAAAAATAAACTAGAGCAAAAAAACACTTCAAAAAACATGTAAATCAAACTATAAAAGAAACAGAAAAAGAAAAAAAACAATTAAAAAAGCATGTAAATCAAACTATAAAAGAAACAGAAAAAGAAAGCAGAAAAAGAAAAAAAATCTTTAGTCGCGGTTCGTGGCTGGAACCGCGACTAAAGGGCCGCTGGGCTTCGCGCGCAATATTTCGCGGCCCAGACGGACCTTTAGTCACGGTTCCAGCCACGAACATCGACTAAAGGGTCTTTGGTCCCGGTTCTTGGCTGGAACAGGGACCAAAGGTCTCTTTCGCGCGATATGAGGTGGTTTCCTCCAAATTTTTCCCCAATCTCCAAAATCGACGCCTCTTCTCCCCGCGCCGCCAGGCTGCCGCACCGTCGCGCCCCGGCCTCTCCGACGACGCCGCCGCCTCCCGCCGTCACCCATCGCCCCGCTGTCTCCTTCGACGCCGCACCTCCCCTCCCCTGCGCCTCCGCCGTCGCCCTCCCCAAGGTGAGCTCGATCTTCTCCCCAAACTGGTGGCTGCGCGGCGGCGGCGGACCACGGCCGTGGGGCGGGTGGCGGGATGGGCCGGGGCGCGTGCTTCTGGCCCTGCAGGTCGCCGTGCCGCGCCGCGCCGCCCTCCTGCTGGCTCCGGCCCTCTGCAGGTCGCCGATTCCGGCCCTGGGAGGCTCCGGGAGGCCGCCGCCGTTGTGGTGCGGTCGAGGCTAGAGGATTTTTTTAGTGGCCTAATTGCGTTTAGGGTTTTCTGATCAGGGATTTTCTGCCATTTTTGTATAGTACAATTTTTTAGTGGACAATTAGCTAGTGCCATTTTGAATTAGCTAGTGCCATTTTGAATTTTGTTCTAAGTTCATGTGGAGATTAAAATTGCTATGAATTTTAGTGTAATTTAATTTTAAAATATGGAGATTAAAATTGTTCTAAGTTCATGTGGAGATTACTTAAACAACAAAATTGTAGAGATTAAAATTATTTGTTATTTGTTCACATTGTGCATAGAAATTTTGTATAGTACCATTTTGTTATTTGTATAGTTGCTATGAATTCTAGTGGACAATTAGCTAGCTAGTGCCATTTTGAATTAGTGCCATTTTAAATTATGCCAATAAATTAGTGCCATTTTAAATGAATTGTAGGAGAATAAATTTTGTTGTTCTTTGTCATCTTAAATTATGGATATTCATATTCTTTTTACAAAATTGATTGCAGGGACATTGAGTTATATATGGATCCAAATTTTCCAGACGCCTTCGGCAGAGACGAGGAGCGTGAAGAGCAAATGGATCCAAATTGTCCTGACGTTGCCGCTAGAGACGAGGAGCGTGAAATGGAAATGCTTCGGATTATAGCAGGACGTGCAACCGCGCCTGTCGGTGAAGAAGATGGGGTAATTGGAGAAGATTACAGCTCCCAATTTCTGAACGACTCCGGTGAGGGGGTTGAGCAAGAAGAAATTTGTAGAGAGGAGGAAGTGCCCTTAACAAACTCCGGCGAGGTATATTAAGCCTCTGTTGATCGATCACACTAGATGTATTATTTGATTTGTATTGCAGTTATTAACGAATCATTTTTCTTTTAGCCCTCCGGATCGAGCAAATCATCCGCAGCTAAAGGGTCGAAAGTAGTGTCGAAATGAGGCCCGACGAAGCCGTTGAGGGAGGGTCAAAGGATAGTGATCGACAGAGTTAGTGATAGTGGCGAACCGACGGAACCCTTACAGTGCCGCCGCAAATATATAAATCAATGCGGAGTTGTTGTTAGGGACTTGGTCCCGATCACCCTTGAAGAATGGCATCAGCCGAAGGACGAGAACAAGCCAAGTACTTATGTTGGCATAACCCTAAAAAATTTGTGTTGGGACACACTCTTGACAAAGGTCAACCTACCGCCAGGTCTACCCGACAGTTGAAGAAGAAAGTCAATCAATGGACTCTTATGAAGATGGCCGAACAATTCCGGACTTGGAAGAAAAACTTATGGAAAGCTTATGTAGAGGCGAAGGAATAAGATCCAGAATTCACTGGACCACTAGTGAAGATACAACAGCAGTGGCCCACATTTGTGAAGCAAAGAAAATTGGAGGCCGCTGTGGCCCGATAGAAAACAAATAAGTTAAATGCTGGGAAGAAGGAATATCACCACACTTTGGGGGCAGGTGGCTACAAGGCTGCCGTGCCTAAGTGGGAAGCCTTTGAAGCAAAACTGCTTGATAACGGGATCATTCCACAGACAGCGGACTGGCCCGAGAGGTCCAAGTTTTGGTTGTTCGCGCATGGGGCAGGGTTGGACCCAGTGACAGGGCTGGTTGTTGCTCAGGGAAGATGGAAGGAAAAAATCGAGTATATAACCAAAGAACTTGTGGACGCAATAGATAAAGTTCGAAGGGGAGTGTACGTGGTCGACAGAGAGAAAGACGAGCTGTCACTCGCACTCGGGAATCCTGAAAAAGTTGGACGAGTACGAGGCTATGGACCCGGAATTTCGTGGAAGCAAGGTTTTCTGGAAGACGCTCATACTTATAGAAGTCGTCAGATAAAGAAGAAGCAGGAGTCCGACCGGTTATCAGCATTGGAACGCAAGGTGCAGCAGCAGCAGGACCAACTAGACGTAATTAGTCAGCAAAGGGCATCTCAGCAGCAGCTAGTAGGTCCTGAAGTCGAAGCCACCCCATCTGATCAGCGGAAAAGCAGCGTGGGTTCCACGCAGCTAGAACATTCTGAACTCGAACCGCCGGCGGCTCACTACCCCGTGGATGATATCATGGAGAAGACAGACTGTGAGCTACATATGTCAATGAAGAACATGTCCTTCAAGGTGGCGGTCGGCTATGCTTTACCTAATCAATCTGGAGCAAGCTACCATCTCCGTGGGATTCTAGCTGGCTATGCTCGTGTCGGGGTGGATGAAGTTGTGCCGTTATATGCTAATCTGGACCTTGACATTCCTAGAGGTGACGGCGAGAAGACACTGGGAGAAGTCGAGAAGGGTATCGCTCTCTGAAACAAGAAAAACATCGTGTTTCCAAACTTGGCGCCAAGGCCACCGACTCCTCCGAGTAGCAGTCCCCCACCTCAAGACCCATCCCCCCACCTCAAGATCAATCCCCCCACCTCAAGATCCATCCTCCCCACCTCAAGATCCATCCCTCGACACCCCGTCCGTCGCGAGTCCATCGCTTGCGACGTCCCGTCCGTCGATTGCGCCCACTGCTAAGTC
This sequence comes from Poa pratensis, assembly GCA_947311845.1. Lineage (NCBI taxonomy): Eukaryota > Viridiplantae > Streptophyta > Magnoliopsida > Poales > Poaceae > Poa > Poa pratensis. Next base: position 23,691,652 of record CAMZMU010000055.1, read on the forward strand.
CTTCTCGTTAAAGCAGAAACTAAACTTCCCGTCGATGAGTAGAAGTGCAGATAAGTTATGTGAGGACCCCTCGTACAGTAGTCCGAGATGTCCACGTTATGTAAAATAGATCACGATCCCAATGATCAGTGCATCGCAATCACATAACCAACATGGTATCAAGAGTTACATCATTCAAGTCGTACGAATAAAAGTCTTACAACACAAAGTGGTCACACGACCAAGTCTGCAAATCATCGTCACGCAGGATGGAATTAACTACGATACAGCGGAAGCTCGTGGCTAGCGTCGGCCCTCGTCTCCAACAGACACCATCCCACAAGTGCAGTTGACCGGTGACAGCTAAGTGGCGTAGTCGTCACCATACTCCTCCTCCTCGGCATAGACCTCCTCGTAGTAATCTGGACGTTTGAATATCCAGGGACACAGCCATATGAGTACAATTACGTACTCGCAATACCACCTCAAGGCTTAAGTTTTCATGGTAATGCAATAAAAACGTTTTTCGAAAACTGGGATAGCTGATGTATATCCTACTATCGGGCTTAGTTTTCGCAAACAATGCTTCTAGACATAGAGAATATGACATCTCTATATCTTTGTTTAAAAAGAAACATTTAGAGATAGAATTATCTCTTGTAGAAGTAGCGTGAGCTATCTCCGCCTTTTTAAAACCATTTTCGTAGAACTTTTCAAAGACACTAGGATGGGGATACCCTTTTTTCCTTTCCAGAAGATCAGACTGATTGTCTCCCCGAGACCAACCATCTTCTCCCATTTCCGTACCTCCCAGGTACCTTCTTGATGCCTCCTTGTTTTCCACCGAGAAACCATTTTTCCTTTGAAAACATAAAATTGCCCATACGCCTAGATCGGTGGCCTTTCCAACCGTCCATGATCGCGGACACGGCTATTCGAATAGTTTTACACTCTGCAGAGGTGGTGCACTTTCACCACACCAAACGGTCATTCCGCCGTGTTCAGCCACGGTCCGTCATACGACAGTATGCGGGGGTTCGGATAACCTGATCAAAGCTTTTCACTATGTCGACCCTAGTACAGAGCCTCCTCTTCAGTGGGTCTGAATCTCCCCGGCACCCAGTGGAGATGGCCATCGTATCGATCCGGTCCCTCCAAGCAACACTGCGCCATGACAGGAGGCCCACTGTTTGCAACCAGCAGCGATCCAGACTCGAACTGGATCCCGCATTTAGATAACTTGGTTCAGAAAGCCCGGCTCTCCTAAGCATTTTGAGGCGCTCCGTACAAAGATAAACAAGTTGCCGGCTAAGCCCTACCCATCTCAGGTAGTGTGGTTGCACGGGTTAATTGTTCAGGCGGCCGCTAGGGCTGTACTTTGTTTTTCTAAAAACATCTCCACCTCCGACTGCTCCCAGCAGCTCGGGCTTTCATAAACATCTCCGATTGCTCCCAGCACTCGGGTTTTTTAAAACACTTTCTCGCCGATTGCTCCCAGCAACTCGGGTTTTTCCTCCGAAAATATTTTATCAAATCCAGGCTCCCATCCTAAAGTTTTAAGGTAAGAGTATAAGGATATACTACTAGAGAATATAATTTTCTTGATAGCGCCTTCAGTAGAAGGCTTCTCAAGTAAAGACTTATTTGTATAAAACCTATTATATACTAGTAGATATCTTTGGCCAAACAATACTTTGTAAAAATAGTTTTTGGGTGGCAAAATGCCACAGAAGAAATAAAACATGCATTGTTTTATTTTGAAAACATAACATGCTTTGTACAAATAGTAGGAGTTCAATAGGGTGTTGAGGTGGCTTGCCTTGCTCAGCAAAGTGTCCCTGGTCTTGTTCTTCTTCGTAGACAGGTTCAGCTCCCACGTACTGCTCTTCCTCTTGCGGTTCTAACGTATCGAAAAAACAAACGGAACTACCGTCAATTCTAAGAAGCGGGTTGAAAACAATCTAAAGTAACTAAACCAAACAGCAAGCATTTCAACCACAAACAACCTCTGGATAAATAGATCTAAAGCAATCCTAAACACAAACATGGCAATAAACGAATAATCGCAAACACTAGATGCTAAGATGATTATGCTAAAAGAAGAGTAGTGAGAGGCACTACAATACTTTTAGAATGTTTAAACTAGGTTAGCACAAGGTAGTTCAAGGTTCTGGACGTGAGATGGAATAATCATATTTCTCATTTCAAAACAATTAAAAACAGTGAATTTAAAATAGGACTTTTAATAGAAGCAAAATTGCTGTTTTGGGAAAAAAATGCACAAGTCCTAAAATAAGGTTCAGAAAATTAAATCCTTCTACCACAGTACTCCTAGTAGTCATACCAAGCTATGAAAATTGGATTTGCATCAAAGACTATCACCAAACAAGAATTAAAAATCCTGCAAATGCTACTGGTCTTAGAACCAAAAGGATTAAAGCTTCAGTTTTAGAAATTTCCTGCATGCAAGACTAGATCCTCTAGAAAGATATGAATTTTATCTTCCTGCACAAATTGGATTCATCTCAATTGGACACTCCTAGCTCAAGATATCTTAAAAAGAGTGAAAAACAAAGTTTTCACTAGATCTATTAATTTCCACAAAGCACAATTTATTTTTGCACCAAACCACCTCTGCATGGCTAAGAAAACTCAAGGGCATCTAAAAAAAATTACCCTAAATATTCACCATCAATAGATCTAACACAATCTAATAAAAGTAAACACAAAACAGTAAACAGAAACATAAAAGAATAAAAGCTACAACTAAAAAAAAGGAATGGGCCGCGCATGGGCCGGATCTAGCCGAGGCCAGCACAGATCTGGCCTGGCGCGCGAGCTGGGCCGACCCAAGTGCGAGCGCAGCGCGGCCCGCGCGTGAAATTCAAACGCGCGCCCTGCCGTCGTTTTCGACGCGCTCGCACGGCGAGCTCGCGACCGGTGGAAAATGGCGACGGTGGCTGCTCACCTAGGGCTCGCGGGCGGCTGCGGGGATGCTGGGGGTCGGCGGAGGAGGCGACGGTGAGCTCGTGGGGGTCCTCAGGTCCCGCATGCGACCTCGACGTCCATGGCGGTGACGGCGGCTTGTTCCCACGGGTCGAGGACGGCGGCGAGCTCCACGGCAAGCCTGGGCAACAGAGAGATGGGGGAGGGTTAGGCTTCGACTAGGGGAGCTTCTCGGGCCAAAAATGGCGGAGAATGGGGGAGTAAAACGGCGGCCACAGCGGGTCTCGCCGGCGGCGACCTTCGGATTTCTCGGGCGTTCTCGAGCAGCAGAGGGCACGGGGACGGGCAGGGTTTCGTGGAGCACAGGGTCGGGGAAACGGCAGGGGCCGTTTTCTAGGGTTTGGCTCGGACAAGGGGGTCAATGGGGAGCTCCCAGTGGCTGGCTTGGGCGGTGGGGGAGTGGGCAGGGTGGAGATGGCTGGGAGGACGTGTTGTGGCCAGTGGGGAGTGAGGGGAGTGAGCTCCCATTGGGCATGGAGAGAAAAGAGAGAAGAAGAGTGGTGGAGAGGCGTGGTGGGGGGGATGACCAGTGGGTCCTAGCTGACTAGGATGCCTTCTCTGTCCAGAGGTGAGAGGGGTAGGTGATGGAGAGAGAGAGGGGTCGAATTAGCTAGGTTTAGGGTTTTAGACTAACACTAATTGAATTACTAACATTACTAACAAGTCTAAACTAAGCCAACACAAGGAGCTAAACACAAACATGAGAGTGGTGACCTAAATGAGGTGATGCAAAAGTTTGCAAGTCCAAAAGAATGAGGAAAGAATTTTAAAAACAACCTAAGTTGGAAAAAATGACCAAATGGTCACTGTTTTGAGTAGCCCTAAACACACAGATGGCTTTATGCTAAAACAAGTTTCAAAAAGGTCAAACAATGCATAAACTAAAAGTAGGAAGTTCAGAGAACAGGAGGGTCAAGTTGCATGTCAAGAACCACACAAGGATTGCTTAATCTAGGGCTCTAGATTGGCTATGTTTTAACAAACATGAAGATCAAAGTCTCCAAATTTTTAACTACAAGAAAATATAAAAGAGGTACTAATAGGATTCAAACAAAGCTAGTGGGCCTAAGAAACCAATCATGCAATCAAGCAAGAGTTGTCTAAAATCAAACAAAAGTTTTTGCTATTTCTGAAAATTCTAGATTAACACCACAATTCTAAGTCCAGGAAAAATTGGGGTGTTACAGACCTTCCCCCCTTAGGAGAATCTCGTCCTCGAGATTTCGGAGTTGAAGAGGAAAGGAAACTAGGAAATTCCCTTTCCAGGTAATCTTCACGCTCCCAAGTGGCTTCTTCTTATGAGTGGTTGCTCCACTGGACTTTCAGGAATCTGATCTTGCGTCTACGGGTCAGACGGATATCTTCCTCAGGCACCCGGAGTGGTCTTTCTCGGCAAGTGAGGTCGTGGTTGAGGTCTATAGTGTAGTGGTCCACCTTCTGGTATAAGTGTGTAGCGCCAGGGACTTGCAGACACTTCCGGAGTAGTGATACGTGGAATACGTCATGAAACTCGGACAGGTGAGAGGGTAATTCCAATTTATAAGATACTTGTCCGCTTCGACAGAGAACCTTGAAAGGGCCGATGTAGCAGGGCGCAAGCTTTCCCCGGACGTGAAAACCCTGCATCTCTTTGAGAGGAGTAACACGCAGGTACACCATGTCGCCGGTCTTGAAACACAAGTCACGCCTCTTGGAGTCGGCGTACCTTTTCTGTCTGGACTGAGCGGCTTTAAGACGGTCACGGATTAGTTGAACTTGTTCTTCGGCTTCTCACAGGGTATCGACTCCAAAAACTTGACTATCTCCAGACTGTGACCGGTTCAAGGGGGTGCGACATTTACGCCCATACAGAGCTTCGAAGGGTGCCATCTTCAAGCTGGCTTGGTAACTGTTGTTGTAGGAGAATTCAGCGAACGGCAGACAATCCTCCCACTTGGATCTGTAAGCTAACACGCAGGCTCTAAGCATATCCTCAAGGATTTGATTGACTCTCTCTGTCTGTCCTCCCGTCTGAGGGTGATAGGCGGTGCTGAAAAAGAGCTTTGTCCCTAGTTCTTCATGAAGCTTAGTCCAAAAACGAGATGTGAATTGGGTTCCTCTATCAGACACGATCGTCTTGGGAATTCCATGAAGGCTGACGATACGGGACATGTATAGGTCAGCTAGTTGGTCAGAACGGTGAGTGGTGCGGACAGGAATGAAGTGTGCAACCTTGGTGAGCCGGTCCACAATGACCCAAATGGCGTCGTGTCCTCGGTTGGACCGGGGTAAACCCATGATAAAGTCCATACCGATTTCATCCCATTTCCATTCGGGTATCTTCAGAGGTTGGAGTAATCCGGCGGGTCATTGATGTTCGGCCTTGACTCTCTGACAGATATCACAGTTCTGAACGAAGAATGCAATCTCTCGCTTCATGCCATGCCACCAGAACTTCTCCTTGAGATCCTGGTACATCTTGGTTCCACCGGGGTGGATGGAGTATAAAGTCTCGTGGGCTTCCTGCATGATCAGCTGCTTCAGGTCATGGTCAGATGGCACGCAGATGCGGCCTTCATACCAGAGGGTACCCTCGGAATCGATGGTGAAACCGGGGACTTTTTCCCTCGCCATTCTACGCTTGATGCCTTCGATACTCTCGTGACCCTTGTGTGCTTTCTTGATCTGATCCCATAGTGTTGGCTGCAACATGAGTTGATCCACAACTCCATAACTAACTACTTCAATTCCCATCTTGTCCAGCTCTTCCCAGAGCGCTGGTTGCTGAGTCTTGATCATGGCGTTGAAAGAGCACGGCTGTCGACTAAGGGCATCGGCTACAACATTGGCTTTTCCGGGGTGGTAATGGATGTCTAGGTCATAATCCTTAATGAGCTCTATCCATCTACGCTGCCTCATATTCAACTCACGTTGGGTGAAGATATACTTCAGACTCTTGTGGTCGGTGTGGATATCACAACGGTTGCCCATCAAAAAGTGGTGCCAGGCTTTGAGTGCGTGAACTACGGCAGCAAGTTCAAGGTCATGGGTGGGGTAATTCTGCTCGTGCTTGCAGAGTTGTCGCGAGGAATAGGAGATGTCCTTGCCCTCTTGCATGAGGACACAACCTAGTACAAGCTTGGAAGCATCGCAATACACGACAAAATCCTTGGTCACATCAGGCATGGTCAGGATGGGTGTTGTGGTTAATCTCTTCTTTAGTTCCAGGAAGCTCTCCTCGCACGTGTCCGTCCATTCAAACTTCTTGTCTTTCTTCAGTAGCTGGGTGAGGGGTTTGGCGATGCTTGAGAATCCTTCGACGAACTTGCGGTAATACCCAGCCATTCCGAGGATAGATCTCACTTCGGTCTGGTTGGTGGGGGTCGGGAACTCAAGTATAGCCTTGATATGAGAGTGGTCAATAGCGATTCCTCCGGCAGTGATAACATGCCCAAGAAATGCCACTTCCTTCAGCTAAAATTGACATTTGCTAAACTTGGCGTAGAGTTGGTGTTCACGAAGGGTGCCTAAAACCAATCTCAGGTGCTCTTCTTGCTCTTCTTCTGACTTGGAGTAAACCAAAATGTCGTCGATGAAAGCCACTACAAATTTGTCCAGATAATTCATGAACAATTCATGAGGTTCATGAAATAAGCAAGAGCATTGGTCAGACCAAAGGTCATTACGGTTGACTCAAACAACCCGTAATGAGTGGTGATAGATGTCTTCGGGATGTCTGTCTCTCTTACTTTCAGCTGGTGGTAACCGGTGCGGAGATCGATCTTAGAAATGACTCGAGCTCCATTGAGTTGATCAAACAGATCCTCAATCTTGGGTAGTGGGTATTTGTTTTTTATAGTCACTTCATTCAGCTTCTGGTAATCCACACATAAGCGAGTGGTACCGTCTCTTTTATCCACAAAGATCACTGGAGATCCCCATGGTGAGGCACTGGGGCGAATCAGTCCTTTCCTAAGCATGTCATCCAGTTGCTTCTTCAATTCCTCAAGCTCCTGAGGCATCATCCGGTATGACTTCTGGGCTATGGGTCCAGTTCCAGGAACTAACTCAATGATGAACTCGATATCTCGATCAGGCGGCATACCGGGTAACTCTTCGGGAAACACATCGGGATACTCACAAACTATTGGTACCTCCTCCAAGGCAGGCTCAGCTATACTCTTATGACAATGCCCTAACAAGGAGTGCATCGAAGAGGTGTGCACAACCTCATCTCCTTCCGGGCTGGTTAGGGAGATAGTTTTTGTGTTGTAGTCTATGACTCCACGGTTCACCGCCATCCAATCCATTCCTAGAACCACTTCTATTCCTTGCTTTCCCAGAATCACAAGGTCTGCATGGAATCAGGCTCCCTGGATTTCCACGGGCACCTCTTTTCAAGAAAGGTTAGTCTTAGTGGTGGCTCCAGGAATTTGTACGAGCATGGGTCTATCCAAAAGTGTGGGCCTCAAATCACTTTTCCTAACAAACGGCTCCGTAACAAAGGAATGGGATGCTCCCGAATCAAACAAAACGGTAGCCGGTACGGAGTTGACAGGAAACATACCCATCACCAGGTCAGGTGCCTCCTAGGCTTCTTCAGCGCTAATGTTATTCAGATGTCCTCTTGTCACGTGCACCGACTTCTTCGGATAAGGGCCTGTGAGATCCTGGCTCAGGGCTTAAAAGGATTGATAGAATACTCATATCAATAAGTTGCAAATTCTTTTCCGGAAGCTCATCTGGAAGGAACTCCGAGGTTAAGCGTGCTTGGCCCGGAGCACTCCAAGGATGGGTGACTGCCCGGGAACTGGTTCCCGGGTGCGCACGAGTGAGGACAAAGTGCGCATAAAAGACTAGTGTTGATCTGTGGGGCCAGTCTGGAGATCCTAGAGAGCTGCTAGGGGTGACAGGCCCGACCCGGAGGTGGCCGGGGTGTTACAATTTGGTATCAGAGCCGACTCTCGCGGCAACACGGGCGTGTGCGGGTCAGGGGCGCGGACATGTGGAGCATGTGCCGGCACTGGGCGCACAGACGTGTACCAAGAGGGGAAGTTCCTGGACTGGGGGCTGACCGACGAGGGCGTCGGTCTTCTAAGGGGGGAAGGATGTGAGATCCTGGCTCAGGGCTTAACAGGATTGATAGAATACTCATATCAATAAGTTGCAACTTCTTTTCCGGAAGCTCATCTGGAAGGAACTCCGAGGTTAAGCGTGCTTGGCCCGGAGCACTCCAAGGATGGGTGACCGACCGGGAACTAGTTCCCGGGTGCGCACGAGTGAGGACAAAGTGCGCAGAAAAGACTAGTGTTGATCTGTGGGGCCAGTCTGGAGATCCTAGAGAGCTGCCAGGGGTGACAGGCCCGGCCCGGGGGTGGCCGGGGTGTTACAGGGGCCTTGCCTCCAGGAGGTCGGACTGATCCCTGGCTCAAATTGGTCGCATTGGGGCGATTATCAGCAGGTTGCTTGGTGGGGCACTCACGAGAAAAGTGCCCAGGTTGTCCACATGCAAAGCATCCTCCTGTGGGCCTTGGGGCTGGCGGTCGGCTGAAACTCAGACCGGGGTTGTAACCACCTCCCGGGCGAGGAATGTAGGGATATGCGCGACAGAAAATCAAAAAAATTCTCTCACATGCGGAAGCAACACCCAAAGATCTTATCTAAGGAGATGCAAGTAACGGGGAGGGTAATCAACATACCCTCGAAGAACACGAGCGTTGGACGTTAATCACAACGCAGCTTGGTGTAGACCTTGATGCGGTTCACTCCAATCAGCACCACAACGAGCGGTGCCTCTGAGATTTACACACGTACGGCTCAGCAACGTCTCCTCTTCTTGATCCAGCAAGCTTGAAGGAGAAGTAGACGGGATTCAAACTAGCGGCACGATGGTGTGGTGGTTCGGTGAGCTCTCACGCGGGCAGGGCTTCACTAAGCCAAGACCACAAGAGAAAGGAGCAAGAGGAAGTGTACCGGCTTAGGAATCAATCCCATATCTTTCCCCAAATGGTACCCTCCTTATGTAGGATGTGGGGAGGAGCTGTGAGGCTTGCCTCCTGAGCTTCCCCAGGAAGGAACCAGCCTCCAAATCTTCCCCAGGAAGAAACCAGCCTCCAAATCTTCCCCTGGAAGAAACCAGCCTCCAAATCTTCCCTAGGAAGGAACTTGGCTACCAAATCTTCCCCAGGAAGGAACCGGCCTCCAAGGCTTCCCTAGGAAGGAACCTAGCTGCCAAGACTTCTCAAGGAAGGAACTTGGCTGCCAAATATCCTAAATGGGACGTTCGGGATAGTGGGCCCCACCATGGGACCCACCGGAACATTTCAGGAAAACCCCCGATACAATATCGGTTAATTCCTGAACCTTTCCGAAACCCAAAAACCACATTCCTATATATGAAACTTTATCTCCGGACTCTTCCGGAGCTCCTTGTGATATCCCGGATCCTATCCGGGACTCTGAACAACCTTCGGTCTCACCATTATAATTATCCCAAAGCTACTCTAGCGTCACCAAACTTTAAGTGTGTGACCCTACGGGTTCGAGAACAAGTGGACATGATCGAGACTCCTCTACGATCAATAAGCATTAGCGGGACCTGGATGCCCATAATGACTCCCACAAGTTTAACGAAGATCGTTATCGGTGTGAACCACAATGTCAATGTATTCCATTTCCTTTGTCTCACGATATTTTACTTACCCGAGATCTGATCGGCGGTATCACCATACCTAGCTCAATCTCGTTACTAGTAAGTACTCTTTACTCGTTCCATAATACAACATTCCATGTGGCTAACTCTTTAGTCATGTGCTTGCAAGCGATACCGAATGTGCATTACCGAGTGGGCCCAGAGTATATCTCTCCGTCACACGGAGGGACAAATCCCAGTCTTGATACATGCAAATCAACAAGTACTTTCGGAGATACCTGTAAGACACCTTTATAGTCACCCAGTTACGAAGTGACGTTTGAAGTCCCCAAGACGTATTCCTCAGTACCCGGGATAGACATAATCTCATGGTCAAAGAAACAGGATACTTGACAATACAAAACATGGCAATATATACTTATTGATCCGATCAATATTGCTATGCTTGGTTGGGTCTATCCATCACATCATTCTCCAATGACATGACCTCGTTATTAATTGACAACTCATGTCCATGGTTAGGAAACCATAACCATCATTAATCAACGAGCTAGTCTAGTAGAGGCTTACTAGGGACTCTATGTTGTTTACATAACCACACATGTATTAGGTTTCCGGTTAATACAATTATAGCATGGAGAATAAACATTACCATGAACATGGAAATATGATAATAACTCTTTATTATTGCCTCTAGGGCATATTTCCAACAATCTCCCACTTGCACTAGAGTCAATAATCTAGTTAACATTGTAAGGATCTAACACCCATGGGCTTATGGTGTTGATCATGTTTGGCTAGTGGAAGATGTTTTAGTCAACGGGTCTGACACCTCAGGTCCGTTTGTATTTTGCATATCTTTGCGTCTTCACGCTCCACTCATTCATAATGATGTGGAATCAGCTTTGTATATGTTGGAATCTCTGGTGGAACCTTAACTCCTCGGCATTAATTATGGAGCCAAACATTGTCTCACAATGGAGCTCCATAGCTTTACCTTCGTCGGAGCTACACCAAGTTCAGTTATGAACTTTTGATTCAACACCCTCCTTCGCTGCTTCCAAAGTGGTGATATACTCAGCTATCATTGTAGAATTCGTCACAGTGTTAAACTTTGGAACACTTCCAAATCCAGCATGGAACTCCTTCTAGCTTACTGCGTTTCCGCATAACCAGCAAGTTTGATTGAGATCGATAATCGTCAGGATTAGTCATGAGTCTAGCATTGGTGTAACCCCTTACAACGAGCTCATCATGACCTCCATAGAACGAGAAACAACTCCTTAGTCCTTCTCAAGTACTTAAGGAAGTTTTTCACTGTTGTCCAGTGATCATCATCCATGATCACTCTGGTATCTGCTCATAACACTTATGGCATAGGAAACATCTGGTTGTGTACATGTTATGGTATGAATGATTGATCCAATCAATCATGCATTCTTGCTCATCATGTGTCGAAGACACTGAGTCTTGCTCAACTTCAACCATGTGAACATGGTAAGAACACTTCTTGCCTTTTCATACCGAACTACTTCAGTACTATGTCCATGTACTCTGGCTTATCCATATTAGGTATCGGAATCTATCTCCATAGATCTTTATATCCAATATGTAGGCATCTTTGCTTTAATCATTCATAGAAAACTATTTTCAATGATGATTTAGCTGTATTAAGAAAATATACATTATTTCAAATCAACAATATGTCTCCACATAAAGTTTTAGAAATATTTCTCGGCGCTCCCACTTACTTTGTTGAATTCTCAAGCATCTTTGCCGTCCACGATGAAGTCAAAACATTTTAACGCTTCATCTAGGCAAATATTCCAACTCCATCATGCTTGCTTCAGTTCCATAAAATGAATTCTGAAGTGAGCATACCTTTCTAGCATTATATGCAACGACAAACCCTTAGATTGCATCAAATGCATGTCCTCGGTTAGCTTCCATTAGGAACGCTGTTTTGAAGTCCACTGGATTCTGCTAATAATTTGCTCCGGTGGTTAGTGAAACAAAATACCTACGCAGAAATACTTTTTCCTTACGCCTTCAAGTGAGTGTTACTGTACCTTCTACACATTTTATTTTGCTTACTCGATGTTTAGTGTAATCGATGAGTCATGGACATATAAACGTGCGCAGATTCCACTGGATTCTGCTAATCATTAGAATTGACCAATGAGTCGTTCAAGTCATGGACTCGTTAAGGAAAGATATGGACGAGTACCAAAGCTTGCAAGATATGCTCCAGAGGTAATTTCAATCATTATCGCTCTATATTGACCTCTTTCATTCATTTTCTGATATCAAGTAATTAATAATTCCTTTAATCATTTTCTTTTGGCGGGCAGGGTTTGGAAACGGTTCATCTTGAAGGTTCCAGGGGATTGGAAACCGGAGCTGTATTTTTATACCACCAAGTTAAGTAGTACTATATATATAGGTTCGCGCAACTCTTTAATTCTATTTTCAATACCATTATCATGCTTGATTATTATTTGATTAAATTCTATTTTTTGTAAAGTGGTATCTGAGGCAGTCACAAGGGACTAATTTATGTGCATACTACGTTTTCGAGTACATGCGCTCTTTTGTCAGTGAGCGGAATAGAGAAGTCAGAACAGCTGAAGTATGTATACACTATTCACAATTTTTTATTACCATATTGTGTTGAGTTCCATTCATAAATTACAACTCACATATTCATATTGATCTAGATGGATCGAATGTGGGACCAGCTCATACCAACGAAGCGCCTAAAAGCAATTCAAGAGGAATTGGCGGGATTTTTGAACTCGGAGGTCCTGAAGAAAACTGGAGAATTTTATCACCCTAGCAATTATTTTTTGCCTCCGATGTAATTGACGTGAACTCGACGTGTGAGAAACGTGATGTCGGTGTAGTATGAACTTGTGGGCTTATGTATGTATGAATCAAACGTGACCTCGGTGTATTGTATACTTTAATTTATGTGTATGACTTGTTGTCTGCGCAACGTGATCTTCGTAAAAATAATTAATTGGAAAACAAAAAATCGAAACCCCTAAAAAATAAATTAGCAGAAAACAAAAGGCAGAAACCTTTGGTACCAACCGGGACCAAAGGGTTCCCGCCCATGCCCGCCCTGCCGTGGCCACGTGGAGGGCCATCCGTCCCGGTTCGTAAGCACCCGAGACGAAAGCCCCCTCCCCCATTTAGTCCCGACCCTTTAGTCTCGGTTGTAAAACCGGGACCAAAGGGCCTCTGGACCCAGGACAGATGGGCTATTTTCCACTAGTGGGATCAGTACGTGACGTCTCTAAGATAACACCGGAAGAGGTAGCACTACGTATGGATGGTCGACATAAGCTCATAGTCAAGTCCATGTTATTCTTTTGAAATTTGCTAATGAAATGATGCTTTCCTGGAGTCAATGTACTCTAGATACTAGGCAAGATGGCGCGACGACACGCCGCGCCCGTGTGTGTATGAGCGTATTTTGTGTTTTTAATAGTGTTAATTATTTAGTTTTTTGTTCAAAAAGTAAAACGTATGTGCTGAAGTGAAAGATTGTGTGTATTAAGAGAAGTATTTGTAGTTAGATGTGTGAGTTTAATTTGTATTAAAAGGTACCGTATGTTTGTTAGATCATTATATGTATAATTTTGCAATCACTAACTGTAATATTTTAAAGATAAACTGGATGATACAATGGATAGTATTGTTGGAAAATTTAGCGTGTTGACATGCGGTGTCTGTTGTGATCGGAAATTTTGAATTCCATTTTGATTTATTTTTTTCCTAGTGAAAAAATAGAAGAATTATCTAGAGGTCTAACACAACATTTTTTAAACAAAATGAACATTTTTTAGTCCATGTGGGAAGTTCGAAAACTTCTTAGATTTTAATATTTCTTAGTTTTACTTTTGTGTGCAATGGTTATTTGATGCAACTTTTGTGTTGAAAGCTTGAAAATTTATTAAATTTGAAATTTGTGTTACGCCGTGACCGATGCAGTGATCTTGATACAATATGTATTGTCTACGGAATTTGTATCCACTCAACGCAGTAAAATCTGTTCGGGAAAAGAAAATCAGAGAAGCATGCATGAAATATATTTGAAACTTCTGTGAATATTGTTGTATATTATCGGGGAAATAATATTTTTGTGTTGTTGAATATTCTCTGGAGGAAAATACCTGTTGGAAAGATTTTCAACAAATACCGTGTGAAAGTTATTTTAAAACTAAAAAAATTGTTTAATGTTTTATTGGGGGGAAGGGGGAAAATATTTGTTGGGAAAAAAATCCAAGGAAAACTTGTTTCAGATCTATGTTGAAACTTATTAGAAATGATGAATGTTTGTTGGTGAGAAAAAATTATTTAAGAAAATATATTTTTCTGCAAATTATGATATATTATTTGTATTATTTTATTTAGCCGATTAAAAGATTTTAATTTTACACATTTTAGTTTTTTTATTATGAAATTTTGAAACTTAATGAAAATATTGTGGAAAAAATTTGGTGAGAAAGAATTATTTTTAAATATTCAAATTTTGGAATTTGATCATATGCCATAAACATGCAACGTTTATTTTTTGTGTTTATGATGATATTTTTGTTATATTTTTCTCGTCCGGGTGGTAAAATTGAAAATTGAAATTTTCTACATTTAAAAATTACGCAAAATTGGAAATTATTGAATTGTAAAGAAAGCTTACGTTTTGAGATTGTTTAGTGTTCGAAAATTGTTCATTTTGGGAAGTTATTTAGATCTGAATTATGTTAACGTTTAAAAAAAATGTTCATATTTGAAGGGCATTTGTTAATTTCAAATATGTATCATGTAGTAGTTTTTGAAAAATTGTTTAAATAACTAAAACAATATATATAAAGTTGTTTAAATTATGTGAAGTATGTACTATTGTGAAATATTTGTTTTTTGGATTTGAGTATATCTATTTGAAAAGTAATTTGAAAACAGCTATTTGTTTATATCTGCATTTGTAGTTGCAGCATCTAATATTTTTGAAATTTTTTAAATACCTTGAAACAATGTCTACAAAGTGTTTTAAATTATTTGAAGCATGTACTATTTTTAATTTTGTTTATTTGATTCAACTATATTTATTTGGAAAATAAGTTTGGAACAGTTATTTATCAATATTTACGGTTGTGGTATTCTTATTTTGATATTTTCAGAACACACGATATGAATGGGTAATAGTATTTTAATAATTTATCGAAATCTATTTAAATAAGGTGTTTTGTACCATTTTTTTTGTCGGGTTTATGATATTGAATGATATTACTGATAATATTTTTCTGGATTTTATTTGAGATCAAAAGGAAATTATGAAATCCATATTTTATCAAATGGGCCTTTATGTACTATTTTAAATTATGAAGAATTGAAATAATTTTGGAAAGGTTCCAAAGTATTTAAAATGTCTATTTTGGTTTTTACTTTTTTTTTTGGATTTTGGGCTGAATTGATTTGGAGCTATATTTATATATAAGGTTATTTGAAAAGTTTCAAAAGTTTTGGAAAATAGAGAAACATAATAGAAAGAAATGAAAAAAAAAAGATCCGAGCCAGCTGCCCAGCCCAACCCTTTATGTATTATTTTAAATTATGAAGAATTGAAATAATTAGAGAAAATGGGTCCGTATTATCTCGAAATATATCTAATCAAGCATTTTTTTTGAATGCAACTACATAATTAGAGAATTTTAAGTTATATTGCTTTCAAATATGGTTGCCAAACCAAAATGATCAAATTTGGTTTTTTTGCTATAATTTTCTTATTTAGCACTATATTCAGAGGAAGTATATTATGGTTATCGATAAATATTAACCAATTTGTGCATTAATTTAAATATGGTTATATCCAAATATTAACTAATTTGAGCATTAATCTTAATTTGAAAATGGACGTATTCAGGAGTATTTTTTAGGATTGAAAATTGTTGTAACTAAATAAAAGCTTATTTTTAAAAGGGTTCAGATTTCGAAATTTGTTCAAATTGGAAAGTTTTGCAGATTCGGGTTTTTTTTTACATCTGTAAAATGATCAGATTTGGAAGGCATTTAAATGTTTGAAGCATCCAAATTTTAAATTCGATCGTATGCCGTAAATAGTTAGTATTTAAACTTGTGGTCATTTTGATATATTGATGGATATATTTGAAGTTTGAAGTAACTAATTTTGTAGCATTTAGTAGTTTTTATAAATTGTTCAAATACCATAGAAAAATATGTATAAATTGTTTCAAATTGTTTGAAACATGTTCTTTCTAATTTTTTTTCCGACAGCAAACTACGAAATTCATTTTTTGCAAAACGACGTGAAGGTGTGAAATGAGTTTTTATATATTATTTTAGAAATTAAAGGTTTGAAATAATTTGGAAAAGGTCCCAATGTATGTAAAATAGTTGTTTGGTTTTTTACAATTTTTTTGAATTTGGTCTGAATTAATTTGGAGCTATATTTCAAAAATTACAAAAGTTTTCGAAAAAGAAAAAAGAAAAAAAGGAAAAGGCCGGCCAGCCGCAGAGCAGCCGGCCCAGCTGTCCAGCCTGACGACAGGACGACGTCACAGGGGGGCGGAGCCGCGCGACGTCGAGCCGAGACGCGTGGATGATCACGTCCGACGCGCCCGGAGGCGGGCTACGCGGGAGTGGCGGCGCCGCCTCGCTTTGGTCGCCGGAGCGCCGGCGGCGTCGTGCGGACGCGGCGGCCGGACCGAGCGTACGGCGGCGTCGATTGCGGCGCGCAGACGGCGTTTCGGCAGGCAATCTGCGGCGAGGAGGGAGCGACGGCGACGGCGAAGCTCGCCGTGTCCGGCGATTTGAAAGGGGAGAGGCGGAGCGGCGGCGGCAGGCATCGGCGGCGACGGCGAGTTCCGGCTCGCGCGGGAGAGAGGAAGAGGGCGAGCGAGTTGTGGCGGCAGTTTTACACGGAGATCCCTGACGTTTCCACATTTTGCGATTTGGTCCTTTTTGGGGGGTTTTGTGTAAAAGATTGCGCCAATATTCGTGCGCGAGGGGCGACTGGCTTGGCACCGGTTCCACTGGAGGTGACCGGGCGACGTGGCAGTCGCCGATTGGTGCGGAGCCGCGCGTACTGTTCCCAGGAACAGTACTACGCGTTTGGGTCGATGTGGCTTGATCCTGGCCGTCCGTTTCGCCGATCGGACGGCCAGAATAAAAAGGGCGACGTGGGCTGAGGGTTTGGGGGTGGCCGTGTCCGCCCTTTATATATAAAGGTATTACAAATGAGAATTCATGCAATCATATGCAGTGGCAAGGAAAAAAAAAGGCGTACAAATCGGCGGCCAATTAAGAACCTAGTGAGAAATACAACGGAGAACCTGGTCCCGCTCGTTCCCTACATCACTGCCGTCCAGCAGTTACAGATTCCAGATGTCATCTTCCTTCGTTTCAAATTAATTGATACTACTTTATCTATATACGAGTGTAATATATTTTTGAGGAGACTTTTCTTTCCCCGTAACCGCTCCGCGTCGCCCCCCGCGGGCGACCGGGGCGAACCCTAGCTGCGCCGCCTCCGCACCCCTACTCCTCCCCTCCTCCGCCGCCGCCGGCGAGCGCCGTCGGGCGAAGCCCGTGCGGTGCCGGCGGCGGCGGCCTTCCTCAACCCGCGCGTGCGTCGGTCTTCGTGGGGCAAACTCGGCGACGGCGGTGCACCATGGACGCTGAGCTCGGGCCGGCGGCCTCTTGCGTTGCCGTGTGGGCGACGACGACGGCACGCCCGGCGGCGGCGCGCGCGGAGCCGGACTCCGGCGGGGGCGTGGTGAGGAGGGAGCTGGCGGCGCATCTGAGCCTTGGGCCGGGCCTCGGGCCTAGCCCTTGCAGCGCGCGGCTGGCCACCTGCAAATGCAGGCGAGGTTGGAGACGGCGCAGAACACTGCGTCGGTCGGGTTCTCCACCTCCGGCTGCCATCCCCTGTTGCTGCCGGCGTGTGGGTCGGATCTGGGCCAGCGGGCTCGGTTCTGACCTAGCGGCGAGTTCCCGGCGGGTAGCTGTTGGTAGGGGCGATGTGGATCTGCCGATGGATGGTGACGGCGGCAGCCTTGGCGCTGCAGCGTGGTGGCGGAGCTAGTCGAGCCTGATCTGGACCGGATCGGACTGATCTAGACCGGATCAAACTGATCTGGACCGGATCTGGGGCCTGACAGGCATTGCCTTACTGCGTCCGGTCGGCGACCACTTTTGGCGGTGGAGGATGGCGGATCTCCTCCGATTGGCTGCTGCGCAGATTGCCGCCCACGCTGGCTTGGATCAGTCGCATTCCTACCTTGTCCGATACGTTGGGCTTGCGGTGCACTGTTGTCGCTCACGGGACCCGAGTTCTAGGATGCCGGGACGGCGGCCCTGGAAGGTGGACTGCACGGGCGTTTATACGGCGGGCGACGTGGCGATGGTGATGACCTTTCTCCTTGGTCGTGTGGACGGCGAGGAGCGGGTGGCGGGGGTCCCTGGCGTTGGTGGCGCTTCGGCGAAGTCACCTCCCAGATCGTGTTCTGGAGGACAGACTTGGGGATTCTGAGCGGTCCAACATTCCGAACGTTGTGCGAAGGTTTTCCGAGCGAAAGCTCTGCGCTTTGGCGCCAATGACGGCGTTTCTTGCGGGTATCGTTACCCTCTTGGGGGCGTTATTGTGGTATCTTCGCCGCGTTAGAGCTCTGGGTGAAAACCCTGACCATTTTGGTCTCGACGACGGCGACGCACTGCGTCGTTACCTTCTTGAGGAGTCGTCGTGGAGCTTCGGTTCCGTGGGCTCGTTTCGGTGTCTTCAGTGGCAAGTTTTGTTTCTCCTTGTTCTTCTTTTTCTATCTTTGATCTGCTATGTAAGAGGTTCCCCTCATCACATTGTATCGGCCGTTGAGGCTTTATTTATAAAGCGGGGCTACGGCCTATTTCGTCTAGTGTAATGTATTTTATTGAATCATACATTCTAATACCTCAAACAATAAATTCCCCATTATTTTTATCCAATATTTTGCATACGTACTATGTTTTCTTGACGGAGGGCATATTTTATTGTTTCGTGAACATTTGTCAGGTTTGAGAAAGAACAGACATCATTTCAGAAATGGAACAAATGTACATAATAGCATTTCATCTCACATAACTTAAGCAGATCTCAGAGCAGCCAGCAGCCTCTGAACGGTTATGATATGTCCTATACTCATGCGCGCATGTACAAAAGTATTTCCGATATGTCTTCTCTCTTTATTAATAACTAGCGGGGTGGCCCGCGCATTTGCGCGGCTAGACTATCTACTTTATATTTTGGTACCACATTTTTAAAAGTTAAAATAATATCCGTTATTTGTGTATAAATTTAATACTTAAAAATTTGTTAATATTATGTAATCTATTTTTATATTATAAAGAAACATGATTTATTTTTTATCACATGGTCAGAATTTGCAGAGTAAGCTCTTAGTTACTCCTATCAGATAATGTAAACTAATATGTTTATAATTTAAGTCATTTATGGTTTCATTATACTCTTAGATATTCTGCTATAATTATTTTGATTTCTGAATATTGTTAAAATTGCATGGACTAAACATATTTTGAAAGTTTATTTAGTTTTTTTAATGTCATTTGCGTCCAACAAAATATTGTGTTGATCTATTTATCTACAATCTTACTCGGCTTTGCTTCTTACAATTCAGAAATCAGAATTGAGTTTCATTTAACTGACAATTTGACTTTGGACCTTCTTAGGGATTAGATGATATTTTCGTATAGCCTCATGTTTTCTATTGACATTACTCATTTTCGAAAAACGTGCATGAATGTACCAAAATTTGAAGCTTATGGTTATAATCATACATATTACTTGTATTATTCAACCATTTTTTATTTCTTTGCTCAGAAAATGCTCCTATTCCACCTGGTAAAATACCTTTTATCAATAGTCACTCAGACCTTTGTAAGAGTAAATTACGGACCAGCAACAGTCATCTCTTCATCTCTCTCTTGTGAAAAAAAAAATCAGCAAGAAAATCCCTTTCTATTAGTGAGTCGACCTACCCAATGTCCCAATCCGTTGGCCTCCCGTCCATCTCCAAAGCTTGCCACCATGCTGGATCTGCAGATATGCCTTTGCCCACCAGCGAGGCTGCATGTTGCCGTCGTCGATATGGAAAGGTAGGAGAGGCCCTTGCAGTTGTGGCCGCCACCGCGCGGGACGCACACGGTGGCCCGCAGCTCGTCCGTCGATGGCGGGGCATCCACACTGCCGGCAGGTCGACCTTCAGAGGACACAGCTGCAGCACAGGAGCCGAGCGAAGCGACACTGCGTCAGCCCCGACGGCTCGATCTGAAGACCCCAACACAGCATGCCGCTCGCGTCGCAATCATTTTGAGGCGGCAGCTGCGTCCCGCATTCGGCAGGCAAGGCGGCTCCAATCTCACGCTACAGTGCGGAATGGTTGCTTGCGCATTTCTATTTGTTATTTTTCTCCAATTTCGATTATAGGATGATCCTTTATTTGGTCATTGATTGTAGCATTGGATCTAAATTCAGCAGGAATGTTAGTGTCAATGGAAACATAACAGTAGAAATAGAGCCAGGTCATCTGACTTCACTTGTCTCGTTGAGCTTGGCGCATGAGGAACCACAGGTAAATACCATCATCCTTCTCCATCCCACATCTTAATATTTTCCCACATGTGAAATAAGAGATAAAACCTCCATGCCATAGCACTTTTTTGAGATCGATATAAGGGAGATCTGGATTTTGTACTATTCGTAAGAGGGATGTGGATTTTGGTACTATTCATGAGAGAGATTATAGTATATGATTGTGGCTTCTATAGGTCCGTAGCATCAGAGAGATGAAAGCAGGGTACCACGGGTGATTCATATGGAAATATGATGTAGAGTAGCTATTTAAAATGAATCATGTCCAGGAAGTAGATTTGTACTTAATAAAGCATGGCAAGGATGTCTCTAACTCTATATAACCAAGCAGGAACAGGCTAGGTGAATTGAATTTTTGTAACTCCTATTTACAATTTTCTTTCCCATAATTTGTCATATTTATTCTGTGTTGTTGGTCACAGCTCCAGTCCAACAATCTTATTTTACATGACTTGCACTTCACTATATATTAGTATATCTCCTTATAAACAATATTCTTTCCGTTGTCTTCACTTGGACATTCATTATCATCGATCAGCAGCTTCAATCCTTCTTTGTTTTTGAGTATTGATAATGCCAGATATAGTTACCTCATGGCGGAATACTCGCTTGGTCAAATATATTCATACCTTGTTCAAGGATAGACAATGGCTCTTATTTGTGATCATTGCAAAGCAGACTGAGAATGAATATATCCTTCATTTCTGCATGAATTTCCATTTTGAGTCGCTGGGTGACAGGATGATCCGTGGTCTGCATAACTTTTCTCCAACATGTGTTCCTTTAATTATTTTCGCCTCAATGTTCTTGCTTCCAAGTTTTGTTATTGTCATTCTAGTTCCATTGCATAAACCTGTAGGTTGGCGCATGCCTGCGTAGGAGCATCACCAGCAAACCCACCATCAGTTATAGCTGATGGTCTCGGATTCCTGGAAAGTTCAAGGTGTTCAGATATTCAGTAGGATACATGTTTTCCATGTTCATGTTATTCGTCGGTGCGTTGCACATGTATCCAGGCTTCGGTATGTCACCTTGCTCTTTATTCTATGATGAGTACATGCTTTGAACTATTTCTTATTTCAGTTTTTTCTTTTCGGTAGCAGTGGGCCCTTTAGCATTTTAAATCAATCCTCTAGTTCATATGATGTTGTTTCTCGTTGCCTATTTGTGGTATCCAGTCTACAAATTCAACTACATTTTGTTTTTGTATTGGATCATTTGATAAACACTTAAGCCGTGTGTTTTGCGTTACCTCAAATATTTTAAATTGATTCAATAGGTACGATTTTTTGATTTAAGCATTAATTATCTGCTCTCTCCTCACCTTGGTTATAACTGATAGTATTTGTCTGAAGTCGCCTCCTAGTACTATAGTCATCCCACCAAATGGCCTTTCGTAGCTCTTTTCATTTGTGAACCTGGCAATATATCTCTAAGGCGTTTACCTAGTGCCCCGATATAATGTTTCTTTGCCACGTGAGCTTCATCTAACAGTATAAGTGAGGTCTTCTTTAACAGTTCAGGCAAATCTGAGACTTGCTTTATTTCATATGTTGATCTTGGGTTATGATTAGTGAAACGTGGAACCTTGAGTGTGTTGTTCTGCCACCTTGGTGAAGCAACGCTGCAGTGCCGCATGATGCTCCTTCAAGCACTATCTTTCCATATAATCCATGCTTTGTCGTGATTGCTTTCCATAGATTGGTTTTTCCTATGCCACTTTAGCCTTCCATAATTTGTTTCCTAGCTTTTTGTCAACTTATTCCATTATTGCATCATAGGATTCTTTTCTGGTCTTCGTTAAGATTTTGTAGTATGGTTTGGTGCTCACCCTTGAATTTTTTAGCTGACCTCCTCGTTATTAGTCTTTTCCCATGTACTTCTTGGTCGGCAGCATTTAGTCCTTTTTTCTGTAGTACGTACATATGAAATTTGATATTTGATATTGATATGAAAAGAACAATCTAACTAAATATTAATACTGCACAGTGGAAATAGGTTTCCATATGGAAGCTGTCAATTTTTTTGTTGTTCCTTACATCTATTAATTTTAAGTACAAATAAGTGATCTTCCTGGAAACAGCCTCTTGCAGAAATGCAGGGAAAGGCTGCGTACTAAAGACCCAAAGTGGTCGGACCCTTCCCCGGACCCTGCGCAAGCGGGAGCTACTGCACCGGGGCTGCCCCCCCTTACAAATAAGTGATCTAACTAATCAATAATTCACACGAAAGCAGGTTGTTCATAATAGAATTGCATGTTGGGAGGGGAATATTAAACACATATGAAGATAGCATCTGTTACCTCAAGATTGTGGCCCTTACCCAAAGTCGACGCTTGCCTTTGATCTGCTGGTGTCGTGCAATCAATTTGCAGATACAACCGAGCGGATATGCTGGCGTCCTGCCGCCCTGTTGTGCGATCGATTTGCCGATGTAACCAACCATTGTCAAGGTGCCTTGGATCCGTCGTTTGCATGTTGGGAGGGGAAGATTAAACACACATGAAGATTGAAGCTGTTACCTCAAGACCGTGGCCATTACCCAAACTTGACGCGTGCCTTTCATCTGCTGGTGTCGTGCCATCGATTGGATGATAACCGAGCAGACCTGCTGTCGTTTTGCCGCACTGTCGTGCCATCAATTTGCCGATGCAAGCAACCATTGTCAAGGTGCCTTCGATCTGTCGTGTGGCGTCTCCATGTCGCGCCTTTGCTTTGCATATGCAACTGCGAGCATTGTCAACATGTATGGATCTGTCGCCGCTCCAAGTCTCAGACATCTCATGTTGATCTCTATTGGCTGGGTATACTTCCTAGAAAAAACTGAAATCATACAGGCCACTGGTAATACTACGTACAGATATAATTGGCCAGTATTATCTACATGCATGACGCCAGGATGAGATAAGACCAACCGTAAGGGGACGGTATGCAAAATCAATCGCCGGATGACCAAGAACCTATACCAACGCCATGCATGCAGTTTGAAAGTCCCAAGTTATACGATGAGTGGTGGACAAACTCAGTACGGCTAATTCTGGATCGATCAGAGTTGAGGCTAGGCCGCCCGAAGTTCAACGCCGCCGGAGACGCACGGGGAGAGGCGGCCGGCCTGAATCAGCATCCTATCTGGTCGTCAACTCATCGATGTCAGCAAATCGAAGACGAAGGCGTATGCACGTCGGAGCGAAAATATTAAAAAATTATTGAATGATTTTAAATATTAAAAAAACGTTCCAAAGAATTTATTGTACTTTTAAAAGGGACATTCCCCCTATATATTTTGTACGAAATCCCCCCAAAAATTTAGTTTGATTTTTTTTTGACATTTTTATGCTTTAAAGGAACATTCCCCCAAAGAATGCGGTATTTGAATAGTTAGTGCAATCTGCACCTACGAGGCAAAACAGATTCCCCCTTTTATAAGTACATTATGCTTTCTGGTACTAGACAGACTCCCACCGTTGTTCAATACGCGTTCTGACTTCTCAAATTCAAGCATTGGCAAAAAAAAATTTTTGAGGGATTCAAGCATTGGCAATTAATAATACGTAGGGCTATGTTGCACAATATTATACCGTCGGTGTCACCTTTAAAAGCACTTATTCTGATCATTACAATTTTACAACCACTAACAAAATATTAAATCCATTATCAAAGCTAATATTTAGACCGTCATAGTCATAATACATATGCTCGATATTTAAGAACGGTAGAAGTACTTCTATTTCTCATTTTCAAGCCAATGTATACTTCTCTTCGAAGAAACAAAGGATCGTAGGTGACGTCTCTAAGATAATACCGGAAGAGGTGGCAGTACGTATGGATGGTCGACATAAGCTTATAGTCAAGTCAATGTTCTTCTTTTGAAGAAAAAAAATGAAGTGATGCTTTCCTGAAGTCAATGTTCTCTGGATATTGCAAATGAATCCGTGCAATCATATGTAGTGGCAAGGAAAAAAGAAGCGCCCGCCAATTAAGCACCACCATACCGTCAATATTCACACAGGAAACCTTGCGAGGGTCTTAGTCTTACGAGGGTCTTTGCTTCATCTGACGGAACCTTGCGCTGTTTTGCCTACTGCAACCAGTAGCATCTTCTGGAATTTCGTTACCTGCACAAACACATATTCACTTTTTACATTTTTCTGGGAAGACGAAGTTTACGTTTGCTTAAAAAGACTGAACAAAAAATGTGCTTTTTGGAGAAACATAAACCTAGCCAACTTCCAAACATATGCTGAAATGACCTCGAACCTCGCTTCGGATCGCCGGCCGCCTCGGCCAAATTTGTCGCCGTCACCGCGCCCCTGCTCGCTGCATCACCTCCCTCGCCTCCGTGACGACCCTGCCTACCTGTTGGACAAGATCCTGTCGAGATGACCTTCCTCCACCAACCTCCGTGCTCCAGCGCCCGTCGGCGCATAGCAAGTGTTTGACGAAATGCGTGAGGCAAACATATGTTTTACTCCGTTAAGTATTGGGATCGGTTAGAAACAACACATTTTAGAGAAGCAAATATACTAGGAGGCATATATGGGACTAAAATTTGAGAGATCGGTTAGAGATGTCTAAGCATCGGAATTAAAGCTGAATGCTGGGGCAGAGAGAAACGCAACACGTTTCAGTTCAGCTAGTTCCCGGGAAACTTCACGGAGGAAAATTGGCGTACATAGACGTAAGATTGAATTTCAGCGAACTGAGGCTATATCTTTGACCTTTCTTTCTGGACATGGCAATTAATTAATTGTTATACAAGACAGATACTAGAAGCCCATAAATACCATTGCCTATTGGATCATATTAGAACTGAGGCTATATCTTTGACTTTCTTTCTGGACATGGACAGTTAATTAATTATCATACAAGACAAATACTAAAAGCCTATAAATACCATTGCCTATTGGATCATATTAGAATGTGCTATCAAGCCAACATGGATTTTTATTCTTCCCCTCATCGTTCAGCTTTCCTTCTATTCGGCTTATGCCTTATGATAAGCATAAGCAGGGCATATGGATCTCAAAAGGTATTAGTGATGCATTACCCTACATCTCTGTTCAATGCTAAGATATGTTTTCTGTTCTCAATTGCATAGCTGTACATCATCTACCTGGGAGAGAAGAAACACGACGACGCTGCTCTGGTCACAGCTTCACACCATGGCATGCTCAGCACCATTCTTGGAAGGTAAACATTAGAACCAGTTTGCTAGCTTTTGGAGTTCAAGAGCAATATTTTTAGAGGACAACGTATTTCTTTTAACAACTCCAAGTATGGCTGCCATTTTTCTCATCACTTGCTGGTTTGTTTCAGCAAGGAAGAGGCGCTGGCCTCCATCACTTACAGCTACAAGCATGGCTTCTCGGGCTTCGCGGCGATGCTAACAGATGACCAGGCACAAGATCTTGCAGGTTTCTTTTTTGGGAAATGAAAGTTTTTATTACCCCCAGCTTCTGCATCGCTAGCTGTATATAACTAAATCTTATTAGAAGTTATCGGTCCAACGAAAAATAATCCTAATCATAAAGTGTAGCACTACCCAGAAAAATATTATCAAGCCAATCAACAATTGTGACAGGCCACACAAAAAAAATTACCTTTGGTCTGATTCTCGGCTAATCTAAAACTAAGATAACCGAATAGAAGAATTTAATCCTGATGCAGCTGGAGAAAGAAAAATACGATCAAAATGTATTTGGTGTTAAAAAATTGCTCCTATATGGGAAAGTACATCTGCTATTAAGTTTATCTTTCTAATCATGATGTGAGATCCAAGGGTAGTTTTATGGTTATACTCCTCTATTTTTTAGAAAACCCACCCTGGCTCAATCTCTAGTGTCTCTTTTCTGTAATACAGACAATATTTAGTTGTCCACTAATTTTAGTACGAAGCTGCACATCTGCAATAGCCTTACGACCATGCATGTCGCATTGTTATTCTGGTTTTGCTATTTCTTAGGCCAGTGAGAAATAACTATTTCTATGTCACCACTCAGAACTCTTTGACCTGAGTTCAGTATTCGTGCAAGTGTGAGGTGAGAATTTTTTAATACGACGACTATTAGTAGTTGATTGTTACATAACTCTTTCTAAGTCGGGTTATGATCCTTACTAGTTACTTTATGCAGTATACAACACACATATAACTGGGGGAGACTTCTGATTTTAATTTGTGGGAGGAGAGGAGTTACCTTTTTAAAATGAAGAAAAATATAGTTCCTTATGTTTCTTTTACATGTTCAGACCTACCTGAAGTTATCAGCATTACTCCAAATCAGCATCATGAGTTGATGACCACAAGAAGCTGGGATTTCCTTGGCATGAACCTGAACCACCAGCCACCAAGTAAACTTCTGCAGAGGAGCAAATAGGAGAAGACGTAATTATTGGGATAGTTGACACTGGTCAGTCATTCATCATTAGCAGGTTAATTATAAAAATCATCACTAAACAAATTCTTGCTAAAACACTGCAAATGAAATTGATGCAGGGATCTGGCCTGAATCAAGAAGCTTCAGCGACCATGGATATGGACCAATACCGTCAAGATGGAAGGGTGTATGTCAGCTGGGACAGGCCTGGGAGAGCACCAACTGCAGCAGGAAGATCATAGGTGCACGGTACTATCCCGCAGGACTGGACAAAGCTGACCAAGAGCAGAATTACATGTCTCCGCGGGACATAAATGGGCATGGAACGCACACCGCATCCACAGCAGCAGGTTCAGTGGTAGACGGAGTCAGCCTCCATGGCCTTGGAGTAGGGGTAGCACGTGGCGGTGCGCCCCGAGCACGCCTTGCTGTGTACAAGGTTGCGTGGGAGACCGCAAAAAGTGTGCAGCTTTCTAGTGCTGCAGTTCTAGCAGCTCTGGATGACGCAATTCATGATGGAGTTGACGTCCTATCCCTATCCATTGTTGTTGATGATAATTCATTTGGTGCACTTCATGCAGTCCAGAAGGGTATTACCGTTGTTTATGCTGCGGGAAATAGCGGGCCTCGACCACAAGTCATTTTTAATACAGCTCCTTGGGTCATTACTGTCGCAGCGAGCAAGATCGACCGGTCTTTTCCAACTGCAATTACCCTGGGAAACAATCAAACCTTAGTGGTATGTATAATCTTTGTGAGAGGCTTAGAGAACCTTTGCTACACTAATCATACTCAAACAACCACTCAAAAGTTATGAATAAGTGTTTCATATTTGCAGGGCCAATCACTCTATTACATGCAAAAAAATGAATCCTCGAGTGGGTTCAAACCACTTGTACACGGAGGAAGGTGTGTCAGATGCTATTCAGTTTCTTGATTAGCTAACAAATACATATAGATGCCAGTTTATGTTTAGGCGTTAAATTTACGGATCCAACTGAGCAATTATTGTTGCATTTCTGTTTACAGTTGCTCACCGGAGGCGCTAAATGGCACAACTATCAACGGAAAAGTTGTTTTATGCATAGCAGAAAATTTTGGCCCAACAGGAGACATTGTCCTAGATGTCATAACAAATATTAAAAGTGGTGGGGCATCTGGTCTTATTTTTGCTCTATATACCGTAGATGTTCTTTTGAGCACTGACGATTGCGGGGGAATGGCATGTGTACTTGTTGACATTGATATTGGGTTTCAAGCAGCAACATACATCGGAAGCCAGAGGTAAAAAACATTTTTTGTGACCTGCCACACATAGTAGATGCTGTTTTCTCTGGAACTGTTTGAAGACTCAGATAAACTGTGCTTCAATTTAAACAGCTTGCCCATTGTGAAGATCGAGCCAGCAAGAAGTATTACAGGAAAACAAGTTCCTGCTCCAAAAGTGGCATTCTTCTCTTCAAGAGGCCCGTCCACCAAATATCCTACAGTTCTGAAGGTATGCAAGCCAAAATTAGCGCATCATGCATGTTGGCTTCCTCTGCAGTCTATATTTAATTATTAGAAAAAATTTGGAGCAAAAATAAGGTTCGGTGATCTTAAGAGTATCAATCCGAAATATGGATGTTAAGTGCTTTTGTCTGATAAGTTAGCACTACTTTCATACAGTGGAATTATCTTAAATTCTTAATCTATTATAACTGCTTTAACAGCCTGACATAGCCGCACCTGGAGTCAACATATTAGCAGCCATAGGAGATGCATATGCATTCAGCTCAGGGACATCAATGTCAACCCCACATGTAGCAGGCGTCGTAGCATTGCTAAAGGCTGTCCATCCTCATTGGTCTCATGCTGCCCTCAAATCAGCAATTGTTACCACTGGTAAATTTCAGAAAACATGATATTCATATGAAACACTGTCCTGATCAATCCATGCATACCTTTACTAACAATGATTCACTCTTCTTTGCATGGGTAAAGCATCGACCAAGGATGAATATGGCATGCCAATGTTAGCCGAAGCACTACCCCGGAAGGTTGCTGACTCATTCGACTATGGAGGGGGGAACATAAATCCTAATGCAGCTGCCGATCCTGGCCTTGTTTACGACATCGATCCAAGGGATTACAACAAGTTCTTCGGCTGCAAGATCCAGAAATACGAGACTTGCAACATTACAACAACATTGCCAGCCTATCACCTAAACCTACCTTCTATATCCATTCCTGAACTAAGGCATCCAATTAAGGTGCGGCGAGCAGTCACAAACGTCGGCGAGGTTGATGCAGTTTACCAATCCGATATACAGTCTCCCTTAGGAGTCGAAATCAAAGTTGACCCACCAACCCTGGTCTTCAACGCCGCAAAGAAAGTGCACACCTTCAAGGTTAGCATAACGCCTCTGTGGAAGGTGCAAGGGGATTACACATTTGGCAGCCTAACTTGGCACAACGAGCACCACTCGGTAAGGATCCCAATAGCAGTCCGAATCACAATCCAAGATTTCTACGCCCAGGTTGCATAGAAATTAAGATTGTCATACGAAAAATAAAGATTGGTGATGCCTACAGTTGGTCTGGCGAGAGTACAATAAATCTCGAGACCGTTTGTTATTGTATTTGGAGACATTTTATTTGGAATAAAAAGTGCTGCTATTTGATTTTCGTGGTTATTATGCTCGGTTCTTGATTTTAACCGACGAAAATCACACAAGTACACAACGGAAAGGGGGAATCGCTGTAGAGGCTGGAGGATGGCTGGGGCGAACCTGCCGGCTTGGGCCGTGGAGAGCTTTGGCGGATTGTCCTTGGGGAGTGGCCACCGTCCCTGCGGTCAACGACATGGGAATGCATGTCGCAAGCGCCGCCCTCCGGCCGTCGGAATCGACGGGACTCATTCAGGTCTCGCACAACCTCTGCCGGCTGGCCGGTCCCGAGGGTGTGCAGCGTAGTCGAAAGAGACGGATTCACGAACAACACACACGTACAGAAAAGTAGATGACACAAGGTGTAGGCAAGTATCTCTTTATTTCTCTGTTTCTGTAACCAGTACGTATAATGATTGCCTTGCTTATATAAGGGGGAAAAGATAGAAGGATAAGAGTCCACTTAACCCTAAACTTGGGAGTCAAGTTGGGCTAATGTGGACCGGGCACGCACCACCGAAGTGGGCTGCGCCGGTCACACGGCCCAAGTTTCCCAACATTCCCCTTGGGGTTTTACCCGTATAAGCATGACTCAAAACTTCAAAAAACCCAATGGGAAAATATGGAGAAAATCACATGGTATACTTTTGCTATGTTGCACGAATTGCCTCATTAAAAACCTTATGTGAGAAACTTCATAAAAACTCACTAAAGGGAAAAAGAGTACAACTCACTTAACTTTTCAGTCAAGTACTCAATCATCGGGATAGAGATTTCAGCGATGAGTTTGTGAAGATTCTCCCCCTGAACCTTGCGTCTCTCTAAGTCTCATCATACCCATTCCACGAACACATCTCTCGAAAGAAGATATTGGTAATGATTTAGTGAACAAATCAACAAGATTTTCACACGACTTAGTATGCAAGATTCTTACTTCGTTCAACTTTTGTAATTCATGTGCATAGAAGAATTTGGGGTCGATATGCTTTGTGAGATTGCTCTTCACATAACCCGTCTCGACTTGTGCAACACAAGCGGCATTATCTTCATAGATGATAGTTGGGGTTTGGACGGTGTTCAGCCCACATGTCAGCTGGATGTGGCCGATCATCCATCGAAGCCATGCACACTCTCGTGATGCTTCATACAATGCTATGGTTTCCGAGTGGTTCGTCGAAATTGTTACTAAAGTTTGCTTAGACGATTTTAGGAAATTGATGTTCCACCACAAAGGAAAACATATCCAGTCTGAGACTTTGCAGTGTGCGGGTCTGACAAGTACCCAGCATCAGCATATCCTACAAGCGTAAGATCTTGATTCCTCCGGAAAAACAAGCCAGGATCTTTGGTCCCTTGGAGGCATCGGAAGACGTCATTGATGCCTTTCCAATGTCTATTGGTAGGCTCAGAACTGTACCTAGCAAGCAAATTGATGGCGAATGCAATGTCCGGCCGTGTACAATTCGCGAGGTACATGAGTGCGCCAACTGCACTCAGGTAGGGGAATTCTGGTCCCAGAACTTACTCCCCCTCTTCCTTAGGCCTGAACGGATCCTTGTCCCGCTGTAAAGATCTCCCAATCATGGGGGTATTAGAAGGATATGCCTTATCAAATCCAAATATTTCGAACACCTTCAAGGTGTAGGCAGACTGGTGCATTAAGATCCCAGCTGGGGAATGCTCAAGTTGTAGACCTAAGCAGAACTTGGTTTTGCCTAAGTCCTTCATCTCGAATTCCGACATCAGTAGGAACTCGCTTCCTCAATATCCTCAGTTATACCGATTATGTTCAAATCATCCACATACACCGAGATAATACAAAAACCATCTTGTGATCTCTGTATAAAAACACATGGGCAAGCTTCATTGCTCGTGTAGCCCTTCTGATGAAGGAAATAGCTTAAACGATTATACCACATCCTACCCGACTGTTTAAGTCCATACAGTGACTTCTTAAGCTGAACACTGTATAAACTTTTATTTGCTCTACCTTGGTTCGAACAGGTATACCTTCGGATACCTTCATGTATATGTTCGAATCCAAGTTACCATAAAGGTAAGCGGTGACAACATCCATAAGTTTCTTTTTCAAGTCCAAGTTTACTGCCATTGAGATCAAGTATCTAAAGGTAATTCCATCCATGACAGGTAAGTTTCCTCATAGTCGACACCTGGTCGCTGAGAGAAACCTTGAGCAACGGGCCTTGCTTTGTACCGTACTACCTCGTTATTTTTGTTTCTCTTTCGAACAAAAACCCACTTGTGGCCAACAGGGCGTATGTGGGAAGGAGTTAGACAAACAGGTCCAAACACCTCTCTTTTGTTAAGAGATACTAACTCGGCAGTTATCGCCTTCTGCCAATCTTTCCAATCCGATCTCTTCTTACAATCAGCAAGCATGTTAGGCTCGGGGTCAGGATCTATGAATGAGGCAATTTTAATGGCAAAATATATGTCGACATTTGCCATGGCTCGATTAATTGACTCACCAGAATCAACATAGTTAATGGCCATTTCGTCATGGGGTGCATCAGGCACATTTCCTTCCTCCACGGGATTTCCCAATCCAGGAGCAAGGTCCTTTAACTTTCCCGCTCCAATGTGTGCGCACACATCTTCGCTGGGTGTTTCCGATATAGAAAAATTCAAGTCCAGAATTTCGTGCACTGAAGTTTCCGTGCTTGTGCCAGGTCTCGACTGGCTCCCCTCTTGAGGGGCAGGCTGTGATAAATCTCTCTTGTCCTTTTTCTTCGGGCGTCCCCGAGTACTTGGGATTTGAGAAACCGGATTCCTCGTCCTTTTAGGCCTAAGGACAGGAGCGGGTATATCCTTAATTTTCTTTGGTATTTCAACCCTTTCCGGTGCATTGCGCGCAGGCACATGCGACTTTGTCACAGTCTTTATGTCACTAAAATGATCAGGCAGTTGATTCGCTAAGGAATGCAAATCTATTATCTTTTGGACTTCTCTATTAGACTCAGCAGTGCGCGGGTCATGAGCGTGGATCACCGTGGCTTGCCACGTGATTTCTCGACTTTCATTATCAAGGGATTGATTATCTTCCCCTAAAGTCGGGAAAAGATCCTCGTCAGCGAAACGGGCCATATGACAGTCACCTGTCGCGGGGTCCAGAAACCTAATTATGGACATAGTCTCATAACCAACGTATATCCCCGACTTACGTAGCGGTCCCATCGATGATCGCTGAGGGGGTGGTATTGGTACATATACCTGGCAACCGAACCTACGAAGGTGGGAAATTTTCGGTGCCGACCCTTGCGCAAGCTGCATAGGAGAGTGGATGTTATAGGCCGATGGTCGAAAGTTGATGAGATTGGCCGCGTGTAACACTGCGTGATCCCAACATGTAGTTGGTAAATTACAACCCTCAAGGAGCGGTCTGGCAATGAATTGATTCTTTTAATCACAGAGTGCTCAAGTTTGATTCCCGTTGCCATGCAATAATCATCGAACGCCTTTGAAGTAAATTCACCGGCATTGTCCATTCGAATAGACTTGATACGATAATCAGGGAATTTATTCCTCATTTGTATGATCTGTGAGATCAATTTTGCAAAAGCATGGTTCCTTGTTAACAGCAGGCTAACATTGGACCATTTAGAGGAAGCATCGATGAGCACCATGAAGTACCTAAACGGACCCGAGAGGGGCTGAATAGGACCGCATATGTCCCCTTGGATACGTTCCAAGAACGCGGGGATTTCATCCTTCACCTTTAAGGGGGATGGTCTAATGATTAATTTCCCCGTAGCGCCTGCGGAGCACACGAAATCATCAGGATTCGGGAATTTTTTGATATTAACACTATGACCATTCGAGCTACTAGGTTCTGTTTTTGCTTCCTGGAGTTGTTTTTAACACTATTATTACTACATGTTGGTGAAATTATTTCTGCATTCTTAGTTACTCAACAACATGTGGATGATCTGCTGCTTATACTTCTCTGGCATTTCAGTGGTAGTGGTATTCACTTGGATGATCTGCAGGTTCAGGCCGTGGAGAGCAAGGCTATGCATAAATAGTGTGAAAATAGCTGCTGTCATTACCAACCTCCATGCTTATGAAGACCTCTGTTTCAGATTCCTATTATAACTATATCCACCTCTGTAGTCTCTAGCATTGTATTGCCTTGTTGTATCAGCAATTGTACTCTCTAAGATTATTTCCATGCTTTTAAGAACCTATGTTTCAAGTTATCTTATTAGTACAAACCTATGTAACTCTACACTGATGTTACTCCACTGCTAATTGCACCTATGTGCCATCAACCTATGTGCATCCATGTTCCTAATTTTGCAGTACTGATTAAAAGCATGCTGACTACATTCGCATTTTTTGGATGATTTTCTCTGATTCTGTCACAAAATGGCTTCACTACCAAGCTATAAAGTCTACCTGTTTGACCAAATTTTGGAAATATTTGTGGATTCTCCGACCAGCAAACAAGTGTGAAAGTGAACACTTTTATTGGTTGATTCAGGAATTGCTTCTGAATCAAACTAACTGATGGCATTAGTAGTTGCCTGCCCAAAACCAACTTAATTCAGTCAAATGATAGTTAGCGAAGCAAAGATATGAACTAAAAATAAGGGTTCAATCAAATTGTGTGTTTTGCTGACATTAATGATGACATGATTCCAATTATGGACGAGTGGTTCTAGGTTTCTATAATATAGTTGATGTGCTCTACTAAATTTCGTAGTCCATACAAAACCAAGCTAAATAAACAAAAGTGAAATGTCAACAATACGCCGCAGCGGAATTTTTGGAGTATCCATACAAAATCGAGCTAAATAAACATGAGTAAATAAAATGAATTACTTTTCACCGGTTTACGTTTTTCATTTTTTTACCCATGATTTGATCTTATTCGTCTAAGTTGTTTTCTTGAAACGAGCCTCGCTTTCGGCAATTGTATCAGTCTTATTCGTCTAAGTCGTTTTCTTCAAACGAGCCTCGCTTTTGGCAATTGTATCAGTGACACAACGGGTTGGTATTCATATGTGACCAAGTTTAGTCAAGTCCAAAAACCAAAACCTCTATCAAATCATAGTAAGCAAATCAAAGAAAGCCGTACGGCAACAATGTAGTACTTGCATACGGCAGTTGCGCAGTCGCGCAACGGGTCATCTAGTTGGTAATAATAATATGTGGGTAATGTTACACAGGATTATTACCGTTGGTTTCACTTTTTTTTGCGAAACACAATACAAACACAAACATTAACATATGCGTGCACACACTCACGTTTATAAACGCACGCACGCACACCCTACATGTATGAGCACCTCCGAAATACTGAGCCGGCGGGTCGAGTCTCGAGATTGACGAAGTCATCAGGGACGCCTCGCTGTCGACGGGAACGTCGCCTCCAACTGAATAATATTCCGCCTAAATGAGAAACACCGGCATCAAACATGGGGTTTAACTTTGATGGGGTGGGGTACAACCACCCTCCTAACCTTTCTACCACAGGCAGGTTCTCGCCGTTGGTTTCACTTGTGAAATCACTTTTTCTGATCATTACAATTTTACAACCACTACACTTGTGAAATCACTTTTTCTGATCATTACAATTTTACAACCACTAACAAATTAAAAGCATGATCGAAGCTCATATTTAGACGGTTAAAATATGTATGCTCGATATATACGGACGGAAGTACTTTTATCGCTCATTTTCAAGACAATGTATACTTCTCTTCAGAGAACTCTTCCGTGGACTAGTGGTAGCCGTGCATAAGCGCATAAGGGCCAGGTCCCGGGTTCGAGTCCTCACTTCTAACTTAATGACAAAGCTGGGGTGGAGTCCCCCCTCCGGACTTGTTGTTTTTATACTTCTCTTCAAAGAAACAAAGGATCAGTACGTGACGTCTCTAAGATAACACTGGAAGAGGTGGCACTGCGTATGTATGGTCGACACAAGCTCATAGTCAAGTCAATGTTCTCCTTTTGAAAAAAAAAATGAAGGGATGCTCTCCTGGAGTCAATGTTCTCTGGATCGTAGTACAGCCATAGGCGATCAATCTGTACAATCATATGCAGTTGCAAGGAAAAACGAATGGCATATAAATCCGCCGCCGATTGAGACCACCGTACAGTCAATACTTGAACAGGAAACTCAGCCTCTCAAGAGGGTATTTGCTTCCATATCTTAACGGAACCTTGCGGCCGTTGGGGCATATGCTGTGCACTAGCCCCTTGGGGTGTACTAGTGTACTAGGCAAATCTGGGCCATCGGATCTAAAACGGACACTCCGGATCGAATTTCAAAAACAATGCGAAATTTGAAAACTTATCAAAAAATTCCGAAAAAAATCATGCACATGACTGACCATGGTACGCACCGCCGTGATTTTTTTCGCACCGAAATGTCACCGTATGCGCCCTGAGAAAAAATGACAAATTTCTGACAGAAAATTCAAATTTTGGGATCTCAAATTCTGTCAGAAATTTGTCATTTTTTCCCAGGGCGCATACGGTGACATTTAGGTGCGAAACAAATCAAGGCGGTGCGTACCATGGTCAGCCATGTGCATGATTTTTTTCGGAATTTTTTGATAAGTTTTCAAATTTTGAATTTTTTTGCCATGTTGCTTAGTGCACTAGTACACCCCAAGGGGCTAGTGCACAGCATATGCCCCCCCGTTTTTGCCTACTGCAACCAGCAGCATCTTCTGAAATTTTGTTACCTGCACACGCACAGATTTCACTTTCTGCCTTCTTTACCAGGGAAGATGAACTTTATATTTGCTTAGCATATGAATAAGCAAAAAACCATGCTTCTGGAGACCAAAAAAGAGTGAAACATTACAAATGTGAACTGCGAATGCTAAGCTTGGGAGATAAAGCTGAATGCTGGAGCAGGGAGAAATGCAACGCGTTTCAGTTCAGCTAGTTCAGGGAAACTTCACGGAGGAAAATTGGCATGCATAGCCGAAAGATTGAATTTCATCGAAGTGAGCCTATATCTTTGACCTTTCTTTCCGGACATGGACAGCTAATTGGTCATCATACGAGAAAGAGACTAAAGGCCTATAAATATCATTGCCTACTGGATCATATTAGCATGTGCTACCATACAAACCCAACATGGATTTTCACTCTTCCCCTCGGCGGTTTTCAGGTTGCCTCCTACTCTGCTTATGCCTTATGATAACCACAAGCATAAGCAGCGCATATGGATCTCAAAAGGTAATGGTGATACATTACCTTGCATCTTATTTCATAGCATTGATTGTGTTCGATGTTGAGTTATGTTTTCTGTTCCTCTCCAATGCATAGCTGTACATCGTCTACCTGGGAGAGAAGAAACATGACGACGCTGCTCTGGTCACAGCTTCACACCATGACATGCTCAGCACCATTCTTGGAAGGTAAACCTAAGAACTCGTTTGCTAGATTTTGGAGTTCAAGAGCAATAGTAAGGACACAATATTTCTTTTAATATCTCTAGTAAGGCTGTCATTTTTTCTCATCATTTGCTGATTTGTTTCAGCAAGGAAGAGGCGTTGGCCTCCATCACTTATAGCTACAAGCATGGCTTCTCAGGTTTTGCGGCAATGCTAACAGATGACCAGGCACAAGATCTTGCAGGTGGGCTGAGTTTACTTGAACAAATTACTTGTTAAAACCTCTGCTAATCTAACACTATTGGTTAAGATAACCGAATAGAAGAATTTAATCCTGATGCAGCTGAAGAAAGAAAAGACGATCAAACATGTTCGGTGATTAAAATTTGCTCCTTTATGGGAAAGCACAACTTTTAAGCAGTTTATCTTTCTAATCATGAATGTGAGATCCAGGATGTAGTTCTATGGTTCTTCAACCCATTTTTTTAGAAACCTACTCTGCTCAATCTCATCCTTTACTGTAGTACTACTTATGTTTAGTTTTCCACTATTTTACTACGAAGCTGTACACCTGGAATAGCCTTACAAACTCGCTTGGTTATTATTCTGGTAGGAATAAATACTTCTCAGGCAATTAAGAAATAACTATTTCTATGTCATCACGGAGAACTGTCCGACCAGACTCCAGGATTCGTTAGGTGTAAAAGGATTAGAATATTTTCATCTGACGACTATTAGTAGTTATTGACAAATAACTATTTCTAAGTAGGGTTATGGTCCCTTCTTTTGTTACTTTGTGCTGCATACACCACACAGATAACTATCTGGGGGACTTTTAAGTTTTTAGGAAGGAGAAGTTACCTTTTTTAAGATTAAGAATAAATATAGTTCCTAACATATATTTTGGACATGTTCAGAGCTACCTGAAGTTATCAGCGTTACTCCCAATCAGCATCACGAGTTGATGACCACAAGAAGCTGGGATTTCCTTGGCCTGAACCTGGACCACCAGCCACCTAGTAAACTTCTTCAGAGGAGCAAATATGGAGAAGACGTAATTATTGGGATAGTTGACACTGGTCAGTCTTCATTGTTAGCAACTTAATGATAAAAATCTTCACCAAACAAATTCTTGCTAAAACAGTGCAAATGAAATTGATGCAGGGATCTGGCCTGAATCAAGAAGCTTCAGCGACCATGGATATGGACCAATACCGTCAAGATGGAAGGGTGTATGTCAGCTGGGACAGGCCTGGGAGAGCACCAACTGCAGCAGGAAGATCATAGGTGCACGGTACTATCCCGCAGGACTGGACAAAGCTGACCAAGAGCAGAATTACATGTCTCCGCGGGACATAAATGGGCATGGAACGCACACCGCATCCACAGCAGCAGGTTCAGTGGTAGAGGGAGTCAGCCTCCATGGCCTTGGAGTAGGGGTGGCACGTGGCGGTGCACCCCGAGCGCGCCTTGCTGTGTACAAGGTCGCATGGCAGACCACAAAAAGGGTGCAGCTTGCTAGTGCCGCAGTGCTCGCAGCTTGGATGATGCAATTCATGATGGAGTCGACATCCTATCCCTATCAATTGTTCTTGATGATAATTCATTTGCTGCACTCCATGCAGTACAGAAGGGTATTACTGTTGTTTATGGCGCGGGAAATAGCGGGCCTCGACCACAAGTCATTTTTAACACAGCTCCTTGGGTCATTACAGTCGCAGCGAGCAAGATTGACCGATCTTTTCCAACTGCAATTACCCTGGGAAACAATCAAACCTTAGTGGTATATACTAGAGAGACATGATATTTGCTAGACGCTTAGAACACCTTTGCTCCACTAATCATTCTCAAGCACTTACAACTGAAAATCTATCATTAACTCTTTCATATTTGCAGGGTCAGTCACTGTATTACATGTTAAACAATGAATCCTCGAGTGGGTTCAAACCACTTGTACACGGTGGAAGGTGTGTCAGATGCTATCCAGTTTCTTGATTAACTACATTTAGAGATAGATGCCAGTGTATGTTTCGGCGTTAAATTTCTGAATCCAACTGAGAAATTATTGTGGTCTTTCTGTTTACAGTTGCTCAGGGGAGGCGCTAAATGGCACGGAAATCAACGGAAAAGTTGTTCTATGCATTGCAGAAAATTTTGGCCCAACAGAAGACATTATCCCAGACGTCATAACAAATGCTAAAAGTGGTGGGGCATCTGGTATTATTTTTGCTCTATATACCATAGATGTTCTTAGCAGCACCGACGATTGTTTGGGCATGGCATGTGTAATTGTTGACATTGATATTG
Organism: Poa pratensis; assembly: GCA_947311845.1. Taxonomy (NCBI): domain Eukaryota; kingdom Viridiplantae; phylum Streptophyta; class Magnoliopsida; order Poales; family Poaceae; genus Poa; species Poa pratensis. The sequence continues at coordinate 23,730,635 of CAMZMU010000055.1, forward strand.
GGTTTCAAGCTGCAACATACATCGGAAGCCAGAGGTGAGGAACACATTTTTGTGACCTGCCACGCTTAGCAGATGTTGTTTTCTCTATAATTGTTTGAACGCTCAGAAAAACTGTGATTCACTTTAAACAGGTTGCCCATTGCGAAGATTGAGCCAGCAAGTAGTATTACAGGAAAACAAGTTCCTTCTCCAAAAGTGGCATTCTTCTCTTCAAGAGGCCCGTCCACCAAATACCCTACAGTTCTTAAGGTACACAAGCTAAAAAGAGCGCACCCTGTTGGCTTCCTCTGCAATCTATATTACAATTATAATAAAGTAATAGGGTCTTAAGATCTCTATCAGAAATTTTGATGTTATGGTGCTTTTTTCTGATAAGTTAGCAATACTTCCATACAGTGGAATTATCTTAATCCAATTATAACTACTTTAACAGCCTGACATAGCTGCACCTGGAGTCAATATCTTAGCAGCCGTAGGAGATGGATATGCATTCGACTCAGGGAATTCAATGTCAACCCCACATGTAGCAGGCGTTGTAGCATTGCTAAAGGTTGTCCATCCTCATTGGTCTCATGCTGCCCTCAAATCAGCAATCGTTACCACTGGTAATTTTCAGAAACATGATATCCATATGAAACACTGTCCTGATCAATCCATGCACACCTTTATTAACAATGATTCATTTTCTTTACATGGGTAAAGCATCTACCAAGGATGAATATGGCATGCCAATGTTAGCAGAAGCACTACCTCGGAAGATTGCCGACCCATTCGACTATGGAGGGGGAAACATAAATCCTAATGCAGCTGCCGATCCTGGTTAGTTTACGACATCGATCCAAGGGATTACAACAAGTTCTTCGCCTGCAGTATCCAGAAATACGAGATTTGCAACACTACAACAACACTGCCAGCTATCACCTAAACCTACCTTCTATATCCATTCCTGAACTAAGGAATCCAATTAAGGTGCGGCGAGCAGTCACAAACGTCGGCGAGGTCGATGCCGTTTACCAATCCGACATACAGTCTCCCCTAGGAGTCAAGATCACAGTTGACCACCAACCCTAGTCTTCAATGCCGCAAAGAACGTGCACACCTTTAAGGTTAGCATAACACCTCTGTGGAAGGTGCAAGGGGACTACACATTTGGCAGCCTAACTTGGCACAACGAGCACCACTCGGTAAGGATCCCAATAGCAGTCCGATCACAATCCAAGATTTCTACGCCCAGGTTGCATAGAAATTAAGAAAGTCATATGAAAATAAAGATTGGTGATCACTACGGTTGGTCTGGCGAGTGTAGAATAAATCTCGAGACCGTTTGTTATTGTACTTGGAGACATTTTGTTTGCAATAAAAAGTGCTGCTATTTGACATTTGTGGTTATTATGCTCGGTTCTTGATTTTACCGACGAAAATCACACAAGTACACAACGGAAAGGGGGAATCGCTGTAGAGGGTGGAGGATGGCTGGGGCGAACCTGCCGGCTTGGGCCGTGGAGAGCATTGGCGGATTGTCCTTGGGGAGTGGCCACCGTCCCTGCGGTCAACGACATGGGAATGCGTGTCCGCAAGCGCCGCCCTCCGGCCGCCGGAATCGACGGGACTCATTCGGGTCTCTGTATCGCCGTGGTTCCCAGCCTTCTCCATGGGCCTCATTATTTGTAAATGGGCCTTGCTATCAGCTACCTGAATGGCACAACTTCGGCTCTCTTGCAGGCTAGAGCCACAGCCATTCTTCGTTTGCGCGGCTCATCCTAAGCTTTGCCGAGCTTCATAATCGAAGCCACATTTCTATTGAGAACTTCAAACGGGGGAGGTTACTTTTTCGCCGGCAAGCAACGTGCATCCGTGTAGAAGAACTTGGGGGCTTTGTCCCGCGGGTTTCGCTGTCAAGAAACCTGGAGCGTGTATACTAGTATTAGCCAAACGTGTGCGCTCGCAGATATTATATCGTAGTCCCTCTGATCGGATAATGCGCATATGATATTATGATCGCGTCAATCGACACAGTTACGACTCGTTCTCTTCAATCACGGAAGACTATTTAACATCAAAAATTGATCCACAACGATGGCTAACAACTACAACTTCTCATCCATCACGGCGAAACGTGCTCCTACGACTTGCCACGAATCGATCTACACACGCTTTCAGATATAAAATGCTACCCAGCCACTAAGCTGTGAACTCGTGGTCGAGGTGGCGTATACTAGTTAAAACCATGGCTGGGTCAACTCTGGATCCTGCATAAATACACCATGCGCCCAGCCAGCTGCCGACGACATCGATTTGGAGCAGCAGATAGATAAGCGGAGAGAAAGAAATCTCACCCACAGCAGGAATCTGCGTGAGCGTGTTAGACTGCTCCTGGGAAGAAGATGGGACGTTTCTTGCCACTTTGCGCGCTCCTCCTGGTGCTGCTCTGCCTCTACCTGGTGGCGAGCGCAGAAGGGGCGCGCGGAGGTCGGCCGATCATCGGCGGCAGCGGCGGGGCTAGAGGAAGCGGCTCCGGCAGTCCGCGTACCCTCAGCGGCGGCACCTGGGCGGCGTGTGTCGGCTCCTCTCTGCTTGTCGCGGCGGCCATGCTCTAGCTTGCACTTTTAGTTTATACGGCTCGGCTTTGTAGGAGCTAGGTGTCTGTATCTTCTCGTTCGCGATCTGTGCCTCTTCTTTTGACTTATGGACATCTGAATACTTTAGTTGATTTGTTTGTTGTTGTAAGTATACATACACGTGAGCTGATTCATGGATTTAATTTGTTCTTGGAATATGTTTTATCCTGATTAACCGCGTGCAATTTCGTTTATGTCTCGGTGTATGTAGGTGAATGTCGTGTCTTTCTTTTCTTTTTTTTTTTTTTTTTTTTTTGCCCGAGGAGCATTCCTTTGCTGAGCTTCATATATATAATGCAAACTGTGACGAGCCAACATTTCTATTGAGAACTTCAACGAGGAAAGGTTACTTCCATCCAAGTTCTAATAAGAAATCTCCGTTTCTTGCCAAGGGAAGTGAGCCGATTTGGCTCTCCTAAGAGCATCTCCACTGTCATGCCTGAAATTCTGTTCGGCACAGTCCAAAATGTGTGTGACACATGTCCGGCACAATCGGGGTGGTGCCGCCCTATCGGCACCTCCCAAACCGACGGACAAGTGTTGTCGGTTAATGGGATTGTCTATGTGTTTTTCACTCTACACCATGAAAAAACATGGCTTTATTTTTTTTGGAATGCCTAGACGCTGGGACTGGATTGCTTGGCTTCAAATGGGCGGCCCACTCAATCCACTCACGAGATTTTCTGTGAACATATATATTTTTTATTTAGGGACACATGCGTAGTCTAGCTGAAATCACATGTGGATCGTTTGAAGTCACTCCCACGATCTTCTGTGGCAACAAAAAATCTACTAACACACCAGTCCATCTGTGTGCAAATCACTAATTACATCAGCCGTGTGCGCTACACTGGGTGACATGTGGGCCGATCCCGTGAAGGGGCAAGTCGGGACGTTGCCCCCCCCCCCAAACCACCTTCTAAATTTGGGGTTGGCACGGTGCTTTGGAGAGATGGAGGTGCCGCTGGAGGCTTTTTTTTGTAGTTTGGACCCATTAAGGCTTTGGGGGTGCTGGCGGAGATGCTCTAACTTGGCAAAGGGACTTCTGGGTTCGGGGACTTGCCCTCCCCCCCCCCCCCCCTCTCGTATGTTCTCCCTCACCTTGCCTCCCACATGACTCCTCTCTTCTCTCCCTCCACGACTCCTCCGTCTAGGGCGGGGACGAGAGAGTGGCCAAGTTATCCCTTGTAGGTAGTAGTAGATCTGGGTTAGATTTCGCCTTCGGGGTGAATGGCATTATGTCGTGCTCTATAAGCTTTCGTGGGCTGCTCGCGAGCAGCGTCTCACGGTGTTCACCGTGCTTCCTTGATGGCTCTTCATGGAATCATGGTGGAGAAGTTAGGAGAGGTATAGATCTGGTAATAGTTTGATCAATAAGCTTGTCATTTGCTTCCTCTCCATCTCTGTTCCCATGCTTCTTCTTCTGGCTAGCCTTGGTGGTGAGCGGAGGACAAATTCGGTGCGCCTGCCAGCGAATCTGGAGGTGCGGGTGATTCTTTCGATTTGGTGAGGTGGCACAGTGTCGGGCGATCGTGGACAACGCCCTCTCATGTGCTTCTAAGGTGGGAGGCGACAGAGTGTGCTTATGAGGTGACCTCTCCCAATAAGAGTTGCCATGGGTTGGATCTTCTCTTCCTCTCCCTTTTTCTATACTGCTTCTCATTTTGGCTGGTCATGGCAGCGGAAGGAGCTGAGTGACGCGGCGGTCTGCGAGGATGTACGAGACTAAGATTCGATGAAGCTGTAACCATGAGAAAATCACATGGTGGCCGATGACTGTAGTCGTGATCTTTGGCCTACGAAGTGGCAGTCTAACCTCCCGAAGAGGCCCTTCTTTGGAGCGTCGCTAGCGCTCAACGCCCTTTCTGCCCCAAGTGGCTTAGTCCCAGGCGGCAGCGAGGGTGGCCGACGATGGGGCTCGAGTTACAGTGGTGCAGGTCCCAGGGTCATTTGTGTTAGTTTCCTGGACTATATTGCAACCGTCCAATATTAATAAAGCACACTCTGGGAGTTTCGAGGCCCTTCCCCTTTGTGTAAAAACGAAACTAGGCAAAGATTTTTCAGCAAATTGAGACTAGTTTGCTCGAGAAAAATAGCCTTTTAATTTCTTCTAACACACATAACCTTACTTGGCAAGGGTATAACTAATCTTACTTAGCATCAAATGTACATCCGTGCAGAGCTTGGGGGCCATGTACAAACTTATATAAGTCGACAAATCATACCATCATGATCTAACGACGAGAATGAACATGTCATTAAATGGCTATAAGCCTATAAAGATGATTGTACCTGAGCTAATCAGAGTTTAAACCACATGTTTAACACTTATTATAGTTCTCATAAAGCCAAGAATTCTGAATCATAAGGGCAGTGTGCGTTTACATCGATGCGTGTGTGTGAGCGTCTATATTTATTTGTACTGTGGTTTTTTTCAAAAAGGAACGTGATATGACGACAAACCTACTTGGCAGTGCGGGTTTGCTGTCAAGAAACCTGGAGCATATACTATTAGCCAAGCGTGTGCGCTCTGATCGGATAACGTCCATATGATCGCGTCAATCTACTCAGTTACTAATCCTTCTCTTCAATCCACCGAAGACCATTTTTCATCAATAAATTGATCGGTAACGACAGGCTAACAACTACAGTACTGTACAACTTCTCATCCATCGCGTAGAAATGTACTACTTCTCCGACTTCTCAAATCGACCTGCACACGCTTTGAGATATAAAATGCTACCCAGCCGCTAAGCTGTGGACTCGTGGTCGACGTGGCGTACACTAGTCAACACTACGGCCGAGTCAACTCTGGATTCTGCATAAATACACCAGGCGCCCAGCAGCTGCCCACGACATCGAGTTGGAGCAGCAGCTAAACAGAGCGAAAGATATTCTCACCCACAGAGGAATCTGCTGAGCGTGCTAGCCTGGACCTGGGCGATCACTAGGAGAGGAAGAAGATGAGACGCTTCTTTGCCATTTTGCGCGCTCCTCCTGGTGCTGCTCTGCCTGGCGGCGAGCCTCGCGGAAGGGAGGCGCGCAGGCGGAGGTCGGCCGTACATCGGCGGCGGCGGCGGGGCCAGAGGGAGCGGTTCCGGCAGTCCGCGCACCCTCAGCGGCGGCACCTGGGCGGCGTGCCTCGGCTCCTCTCTGCTTGTCGCGGCGGCCATGCTCTAGCTTACAGATTATATGTTCTAGCTCCCTGTATTTTGCTCTCGTTCGTGATTTGCGCTCCGTTGGTGGGAGTTGGGGTCGTCTGAATACCTTTGTTCATTTGTTTGTTGTTGTACATACATACATATACATTTTTTTAGCAGATTCATGGATTCAATTTGTACTTGGAGTATGTTTTATCCTGATTAACTGCGTGCAATCGTTTACGTCTGTGGTGTATGGGTGTATGACTCTTTCGAATTACAAGATCGCAGATTCATGAATTCAATCTGTTCTGCTGTATATGTGGGTGTACGTGATTGTGCAGTATGTTTGTCCGAACGTTCAGTTCTTGTTGTTCAAACTGCTACTATTTTAAACGGAGGCAAAATCTTTGTCGCATCTATTAACTAAAAGATGACTTTACTACTTGTCCTTTTTCAGTTTCTTTAACATCTGGTATCTGGAGTGGTCGGAAGAATAGTCGTCATATTTGTAATTTTATTTTCCTTTTGTATTTTTCTTTCCTTTGATAATTTTGAGCATTTTGTACTCTTTTCCCTTCTGGGGTTTGTCTCCAATAGAAACTGACCTCTACTGCGCAGCACGGCAGTAGCAGAGAGCACGCCACGGAACTCAGAGTAATAATAATCTCAACAAACTCTGAAAGAGACGAAGCATGGGGACGCAAGCGGCGCCGGCGACTAGCGAGATCACGGCGGTGGGCGTCATCGGCGCGGGGCAGATGGGCTCGGGCATCGCCCAGCTCGCCGCGGCCACCGGCTGCGGCGTCTTCCTCCTCGACTCCGACCCCGCCGCCCTCTCGCGCGCCGTCGCCTCCATCTCCTCCTCCCTCGGCCGCCTCGTCGCCAAGGGCCAGCTCTCCCAGGTGGGCGCTTTGACCTCCCCTCATCTCCCTTCGCGAATCAGCCGGGTTGCTCAGTGATTAAGGTGACGCTGTCCGTTGACATTTTTGGTCAAACATAGGCTGCGTGCGATGATTCGGTCAAGCGGATAAAGTGCGTCTCCGATGTGCAAGAGCTTCGGGGTGTGGATCTTGTGATCGAGGCCATAGTTGAGTCGGAAGATATCAAGAAGAAGCTGTTCGTGGAGCTGGATAAGATCACCAAACCTTCGGCTATTCTTGCGTCCAACACCAGCTCCATTTCTATAACTCGGCTGGCCTCAGCTACCAGCCGCCCCTCTCAGGTGAACACCAATTAGGTTTATTATCTCAGCAGACAGCAGTGTCTTTTAATATACTATGTGTTTGCTGCTCTGAGCTGACTGAATGTCATATCATATAGTGGTAGAAATATTATCGATTGCAAGTCAGGCGCATTTTGTGAATTATAATGGCCCCCTTTGTTATGTAGGAGGCTAAAATTTGCACCTGTCATGCATGCTAAAATGTGTGTATGCTGACCTAAAGATACCAACAACAAAAAACGCATATTCTACATCAGTACATCTTCAGGACATGCCTCTGAAGAGAAAAACATCTTCAATGTTTTGCAGTTTCTGAATGCAAAATATCCTTCGGCTATTATCTCAGCAGATAGCAGTGTCATCTAATTATACTAGCGTTTTGCTGCTCTCAGCTTAGTGAATGTCACATCGTATAGTGATATATATCTTATCGCTAGCAAGTCAGGTGGCATTTTGTGAATTATAATAGCCGCATTTGTTATGTAGGTGGCTAATATTTGCATCTGTCATGTATACTAAAATGTGTGTACCATAACCTAAAAGGTATAGAAAAATGCACATTCTACAACTTCAGGACATGCTTCTGAAGAGGAAAGCGTCTTCGGTGTTTTGTAGTTTCTCAATGTGAAAATTCCGGTAGTGTAACTGTAGTCAAAGCACTCATGTAAATTCTTAGTTTTCTCAACCCCCTGATTTTATGCCTTTATTGTTTTTGTCTACTCGATCCATCACAGTTAAATATGCTTTCCCAACAAATACGGGCCCTTTGTTTTTGGAGCTTCTCTCCATTATAAGATTTTTAAATTAGTACCATGACTTGAAGAGGTTTTCATGTTGCAGGTGATAGGAATGCACTTCTTTAACCCTCCTCCAGTTATGAAGTTGATTGAAATCATACGAGGAGCTGATACATCAGAAGAGGTTTTTTCGCAAGTTAAATCTTTTTCGGAAAGGTAAGCGAAAACTTCCTTTTGCACTTGCCAAACCTACTATGTGTAGTCTAAAATGCTATCTTTTTTCTGCACGTATTTTATGGACCTTTACCCAAAATGATATCTGACCTCTGAAATGGGACCTAACCTGTAAGCTGTAACCAGTCATTGTTCAGAGATTAGTGCCATCCAGAACTAGTGTTCTCTATAAAGCTTAATATTGCTAATGGATTGTTGAGAACACAGCAAACTTCCCATACTTTGGAGTTTAGGTAACTTTTATATCCCGAGTTGACTAGTATTTACTCCCTCCGTATCAAAATATAAGACTCTCTAGCTAGCTAGTACACACATGTATCTAGACATGTTTTAGTGCAAGGTTAACCTTCAGATAAGTCAATATTTTGATACGGAGGGAGTACCAGGTAACCCAATATTTTCCATGAAAAGAAAACGTTTCTACCTTTGAAAGACCTTATTAGGCATGTGGCCTGTTTTGTTTGTGATTTGAACTATATTTAAGCTCCGATGAGAATTGCATGCATTCATGCAGTTCTAAAACTTAAATAAAATAGGTTCACCAAAACTGGTGCAGACTTATCTGAAGTGCCAATCTCTAAAGCAGATAGTAACACACATTTTACCCTTGAAACTGCTTAATGATTTTGGTCTTTCTAGGATTGGGAAGGCGGTTATATGTTCGCAAGATTACCCTGGCTTTATTGTAAACCGCATCCTAATGCCGATGATTAATGAAGCATTTTGGGCACTTTACACGGGAGTAGCCACCAAAGAGGACATCGATACAGGGATGAAGCTTGGCACCAATCATCCTATGGGCCCTCTTCAGCTTGCAGACTTCATTGGGTTAGATGTTTGCCTCTCAGTGCTTAGGGTACTTCACAACGGGCTAGGAGATAACAAGTACAGCCCTTGCCCTCTTCTTGTTCAATATGTTGATGCCGGACGACTTGGAAAGAAGCGCGGGCAGGGTGTGTACTCATATGGGAGAGGCTCTTCATCCGTTAAACCCAAGTCATCTTTGTGAACATATCGATGCGGCTGCTGAGCAGAGAAATGAAGCTACCTTGTACATCAGTGGTGAAAGAAAACAGAAGTCCAAAAAGAATACTTCTAGCCACTCACCATCAGTCACAGGCTAATGCAGGCTCTGTAGCATTGTTAAATAAGCTTATGTTGCTTCGGCTTAGCTTTATAGCATTGTTAAATAAGCTCATGTAATGTTCAAGTTGCCTGTACCCCCACATTTCATGTTAAAAGTGACGTTTTGGATATTGGCATGGCCTTCAAAATGTAACTTCAATCACCATTTTTCTATTGTAGTATTATGTATAATGCCCAATAAATAATACTATGCAAGAGTATAGTAACAAATCTATACATACAATTTTTTAGGTTTCCAATCCAAATATGCAAAACAATATTTGCAGTCAAAATTTGGGTGAAGGCACATGTTCAAGTCTTTTTTTGTGCACGTAAGAATCATGAAATACTTAAATACCTGAAACTCATCCCGTCCTTACACAGTATGCAGTTTCAGGCATTTAGTCTTACAATGATCGGTCGAAATCAGCTACAGAATTGACTACTGCGAAAACTAGCATAGGTGGAGCGTGCACAGCAGCAACCGAGCAAGTGTTCAAGCCCAGAAGATCAGCAAAATAAATGTGTTTCTGTTGAGCGTGTGCCATAAGAATCATGAAATTTACATACTTAACACCTGAAAGCATCACGAGCTTACGCCAAAAGAAACCACTGAGCCTGAACACACAAGCACGCGCACAAACATCATCATCCTCATTATCTCTATATTCAGCTCAACAAGAAACAAGAAATATCTGCACAGACTGAGATTCAGATAAGGGAACCCAATGAGTTCGCCGGGCAATTGTCAGTTGGAATAACAACATATATCACCGCTACGTTCTAGGTGAGACCGAGTCTTCATACGGATTGAACTTCACGATCCTTCTCACATCAGGGAGCAACTGGTGCTTAATTGGTCTGTGTCCTTTCTTGTACCAATAGTTGGTAATGTATCCTTCCAATTTTCTAACCTGATGAAGCAACAAAGTCAGAACCATCTTGGGACTAAGAGAAACATCTATGAGAAACAAGCAAGTTATATGCTTGAAGCATGATCATCCAGATCCAGTTAGCAAGTCACGTCCACAAGAAAGGTAGCACACAAAACTTGAACAATGGTCAAACTAAAATTACAACATAAAGCTCCTTGGTCTAACATCCAATGTGGGTTTTACTCATAAGCTGAATTGCGTGAAGAATAGCTACACATTAAAATGGTTCCAGCATTTGATAAGCACATACTTCCTCTGATCCAAAATGTATGTTTTGGACATGAAGTAATCTTCAAGTGTACAAACATGTTACCGCACGCAAAAATTAACACCTATTTGATATTTTGGAAGTTAGTAATTCTTTCTTATAGATGGTCAAACTTAGAAATGTTTGACTGGTAAGATTCTGAGAGAACTTAGCTGGGATCAGAGGTAGTATCTGTACCCCTTAAAATTATGACATCACCCTGATTGCAAAACAAATTTTGATAGGTAAAACAGTAGAATGCCAGTAGCATAGTTGTGAAATATAATCTCGGGGGATTAATTATTCTAGTAGATAACTAGAACTGTCCACGGAGAACAACATACCAGGCACCAGCAAGTAGTAACAAATAAAAGATCATGCTCAGCCTATGCTTCTATCGTGTTTCTAAAATAAAAAAATGTTCATTTTCTTTAATTTTGAGATTACTAATATGCTGATAATTTCATAGGAGAAAGATAGAGCATAGGTCTTACCTTTCTGACAATGTACGATTCACCGGCAAAACTCAACGGTTCTGTTAATACAGTAAGAAAACCATTCCTGTTTCCATAGACAATATCAGTGAAGTATCTATCGCCAACCTGGAAAAATGGGAAAAGACTAACAAAGTAAAAACATTTTAATATCGAGTAAGAAAATTCATAACTGATAATAGCCATTCCTACCAGCACAAGATCTGACGCTGAACAACCAAAATAGCTCTCAATTTCCTTAGCTGCTCCACCGGGCTTCTTAGCATCTGTAAGCAATGCAGGAGATGAATAAACATATTCCCCCATACTTTTTATGTGTACCAGTTTCCATTCAAAGTCAAATTACATTCTAAGAAAATAAAGATGGTATAGAAACACAAACTCATTAAACATCTAAGCGCAAGTAGTAATTGCAACACAGAACATTAGTGCTTCGGTATCAAGAGATGCAACTCATACTTAACAAGATGGAACTTTTGAAGTAAGATTGATGCCAAATAAAGCTGAATTAAGTTGCCATTATACATATCAAGTGAAAGGATAGCTCAATTCAACTAACCCTTAATTTTCATGAAGATGGCATTCGACTCCCACAGTTTACAAACTCCAATTTCCGTTAGCATATCGATTTACATGTAGTTGTAGGCTCACGGACGATAGGACCAAAGCTAATACAGCATCCAGATGTTTTGGAAGCGAGTAATTCTAGAGGGATCTGTGGGCACTTACCATGCCTAATCACATGAACCCCGTCGATAGCCGCCTCCACCGTACTGGCGTCCACCCCATCCGGGTCATACTGCTTCAAGCCTGCATCCACCCAAACACAACAATTCCATCAGCACGCAAACATTTCCCCCAATTTAACGCTTTCTAAGAGCAGCGCAGCCAGGTCAGACCTGCGGAGTTGCTGTAGAGAGCGATGGCGCCGGGGAAGGCCTCGCGGCATTGGTCAAACGAGGTAGCGAGCACTGGCCAGAGCGCGGGCGCGTAGGGCGCGGTGAGGGTGTTGTCCTTGTCGAACACCACGCCACGGAACCCCGCGCGGCGGAGCTCCGCCCAGTCCAGCCACCGGATGTCCTGCACCGACACGTGCGGCAGCGCCAGACGCGGCTCGGACGCCGCTACGGCGACCACCGCGGCCACGCCGCCCGGGTTGAAGCGCTGCCCCAGCGCGCGCGGCCACGACGCGGCCACGCCCATGGGTGTTGCTCTGGCGGTGCTGGAGGGGGCGCGAGTGGGATCGGTTTTGGGGTTTGCAGCTTTGGGGGCCGGAAGCGGGGAGGCGCGGGGAGCGGGAGGGAGCAGTGGCGCCGGCGGCGGCCTTAGCATCAGAGCAGCGACGAGATGGTTGCTGCCCCTGGGCGTGCCCGTGTGGGAGAGAACGATCGGCTGGACACCTTGGCCCTTGGGATGGCGACATATTGCCAATCTGGCCCTGCGATTCAGTGGAACCCATCATTCATCATTCAGAGGATTATTGGACGTGCCGGCACAAAAACGCAGCGGTGAGCCCGATAACCCAAAAGTTACCGGCGTGTCCCAATAAAACATCTGACAACCTCGCTTCGTGTCCTGTTTGTAGAGAGGCAAGCGGTCGTACCGACAACTGCGACAACCACGACACAGCGGCCGCAGGGGATTGTGGCCGGTATGCCCTTTTAATGACGGAGCGGCTTCCCATGCGGGCACAGACGACGCGACACGTCGAGCGCAGCACTGGAAACCCAGGCGGTGGCGCACACGCGTCGTCGTTAATGCGCGTGGCAGATGAACATGTGGCGGCGTTAATGCGTCGCCAGCCTCCTCCGCTCCCAGCTTTTAAAACGGGGCTCGGCTCGCCTCTCCTCTCCACACAACACTTCTCCTCTCCCATCAAATCCCTAGTTAGAATGCCTGGCAGCCGCGACCGGCGATCACAGAAGAGGAGCTTGCCCACTACCAGCTGTCGGCCACGGATCGTCGTGCTCGGCGCGAGCGCGTCGCCGCCGCCATGACCCCCGAGCGCCGCCTTGAGCAGGAGGAGCTGCGTCGCCTCCTTAACGAGGAGCGGATGATGGGCCAGGCGTTTGCCCGTGAGATGAAGCGCGAGGAGTGAAACGCGTCCCAGGAGCGGCAGCGACGATGCGGCGCCACGAGCAGGGTAGCTCATCCTGAGCGCAACCTCCTACGGCCGCATACCCTCTGACGTCTTTGGGGTTTGCGGCCGGCGTGACCAGCTCCTCCGGTGTTGTCGGTCGAGGCGACGCAGGACCACGCCTGCCACAACATACCGGTGCCAGACGGCGTTGAGCTACCGGAGGGGTAGGTGCTGAACGTTGTCAAGGTGCCGGTGGCGCCGCGGCTCAGTGGGAGGGCTCGCCTCGACTACATGCGGCGGTGGAGGGACTTTGAAAGGACACGGATGTCGACTAGAGGGGGGTGAATAGGCGATTAAAATTCTTTGCGGTTTAGGCTTGAATAAATGCGGAATAAAACTAGCGTTTAATTTATCAAGCACGAAACCTAAACAAGCTAGGTTAACATATGTGCACCAACAACTTATGCTAAACAAGATAAGTAAATATGTGATAGCAAGATATATTACTTCAAACTCGATGGCTATCACAAAGTAAATAGTATAAGTAAGAAGCTCGGGTATAGAAATACCGAGTCACTTGGAGACGATGATTTATCCCGAAGTTCACTTCCCAATGAAAGCTACGTCTCCGTTGGAGCGGTGCGGAGTCACAAAGTGATCCCCGAATAGCCGTCAAATGGCACACCGTAATCTCCTTCGTGCCTCCACCAATGCGGAGTGCCACGAACCACTATGGGACACTTGAGGGTGGTCACCGAACCCGTACAAGGATGAGGCACACTCCACAACTTAATTGGAGGCTCTCACCGAATTCCCGCGGCTCCCAAAGCCACAAGAATCACAAGGTTGGGGCGCGACTCCACAACTTAATTGGTGGCTCCCAACTATCCCGCGAGCCACCAAAACTCCGAGATCAACAAGGACCGTCTAGAGCACTCCAAGTACCCAAGAGGACAAGCTCTAGGGCACCCCAAGTACCCAAGAGTAACAAGCTTCTCAACTTCGATTTCCACGTATCACCGTGGAGAACTCAAACCGATGCAACCGATGCAAGAAGGCAAGACCACTAGAAGTGGTCAAATCCTTCACTCCCAAATCCCACCAAAAGCAACTAATGCTTGTGGGGGGAGAAGAGAGGAAGAACAAGGAAGAACTCAACAAATGGAACTTCAAGATCACGATCTACTAGGTTCCCCTCACTTAGAGAAGGAATGGATTGGATGAATATGTAGATCTAGATCTCCTCTCAAATTCCCTCAAAGATATGCAAGAATCATGGGAGGGATTGAGAGGAAGGTAAGCTTTTCCAAAGGTCAACAGTGGATGAGAGAGAGGGGAAAAGCTAGCGCAAGGGATGAGAGAACCGTTGGGGAAGAAACCCCCTTAAAAAGGTCCTCTAAAAAATCTGCCCGTTGCAGACGAAAAAGGCCGCAGCGGTAGTACCGGGCCTCGTCCGATAGTACCGGCTGACAGGGAACGGACGGCCTGGCGACAGACTGGTCAACGCCTCCTTCATGCGCGCATCGGTAGTACCGAACCGCTTGGTCCGGTAGTGCTCCCCACCCGGTAGTACCGCGCTACTACCGGGGCTACTACCGGATTAAATCGAGCGAGTCCAGAGAGCATTTGGAGATCCGGTACTGGGCCCGGTACTGGCCGCGGTAGTTCCGCAAGGTGTCACCCGGTAGTACCGGGCTAAGGTCGGTACTACCGGCCTAAGAAGAAACCGCAGAACCAGAAAAAGAGAACCGCAATAACTTTTGCAAGGAAGCTCCAAACGAGATGAATCCAATTCTGTTGGAAAGGTAGTGACAAGAGCTTTACTACAAAAAGTGGAAATATTAAGGGTCACAAATATAGAGGGGATATCACATATGGGAAGGTGTGGACCCTATCTCGAAGGTGGACCGATAATATTTCCAACCAGAAAACGCAACAAGTTTTCCATACGAAATCCGTTTTCGGAGAACTTGAGCTTGTCATGAAGATCACAACAAGCACCAAAACCCAACAAGGAGACAAACCAAATAAGAACCAAGAAAGATGATGAAGGCAAGTATGCAAAGGTTTGAGCTCTCTCCAACTGATACGCTAAAGCTCAATCGAGAGCCCCTCTTGATAGTACGGTATCTATCCTATAACCCGGTCTCCCAACTAGTACCATGAGACCGGTAAAATAGAAACCCTATCATACCTTTGCCTTGCGCATTCCACTTGAGCTGGATGACGTCGATCTTGATCTCTTCAAGTGGACCACCTTTCTTGATTGCGCTTCGCTTGGTGAAGACCCAAACATTGCTCCCCCACACTCCACTATGGGAGAGCCTCTCTTAGACACATCTTCACATGAACATTATCTCTAAATGGGTGGCAAGCTTCAAGCCTAGGATTTCTTTGAGATGCTCCTCTTGAACTTGCGCTTCTCAACATTGATGACGATCACCACTTTACGTCATCGATCATGGGCCATATGAAATCTTCATTTGATGCAAGCCCATAGAAAGATACCTAACCACACATAGAAATGCTACACACATATCATGGGTTAGTTCACAAAGCTATATGGACAATTGCTTACTATACCAAGAGATACATGATCCCACTTGGTACATCTTGTAGCTTTGTGTGTTGATCAATACTTGATCAACCTTGTATCTTTTCTTCTCTTTTCAATAGATGATGTCTTGAAGATAACCATGAATGATCACATAATTCTTTTCTTCAAGACATACTTGCAATATGCTCAACTCTATGATCTTGATGCCAAATACTTCATTATATCAATATACTCATGACATCAACCTTGAATCCAACATATGGAGTTCAAGCATGATCTATGGACAACCACTACAAGTAAAACTCAATGCAACCATTAGTCCATAGGGATTGTCATTAATTACCAAAACCACACATGAGGGCGCCATGCCCTTTCAGACTTGCCGTGGGAGCATCGTGTCGACCCGTTCTACATTTATTTCTTAAACCATCCAATTTTCACATTAATAATTTATAAGACACACTCATCTCATGTCTATTAAATTCAGTGTCTTCACTAGGATCAATTGAATTTTGCATATTATTTTATATAACATGATGTATCATACTCTTACATTGTTTTGTTTACACAATATAATTACTAAAGGGATCCCGCTGCAGCGTGAGTGGTATCCTTCTAGTACTATGTAGAAATGAGAGCGTGAACGCGAAAAACCAATGAACTATTTCTTTATCACCATCAGCTTCCAATCTATCATGATCTCACAAGCGGTTATAAATGAGTAACTAACAGGAGACAGCTTAATTTACTAATTTAAACTACCACTGATATTATGGACCCAACGGATTGACACCATCAAGATCTATCTATATATTACAAAGAACAAGAACTCATAAGAAAAGAAAAAAGGATTTTCCCATTTTGCACATTCAGTGCTTTTTACAGACAACCATCATCCAGAAGCAGCCCCAACGTAATACCAGCAGTGACCCAACAAATTGATGACGATGATAGGAAGTCGCCACTAAAGTGATTTAGCCTTGAGTTTTCAAAGCATATAACAATTCCTGTAATGTGGCAATTGAAGTTAAAAACAATGTAAAGTTATCAGATCGCACAAGGAGCAAGCATACATGATGGCTAAACTTGGTTCATAGTTGCTTCTTACCAGATCACTGTGACCAGAGGCAAATGAAGGGTGAAGATCAGAAAGAAGCTTATCTTCCCTCAATCGTTCCAAGCCATCAAATGGCCTCAGTTTTGTCTCGGCAGAACTTGAGTCCGTTGCAGCACCTCTACTGTGGAGGTCCATCCTTATATATATCTCAAGTTCTTCAACTTGCCGAGACAACTTGAGAGCAATGAGCTAAGACATAAAAAAATCTGGTTATTTGATTTCAACCAGATAAACTACAGTTGTCCAAAAAGAGAAGACTGGGAGAGGCAAGCAATCACCTGTACGAGATGTCGAATGGATACAGTTGGTTGACAACTTAGATACGGCTTTTCCAATTTAGGTGTTGTTTGTCCATCAAGAGGAAGGAGAACAAGATACAAGTTGAACTGCAAGGAAATAATATGAAAACCCTCAAGTCTAAATAAAAAAACTGAAAACTACAGCCATTGTAGCACATGCTCCTTGTATATGTTCCGGGTAAGTTCGGTTAGTTCATGCAGATCTACGTTATTGGGCAGAACTACTGGAACCAGAGAAGATACATATAGCAGAGAAATACAGGGTCCATAATTACATCTTACTTTGCAGAGAGGCTAGCAACACTACCAAACATGAGGCATGACTCAAGAAATGTATGCTTTTGTCTCTCTTTGAAATAATTCTTTTATCAGTAATTTCTTGATTCTAAATACCAAATTTTATGCTAAAAATATGGAATTAATATAATGTGTATGCAGTTCTGGAATACCTCTTTATCCATTTCATCAGTTGTACGGAGGTGCTCCACCAACTTTGCAACACGTCCGCCCTTTCCCAGCCTGCCATTGCCACCAACATTTCCATATCGAGTTTGGCTCCGTGTGCCATTTTTTCCCCATGCGAGCATCTCCCCCCGCAATGGAGAGGTTGTGAAATTTTCTTTTACAGATACTGGTTCATCATTCTCCTCAAATCCATGGTCACTACTGCCAATGGTTCTAACAGGAGAAGGTAGTGGTGCAGGCCTCTTTTTACCTCTTTTCTGCTTTAAATTGGAGAGTGGTTATCAGCAGAAGACGACTCTTTGCTGGCATCATTAGCATTTACTTCTTCTTTATCCTCATCATCGGAGACAGCAAGGACAATATCACGAGCAACAGTTCTACCTCTCCCACGTGTTCGCATATTTCTCCTGTACTTCCTTGCAAAAGCGTTGGCAGTAGCTTTTGCTGTGGAACGTTTCTTACCCATGGCCTCTGACTGTTTTCGAACCGTTTCCTCAATGGTTGCTTGAATCTTCCATGAAAAAAATGGCATTGATGAAAAATATAATTAATAATGAAAAGGAAGCTAAACTTTGCACTAGTATTTTCCTTGAATATTACTTATTACCCAGCAGATAAGATTACCTTCTTATTCCGAGTCTTCTCCTCTTCACAGAAAGCAAATTCCTGAAGTCTCAGTATATGAGAAGCACGGCGAGAAGAGCTATATGGGGTTAAATAAATAAAGTAAATGCTGACGGTGTAACATAGACATCACCTCTTCCTCATACTTATCAATATCTGGGTACAAGGTTGCAATCAGTGCATCATAATTAGGATCATCCCTCAAAGAACGTCTGCTTGCACAATGAGTGCGGCATGCTGGGCACTCATTATTTCTGCAAAACCAGTTTGCACTGTCAAATAAGCAATGTTTTGTTTCATGATTTGCAAAAAAGAATTCGGTTGTGAATTTCCAATTGTGAAAATTAATAACACGACAAGCTTGTAGAAAATTATGTTTGACATCATACCCTAGCCGCATAGATTTATCAATGCAATCCCTGCAGAAACGGTGCAAACATTCCATAACTGTTCTTGTCTTCCGGATAATGCCTGTAAATTGAAGGACCAAATTTTTATCTGTCATATCTTCATCTAACAAAAAAGTACACAGGCAGAACAACAATATATATGAAACCTAGTAACTGCGAGCTATATTAGGTGTAGTAACTGACTAGCATACTTTCACTTAGATGTCTTTATAGTTTTTATCCAACACACTAAATTTGTAATATTAAACTCTGATAAAAAAATCTACTATGCAAACTTTTGTAAAATGAAAAGGTTATCAACTGCGCCAAAGATTTGTACCCAGGTAGGAAGTTATACCATCAGTGTGACAGAGGAAGCTAGACTGTATAATGTATACTAGAGAAATTAGAGACGGACAGACTCTGAACTAGAAGAGGAACACTACAGAATATAGGAAATAATACCATCAGCATGAGAAATTGGAACCCATTCAGTCGAACAATGATTTACATTTGGTACAACCAATGGAAAACAATTATGCATGGTACAAGAACGATCATAAAATTATACTATTGAGTTTCTCCTGGACAGTTAATAGTATCGACAATTCAAAGTAGATCTATAGTTTGTTCAAAGAATATGTCTTCACGGACAAAGGAAACAAAACTGGAAATTCCTTACGATGCAGAATGTGGCTTCAACTTAGGTATGCTATGTAATTAAAAAATATGAAAGAAATCTAGCGCAACTACCCTTAAACTTGCGAAAAGCCAATATCTAATAACTATAGTTAGGTACTGAACAGTTTGATTCAGATGCATCCAGTACTTTGGTTCGTTTATCTACGTGAGATGCATCAAAGTTTTATGTAAGTAAAAAACATAAGTACAAGACAACTAATTGACGCCTAGAAGATTATCAAAGATAGGCTGACGATCAGAAGGTCAACGGGTATTAGAGGAAAAAATAATATACACAGCGGCACGAATGAAGCAAGTGAGATACAGAATATGCCAGGTGAAATTATGTAGTGGTAAAAAATGTTCAAAACTGTATGCAGATATAAGGGGTACTTGCATTAGCATATTCAGGAGGTTTCATGTGAGCATTCTGAAAAGCAATATGAAATCCAAATCTCTAAGCAAATGAGGACAGGTGTACATACCTAAGCAAATAGGGCACTGGACTTCCTTCCGTATTTCAGCTAATTTCACCAGTATAAACCTGACAAGATAACAGTTCATGTAAGCTTCAAGCTGTGTGAGACATCAAATCTTTCAGCATCTATCGACCTGAATGCTCTTAGGTTTGGTTGAATAGGTCAATGTTTTTCCCCCGAGGCTTCAGCAGTAAGCAGTAGCAGTAGCTTGAAAGCATAGCTAACTACAAACTGAACACCAAATAATACTACCTCTGTCCATAAATATAAGACGTTTTCGTGTTTTAGCCCACCAAAACGTCTTACATTTGGGGACATGGGTAGTAACTTACAACCTGTCGGTGTTTGCTTACAGAATCATCAGGCAATGGGATAGATCTACATCTGAATAAAGGCATAAAAATGTGATCTTAAAGACTGATCTCCAACATTGCACCGATAGCATTTGCACCATCAATAAGACTGCTGGTTGAAAAGCATGATGTGCATTTGTAACAAAAGTGATGTGGTGGAACTAGCAGGACAAATCAAAACGGTGTACTAAAAACAGAGTTAGGACACCTAAAGGTGCTATTGCAAAGAACGTTCGAACACCTGACTAAAGTAGTATAGTAACATCAACGGAAATCGTCTAGGCCAGCCATAGCTACGGAAGAGTTTCGAACAGAAGCAGATCACAAGCTATGAAAAATTATATACATACAGCCGCCAAAAAACAGCAACGGGATTGTGAACTCTTCTAACGTAGAGCTAAAACGACGGGACAAACAGAGCAGCTTAGACTTCAGATGCAAGTGGCGAGCGAGTCCAACATAAGAATGTAGCACAAACAGGTAGCTTGCACAGCCGGGACTGAGACCGAATATTATTCCCAGGAATCTCCGTCATGGCTCTGGCGTGGCGTGCAGTGATGGAAGCATGCATACACCATCAAAGGTATCGTACGCATAGCTCGAAGAAATAAGACTGTTGGTTGACGCACATGCGCTTGCATAGATGCGATCATACGAACGAAGCAACCAGAATCGCCGCTCCGAGAGTAACCGAGTCAAGCAGTGCCGGCAGACAGCTTGCAGATTCACCGGCGTGGGTGGGTGGGAATAGGATAGGAGGAAGCGGGATTAGGAGTCTAGGACACGGAGCATGGCAGCGCGAGCAGGCCAAAAGACAAATCGAACAGAAAGCCACACGGGATCCACCATACCGGAAGGCCGGGATAGGGCCGAAGCTGGGAGGAAGGAAGGAAGACTCACTCGTCCATGTCGCCGCCGTCGCTCTCCGACGACTCGCTGTCGCTGTACGCGCCGCCGCCGCGCTTGGCGCTTCCCGAATCTGCCAAACCCACCAGAAACAGGACACACATGCTTCTTAGCCATATTCACACCGAAACATGCACAGCGCGACGCGATTGCGAGATAGTACGAGAGGGGTCTCTCTCGATGCGGGTAGGCTGAGGCTCACCGGCTACGCGCTGCGGGTTCGAATCAGCCACCCGATTGGCGGCGCCACCGCCCGGCACCGGATGGAGCGCTCCCCCACCGCCGCCGGCTGAGGACGCACCCGCCGTCCCGTTAGCCTCGACGTGGTCGCGGGGTTTGGACGACGGCGAAGGGAGCTGGCGCTTCTGCACGGGCATTCTGGCGTAGGATCCCGGCCCTCGGATTCCGGCGAGAGGGGTGGTGGCTACGCCGCGGAGGGGAGGGGCAGAGGATGTGGCGGTGGACGGCCGACTGGAAGAGGTGGCCAGGTGGGTGCGGGAGCCTGGACGGAAGGGGGCGGAGAAAGAGAGAGGAGGAGAAGCGGAAAATAAATAAGGAACTCGACCTGATGGTGTTGTGCTCGGTCGTGTGTATCTTGTGCCTGCCCGTGGGGGCTGACAGACCAGGGAGCAGCGAGCGACGCGAAGGACATGCAGGCCGCCTCGCCTGCCGTGCTTCGATGCTCGCACCGGCACCTGTGACTCCGATTGTGGCAGCTGCGCGGGGACAAAGCGGAGGGCGGCCGTACTTCCATGCCGCTCGATTTGGTATGTGGGTGGATCAACGAACAAGACGGACACGCGTAAACTCTGACTGAACACAGGTCTTCAGACAGCGAGAAGAAGAAGGCTCCAGGAAGAGAGAATTCATGTTTACTGGGTCGCCGGCGCATATCGGCATATCTAGCAGTCCTGCTGCTTTCCCTCCTGCCGGCGCTCGGTAATCAATCAAGCTCAACTTTGACGACCCGTTGACACAAGCTGATATATGTATCTGTCCATGAGCTCGTAGAACGAACGCATGGACAAAGCAAGAGTTTGATGGCCCTAGAATAGGAAGAATGTAGAGTTTTAGCTGGAGTTTTTCAGACTCGGAAGCCTAGAAGAGGGGGCGGCATTTTTTGATTCGATACTGCGACATGAAAGAACTTTTCACAATAAGCTACAGCCAGAGCGAACACTAGTCAGTCAGGGGAGTAAATCTACGCTGTAAATAACAAACTGTAGTGTGGTTTCTGGTTCAGCACTTCATCATGCTTCTCTCTCTAGAAAAAAAGCACTTCATAGAACCAGGAATTCCAAATATGGAAGTGAACACTTCCTATCCAAAATATTTTGTTCTTCTCAAAAATAAAATAAAATAAAATAAAGGAATAAAACGTGCAGCGCTATTGGGATGGAAGAAACACGTCCAGTGTCTACCCGCCTAGTTATGAAAATATCATGAAGACAGGTAGCGGGTTATTCGACACTGTAAGGCATTGTGCTTGACTCTACTCAGTACGACATTGAAGCTCCCAAATTATCCAGTGGTGAACTCTAGCGATTGAGAGGTACGTATATATGTGTGTCTTACAGGCTTTCTGGGCTCAAGCAGTAGATTCACATTGCAACTCGTCAGATCACTAAGCTAGTGTCAGAATGTGTGACTAGTGAAGAGACAGCGATATGCCATTAGCTTTTGAAGTTGCAGATTGTCATTGCCTGATTGGTAAGTGTTCTCGTAAATCAGAACTCGAAACTATGATCCATGGTGGATAAAGCCCCAGCAGGTGGAAATGAGTGTCTATTCATAATAAAAAGTAAAATAATTTATGGATTCAAAGCAAGAATCCATTCGCTAAAAACTATTCTTAACAAAAGCCATGATCTAGGAAACTTCAACAAATAAGTCATGAACTAGGAACTCCGAATAATAGTATATACTGCCGTAATCAACAAATTAATCGGTGACTCGAGGAAATGCTAAGCTGATCTTGCATTCCGCAGCTCCATGCCTGTTTGAGAGATCCTGAAAGGCCGGCCAAACGCAGGAGCTGTGAAATCAGCGGCTACGCCATGACAGCACGACAACAACAGTGGTCAAGGAGCGATGCGCCGCCGTCGCTATGGCGAAAGCATGCACACCATTACACTGACCGTCGACCGAGACCTCATACGTTCAGCGTCTATAGATAAAAATCTCGTGATGGCAGTCAGCTCTCCCAAAGACCACGGACCAAAAACACGGACAATTGGAACGATGCAATCCTCGAGCATCCTAGATGGATATAACCACTCTCCCTCAGACCCTGAGCCCACAAGCTCGGCCATGTATCTCGCCGTTGGCCAGCGTCACAGCAGCAGCATAATGGAGCTAGCGGCTAGCCCACTACTGCAACGAGACATGAAGCAGCAAGGAGATCGGATCGCCTTGACGAGCACGCACGCACACACGACGTAGCAGAGCAGAAGAGAGAGAGAGCAGGGGGCCTGGGGCAGAGACAGGGAGGGCTTACTCGTCCTCGTCGCCGGCGCTGAGAGAAGACTCGCTGTCGTTGCCGCTTCCGTGTCCTCCACCGCACCCACCGGGATCTGCGCACGGGCGAGACTTTTTAGAGATACCCACGGCCCATGGCACCGAACGCGATGCGCGTGTGCATCGAGAGATAGAGATGTCACCGCCGTAGAGCGTCTCCCAGGGCAGCGCCCTCGCCTCACGCGCAGCGAGTTCTTCGTCCGACGAGCCATGCGAGGCCCCGCCTCCGCCGCGGCTGGTGGCGGCGCGGCGGACCGCGACGTGGCCGTGCGAGCCGTCGTCGGAGGCGGGCGGCGGGCGCTGGCGCTTCTGTTTCTGGGCGGCCATTCCGTCCTCCGGCCTGGGGTCCGCGGCCGCGCGGGGGCTTTCCCTGGGCGTTGGGGGGAGCGGGTGGTGGTTTCGTGGAGAGGGCCAAGAGGTGGGTGGCGGCAGGGAGAGGAGGAGCGGAGGGTCTCCCTCTCAGGGATGCATTTGTGTTGTGTTTAGTACTTAGTAGTGTGCGTGTGGCCTGACGGGATTAGACGATCGCGCGAGAGATGAGGAAGAAGCGGGCGGCGCACGGGACGTGGTAGCCGGCGGCAACACGGCCGCGTGCCCTGCCGCCGTCTTTGCGAATTTGCGGCTAGTCAGCAAGTAGGTGTAGTTCCAGTTTCTGAATGGCAACACCTGATTACGAATTCTTCCAGAGTTCAATGACAACGATTTGTGTAGGTCTTGAAAAAAATGCAAGTAGCAATCATGAGGTGCATCGCCCGGACGTTTTTGTTAGGAAGTTTTTTTTTAGGAATTTTGTTGCAAAGTATTGAAGGCCGTTAGAGACCAATTTCTAGGGGATTTGAGTTTGCCAAAATAGAGAATCTGAGTTTCTGAGATAGTGTTGCTTTGTCTAACCATGGACTGGAAGTAGTGCTGGTAGCTAGATATTGGCTCAGTTGTCTCTTTAGTATTGCTGGGCTAACAAGGGTAGGTTTTACAAAGATTATATTGGCCAGCCTTGATGGATTAACATATCGAAACCATAATTTGTGTGAAAAGAAGAGTTCTTGATATGTAGGAAGTTGATAGGCTTTGTTGGTCTAAAAAGAAATGGTTTTCTAAAAAAGATTGTAAATTTTTCAACATTTACCTGGACATGACATAAATGTTATTTTGTGGTGATCCAAATTCATATAAAAATAAATCCTAACTTCTGACGAGAGCGGAGTGACCGAGCGAGGCCCATCGCCGATAGGCTTGGTCCGAGTAGATCGTTGCTGAGTCAGATTGATACCGATTTAGGGTTCCACCTCTATATATATAATATACTTCTTGTAAGCTGCCGGTTGGGAGAAGTCGAGCATTGTAAATCCCCGACATTTGTAACCTCATCCGATTATAGTGGAGATTTGCTGAGGCTGACTGGCGCCCGTGGTTTTTTTTCTTCCTCCTTGGAAGGGTTTTTCACGTTAAATCTCGTATCCCCGTGTGTTGATTTTACTTACGTTCATCGTTTATTTTGTTGTCGTCTATAACAAGTGGTATCAGAGCACTGTTTCATATTAGGGTTTCGACGACATGGATTCGATGAGGATCGATCTACCATTGCTGGACTAAAAGACGAGATTTTCTCTATGGCAAGTCAAGATGCGGGCAATCCTAACTCATCCCGATCTTGATGATGCGTTGGATGGTTTCACCGAAAAAGATCTGAAAACATGACAGCTGATGAGAAGCGGAAAGACCGTAAGCCTTTATCTCTGATTCATCTTCATCTGCTAATGATATTCTGCAAAAAGTGTTGCAGGAGAAAACTACAAAAGCCCTTTGGAAAAAACTGAATTCGATCTGCATGTATAAGGATCTGACTAGCATGATGCACATTAAGATGAAGTTGTTCACACACAACCTACAATAAGGTGGTTCGGTGATGAATCACTTATCGGTCTTATCTGACCTTCAGAGTATGAAGGTAAAGTATTTGACCGGGAACAGGAGGAGCTTATTGCATTATAGTAACGGGGGGGAACCAGTACAAGTACAAAACGCCGAAGGCACTCGGCTGCAAGCGCAGCTAACAGAAAAACTTAAACTAGGATCAAAATCTCGTGATCGACGAGGATAGTATGTCGACGAAGATTTAGATGAAGGTAAAGTATGAGGACGAAGATTTAGATTTTCTACCGTTGTGCCGCTATGGCGAAAGCATGCACACCATCGTAATGGCCGACGCCTCAGACGTTCCATGTTTATACTAGGATCAATATCTCGTGATCGATGAGGATAGTCAACTCTATAAAAGACCACGGACCAAAACACGGACAGTTGGAACTTGGAAGGATGCAATCGTCGAGCATCGCGGTTGTATAGCATCACTGTATCTAAGGATGACTCCAACGGGGCGACGCAAACGGACGCGCGTTTGGTCCGCGTTTTGTCCGTTTGCGTCGGGGAACGGACGCGCGTCCGGCCCATGTCCGCTCCTTTCCGGCCACTGGACCCAACGGGCCGACGCATTGAGTCCGCCCGGCCAGGGTTTTTGATCATTTTGATCATTTTCGGCCAGGGTTTTTGATGGATCACATTGCAAGCAAAATAATACATTATAACAAAACATATAGCAATCCAAATACTACAATACAAATAATACAATCCAAATAGTTCGGCAAATAATACAAATTGTTTCACAAATGCATAGTCTTACAAACCAAATAAATATAAAGACCAATAGTTCATCAAATGGAACTACTGGTTACCGTAGTGCTGCTAGACATGCTCCACCAAATCATTTTGGAGCCGAAGATGAGACAACTTCTCACGAACATCACGGTGGAAGTCGAGGAACTGAGCAAATGTGGACGGTTCCTGGGCTCGACCAACTGACCCTGAAACTGTCATGCCTGATCATGCATGCCCTCGTCGCGTTCATCCTCCACGATTATGTTGTGCATGATCACACAAGCAGTCATCACCTCCCATAGTTGGTCCTTGTCCCA
Source organism: Poa pratensis (assembly GCA_947311845.1). Taxonomy (NCBI): domain Eukaryota; kingdom Viridiplantae; phylum Streptophyta; class Magnoliopsida; order Poales; family Poaceae; genus Poa; species Poa pratensis. The sequence goes on from CAMZMU010000055.1 coordinate 23,756,829, forward strand.
TGTCCTAGCAGGGTGGCGAACAATAGCCCATCGTGACTGCAGGGCACCGAATGCACGCTCCACATCCTTTCTAGCACTCTCTTGTTCCTTGGCGAACCTCTTCTTTTTCTCATCATCGGGATTGGAGATGGTCTTGACAAATGTAGTCCATGTAGGGTAAATCCCATCAGCGAGATAGTAAGGCTTGTCATACTCGTGACCATTGATCTCGTAGGTCACCTGGGGTGCCAGGCCATTGGAGAGCCTGTTGAACACCGGAGACCGCTACGGCACATTGAGGTCATTGTGCGAACCGGCCATGCCAAAAAACGAGTGCCAAATCCACAAATCTTGTGATGCCACGGCCTCAAGCACGACCGTGCACGCCCCAACATGGCCCTTGTACTGCCCCTGCCAAGCAAATGGGCAGTTCCTCCACTCCCAGTGCATACAATTTATCACCGGCAAGATCACCGGCAATTCCATATGCAAGCATGCGAACGGCGGCGGTGCACTTCTGGTACGACGAGAAGCCGAGGGTACCACATGCATCGGGCTTGCATATGAAATAGTCATCAAAATGCATCACCCCCAACCGGATACGGTTGAACAAAGATCTCCTCATCCGGAAACGGCGCCGGAAAACCTTGGGAGGATACGTGGGTTTATGGGGACGAAAATAGTCCCCATACAGCTGGATTTGGTCAGCTCTCCGGTTCCAGTCCAGAGCAGGAGAATGGCCCGGCAACGACCCTCGGAACACCGGCCGCATCCTCTCTATGTACTCGTTGACGATGAGGGTGGCAACCAGGCCGTCACTCTCATCGTCGGAGGAATCGTCCGATGATGACGGGTTGTACAGGATGTAGTTCCTGTAGTACCACTCATCCGAGCTATCCATGGCCGAGTTCGTACCTGAGTTCTTGCCGGGGTGAACGGCCGAACACCTTGTGGGCGGCGTGTGTGTCGCGGGCGCTGCGAGAGAGATGGCCGCAAGATTCACCGGCCGTCGCGGGGAGGAAGCTGCTCCGGTGACGGCGGGGAAGAGGAGCAGCAGACGGCGTCCCCGGAATGGCCTGCAGTGCCAAATCGAGGGAGCGATGGCGCGGTGCCGGCGAGAGGGGCGAGAGAGGAGGAGGAGGTTGGGGTGGGGAATGGTCTGATTTGCGGGCCAGGGGCGGACTAGGGCAGGACACAAAAGCGCTCCGCTCGCGTCCGCGGCCGACGCATCGGTGGCCCAAATTTGGGCCAAGAATGAGTCGTGGCGGACCAAAAAACGGACCGCGGTCAGTTTGCGTCGCCCCGTTGAACCGTGTTTTTGGCATCCACGGACAGGAACGGAGGTACGCGGACTCGATGCGTCCCCCGTTGGAGTCATCCTAGGACGCTGAGCTCACCAGGTGTCCAGGTCGGCAATGCATCCCGCCGGAGGATAGCGTCACAGGCTCACAGCAGCAGGCAGCAGCATAACGGAGCTAGCGGCTAGCGCACGAAAGCACGAGACATGAAGCAGCGAGGAGATCGGATCGCCTTGACGGGTACGCCTACTCGAACCAGCAGAGGAGAAGAGAGCAGGGGGCAGGGCAGGGACAGGGACATGGAAGCTTACTCGTCCTCGTCGCCGGCGCCGGGAGACGACTCGCTGTCGTTGCCGCTTACGTGTCCTCTACCACGCTCACCGTCCGCGTCGGGATCTGCGCAACCAATCAAACACGGAAGAGACCTTTCAGAGATACCCACGGCCAATGGCATCGAACGCGATGCGCGAGAGACAGAGATGTCGGCGCCGTTCATCTCACCGACGTAGCGTGTCTCCCGCGGCGGCGCCCTCGCCTGAAGCGCAGCGAATTCGCCGTTCGACGACCCATGCGAGGCCCCGCCTCCGCCGCGGCTGGTGGCGGCGCGGGGGACCCCGACGTGGCCGTGCGAGTCGTCGTCGGAGGCTGGCGGCGGGAGTGGGCGATTCAGGGCGGCCATTCCGTCCTCCGGTCTCTGGTCCGCGGCCGTGCTCTCGCCCCGCGCGGCGGCTTTCCCTGGGCGGTAGGGGGAGCGGGTGGTGGTTTCGTGGAGAGGGAGGAGAGCGCCAAGAGGAGGGTGGAACTGCGGCAGGGTGAGGAAGGAGAGGAGGGTCTCAGCTCCGCCCGACCAGATTTGACGATCGAGCGAGAGATGAGCAGCAAACGAAGAAGGGGCCGAGCAAGAAGCGGGCGGCGCACAGGACGTGGTAGCCGGCGGCACACGGCCGCGTGCTCTGCCGTCTTTGCGGAGATGCGAGCCGTTTACGGATTCACGAAGCAGTCTGCGGCTAGTCAGTTGACAACCCGAGTCGATGTAGTTCCAGTTTCTGAATGGCAACACCTGATTACGGATTATTGCAGAGTTCCATGTCAGACAACGATTTGTGTAGGTTTTGAAAAAAATTGTAATAAGTAGTAATCTATCATGAGGTGCATCGCCCGGACATTTTTGTTAAGAAGTTTTTCTTTTAGGAATTTTCTTGCGAAGTATTCAAGGTAATTTGAGACCATTTTCCAGAGGATTTGAGACTTGCTTTTGAGAAATAAGAGGATTTGAGATAGTGTTGTTGTGTCTAGGTCTAACCATGGACTTGAGATGCTGGTAGCTAGATATTGGCCCAGTTGTCTCCTTAATATTGCTGGCTAAAAGGGTAGATTTTATAAGGTGATATAGTCCAGCTTTGATGAGAGTGGACAAATGGAGACCGAGCTTCAATGGAGCCCTTTATGTTAAAATTTTAAAAATTTATATTTTGAAGTTTCAGAAAACCTGAAGAAAAAATCCTGAATGTAGACAATATTGCATTCTACCAACGTGTAAAATCTCTACTGGTTATATTTTGAACTGAGCCTATAATTTGAAATATTTCGACCTGAGATTTTTCAGTTGATAGAATAGAACATCTTCTACATCCAGGTTTTTTCAAAAAAAAAAATAGATTTCAAAATTAAGGGCTCCATGGAACTCGGCCTCCATTTGTGGTTTCCAAAGCCTTTATGGATTAAGATGTCGACACCATATTTTCTAATTTTCCGAAGTGATCCAAAACATTGTAAAATTTCCTACTCCCTTTGTTTCATAATTCTTGTCATGGTTTTAGATTGGAGATAATACTTACATAACACTGCAAGACATGGCATATAAACCCTTTTTTGTGTGTGTGCCGTGGGGAGGGGGGGGGTTCAAGTACGTGAATCTCTACTTCGCAAAAAAAACACTCTCAATGGCATGAAAAACACATCTTAGTTGTATGAAACATACACAATTGAGACGCGTCTCGACTGCATCTTTGTCTCAACTACATTGTCTAAAAGTTAAGAAACTGGTAAACCCATCAACCACTTAGAGGCTTCATCAATCAACTGGACTCGAGGCCAGGTCCACGTCGTTATCGAAAACAGCGAGAAATGTCCATGATGTTCCCACTCTAAGGACATTTGAGCACCTTACAATTAGTGCAAACAGGAGGAAATAAGTGTTTGAAGAGTAAAAGGATGTCAATTGCTATCGTCGGTGAGGGCACTTACGATTCATTTGGTTCCGGATGATACTCACTAACAGCAAGAAGTGATGGTTCTGCACGAGATGCTGAGGAATGCCTAAATCGAAGATAGCTCGTGGAATCTTGCATAGATGATCGAGCACTGTTAATTCGATATCTGTTCTTTCAAATGGTTAAAGAAAAGGTTTTACACCATTCTGAAGGGCCTGGATGGGCTACATTGTTCGGTCATGCCGGCCCAATTGATGTTAATGTTGGCTCAGACATTTGTAGAAATATTACTCAAATAAAACAGTTCATTTGACATTCAAAATGGTTAATCTGTTTGTTATGGGAACTGTATGTGTACATGAAAGTGTTAATGCATGAGTTTAGGCTTAGTTCATTATGCATCTCTAAATGAACTTAAAAGGCAAAATCTAAAGTTATTATGTCGCTCTTCTATATTTTTCCAGCCAACATCTGATCAACAACTTATTTCCTATATGATGATACGGGCAATTATATTGTGCCCATCTTGTGTTCCTTGACATGTGGCTAACAGCTTAGCAGGTAAACCATGAAGGTAATATTGTCGATCATTACTCTACTTCGGATTACCAGTTACTAATTTTACACCTATTCCAGCGGGGCCTACAACTGATTAATATTACCTCCCACCTTTGAACGACTAAAGCATGTTACATTAGTCGTGACAAGGTTTGGCATACAGTAGAGACAACTCAAGTATACAAGGGTTCTGGTAACTGCACCTACTGATTGAACACAGGATACAGTGGAACAACCCAATAACAAATGTGGGAATGCGCAATATGGTTGAGTTGCAGTTCATTTCTCGAGAACACACCAGTGAATACATCATACACCTTAAGACGAATCACTGTTATTCGGTAAGAATCTCTGTTATTTCTTGATAAGAAAAAAACCACTCACTGTTACTATATCAACACTGAAGTTTGAACCTCCAATGATTTAAGAAAATACATCACTGAAGTGTAGAACACAAGGCCGTATTAACGCTACAGTAGAACAAGTTATGACAAGAACATGTACATATTCATAGAAACTTGCGAGACTAGCAGTACATCAGTCACAGATACAATGGACCAATCTTCTGCACATATGGCTTATTCAGTTATATCAAAGCAGAGTTTAGCTTCATCCCAAGGACCATTGATCTCAAACTTGTATTCTTGAATCCTGATAAGCCAGTAAGGGCAAACAAGCGAGATGAAAAGAACAAGCGCCAGTAGTAAAATGAAGAGCATCGGTGCAAGTGGTATGTGACGCTCAGGGTCATGATCATCAGAGCAACGGAGAATAGCAAATGGAGTCTACAGGAGTACTTCTTGATACAGAATGTAACTAGTGGCGCAAATAGAAAGACCTGCAAGGAGAAGAGCATGATTGCAAAGACGTGCAACCAAGATGGCAGACGCGAAGCCACAAGAACAGATGCTACAATCGATGCATTTAAGGAGATGTTGCTGGTCAACTTTGGTTTGTTGAGTGCACCTGGAGGTTTTATAGTCGAACCAGAATAATCATGCAAGAAGAGATGAACTACCAGAAGAAACACAGCAAGTGCCCAGATTGAATCTGAACTGATGGACCTAGTGAGGGTATGACAAATTGGTGCTAAAACATAAAGGCCACTGGTGAAGAATGATATGTTGAGGACATATTTTGAGAGTAGCTTAAGCGAGAATGGACTCGTTGTGAGCAAGAGGACCAAGAACCCAACAAGCACAAGACCAATATCGTATTTCGAGAGAGTGATCTCATCAATGGCCAAATTTAGTGTATGGGTCCATGTCGAAACCACAAGAGTGACAATGCAGAGATACTGGGAAATGGAGACTGAGTCGGCCATCACTCTCAGGAAGTCCCTCTTGACAACATTGGCATTCATAACCATCTCCTCAAGGAACGAGTCGTCGGTGTAGTTGTCATCATAGCCTGGTTGCATTCCCCCATAGGCTACCTTTCTCCACTTTATTCGACATCTGATTGGGTTTCCCACACCCTTCATACCACTTGCTACTATGTCTTGCCCACAAGAAATTTGATCATTTATACCGAAGTTGCTGGATCTTTGATAATATACAAGGTCGTCCCTAGGCCGGGGCAAGAAGGGCGGCGACCCAGGGGCCAGCCGGACTAGGGGCCCAGACCGTTAACACATTTAAGTATCCTGTGTTGTATCGAGCCCACTAGCAAAGATGCAGGTAGTCAACTATGAGACCCAAAAGCTATGGAGCAATGAAATAAGAAAAGCAAAGGCCTCCCCGTCAGCTAAGCCTAGGAACGCTTCAATCAATGCGCCTAAGTTCCACCGTCGGTGCGCAAGCGGCCGCCTTTTCTTCTCCCCTCTTTCTTCCCTTCAATTGCCCTGAAAAGTCCAAAACACCATGCTAATAAATGGAACTTGGCGTGTTCTCTCATTCACTCTTAATTTCTTATATTCCTACGAATTTCATCTCTCATATAAGCACTCCCATCAGGGATATTTTTGCTCCCGATATTTGGTTCGATATTTAAGTCAAATGAAATTCTAAAAATGCACTAAACACGGATACGGTGCATCGTAAATTCGCCATTTTGTAAAAGCGCCAATACCGTGATACGTTTTACTTTAATTCACACAAAAAACATATGTATAGAAGCTGGGAACAACAGATTACCTTCTTGTTTGCTCTCGTGAGGATGCCAAAGCAGCTCTAAGCCTCTCCAATTGACAATGTTGATGCCCTATTCCAACTCCAAGTTCCAAAGGGACAGAATTAGACTTTTAAGTGTAAAATGAACATGCAGCAGCAAATCAAATCATTAGTTAGATGTACATCACCTTTAGCAAGGCAATGGCACCAGGAGTGTACCTTGGGTGGCTGCTGCTGCCGCCTGCGAGTGCGAAGTGGAGGTCTAAACCGGTGAGCTGCCACCGGCCGGCCTGGCTGCTGACTAGCCTGCTGCTTGAGAGGGCCAGAGGGCTGAAGGTGGAGTCGAGGAACGGGGAGGAACCGAGGAAGGAAAGGAGCAGACTGCAGGAGCTTGCCGTCGGCTCAAAGGCGAGCTCAAGGAGCGGACCAGAGGGCGCGGCCGTGGTCTAGTGAAGGCCAGGGGTCCGCAGTGGTGTGGTGGAGGCCGGCGGAGGGGAGCGGTGATGACCCACAAGTATAGGGGGTGTATCGTAGTACTTTCAATAAATAAGAGTGTCGAACCCAACGAGGAGCAGAAGGTGTTGACAAGTAGTTTTGATCAAGGAATCACTGTAAATACTAGCAGACAAGTTTTTAGGGGTTTTTGATATTGCAGATAAATAAAATGCGTGTAAATAAAAGACAGTAATAATAATTGCAGCAAGTGGCCCAATCCTTTTTAGAGCAAAGGATAAGCCGGTTGGTTTACTTATGATGGGAAAATGTTCTTGAGGACACACGGGAATTACGTCAAGTGCTTTCGCTTCCTACAGCTGATTAATCTTTATTGTTTTGATAAGTGTTGTGTGGGTGAACCTATGCCAATGCACTGCCCTAACTTGGACCAATACATACTTGTGATTAAACCCCTTGCAAGCATCCGCGTTACAAGGAAGTAATTAAGATAAATCTAACCACAGCCTTAAACTCTGAGATCCTACACTCCCTCATGCACCGGTTTACTAACGGGGGTTTAGGTTTCTGTCACTCCGGCAACCCCACAATTAGTAGCCGAATACACAATGCATTCCTCTAGGCCCATAAAGGTGAAGTGTCATGTAGTCGACGTTCACACGACACCACTAGAAGAATAACACCACAACTTAAATATCAAACCATTAAATATTACTCAACATAGTTCCACTACTAACAGCATGACTTCTCCCATGTCCTCAAGAACTAAACGAACTACTCACAAGACATCATATGGATCATGATCAGAGGCGATATAATGATGAATAACAATCTGGACATATACTTCAATTCACCGATAAAACTTAATAGCATCAACCACAAGTAGTAATCAACACCGGGAAAGTTTCCCCTATGAACTACACAAAGTATAACCCTAGATGTTACAGCGGAACGGAGTAGAGCGGTGGAGATGATGGTGACGGCGGTGGAGATGATGATGATGATGATCTCGATGAAGTCCGGCGTGATGACGATGACGATGGCGATGATTTCCCCCCTCCGGGAAGGAATTTCCCCGACAGATTTCTGCCTGCCGGAGAGCTTTTTCTCTCTCTGTGGTTTCCGCCTCGTGGAGGTGGTGGAATATTTTCTCGATGACTCCCCGCGTCTTAGGGTTTCTGGGGGATGAAATACGCGAAGGGGGAGCGCCAGAGGTGGGCCAGGGTGGCCACACCATGCCACGGCGCGGCAGAGGGGGGGCCCGCGCCGTGGGGTGGTGTGGGCCCCTCGTGGCCCATCTCAGCCTCCCCTTTTGGCTGGCTCCGGCATCTAACAAAATAGGAACATCTGTATATTTTCCGTGAATTGTTGATCTTCAGAAATAGGGTGTCTTGACGATGCTTTTTCCAGCTGAATCCTGACTCCGGCAGTTAATTCTCCAACAATCATCAAACATGCAAAACAAGATAAAAATAACATAAGTATATCATCCAAATATGAAATATATCAATGAATAGCAGTAAATTATGATATAAAATAGTGATGCAAAATGGACGTATCAACTCCCCCAAGCTTAGACCTCGCTTGTCCCCAAGCGAAAGCTGAACTCAGTAAACAAGACCACAGGTTTATGGAGTGAAGCGTCGATAATAAAGAATACGGACAAAAAGCATCAACATAAATTAATACACAAATCATTTTGGTCAGCAACTTCCCCTCATATAACTTATCTTGGAACGAGTAATGGAAATCACAATAAAGGTGCATAAAGAAAATCATAGTTTGGTGATGGCAAACTTCGTTCTTGGTCAGAGAACAATTAACAGATTGTACTTATCTTTCGAGTAGAGTCCTTATATCGGAGCTATATTGCAGAACTTACATGCTCAATTATCACAATTTCTTTACAGTCATTGATAACTTTCAAAGTTATATTCCTTCAGATAAAAGACTTGTGCAAAACAAGGAAGGATAACAAACATGATTGATAATATTAATATATAGATGGTTGAATCACAACAACTCAAATGCTTGCTTAAGAAAGAAGGAAATAGGTTTACTGACTCAACATAAAAGTAAAAGAAAAGCCCTTCGCAGAGGGAAGCAGGGATTAAATCATGTGCTAGAGCTTTTTAAGTTTTTGAAATCATATAGAGAATGAAAATATAAGTTTTGAGTGGTGTATGAGAATTGTCAACGAATCAGAAAATGGAAAGTACAATATGACCCCTGCCAACCAGACTTTTAAGAGTGGCTCCCATGAAGGACGTTATTTCTACCAGCAAGGCAGATCATCCCTCTTCTCTTTTGTTTACACATGTAGATATTTCACTGTTTGTCATTGCTTGACTGATAAATCAGGGCAAAAATGTGAAGAGAATTAAGCGGTTAAAGTTGTAATTAATTGGGACTGGGCACCCCATTTGCCAGCTCTTTTTGCAAAATTAATGGATAAGCGGATGTATATGCCGCTAGTCCGGTGGTAAAGTCTGTTTGACAGTTGACATAAAGACATCCACCCCGTCCTCATGAGCTAGTAAACAGTGACACAAATAAGGAGTAGTAACTTTTGAATAGTTTAAAGGTAGCACATGAAGTATTTACTTGGAGTGGCAAGAAAATACCACATATAGCTAGTTATGGTGGACACAAATGGCATGGATTTTGGCTCAAGATTTGGATGCACGAGAAGCATTGATACGTCTCAAACGTATCTATAATTTTTATGTTCCATGCTGTTATTATATCAATTGCTACATGTTTTGGTTACACTTATATCATTTTTATGCATTTTCTGGGACTAACCTATTAACAAGATGCCACAGTGCCAGTTCCCTGTTTTCTGCTGTTTTTGGTTTCAGAAAATCTATTAAGGAAATATTCTCGGAATTGGACGAAACAAAAGACATCGTCAATAATATCACGAGGAGATCACGGAGTCCAAAGGGGAGTCGGAGCAGACCCACCAGGGGGCCACGCCACACTAGGGCGCGGCCCAGGGTGGGCCCGCGCCCCCCTATGGCGTGGTGGCCCCCCTCGGCCACCGACGCCGCCTCTTCGCCTATATATTCTCCGCGACGCGAAAACCCTATTACGGTCGATCATATTCCACGAAAAGTTCCGTCGCGGCCGTCATCGTCAATCTCAGATCGGAGGAGTTCTGAAGCTCTTCCCGGCACCCTGCCGGAGGGGAGATCATCACCGGAGGGCTCTACATCACCATGCCTGCCTCCGGAGTGATGCGTGAGTAGTCCACCCCTGGACTACGGGTCCATAGCAGTAGCTAGATGGTTGTCTCTCTACCTTGTGCCTCCATGTTTAGATCTTGTGAGCTGCCTAACATGATCAAGATCATCTTATTGTAATGCTAGATGTTGTGTTTGCTGGGATCCGATGAATATTGATACCATGTTTATTCAAGTTGTTTATCTATGTGCTCTTGATCTTGCATGCTCTCCGTTGCTAGTAGATGCTTTGGCCAAGTAGATGCTTGTGACTCCAAGAGGGGGTATTTATGCTCGATAGTGGGTTCAGTCTCTAGATATCTGGATCAGTGACAGAAAGGTCTAAGATGGTAGATGTGCTGTTGCTACTAGGGATAAAACATTGGTGCAGTGTCCAAGGGCACTTGTATTGATTACATTACACACTTTACTTCATGCAATAATCTGTTGTTAGCAACTTAATACTGAATAGGATGCGGATGCTGCCTTGAAGGTGGATTATTTAGGCATAGATGCGGTTGGAATAACGGTCTATGTACTTTGTTGTAATGCCCAACTAGATTTCATAGTAGACATCTTGGCATGTATTGCATTGTTATGCCCTCTCTATTTGTCAATTGCCCAGCTGTAATTTGTTTACCCAACATGCTAGTTATCTGTTCTGAGAGAGACACCACTAGTGAACTGTGGACCCTGGTCCAATTTCCTCATACTGTTTACACAACCTGCTGCAATCATCTGTTTCCTGTTACTTGCTGTTTTTCCTGCTGTTTTCCACACCATACGTTTAACTCTTTGTTTCTGCAAGACCGGAGAGATTGACAACCTCTCTGTTTCGTGTTGGGCAAAGTTCTGGTTTGTGTCTGTGCAGATTCCACGTTGGTGCAAGCTCCCTAGCGCCAGGGGGAGTCAACATCAACAACCTTCCGATAGATCGTCAAGTCCTACTGGATTGATAACCTTGGGTAGATTTTCAAGGGAAAACTTCTGCTGTCTACATCATAACCTTCCTCTTGGGGTTCACCAACACGTAGCCATCAAGCTGTTTTCTGGCGCCGTTGCCGGGGACTTGGAGGCTATTGGAAAGGGGAGTCTCTCAGTTCCAATCTCTTTACTTTGTTTTTGTCTTGTTTTATTTTTTTTCTTGCTTGCTTTAAAAATCAAAAAAAAAAAATTAGTTTCTTGCATCTAGTTTATTTCGGTTTGTTATTATGTCTAGTTGTTTACTTGCTATCAATGGCTTCTCTCTTTGATACTAAATATTATTGGCACGGTGGGTTCACGGAGGAACATCAAACTTATTATGAGGAATACCGCTTGTCTCAAAAAGGGAAACATATATGGGAACAAATAAGTAGATTGAATTATTTTGCTAAGAACTTGTGTTCTACATTTGATGAATCCTACTGCTTTAATGAATCTTTTGTTGTAGAAGGCATAAACACCTCCCTTTCCAATGTGATTATAATGATAATGAAACCTTGGCTGCTTATGCTAAAGGAAACTATGACTTTGGTAATCTTGAACAAACTGAAGAATTTGTTGTTTTTAAGGGTGCTTATGAAATTGCTGGTTATATTCAAGATGATGATTCTCCTTATAAATCTGAGAATTTTTCTATACTTGGTTACTGCCTTGAATATTACAATGACAATCCTTATATCACTAAATTTCTTGAGAAAACTTATTCTCCAGAACAACTTGCTTCTTTTCAGGGACCTATGGAAGAAGAAATTGCTGAAACTGTGATCTCATTGGATGAAAAAGAGGAGGAGAGTGAAGAACAAAAGGAGGATCTACCTTCTAATGATAGTAACTCTTTAACTCTTACATTATATGATTACCCTCCATGCCCACATAAGGAGGAAAAATGCTATATTGTTGAATGTCATGATTCTATTGAAATATCTCCTTTTGATAAATTTGAAGTAACAAGCTCCTTGACTCAAGAAAAGGAAATTGCAGAAAGTAAAAATGTGCTCCCTAATGTTATATATGATAATGCTCTTGATGATGGTCCTATATTGGCTAATGATATTTATTATACTATTATTGTCAAAAGTGGGTTTGATAACCCCACTGTTTTAGAGCTTAATAAAAATTATGTGTTTGTAGATCATGAAAAGCATGCTTTATGTGATAGTTATATTGTTGAGTTTGTTCATGATGCTACTGAAAGTTATTATGAGAGAGGAAAATATGGTTGTAAAAGTTTTCAAGTCACTAAAACACCTCTCTTTATGTTGAAAGTTTTGAAGCTATATTTGTTTCATCTTTCTATGCTAGTTGCTTTATGCTTCAATAATTTATTTTGTTACAAGATTCCTTTGCATAGGAAGTGGGTTAGACTTAAATGTGTTTGATATTTGCCTCTTGATGCTCTCTTTTGTTTTTCAACTCTTATTCTTATGAGAGCATCATTAAAATCTTCTAGCCTAGCTAAAAGGCATTAAAAGAAAGCGCTTTTGGGAGGCAACCCATTATCTTTTATTTTGTATTAGTCAAGGATGCTTGTTTACCTCTGTAGCAACTCCTTTGTATCTTTTATTTGCTGTTTTGTTGTGCCAAGGAGAGTTACTAATGCAAAGTTGGTTTTATTTTCGGGACTGCATTGGACAGATTGCTGTTCGTCACCGTTTAATTCAGTAGAAAATCAGAAAAAATCGAAAAATGCTGAAACTTTTTGTGCATGTTCCTGATGATGTTACGCAACTTTCATTATTTCAAAAGTTCTTCATCTGAGCATCGTAAGTGCCTCGAAAAAATTCGTCATTACAGACTGTTCTGGTTTGACAGATTCTGTCTTTTATTTTGCATTCTCTCTTTTACAAGTTTTTAAGTGGTTTCTTTTCGTGTAAAAGTGCCCACTTGAGCCTAGTAACAGTGGCTAATGTTTAAAATAGTTGGCTTGTGAGTTTTGTCTTTGCTAGAACTTTGAAGTATTATCTTTTAGTGCACTAACCTGCTAATGAGAAAAGCTGTTAAGTTTTGGTGTGAAGGAAGTTTTCAAGTGTTGATAGAGGAGAATGATATTACATGATCAAGAAGAGTGAAGAGCTTAAGCTTGGGGAGGCTTACCTCCCCAGCATATTTCAAGAAGACTCAAGCATCTAAGCTTGGGGATGCCCAAGGCATCCCCTTCTTCATCTACAAATTATCAGGTCATCTCTAATGGTGCTATATTTTTATTGCTTCATGCTAGTGTACTCTTCCTTGGAGCGTCAGTGTGTTTTTGTTTTCAGTTTGTTTTGTTTTGTTTGCTGTGCTATACTTGTTGGATCCTAGTATTCATGTTTGGGAGAGAGACACGCTCCACTTTTTCATTAGAATACTCTTGTGCTTCACTTATACTTGTTGAGTATTCCTGTCTAGTTGCTGTATTGCTTTAGCTCTCAGTTTTTCATGTATCTCTTGTTAGAGCTTTCAGTTTCTTTTGAAGAAAGTACTCTCTTGCTTCACTTATATCTGTTTGGAGAGTTGTCAAATAAGTTGATTGGTGTTTGGTTGGACCAGAAAAATGCTATGCATGTGGTAGTGGTATAAAATGCTTACATGAATCTTTTTAGATCGTTGTCTTGAGTAATTTGATGCTTGCCAATTGTTTTGAGCTGTCAAGTAATTAATGTTTAAGCTTGTGCATCATGTAAGTAATGGCTATTAATGAAGAACTACTATAAGGATTTTCTGCTATAATAATCTGTTGCATAATTGGAAGTCCATAGTAGTCTAGATAATTTTTGGATGAAGGCTATGTGTTAACAAGGAAGACAGTGGGAGTCTATGGTTCGTCAAACCTTGTGTTTTATGTACACTCTTGCTATTCCAGTTGATAATGATGTTTGCTTATAATAACCTTGCTAGCCTAAACTCTGTACTAAGAGGGAATGCTTCTTGTACATCCAAAACCTTGAGCCAAATCCATGCCACCTGTGTCCACCATACCTACCTATTATGTGGTGTTTTCACCATTCCAAGTAAATTTCTTCATGTGCTATCTACTAACTACTCAAAACTGTTACATTTCCTTTTTGTGTCACTACTTGAAAAGCTCATAAGGACGTAGTAGTGAGATTTGTCATCTTCCATGCTAATTAATTTACAAGGATTGGCAGCTTCATCTGCTTCTCCACCTTTTATTTTGCATTAAAGAGCTGGTTAGTCCACCCTATAAATAAATAAATAAATAGACACTCCTCCATGGTGAATGTTGGTGGGCACCCGAGGATTCGGTTAGCCATGGTTTGTGGAAAGTAAATGGTTGGGAGGAGTGTCACCAATAAGTGCTTGTTACAAGTGCAGTCCTAAAAACTCTCGGAACCGCTCTAAAAGTTAGTTAGCCATGGAAGATGACAAGTACCTGCTATTTGATTTGTTGACACCTGTATACACCATTACCTTACAAAACAATATTTTATGCTCTCTATATGCCTTCGGGAACTACAGCTCTAGCACATGATGTTAATCCCTGCTTCCCTCTGCGAAGGGCCATTCTTTTACTTTTATGTTGAGTCAGTTTTCCCACTTCTTTCTGTCTACTTAAGCAAACATCATTGTCAACTCCAGTATAACAGTTTTTACATAACTTTGTGTTTGGTTGATCATATTCTTTGCATTGACATTATCTATATGATATACATGTTGAAAGTTGAAGCAAAGCTGAAGCTATTATCTTCCTTTGTGTTGATACAAACACTTTCATGTTGAGAATTATTGCTGCTGTGAGCTAACTATTATGTTAGACTATTATATCTCTAAATGTTTTATAGTATTATTCATGAAAGTTTGCACTTGTGTGATCACTTATGTTTACTCTTTATTTACTTGCTTGCAAACTATAGACCATTGGCTTGGATCACTTCATTCAGATCATGTGCATTACATTGTTATTTGATCAAAGATTGTGTTGGTAGCATGTCACTTCAAAAATTATCTGTTTTTATCGTTTACCTACTCGAGGACGAGCAGGAACTAAGCTTGGGGATGCTTGATACGTCTCAAACGTATCTATAATTTTTGATGTTCCATGCTGTTATTATATCAATTGCTACATGTTTTGGTTACACTTTATATCATTTTTATGCATTTTCTGGGACTAACCTATTAACAAGATGCCACAGTGCCAGTTCCCTGTTTTCTGCTGTTTTTGGTTTCAGAAAATCTATTAAGGAAATATTCTCGGAATTGGACGAAACAAAAGACATCGTCAATAATATCACGAGGAGATCACGGAGTCCAAAGGGGAGTCGGAGCAGACCCACCAGGGGGCCACGCCACACTAGGGCGCGGCCCAGGGTGGGCCCGCGCCCCCCTATGGCGTGGTGGCCCCCCTCGGCCACCGACGCCGCCTCTTCGCCTATATATTCTCCGCGACGCGAAAACCCTATTACGGTCGATCATATTCCACGAAAAGTTCCGTCGCGGCCGTCATCGTCAATCTCAGATCGGAGGAGTTCTGAAGCTCTTCCCGGCACCCTGCCGGAGGGGAGATCATCACCGGAGGGCTCTACATCACCATGCCTGCCTCCGGAGTGATGCGTGAGTAGTCCACCCCTGGACTACGGGTCCATAGCAGTAGCTAGATGGTTGTCTCTCTACCTTGTGCCTCCATGTTTAGATCTTGTGAGCTGCCTAACATGATCAAGATCATCTTATTGTAATGCTAGATGTTGTGTTTGCTGGGATCCGATGAATATTGATACCATGTTTATTCAAGTTGTTTATCTATGTGCTCTTGATCTTGCATGCTCTCCGTTGCTAGTAGATGCTTTGGCCAAGTAGATGCTTGTGACTCCAAGAGGGGGTATTTATGCTCGATAGTGGGTTCAGTCTCTAGATATCTGGATCAGTGACAGAAAGGTCTAAGATGGTAGATGTGCTGTTGCTACTAGGGATAAAACATTGGTGCAGTGTCCAAGGGCACTTGTATTGATTACATTACACACTTTACTTCATGCAATAATCTGTTGTTAGCAACTTAATACTGAATAGGATGCGGATGCTGCCTTGAAGGTGGATTATTTAGGCATAGATGCGGTTGGAATAACGGTCTATGTACTTTGTTGTAATGCCCAACTAGATTTCATAGTAGACATCTTGGCATGTATTGCATTGTTATGCCCTCTCTATTTGTCAATTGCCCAGCTGTAATTTGTTTACCCAACATGCTAGTTATCTGTTCTGAGAGAGACACCACTAGTGAACTGTGGACCCTGGTCCAATTTCCTCATACTGTTTACACAACCTGCTGCAATCATCTGTTTCCTGTTACTTGCTGTTTTCCTGCTGTTTTCCACACCATACGTTTAACTCTTTGTTTCTGCAAGACCGGAGAGATTGACAACCTGCAAGACCGGGTAGATTTCTCAAGGGAAAACTTCTGCTGTCTACATCATAACCTTCCTCTTGGGGTTCACCAACACGTAGCCATCAAGCATTCCCTCTCAGTACAGGTTTTTGGCTAGCAAGGCTGGGTAGCAAGCATAAGAGTGGAGGGATACAAACAAATATAAATTTAATAGAAACAATCGTGCAATCTTCCTTGTAAACACAAATAATTTTAACTTGAGAATACTAAGCTCATGAGCCAACAAGAAAGAAAGATACTGAGATAATGTATCTACATGCAATCCCCTATTTTCTACTTAAGCCTCAAAGTATTGTTGCTACTGACCAATGCTAAGTTTGCCAAAACCAAATAGATTTACTTGATGCTCCCAAAGTGATGCCAATACTAACAACAAGATCATTCATATGACAAAAATTTGCAAAGTAAAATAAAGTGTGCAGAAAGTAAATGATAAAACTTCTCATTAATATTCCAATAACGGCAACTCACACCAAGGGATACATAGATAACCAACTAAGGAGAGATACTTCCACATTGCAAACCATCCTATATGATAACTTCTCTACGCGTGATATGACTCGACTGAAAAGTAAAAGGTAAAAATAATGGTGATGATACCGCGGCACCCCCCCAAGCTTGGAACAAGCTGAGGGGATGCCAATACCAATGATGAATTACTCCTTCGGTGGTGATGGTGGACAGACTCTTCATCAACAAATTTCCAAGGTAAAGGCTCCCCATCAGCGAAGGATGAATTGGTCTCCATAAACCTGAAACTCGCAGCAGAACTCATGCGTTTGAACCTAGCTTCATACTCACAGTTTTGGTTTTGGAGATCATAGATTTGTGCTTGCAATTTGGACGTGGTTTGACTGAGTATGAAGATATCATCCCATAGCTTGCTAGTCTCCTTCTTGTGTTCAGCAATAAGCTCATTAATAATCTTGTGGTTGATCTCCACTCCGCGCTCTATCATCTTCTGGTATCGGAAAACTTCATGCTCTACTTCTTCTAGTTTGGCCTTCACGTCCCCTTCAGCCTTGGGTCCCCTAACATCTTCTTGAACAAGCTCTCCATCCACGAGCCGCAGCTCTTGTGGGTGCTGCTTCAACTCGTTAATGTACGGGTTGACGACGTTCTTGAAAAAGGTATCCTTCGGAGCCTCGGACGAAGACATTGTTCTAATCTTGGAGCAACCCTGGCAGAAAAGCTCGAAAACAAAACACGACGAGAAAACGATATACGGACCTCGGGGGATCCGGGGGATTATATAGCAAAAAGTTTCATAACAAAAGGAAAGTCCAGGTCGAAACCGGGCTGGAGACGGGCTCCGAGGCGCCCACACCATGCCCCGGCCGGCCAAGGGTGGGCCCGCGCCGTGGGGTGGTGTGGTGCCCTCGGGCACCGTTTCCTCCCCGTTTTCGGCTCGTAATTTTCCATATTTAATAAAAACAACAAAAACATAAGTTGGAAAGTTAAACGCGAACTTTTTCTTACCAAAACTGTTACCTATTCGAAAACAGACTCTGCAGTTTTCTGAATTTGACTTTTAATAAAATCTTCCGGAGTCACTACTTGAATAATATCAACGTCTTCGTTATAAGAATCCCCAGAAATATAATGCTTGAGTCTTTGACCATTAACCACTTGAGATCTGTCACCATCAAGCGAAGTAATTTTGATTGCACCTGAACGGTAAACCTCTGAAACAACATAAGGTCCTTCCCATTTCGAAAGTAATTTACCTGCAAAAAATCTGAGACGAGACCTATACAATAGAACTTTCTCACCAACATTAAACTCTCTCTTTAGGATTCTCCTATCATGCCATTGTTTCACTTTCTCTTTAAAAAGTCTAGCATTTTCATAAGCTTCACTTCTCCATTCATCTAAGGAACTCAAGTCAAGTAACCTTTTTTACCGGCAAGTTTAAAATCTCTATTAAGTTCTTTTACGGCCCAATAAGCTTTATGTTCTAATTCTAGAGGTAAATGACAAGCTTTTCCGTAAACCATTTTATAAGGAGACATACCCATAGGATTTTTATAAGCAGTTCTATAAGCCCACAAAGCATCATTAAGCTTCCTAGCCCAATTCTTTCTAGATTTATTAACAGTCTTCTGCAAAATAGATTTAATCTCTCTATTTGATAATTCTACTTGACCACTTGTTTGAGGATGATAAGGTGAAGAAATTCTATGATTAACATCATATTTAGCAAGGGTTTTTCTAAAAGCACCATGGATAAAATGAGAACCACCATCAGTCATGAGATATCTAGGCACACCAAACCTTGGAAAAATAATATCTTTAAGCATTTTTAATGATGTCTCACCATCAGCACTAGATGTTGGTATAGCTTCTACCCATTTAGTAACATAATCAACAGCAACAAGTATATGAGTATAACCATCAGAAGGAGGAAAAGGACCCATAAAGTCAAATCCCCAACAGTCAAAAGGTTCAATAACAAGAGAATAATTCATAGGCATTTCATTGCGTCTAGTTATATTACCAACTCTTTGACATTCATCGCATGATAAAATAAATTTTCTTGCATCTTTAAAAAGAGTAGGCCAATAAAAACCTGATTGTAAAACCTTTTGTGCAGTTCTATCTCCAGCATGATGTCCTCCATAAGCACTTCCATGGCATTTTCTCAATATTTCTTTTTGCTCAAATTCTGGAACACATCTTCGCATTATACCATCCACTCCTTCTTTATATAAGTGTGGGTCATCCCAAAAATAATGCCTCAAGTCATAAAAGAATTTCCTTCTTTGCTGAGCTGTAAAGGTTGGAGGCAAATACTTGGCAACAATAAAGTTAGCATAGTCAGCATACCAAGGACTTTCTCGTGAGCTTACCTTTATCACAGCCAATTGTTCATTTGGAAAACTATCGTTAACAGGAACAGGATCATAAGAAATGTTTTCCAATCTAGACAAATTATCAGCGACAGGATTTTCAGCACCTTTCCTATCTACAATATGCAAATCAAACTCTTGTAATAAAAGCACCCATCTTATAAGTCTAGGCTTAGCATCTTTCTTTTCCATAAGGTATCTAATAGCAGCATGATCGGTATGGATAATAACTTTCGAATCAACAATATAGGGTCTAAACTTATCACAAGCAAAAACTACTGCTAAAAACTCTTTTTCAGTAGTGGCATAATTCTTTTGAGCAGCATCAAGAGTCTTACTAGCATAATGAATAACATTCAACTTCTTATCTACTCGCTGTCCAAGAACAGCACCTACAGCAAAATCACTAGCATCACACATAATTTCGAAAGGTAAAGTCCAATCAGGAGGTTGAACAACAGGAGCAGTGGTTAAAGCCTTTTTTAGAGACTCAAAAGCTTCTTTACAATCATCATAAAAAACAAAAGGTACATCTTTTTGGAGAAGATTAGTAAGAGGTTTTGAAATTTTAGAGAAATCTTTAATAAACCTTCTATAGAAACCGGCATGACCGAGAATACTACGAATACCTTTAACATCCCTGGGACAGGGCATTTTCTCAATTGCTTCAACTTTAGCTCTGTCCACTTCAATACCTCTTTCAGAAATTTTATGTCCAAGAACAATCCCTTCATTAACCATAAAGTGACATTTCTCCCAATTAAGAACAAGATTAGTTTCCTCACATCTCTGCAAAACTTTATCAAGGTTTTGCAAGCAGTTATCAAAAGAAGTTCCATAGACGGAAAAATCGTCCATGAATACTTCCACAATTTTTTCACAAAAACCATGAAAAATAGCAGACATGCATCTTTGAAATGTAGCAGGAGCATTACACAAACCAAAAGGCATACGCCTATAAGCATAAGTTCCATAAGGACAAGTAAAAGTAGTTTTCTCTTGATCTCTCGCTCTAACAGCAATTTGTGAAAATCCAGAATAACCATCAAGAAAGCAAAAATGAGTTTTCTTAGACAACCTTTCTAACATTTGATCAATAAAAGGTAAAGGATAGTGATCTTTCTTAGTAACTTTATTAACCTTTCGAAAATCAATGCACATCCTATATCCAACAACTACTCTTTGAGGAATAAGTTCATCATTTTCATTTGGCACAACAGTAACTCCTCCTTTCTTAGGAACACAATGCACATGACTTACCCATTTACTATCAGCAATAGGATAAATTATACCAGCATCGAGGAGTTTTAATACCTCATTTCTTACCACTTCCTTCATTTTAGGGATTAGACGACGCTGGTGCTCCACAACAGGTTTTGCATCATCTTCCATGTTGATGGCGTGTTGACATATAGCAGGAGAAATCCCTTTTAAATCATCCAAAGTATATCCGATAGCCCCTCGGTGTTTCCTCAACACTTCCAATAACCTTGCCTCTTCAGTACCTGAAAGTTTAGAACTAATAATAACAGGATATGTTTTCTTATCATCAATGTGAGCATATTTAAGGTTATCAGGCAAAGGTTTTAAATCAAAAACAGGATCTTCTTTAGGAGGTGCAGGGGTACCCAAATCTTCCACCGGCAAATTATGCTTAAGTAATGGTGGTTGATGAAGAAAGATATTGTCAATTTCATTCCTTTCCTCCATAAAGACCTCACTTTCGTGTTCCTCCATAAATTGCTGCAAGGCATTGTTAGGAGCAATAGCAATAGCAGCCAGTTGTTCAATTTTCGGGCCTCATTAGGCAAATCAGTTTCATAAAGTTTCTTACCAAACTTAGAGAAATTAAACTCATAAGATTCTCCATTAAATTTAGTGTAAATTTTTCTTTCTTACAATCTATAATAGCACCACATGTATTCAGAAAAGGTCTACCGAAAATAATAGGACAAGTTTTACTAGCTTTAGAACCAAGTACTAGAAAATCAGTAGGATATTTAGTTTTACCGCATAAAACCTCAACATCTCTCACAATACCGAATGGAGAGATAGTTTCCCTATTGGCAAGTTGAATAACCACATCAATATCCTCAAGTTCACAGGGACTAATTTCATGCATAATTTCTTTATAAAGTTCAAAAGGAATAGCACTAGAACTTGCACCAATATCACATAAACCATAATAGCAATGTTCTCCTATCTTCAATGAAAGCACAGGAACACTTGTTTTCCTAAATTTACCAGGATGCGAAACAATATTACAAGCATCTTCACAAAAGATAATATGTTCTTGATGTCTACGCACGCTTCTATTCTTGTAGACAGTGTTGGGCCTCCAAGTGCAGAGGTTTGTAGAACAGCAGCAAGTTTCCCTTAAGTGAATCACCCAAGGTTTATCGAACTCAGGGAGGTAGAGGTCAAAGATATCCCTCTCAAGCAACCCTGCAATTAAGATA
This sequence comes from Poa pratensis, assembly GCA_947311845.1. Lineage (NCBI taxonomy): Eukaryota > Viridiplantae > Streptophyta > Magnoliopsida > Poales > Poaceae > Poa > Poa pratensis. The sequence goes on from CAMZMU010000055.1 coordinate 23,778,337, forward strand.
CAAGAAGTCTCTTGTGTCCCAACACACCCAATACACTTGTCAGGTGTATAGGTGCACTAGTTCGGCGAAGAGATAGTGAAATACAAGTAATATGGATGATTATAAGTAGTAATTGCAATCTGAAATAAAAATGGCAGCAGCAAACATGTAGCAGAACTGGTTGTAAACGGTGTTTCAATGCTTAGAAACAAGGCCTAGGGATCATACTTTCACTAGTGGACACTCTCAACAATAATAATATAATTGAATACATAGATATTTCCTCTTCACTATGCTACTCTGAGTTATTCTCTCGTTGGATAACGAACACCAATCCACCGCGTAGGGTTATAAAAGCACACCTTAAAGTCGCATTCCCATGTCTAGTTAACCCCACACTGTCAACTTGAGCGCCCTAGAAGGTACTAGACAAACACCGCAATTTCATAGAGACATCCAACGCAAATAATAACTCATGATAAGTATTCTGTTATCTTTAGCCTAAGAGCCACACACGGGGCGCACACTGTCAACTTCGCACCGTGGGACAAAGGTGACTCCGGAGATTACATTAATAAAACCACTTGAGTAGCATATAAGATAATGAAGAGTACATCTATGGATTCAACTAGATTACAAAGCTCATGATCACATAAAGATCACACCATGGGAGAGAGAGATAAACCACATAGCTACCGGTAGAGCCCTCAGCCTCGGGGAGAACTACTCCCTCCTCATCATGGGAGGCAGCAACGGCGATGAAGATGGCGGTGGCGTCGATGGAGATGGCTCCGGGGGCAATTCCCCGTCCCGGCAAGGTGCCGAAACAGAGACTTCTGTCCCCCGAATTAGGGTTTTGGATGGCGGCGGAGCTCTGGAGCTTTTTTGGAGAAATCGTCCAGGCACTTAGGGTTTTCGCGTCGGGGGGAATAAGTAGGCGAAAGGGCGTCGCGAGACGGTGCACGAGGCAGCGACACCACCCCTGGGCGCCGGCCAAGGCCCAACCGCGCCCAGGGCGCGTGTGGTGGCTGTGGGCCTCCCCTGGACTTGTCCTTCTGGCTCCCGGAGTCTTCTGGCGAAATAGAATTTCTGTAATTTTTTCAGATTTTTCTGAGCACTTTCAATTTTGGACCTTTTCTGCAATGCACAGACATAATAAACAGAAACTGGCACTGTGGCATCTTGTTAATAGGTTAGTCCAATAAATGTCATAATATGATATAAAGTGCATATAAACATGTGACAATTGATATAAAACATGCATGGAACATCAAAAATTATAGATACGTTTGAGACGTATCAGCATCCCCAAGCTTAGTTCCTACTCGTCCTCGAGTAGGTAAACGATAAAAACAAAATAATTTTTGAGGTGACATGCTACTATCATAATCTTGATCATATAATATTGCAAGGCACATGTAAATGAATGAAGTGATCCAAGTCAATGGTCTATAATTTGCTACCAAATAGATAATGAGTAAACAATGAATCACACAAGCTAAACGTTTTCATGAATAGTACTTTCGAGACAAGCATCAAACAGTTTTGCATAAGTGTTAACTCATAAAGCAATAGTTTCTAATAAAAGGTATTTAATCAACACAAAGGAAGAATTAGTTTCAGCATTTGCTTCAACTTTCAACATATTTATCTCATGGATATTGTCAACACAAAGTAGTATAACAAGTCCAATACATTGCATATAACGCATGTTGTAACAAAGTTGACACTAGTGTTTGCTTGTGGAAGACAGAAAGAATAGGAAAACTGACTCAACATAAAAGTAAAAGAAAGGCCCTTCGCAGAGGGAAGCAGGGATTAAATCATGTGCTAGAGCTTTTAGGTTTTTGAAAGCATATAGAGATTGCATAAAATATTTGATACTCCTCCCAACCTTGCTAACACAAGCCATGGCTAACCGAATCCTCGGGTGCCTTCCATCAATCACATACCATGGAGGAGTATCTATTTTTGAGAGGTGTTTGTTAATTGTCAACGAATGGTAGCGGGTGAGAACAGTATTCTACCTGTCGAACGGACTTTTAAGAGCGGCTCCCATGAAGGACGTTATTTCTACCAGCAAGGCAGATCATCCCTCTTTCTCTTTGGTTTACACACATTCAGGTATTTCACTGTTTGTCATTGCTTACTGATGAATCAGGGCAAAAGTGTGAAGAGAATTAATTGGTTAAAGTTGTAATTAATTGGGACTGGGCACCCCGTTGCCAGCTCTTTTTGCAAGTTATTGGATAAGCGGATGTATATGCCACTAGTCCAGGTGTAAAAGTCCATCGACAAATAGAATAAAGAATAACCACACTAATTCCTCATGAGCTAGTAAACATTGACACAAAAAGGGAATAATAACATTTTGAATAATTTAAAGGTAGCACATGAAAAATTTACTTGGAGTGGCAAGGAAATACCACATATAGGTAGTTATGGTGGACACAAATGGCATGGATTTTGGCTCAAGGATTTGGATGCACGAGAAGCATTCCCTCTCAGTACAGAGTTTAGGCTAGCAAGGTTTATGTAAGCAAACAAGAATATCAACCCGTACACCAAGTTTTATATGACAAACATATTGCAAACGTTATAAGACTTCATACCGTCTTCCTTGTTAACCAAACCCTGTTATTAGAAAATATCTAGACCTTAGAGATACCACCGATGCAAACCAAATTTTCAACAAGCTTTACGGTAGTTCTTCACTAATAGGCTTAACTCATGTGATGCACAATTTAATCATGATCTACTTGTTAACTCAAAACAATTGACAAGCATCAAGTTATCCATTTTAGTGATCTACAAGATTAAGCAAGTTTTTCCTTATACCAATTACCACATGCAACATTTTCTGAACCAACCAAACACCAATCAATTTATTTCATCAACTCTCCAAACAAATATAAGTGAAGCAAGAGAGTACTTTCTACAAAAGAAAGCTAATAGCTCTGACAAGAGATACATGAAAACAAGAGCTAAAAGCTGAACAGCGCTAGATATGAATACTCAACAAATATAAGTGAAGAATAGGAGTATTCTCATGAAAAAGCGGAGCGTGTCTCTCTCCCAATCAAGAATGCTAGGGTCCAGTCAAGCTTTATTGAAAATAAAAGTGCAATACTGAAAATAAAAGCACACAGACGCTCCAAGAAAAGCACATATGATGTGAAAGAATTAAAATATAGTTTCACTAGAGATGACCTGATAATTTTGCCGATGAAGAAGGGGATGCCTTGGGCATCCCCAAGCTTAGACGCTTGAGTCTTCTTGAAATATGCTGGGGAGATCCATGGGAGCCTCCCCAAGCTTAAGCTCTTCACTCTTCTTGATCCTATTATATCATCCTTCTCTCTTGACCCTTGAAAACTTCCGTCACACCAAACTCAAAGTAGATCTCATTAGAGGGTTAGTGCATAATCAAAAATTCACATGTTCTATAAAGACGCAATATGATTTGTTACTTTAAACATTAGCTACAGCCACTGATGTTATGTGAAGCTCTTCCACCCAAAAAAGAATTTCACTCAACACTAGTAAAAGAGAGAATGCAAAATAAAAAGGCATAATCTGTCTAAAACAGAACAGTCCGCAAAGACGAATTTTTTCGAGGCACTTACGACGCTCAGATCGAAAACTCTGAACTAATGAAAGTTCAGACATTCATAAAGATTACGCACAAAAATTTCAGATTTAATTAACAATCTGGTGATTTTAGGAATTTCGTACAGTGAACAGCAAAAATCTGTTTCTGCGCAGCAATCAAAATTAAGCATCATCTTAACATTAGAGGCTACTCTTGGCACAACAATGCGAGAAAATAAAGATACAAAGGAGTTGCTACAGAAGTAAACAAACTCCTTGACTCAATAAAAGAAAAATTGCAGAAAAATAAAATGGGTTGCCTCCCATAAGCGCTTTTCTTTAAAGCCTTTTAGCTAGGCATGATAATTTTGATGATGCTCTCATATGTATAAGAGTTGAAATATAAGAGCATCAAGAAGCAAATATAAACACATTTAAACTAACACACTTCCTATGCAAGGAATCTTGTAAGAAAATAAATCAATAAAGCACAAAGTGACTAGCATAGGAAGGCAAAACAAGTGCAACATCAAAACTTTCAACATAAAGAGAGGAGACTTAATATTATTGTGATGTATGAATCCATGTCTCCCTCTCTCATAATAACTTTCAGTAGCATCATTGATAAAATCCACAATATAACCATCACATGAAACATTCTTATCATGATCCATATGCATAAAAGTATCAATATTTTCCACATAAGCAAAGTTCTTTTATTAATAACAATAGGAGTAGGATCATTATGAATAACTTGAACATGATAGACAAGTTGTATATTAGAGGGATGGTTGTGAGTAATCTCTCCATAATTATGACAAGCTTCATGAGGATGATTGTAATTATAACCTATGTCATATTTATCATCACAATGATTATCAAAGACTGGAGGCATAGTATCATCATAAACAATAGAATAGTTATCTTCCAAAGTGTGTTCATTTGTAAACATATCATCATCATTTTTACTAGAAGGAGAGGTCTCAACTATATAATCATCGTACAAAAGGATTTTCAAAAACATCACTAGGAGGAGAGGTTTCAAATATATAATTATTACTAGCAAAAGGATTTTCAAACACCTCATCCCCAAGCTTAATGCTTCCTATATCATCATTGGAAGGAACATGGATAGTACTAATAGTATAGCAATTATTAACATCATCATTTTCAGAATTGGACCCAAAAGATTTTCAATACCAAAAGTAGTGTGCTTTTCCCAATCATGATCACTACTATAAGTAACAGGCATAGGATCATCATCGAATTCAGACTCATCAGCAACAACTATAATAGGAGCAATATGCTTAGGGGAAGATACCGTTTCCTCTCTCCTTTTACTCCTCTTCTTCTTCTTCTTCTTCTCCCTCTTTAGGAGGGAGAGGCTTGAAAGGAGGCTTCACCACATACCCTGGTTTATTGTTAGAAACAATAGAAGAAGCTTGGGAGGATTCCTCTTTTTCATTAATAAGAGTAAAACAAACATTAGTCCTTTCATATTTTGGTAAAGTCGATCCATCTTTTATAATATTTTGTATGTAAGTGTTGGCATGGCAATTGTTAGCACAATAGAGATGACATCCATGCAATACGCTATTCATATCAAAAGCACTCATATCTAACGAAGAAGTTTTTCTTGATAACTCTTCACACCCCAAAAATAATGTAAGTTCATCATGCTGATTAGGAGTGATCATGTTATCACAAAAGTCTTCCGCAATATCCTTATTAGAACCTGAGCATTGGAATTCGAAGTGACCCTTTTTATAGCAAAGTTCACAAATAAAAGGATAGAGGGCACAAACTTTTTCAGCAAGATCATTTAGAGCCCTGTGCCACATTCTAGTTTTTTCATTCCTATGATGGATACAATAATCTTCTTCGATTTGATTCTTTTCACAAGGTCTAAGTGCTCCACAAAAATTAACATGCTTATAAGAAATAGTATTTTCAGAAGTTTGAGCATGTTTATTGCAATCATTAGTAACAATTTCATTTTCCATGCAAGTGTCTTTGAAAGGTTCATGATACATGTCCCAATTTTCTTTAGGAACATTAATATGAGAAGCAAAGGCTCTACAATAATCAACAATAATTTGAGAATCAAGACCATATTTAGCACTAAGCTCATGAAAACTAGCAGTTTCAGCGAAAGACTTAATGCAATCATACTCATAGTTTATACCTGATTCTTTACCTTTGTCGTTCTCCCAATCTTCAGTATTGCCTTGAATTGTTTCAAGAAGATCCCACTTAGCTTCAACCTTCTTACTTGTGAAAGAACCCTCTGAACAGGCATCTAGATAATCCTTGTAATGACCTGAAAGCCTTGCATAAAAATTAGTAACAATTATTTCCTCAGGAAGCCCATGGTTAGGACATTTGAGTATTAATGTTTTCAGTCTTTCCCAAGCTTGAGCAATGCTTTCTCCATCACGAGGACAAAAATTATAAATGTAATTCCTATCTAAATGCATTTCATAAGGAGGATAAAATTTAGAGTCAAAGAGAAATTCAAGCTCCTTCCACTCCGAATGATGAGGATCATCCAGTAGATCATACCACTCCCTAGCTTTGTCCTTAAGTGACAATGGAAATAATTTCTTCATGGCATTTTCCCTTGATAAACCTGCAACCTTAAACAACTCACAAAGTTCTGTAAGTTTCAACAAGTGATCACGTGGATGGACTGTTCCATCCCCTGCATAACGTTCATCCATAACCTTTTCAACAATTTCCATGGGTATTTCAAATGGAATACTTTCAGTAGATGGATTTAGAATATCACAAGCATCATTAGAATTATCACGTATGGGAGACAAAGTATTATCAAAGCAAATTTTCTCCTCCAAAGCTGGGGAACTAAAAAGATCATTTTCAAAACTAGCTTCCCCAAGCTTAGACTTTTCCATAGCATTAGCAATAATGGTGTTCAAAGAATTCATGCTAATAACATTGCTATCACTATTATGCAAACAAACTTCCATAGGTTTTTTAATTTTCTCTTCAAAAGCATCATGTCCTAATTCAATATAAAGTTCATAAAGATCTCTAATTTTTTTGTTGTTTTCCATTAAGCCTAACTAGTGAAATAAAAACAAGAAACAAAAAGATATAATTGCAGAATCTAAAGGAAATACCTTCGAGCACTCACACGTCAGCAACAGTGCTAGAAAATAGCTAAGTAGCTGGAGGATGTGAGTACCTTTTACCTTACCTCCCCGGCAACGGCGCCAGAAAATAGCTTGATGTCTACGCACGCTTCTATTCTTGTAGACAGTGTTGGGCCTCCAAGTGCAGAGGTTTGTAGAACAGCAGCAAGTTTCCCTTAAGTGAATCACCCAAGGTTTATCGAACTCAGGGAGGTAGAGGTCAAAGATATCCCTCTCAAGCAACCCTGCAATTAAGATACAAGAAGTCTCTTGTGTCCCCAACACACCCAATACACTTGTCAGGTGTATAGGTGCACTAGTTCGGCGAAGAGATAGTGAAATACAAGTAATATGGATGATTATAAGTGGTAATTGCAATCTGAAATAAAAATGGCAGCAAGCAAACATGTAGCAGAACTGGTTGTAAACGGTGTTTCAATGCTTAGAAACAAGGCCTAGGGATCATACTTTCACTAGTGGACACTCTCAACAATAATAATATAATTGAATACATAGATATTTCCTCTTCACTATGCTACTCTGAGTTATTCTCTCGTTGGATAACGAACACCAATCCACCGCGTAGGGCTATAAAAGCACACCTTAAAGTCGCATTCCCATGTCTAGTTAACCCCACACTGTCAACTTGAGCGCCCTAGAAGGTACTAGACAAACACCGCAATTTCATAGAGACATCCAACGCAAATAATAACTCATGATAAGTATTCCTGTTATCTTTAGCCTAAGAGCCACACACGGGGCGCACACTGTCAACTTCGCACCGTGGGACAAAGGTGACTCCGGAGATTACATTAATAAAACCACTTGAGTAGCATATAAGATAATGAAGAGTACATCTATGGATTCAACTAGATTACAAAGCTCATGATCACATAAAGATCACACCATGGGAGAGAGAGATAAACCACATAGCTACCGGTAGAGCCCTCAGCCTCGGGGAGAACTACTCCCTCCTCATCATGGGAGGCAGCAACGGCGATGAAGATGGCGGTGGCGTCGATGGAGATGGCTCCGGGGGCAATTCCCCGTCCCGGCAAGGTGCCGAAACAGAGACTTCTGTCCCCCGAATTAGGGTTTTGGATGGCGGCGGAGCTCTGGAGCTTTTTTGGAGAAATCGTCCAGGCACTTAGGGTTTTCGCGTCGGGGGGAATAAGTAGGCGAAAGGGCGTCGCGAGACGGTGCACGAGGCAGCGACACCACCCCTGGGCGCCGGCCAAGGCCCAACCGCGCCCAGGGCGCGTGTGGTGGCTGTGGGCCTCCCCTGGACTTGTCCTTCTGGCTCCCGGAGTCTTCTGGCGAAATAGAATTTCTGTAATTTTTTCAGATTTTTCTGAGCACTTTCAATTTTGGACCTTTTCTGCAATGCACAGACATAATAAACAGAAACTGGCACTGTGGCATCTTGTTAATAGGTTAGTCCAATAAATGTCATAATATGATATAAAGTGCATATAAAACATGTGACAATTGATATAAAACATGCATGGAACATCAAAAATTATAGATACGTTTGAGACGTATCAGTTCTCCATCTACATTTTCAGTTACCAAATCCTTTATAATTGCTACTTCAGGTTCAACATTTATTTGTTCATCAGGCTCTAAAGGTTTCTTGGCACTTTTATTAACCACACTAGCTATCAGAGAATGTTGCTTGACTTTAACAGGAAAAGGTATTTTTTCAATATAAGGTTCTGGCAAAATATGATCAACAATATGAACTTCAATACTTCCGCCAATGGCCGGATTGGTTTTATCTTTATAAGGTTCATGATATTTATTCAAATCCTTCTTAGGCACATCAAGATAAGAGGCAAAATCTTTGTAATAATTTGCAACAACCTGAGAATCAAGACAGTAAACAACACTAACATTACGGAAATCAGCAGTCTCCATAAAAGATTTAATGCATTCATAATCATAATTTATACCTGACTTTCTACCTTTGTCGTTCTCCCATCCTTCAGTATTTTCCTGAATACGGTCAAGTAGGTCCCATTTAACTTCTTCTTCAGTACGTGTAAATGATCCAGAACAAGAAGCATCCAATAAATCCTTATCATGAAGAGAAAGCCTTGCATAAAAATTATTGATAACAATATTACTTGGGAGCTCATGAATGGGACATTTGAGCATTAGTGACTTCAATCTCCCCCACGCTTGGGAAATACTCTCTCCATCATGAGGCCAAAAATTATATATGCGATTTCGATCTTGATGAATCTCACTAGGAGGGTAGAATTTAGAATAAAAGAGAGGTACCATTTCCTCCCAGCCAATAGATCGGCCATTCTTCAGCATCTTATACCATTCCGCAGCTCGGCCCTTCAATGATATAGAGAATAACTTCCTCTTGACTTTTTCCATTGAAATACCTGCACACTTGAACAACTCGCATAATTCATGTATAAATAGTAAATGATCACCAGGATGGATGGTTCCATCTCCAACATAGCGGTTATCCATAACACGTTCAACAATTTTCATAGGTATTTTAAATGGATCTAATTCAGCAAGCGGTGATACGTGCATTTTATATCATCATCTATACCACATATACCACCATATTAGGATGTTATTTGCATTATTATATCATTGTTTTTACATGTTTTAGATGATTTAGGGGACTTTCCTACAAAGTCCCTATTTTTAGTATTTAATTTCTGGGAGGCAGAAAACCTCCTTTTTGGTGTTTTTATTGTTTCAGGAGCTACAAAGGCCCAATTAATAAAAGGAAAATTGCACAGCTGGTTTTTCTTCGGGAGAACACCAGAGGGAAGAAGAAGCAAGCAAGGAAGGCCACGAGGCCCAAAATAGGTGGGCCCACGCGGCCAGATTCCCTGACCGCGTGGGACCCACCAAAAGGAGCCTCGGGCACTTCCTCGCCTGGGGCTTTTTAACGAGGTCTCCGTCTCGCCCGAAAAGGAACGCCCTAATTTTTCCAAGTCCATCCGAGGTCGCGGCGGCGGCGAAACTCCTGATTCCCTCCGAGGGGGATCAGATCCTGCTTCTCCGGAGCTCCGGAGAAGGGGGAAATCACCGTCATCATCATCACCTCTCCTCCTTGGCGTGGGAGGAGGCCTCTACACCATCACCATCACCAAGACCAGCAACATCTCCGTGATCCACTCCGCCCCCCTCGTAGTTTGAGAGTTGTTATACCCTAGATACTTGTCTCGTGCTCCTATTCATGTTTGTGATTGAGTACTTGTCATTATTTGTTGGTGGAGTTATACTTTCAGATTGTGATGTACCATTTATGCCACTGATCATCACCATGTTTGCACGTTTTGAGTAGTTCCCGTATGTTCCTGATGGCATAGGATGAATTGGCAATGATTTATATATGACATGTGTTGGTATTTTGTCTAGTGTTTATATTTTTGTGTGATTCTATGATGGTGTTGTGCGAACGTCGACTGCACAACACTTCACCTATATGGGCTCATAGGAGAACACCGTAGTGTAATGGCGCGAGGGAGACTTGGGAGGACACGAAAGCCTGAGACCGAATCATTAAGTTACTTTACGGGTATTAGTATCGGGGACCTAGAGCGTAATGCTATGGTGGGATTTTATATCTTAATAATTCTTGTGTTGTCATTTAATTGGCCACATGATCCATCATAAGGGGTTTAGTCTATTTATTTAGCTGTACCTAATAATAGCTCTGTCCGAAGAAGATTAAAACTAGACAAGATATTCAACGTGTTGTTTAATAAATCTATATGCCTAGCAATATCCATGCCGCCCTCGGGAACGTTTTCCACATATAAGTTACACATCACTTGAGCTTGTCCTCTTACACATAGAGGATTGGGCTTTCTCTCTCTTTGAGAGCTTTTACTTGTTACCATTTACCTGCTGCATTGTCACTGTCTTGCAATTATACAATCGAAAATACCAAAAACACTTGCATCTTTTATTGTCTATTTATCATTTCTAATAACCAATACCTTCAGCTCCTCGTGGGTTCGACAACCTTTTCTATTCGAAAGGTACTACAATTGATCTCCTGCACTTGGGAGTCATCAGGCGGCGGTTCATCTACTACCTTAGCAGTGGCAGTAGTATTCCCAAACAGGGATTCGAATGGAGATCTCTCCATAATAAAATAAAGCAACAAGCAGAAATAAAAACAGCACTTACAATAAAGGTTTACCTTACCAATAGCACTTCACTCTCCGGCAACGGCGCCAGAAAATAGTCTTGATGACCCACAAGTATAGGGGTGTATCGTAGTACTTTCGATAAATAAGAATGTCGAACCCAACGAGGAGCAGAAGGTGTTGACAAGTAGTTTTGATCAAGGAATCACTGTAAATACTAGCAGACAAGTTTTTAGGGGTTTTTGATATTGCAGATAAATAAAATGCGTGTAAATAAAAGACAGTAATAATAATTGCAGCAAGTGGCCCAATCCTTTTCAGAGCAAAGGATAAGCCGGTTGGTTTACTTATGATGGCAAAATGTTCTTGAGGAGACACAGAAATTTCGTCAAGTGCTTTCGCTTCCTACAGCTGATTAATCTTTATTGTTTTGATAAGTGTTGTATGGGTGAACCTATGCTAATGCACTGCCGATGCATGTAAAATGCATACATGAACTTTGCATTATATTACTTATATTTCAATCATATTTGCATCATATGAGGGTTATATCATTGTTTTATATTGATTTTGGGAATATTTCATTGTTTCCCTATTTTTCTGGAATTAACCCTGCACAGGCAGAAAACCCTATTTTCTATATTTTGATGTTTCAGGGACCAAAACGACGTCCAAATGACCTGGAAATTTACGGGCATCAGTTTTTGGAAGGAACAAAGCGTGGGAGCGAAGGAAGCGAACGAACGGAGGCCCGAGGGCCAAGATGAGTGGGCCCATGCGGCCAGATTCCTTGGCCGCGTGGGACCCATCGTCTGGGGCCTCGAGGCTCCATTGCCGTCGATCTTTTTTCCCGAGCCTCCGTCTTGACCAAAAAACGACTATAAAAATAGTCCCCGGCGCACTTCGGAAAGGAGCGCCGCAGAAACACAGAAACCACGAAACAGAGACCTGGAGTTGCAAATTGGAGGGGGAAAACTCCGGCGGGGCGCTGCCGGTGTGGTCTCTATCTTCTCCAACGACTTCTCCACCGTCTCCATGATGAAGAGGGAGAAGTCCACCCCTGGACTATGGGTTTGTGGAAGTAACTTATGTATCTCTCCTCTCTTGAGCTTCACTAATTAGTACCGTATGAGCTGTTGAACATGATTACGGTCATCTATGTAATACCTTTGTGGTGGATCTTTATATGAGTTAATATATGTTTGAGATTGCAATAGTTTTGTTTCAGTTATGAAAGTAGATGCATATTATGCACCCCGTTCTTGTTTACTTGTTTTGATCAAGCATGTGTATGAGAGCGTGTGAGGGGGAACGTGTGCATTAGTTGGAGTAACGGGGGTGGCTAGTGCGGTGAACGTGAGAGAAAGTTCCGCGATCCACTTGGGTTTTTACCTTACTTTGTTGTCTCACTAGGGATAAAGAAAAATATCTTGCTACCGGAGATGTGGGTGTGACCATTGCCACTACTCCATGACTAGATCTAGCATGTTCTTATTTTAACTTCATGTCATGATACTTAATGCTATGCTCTGATTTATCTTAATTACTAAGGTGTTATGATTCAGTTCGCATCTTGGTGGAGTATAAGAGAGATTAATAAACAAAAGATCTTTGTGTTAGGACGTGATGCCCATATAATTAGTAACTTGTCATGAAACCTTTTGGTTGCGATCTCATATGTCAATTCTAGTGTTCCATTGTCTACCACTTTATTAAAGAGAGAGTGCATTTGTGAAACCATGAATCCCGGTCCATTTTTAATCATAAGAAACACCTTTCCAACAACTTTTATCCATTTTCTGCCATTTAAAAATCCGAAAATACAAAAACAATTTTACATCTTGCATTCATAATACAAAACCCAAAAATATCGTCCATCATTGTTTCCACCATCCTTGCATATTTATTTATCATTGCATATTTATTTACTGTTTTGCATTCATTTTATCTTGATATCATTCTCACACCTTGTACTTGACAACCACTTGGAGAGGTTGAGGGCCAAAACAATTTACTTTGTTTGTAGGTTTTCAAGAGAAGGATAAGAAGATAAATCTTTCACTACTGATTCCCTGAGAGTTCGATATAAAACCCTTGAGTCACCCTCGTGGGGAAAACCGTCTTTCCTATACTATACACTCTGCACTTGGAGTCTCAACCTAACCCATATTCTTTTGACGGAGGTAACTACGTCAAGGGCCATCAACTGCCCTAACTTGGACTAATACATACTTGTGATTAAACCCCTTGCAAGCATCCGCGTTACAAGGAAGTAATTAAGATAAATCTAACCACAGCCTTAAACTCTGAGATCCTACACTCCCTCATGCACCGGTTTACTAACGGGGGTTTAGGTTTCTGTCACTCCGGCAAACCCACAATTAGTAGCCGAATACACAATGCATTCCTCTAGGCCCATAAAGGTGAAGTGTCATGTAGTCGACGTTCACACGACACCACTAGAAGAATAACACCACAACTTAAATATCAAACCATTAAATATTACTCAACATAGTTCCACTACTAACAGCATGACTTCTCCAATGTCCTCAAGAACTAAACGAACTACTCACAAGACATCATATGGATCATGATCAGAGGTGCTATAATGATGAATAACAATCTGGACATATACTTCAATTCACCGATAAAACTTAATAGCATCAACCACAAGTAGTAATCAACACCGGGAAAGTTTCCCCTATGAACTACACAAAGTATAACCCTAGATGTTACAGCGAAACGGAGTAGAGCAGTGGAGATGATGGTGACGGCAGTGGAGATGATGATGATGATGATCCCGATGAAGTCCGGCGTGTTGACGATGACGATGGCGATGATTTCCCCCCTCCGGGAAGGAATTTCCCCGGCAAATTTCTGCCTACCGGAGAGCTTTTTCTCTCTGTGTGGTTTCTGCCTCGTGGAGGCAGCGGAATATTTTCTCGATGACTCCCCGCGTCTTAGGGTTTCTGGGGGATGAAATACGCGAAGGGGGAGCGCCAGAGGTGGGCCAGGGTGGCCACACCATGCCACGGCGCGACAGAGGGGGGGCCGCGCCGTGGGGTGGTCTGGGCCCCTCGTGACCCATCTCAGCCTCCCCTTTTGGCTGGCTCCGGCATCTGACTAAATAGGAACATCTGTATATTTTCCGTGAATTGTTGATCTTCAGAAATAGGGTGTCTTGACGATACTTTTTCCAGCTGAATCCTGACTCCGGCAGTTAATTATCCAATAATCATCAAACATGCAAAACAAGATAAAATAACATAAGTATATCATCCAAATATGAAATATATCAATGAATAGTAGTAAATTATGATATAAAATAGTGATGCAAAATGGACGTATCAAGCGGCGCGGCGGTGGACGGGAAAAGGCCGACGGAGGAGGGCGACACGGTGGTGAACGGGTAAAGACCGGCGGAGAGGAGCGGCGGCGTGGTGATCTGGTGGAGGCCGACGGAGGGGAACGCCTCCGCGGTGGTCTGGTGGAGGCCGGAGAGGGAACGACACGATGACGATCTAGTCGAAGCCGGCGAATGGGAGCGGCGCGGCGGATGCGGACTGAGATCAGGTGGCAAGTCACGCTGCAACATGCGGCACATCATCTGCCATCCAAACACGATCTAATGGACAGGAGTGGCCCAAAGCAAAAATTGCCCCACACTTACGTACAGGCATCCATCCAGGACAACAGAACGAAAACGCTTCAGACTTAGAGGCTGTTTGGTTTATGCCCACGGTCGCCTCGCCAAATCGAGGGCGTGCCAAAATATTGGCGAAGGAATTGTCCGCCTCGTTTTAGTCAGCGCGTGGGCACGGAATCAGCTGTAGCTACCAATTTTTTGGCGTGGCTCCGGTAGCTGGGTTCCCATCCAAACGCTAGCCTATGCCACCAGTCAACGCCAAATTTTTGGTTTGGTAGGTATGGGCAACGATCCAAACAGCCCCTTACTAGCAGTTTTCAGTCAGTAGACTACAGACAACAACCTTTCAGCCATTTAACAATACAAACAGAAGTCATATAATGTACTAAAATGCAGACTTATCACACTATAGTTATCACCATTAAACACTTATAACACTGAAAAGAGAGTCGTGTATGTTGTACCAAATCATCAGACAACCCATTCAGTACAAGAACTCCAGAAGCACTTGACTCTAATTTAGTACCACTTGTCACTGAAATTCAGAAGCTTTTGGCGACATGCACACTCATGTGAAGCTTTTGGCATAATTCCAGAGTCATCAGCGGTTTCAATCTCGAAAGCTTGCTGCTTTGAAATCTTCCTTTGTGATGCCAACAAGTGGCGGGTTTGTGGCAATTGAAGGTAGTGATTGTGTTCTAGATAACTTCAGTGACTTCAAAGTTGTTTACCACTCGATCAAATGTAACAATCATCTAGCTATACAACCGGTTCTTGTTTGAGCTCGAAAACGCGTTGGCACATGATCTGTTTGACTTTTCCTTCGATGGTCTTCATTGGAACAACAAATTGTTGGATTTTATTGGAACTTGCCCATTAGTTGGCCCAACAAATACTGAGATCTCAAAGGCCCATTCAGCCTAGTGCATGTTGTGAACAGGAAGTGAACGTGGGACTAAAGTTTAGTCTCATACTGCTAGTTGGGAGAGAGTTGGAGAAGCTTATAAGGTGAGCTCTTCTATTCTCACTAAGTGAGTGAGAATAGGAGCACTAACGCGCGCTCCTCCTCCGCCGCCCGCCTCGGCACACCTCGCACACACATCGCATTGAAAGGATCGTATGATCACCTAGAGGGGGAGGTGAATAGGTGCTACTTCAAATTTTAATACTTTTTCAATTTAGGTTTGACGGAAAGGTAAATTCTCTATATATAAAACTACGATGAATTTACTTATATGACAAGTAAACACTAAGCAAGGAGCAAGATACAAGTAAAAGCTAAAGTAAAGGAGTAACCGAACGGGAAGCACGCGCAGACAAGGATGTTTCCCGAGTTTCTCCTTTTTAGGGGAGTACGTCTCGTTGGAGGGGTATGAGCTTCGCCACAACAGGCTTACTCAGCGCCACAAAGGCCACACCCTATTCTCCGATGGACCGCACCACAAAGGATTAGTTCACCTTCCACTATTGGAATCCTTCAAGGCGGAATCCGAAGCCTTTACAATAATCTTGGGGTACACACCCACAAATTAATTGGGGGCTCCCAAATCAACAATCTGTAACAACAACAACAACAAGTGAGAATCACAAGGAGCTAGGTTTTCCCAATGGAAAACCTAGCAAAGAGTCCCTCAAGTGAATGAGGGGGAAATAAAAATCGCCTTGGTGAAGATGTAGATTTTGGCCTTCTCCTTCAATCCTCCGAAGATCAACGAGTTTCGGCGGAGGGTGAAGGGAATCGTAGGCAGAAAACAAAAAATTCCTAGCAACGATAACCATAAACTAGCCAAGATCTATTACTATGCAGATATACCGTAACGGAGGGGATCGATGTACATACCCTTGTAGACCGAAAGCGGGGATTACGCTCCCACACAAGCGTTGTTGATGAAGTCGACGACGCCGAACTCAAGGTCGTGTAGTGGAAGAAGACGTACTTCCAGTGCCACACGTGTAGCACCTCGTAGCTCTACACACGCACGGAGTTGACGACGACCTCCGAGCTCCAGATCCAGCGAAGCAGCGGAAGCGAAGACTTGGACCCAACAACACGGTGGTGTGCGTATGGTGGAGAAACTTCTCTCCTCGTACGCAGCTCCAGAAACGGAACCACGCTCAAGATAGCAGAGAAGAAGAAGATGGGATGAATTTCCAGGCAGGGGTGCACCCCTATTTAAAGGAGAGGAGGGCAGCCAACTTTGCTGGCCTGGCCATGTGGGACTATTCCCACATGGCCAGCCGCACCATGGCTGGTGCGCCGGCCCTAGGTGGGCCTCATGTGGCCCACCTAGGCCGGCCGGCCCTCTCCCCCTTTTTTTCTTTTTTCTTTTAGGGTTTTCCCCTAATGGGCCTCTAAGGCCCATCTAGGTGAAAATGCCTTTAAATTTCGAAATAAAATAAAATAAAAATATATTTAATCATTAATTACACTAATTAATATTAAATACATATTATTTAATTTATTTGAGCTCCGAAACTTATTCCGTTGCCCTCCGATCATCATTGGTCATGTCCCGGAACACTTCCGGTGTTCTCCTGGAGTTTCTCCTAATATCCAATCTTTATAAAACTGTCGCCTACCCTTAAGTGTGCCACCCTACGGTTCGGGATCACTCCAGACATGATCGAGACACGTTCTCCGATCAATGACTATCAGCGGTGGCTGGACTGCCATGATAGCCCCTGTGCGTCCACGAATGTCTTTTTATCGTTTGAACCTTAGACGTCCAGTTTCAACCTTTTGCCTAGCGATACTTAGATTTTCCGAGACTCGTTCTCTGGTATCACGATACCTAGTCACATGCTTGCAAACTCATTGATGTAATCTCACCGAGTGGGCCCAGAGTATCTATCCTGCTATGTGGTTTGGCAAATCCTGCTTTTGATCACTCGCCTCTGCCACTTCCTTCGGATACCCGAAAGGGACACCTTTATTGTCACGCTAAATAAGTCATGACGTTTGATGCAATCAAAGCACCTTCCAGAAGCAGCGATTAAATATGATCTCACGGTCAAAGGTATGAACACTACGTTTCTATATATTTTGGGTGTGTGTCCATCACATCATTCACCTAATGACATGACTCCATTGTCAATTGACATAAATGTCCATGATCAGGAAACCTTGATCATCGGTTGTACAATGAACTAGTTAAGAGGCTACTAGGGACCTGGTTGTTTACATACCACACGTGCATTAATGTTTCCGCTTAATACAGTTATAGCATGGTACAAAACTTATTATGAACAATTGAGATATGACAAATAAAATATCTTTATTAATTGGCTCTAGGGCATATCTCCAACAGTCTCCCACTTGCACTAGAGTACAATTTAATCTAGTTTACAACTTGGTAAAAGCCTAACACCTATAGCATCTTGGTGTTTATCATGCTAGTCTCGTGGAAGAGGTTTCGTCAGCGGATCTGCAACATTCAGATCCGTATGTATTTTGCAAATCTTTACATCGCCTTCCTTGACATACTGTCTTATCACATGGAAGCGTCGGAGAATGTGTTTGACAGTTGAGTGAGACCTTGGTTCCTTCACGTTGGCAATGACACATGTGTTGTCGCAGTAGAGGTTTACAGGTTCTTGCGCGCTTGGGAACACTCCTAGCTCGATGACGAACTTCCTCAGCCAAACATCTTCATTTGCAGCATCAGCAGCCGCAATATACTCCAATTCCATTGTAGATTGGGCTAC
This sequence comes from Poa pratensis, assembly GCA_947311845.1. Classification (NCBI taxonomy): domain Eukaryota; kingdom Viridiplantae; phylum Streptophyta; class Magnoliopsida; order Poales; family Poaceae; genus Poa; species Poa pratensis. Next base: position 23,796,540 of record CAMZMU010000055.1, read on the forward strand.
TATGGGTTGCTTCCCACTTCTCCAGCTCACAGCGCCTCTGTTCACCTTAAACAAATATCATGTCTGAGATTTCGAGTCATCTGGATCTGTGCTAAAACTTGCATCAACGTAACCTGTTACGCCAAGTTCTTCTTCACAACCTCCATAAACCAGAAACATTTCCTTGGTTCGCTTAAGATATTTCAGAATGTTCTTAACAGCTAACCAATGATACTTGCCAGGATTACTTTGGAATCTGCTCGTCAAACTAAGAGCCAATGCTACATTGGGTCGAGTACTTAACATGGCATACATGATCGATCCTATGGCTGAAGCATAGCGAGTGACATCCACGGCAGTCTTATCATGAGCCGTCACTGGACACTGAGCCAGGCTCAATGTTTTACCCTTGATAACCGGCAGAAAACCTTTCTTTGCCTTATCCATATCGAACTTCTTCAATATCTTATCAAGGTAAGTACTTTGACTTAACGCTAATAGGCGCCTTGATCTATCACGATAGATTTTAATGCCTCATACGTATGCAGCTTCTCCTAAGTCCTTCATAAAAAAATTACTGTTTAAATATTCCTTCACGCTTTTTAAAAGATCCACATTATCCCCAATTAGTAATATATCATCCACATATAGAACTAGGAATTCAACTGAGCTCCCACTCATTTTCTTATAAATGCAGGTCTCTTCCGCATTTTGGACAAATCCAAAACCTTTGATTACCTCATCAAAGCGAAGATTCCAGCTCGAGATGCTTGCTTCAGTCCATAAATGGAACGCTGAATCTTGCATACCTTGCCAGCATTGTCTGGATCGACAAAATCTTCCGGTTGTACCATATACAACTCTTACTCAATGTTTCCATTTAGGAACGTTGTTTTGACATCCATCTATCATATCTCATAATCATGATATGCAGCTACTGCTAGCAAAACCCGAATAGACTTCAGCATCGCTAACGGTGAAAACGTTTCATCGTAGTCAATTCCATGAATTTGTCGGAAACCTTTTGCGACAAGTCGAGCTTTATAGACGGTCACGTAACCATCAGCATCAGTCTTTTTTTGAAAATCCATTTATTTTTGATGGCCTTACGCCCTTCTGGAATCTCCATCAAAGTCCATACTTTGTTGTCATTCATGGATCCTATTTCGGATTTCATGGCCTTAAGCCATTTCTCGGACTCGGCTCCTTCCATCGCCTCTTTGTAACTCGTAGGTTCGTCTTGTTCAATTAACATGACGGTGCAAACAAGATTACCATACCACTCAGGAGGGGCACGGGTTCTTCCAGACCTACGAGGTATAATAGCTTCCTCGACATTTCCAGACCTGGAGGGCCCCACATATCCCAGGTGACCCCTGGGCGCGGCCAGGGGTGGGGCCGCGCCCCAAGGCCGCCTGGACGCCTGGGTGCTCTCTTGGCGACGCCCTTTGGACTACTTAGTCTTCTCGACCTAAAAATGATGACCCTATAAGGATTTGATGAGAAACACTTCCGAGCTCTGCCGCTACAAAAAACCCTAATTCGGGGACAGGATTCCTGTTCTGGCACCCTGCCAGGACGGGGATTTGGAAGAGATAATCGTCATGGCTGTCGGCGGCCACATCAGCAGACGGCGCCACGTCAGCGCCCAGAGTCAACGTCAGCAAAATCGGCTCATTTTTCCCAAAACCGCCCAAATTCACCGAAACCCACTAGCATGGGGTTATTTAGACGGTTTTTTACAGGTTGAAATCAGACCAATTTATTGTTCAGGGTGAATCCCGTCCAATGTGGTACATTTCAGGATGAAAAGTATACTTAGGCTGCTCACAATGGGGAGTAACTTAGGCTAGTAACATGCATATGTTACTACTATAAGTTACTACCTCCATAGTAGGGAGTAACATGTGTAGTGTCATCCACAACTTTATTTATTAGGTTGTACACACATCTTGCCTTGAAATGTGTGATGTTACGGTAACATGGTATGTTACCGCAATCATCTCTCTGCTCATTAATTAAGCGCCACATCAGATTTTTTGCTTACGTGGCATTGATGTTACTCCTCATGATACTCCCATTGTGACTAGTCTTAATCCAAAACGGTGGAGTAGGTCCGATCCATATTAATTTTCGCCAAATTAAATGTGTATAGACTCTAGACGCATTTTAATGCTAGATACCGGGTAATTCCTATATATCGAGTACCGCGGGCGGTACGACCCTTCGCGTACCCCCCGCGCGATAAATGGGCCGGCCCATTTCTAGCCTGCAGCTTTTAGTTTTTCCTGTTTCTTTTTTTTGGTTTTCTTCTCTATTTTTCTTTTCCCTTTTTCTTTTCCTTTTTCTTTCTTTTTTATATTCATTTTCAAAAAAATAGATTTGAAAATTGTTCATTTCGAAAATTGTTCATTTTCGAAATCTGTTCATTTTCGAATTTTGTTTATTTCGGAAATTGTTCATTTTTTATTTTTGTTCATTTACGAAATTTGCTCAGATTCAAAAATTGTTCATTTTCGAAATTTGTTCAAAATTTTAAATTTTTTCAGATTCGAAATTTGTTCATTTTTTGAAATTTGATCAAATTTCGAAATTTGTTCAGATTCGAAATTTGTTCATTTTCGAAATTTGTTCATATTCGAAAATCGTTCAGTTTCGAAAATCGTTCCTTTTCGAAATTTGTTCTTTTTCGAAAAAAATTCATCTACAAAATTTGTTCAAATTTTGAAATTTGTTCGTTTTCGAAATTTGTTCAAATTTTGAAATTTGTTCAAATTTTGAAATTTGTTCAAATTTTGAAATTTGTTCAGATACGAAAATCGTTCATTTTTTAAATTTGTTCAGATTCGAAATTTGTTCATTTCGAAAAATGTTCAGATTTGAATTTTATTCAGATTTTGAATTTCGAAATATGTTCCAAACGTCAAAAGCAGCGAAACAGAAAAAAACGAACGCGGAGCGAACTGGGCCGAGCCCATATAGCGTCGTGCTGGTGCGGGGTACGCGAAGTCTGTTTCTGTCCGCGTACTGCGGAGTAAAGGAGCTCCCACTAGATACAGGGACTATTATAAACTAGTTAATCGCCCGTGCGTTGCAACGGGGGTATAAATATTTTAATGAGGCTATGATAACCATGTCAAGCATGTAATTTTAGATTTTGTGCAATCAAGTATCATTGTCAAAAAAATAGAATTCATAATACTATTTCATAACGTGTTTTTTGAGCAAGGCGTGCTCATCATTTTTGGCTAGATCATAAAAACATGATCGTATATCTCATACCTCTCGTGCATCTGAATATTCCTCCTTCCGTCCTTCTCTCCTTGTGTTTCATTAGCTTGTTAGTTTCGATGATTCTCTGATCGATGAACGTGATGGAAACAATTTTATTAAATATCTTTTAGGCAATATCTAAAAATGGGGAGGTGGAAAGGGGACAACATACAGGTCATTTGCTACGGGTTGATATTTATTGAATATCTTTTAGGCCATAGAGAACTTCACTACGGAAACATGAGACATAGGAAAACAATTTTGAATCAGCATTGTAGATATTACAAGGACAAACGATATTGCTAACAATAAAAATAAAAAGTCAGGTTCTGAACAGTCTTGGTACCCCCTGACTACCAGCTCCTTCCTCATTCCGCAGGTAAAGAGGAACTCAAATTATCAATAACATCATTATGCACGCAAAGTGACACAAAATTGTCAGCAAATATATACATTGTCAGGAATTCACACTACGATGCTATTAGAAGCACTATTTTCAGTAAATGATAAAATGAACAACACTATTGTAAGAAATGAGATACCAGAAATATCACATGCATACCAATATTTTTTGTTGACAATATGTCCAGATTAAACTTAATTAAAAGAGAAGAGCTAGAGTATGTATACATAAGTGCACCATAGCTTAAATTTTTGATAAACTAATCCAACAGATATTCCAATATTTACATAGCACAACAATGGGAAATCTTTTACAACATACATGGACAACTCCAACACGCCAATCTCATGTGATAGATTAGTTGTTTTTTCTTAGAGAGGGACCAATAGATTGGTTGCAGCCAGCAACCTGCATCACTATAAAACCGTAACCCATAACAATGCAACACACCATGATCTCAAGTTAATTGCACTTCGTTATCTTTCATAACTTTGTAAAAGTGATTTAGATAACTCATTAGCTCTTTAAAAAATCCCTGACAACGACTATTCTCGGCTTTCAGGACATTGGCTCAATCGTGATGAAGCACTGCCAAATCCCCATATGAGTGAATCATACCAATCAAAATATACTATACAATATATGCATCATTCAATAATTCAATTGGATTTACAAATTAAGAATATGTCGTTATAGCAGATTCTAAAGAGCTATGGAAGCATTAACATATTTAGCAGTACTATGGATGCATAAGTGGGAAAGATTGGTGCAGTGTCCCGAAAATAATATTTGCAATGGTTGGAGCAGAATCTAGTGCTCTAAGTGCACTAACCAAAAGACCTAGAAGGTTGTAAGATAATAGAGGTGTGGGAAAAATCGCGGACATAAAAATACGAACCAAATACAATTGATGTTGCTCAACTACAGTGGCAGTGGTGACGAATGCACCCAGTTCCTGTCCCTGCCTCGTCTTGCTGGGAGAAAGAACCCCGAGGCACAACATCAACTGCAGCATGATATTACACCAAGAATCTTATAAAAACGGAAAATTCTAGCAGATATGTGGGTACACATCTCAAGCCAACCAAATAGTTTGGTGATGTCAGACAACCGATGGATTGATCAAATTTCAGATAGAGCCCGAGAACTCAATTCCACAAGGTTATGCTCACCTGCTACAAATCATCCAAGGAACTAAGAAGGGCATTAAATGGAATGACAGCAGAAAGGTTGGCAACATACTGAGGAGGCGCTTGCTGAGATGAAAGAGGATCAGCAATCGAGAATGAAGACGTTGGCCATAGTGGCCTCCCTCCTAGCAGTCTGCTCGACGCTTGTTATTCACTTATCGGCCTCATCCACCACGAATCATGCCTTGTGCATGTGAAGTCTTCCTCCCTAGAAGGATCTCGTCATCTCTGATCCACCAACATCAGAAGAGCATCCGTAAACGCCGCCGTAGAGGAGCCCAGACCCACCAGCCTGTTACATCATAATCGCTGTCGACTTAACAATGGCAGCTACACAAACACATGATTCAGACTTAGGTGAAAACTTAGAAACAAAAGACTACTTGGTTTCTGATAATGGAAATCGGAAGGGGACCCTCTTTCATAAAAAAGGAGAAAACTTAGAAAAAGAGTAAAAAATACAGGGCCTAAATCAATGTTGCAAGTATCTCAAGTAGCCTGCTAGATCTTAATTGCTGTCGTAGAGGAGCCTAGACCCACCAGCCTGTTACATCTTAATCGCTGGCGACTTAAGAATGGAACTACACAAACACATGATTCAGACTTAGGTGAAAACTTAGAAACAAAAACTACTTGGTTTCAGATAATGGAAATCGGAGAGAGACCCTCTTTCATAAAAAAAGGAGAAAACTTGGAAAAACAGTAAAAAAATACAGGGCCTAAATCAATGTTGCGAGTAGAGCATCAACAGATATTCTTATTGTTCAACTCATCATATACGCGGTTTCTACAAACTGATTAAAGGTAGAAAATTAATGAATGCAATAAAACAAAGAAAGAGCTACTTGAGATACATAGACAATGTATCCTTTTCCAGTGTGCGATACCAGGCCAGCAAAGTTCGAGGGATGGTATTTTTACCATTGATTATTACATATAAAAAGAGAATAAGAAACCTGCTTTTTGAGGTGTTCCTGGTCTCAGTTTTTCTGACCATGTGCGCCTCCAATACAGCTACAGGTTATGTGCTTCGGGTAGGTACACAGATAAGATTTCGGAAACAATACTCTCTCTTGTTGAACTCTTGATGCTTGATGCTACTGTCTTTGTTCAAAAAAATTGTTGTCGTTAATTCTCAGTACTATGTACTCTGTCAAGTTGATAGTTGAAGCTAAGCTATCAGATGGACCGTATCTGAATCTTGGACATGTTCTTCTTATCCAGCTCTGCTTCCACACTTTGTTCTGCACTGCTTATCAAATTATCAGACCGCTGACCACTAACACGAAGATGCACCAATGCTGGAAGTGGAGGCCATATAATTATGGATAACTCATAACAATTGGAAGAAATAATTAGGAGTAAATTATGTCATCTATTGGCATATTGAATCCATAAGTATTCAGTTCATACAGCAAAACCATCGAGAACCCCTGATTCTCATCGATTTTTAACCATTCCTTAATAATAGAAGCATGAAATACCAGATGTGCAACAAACCAACAATATCAACGGCAGACTTACACGATCAGTGAACAAGCTCTCGTTCTTGCTCGTCTTGAAGATCGCCAACTGAATCTGCCAACTGAAACTCGTCCTGCACAATGCCAACAGATGATAACCACAACCCATGAGAAATGATTCACAATACGAGAAAAAACATCCTCCGAATACCATATACCGTGATTATACACAAAACCGATCCTAGTTATCATGAATCATGTGCTGCTCCTAAAGGTTATAGAACCAACTTTGAAGTTTAGCTAACTGGCCATAAGTAAAAACTGTTACAAGCTATCCAATGATTCAGATCATGAGAAGTCCCCAATATGAAGGAATCGACCATACCTCATACTAAGTGAAAATCCCTGTTTTCTCATAGCTTGCTATTCAATACAATGGTTGGGTCCGGAAAAAGAGCGACAAGTTCTTGTGGGGATTGACGCCCTCATTAGCTTTCTTCTGATTCAGAGACCCCATCCATTCTATGCCGCCCCATCTTGGCTGTTGTAAAAACTACCCGCAGCACATGAGTTACAGTCTTCCATGCTGCCCTGGGCGCAGGTCGCCCATTCATTGCCTGATTTGCCTCCCTCCCTGCGCTTTTGTCCACCTCAAGCCCTGAGTCACGATTAGAATATACAAAGAAGGGAAGGATCTTATTCATATCATAATACATGACCGGGATTAGGAGCCGCGATGAGGATATAGAGCAGCCCACACCATGTGTACAACGTCACAGAGACACTAATCTGCTGCAGAACATATAGTATCCAGAAGTTCAACTATGAACCACTTCTTGTGCTGTCAAAAAATAGCGCCGTCTGTACACTGACAACAAGCTTCTCCTCTGTCGGGGTGGAACCTAACCTTGTGGAGGGGAGCTGCAAGTGGTCGCCGGCAGCAACGGCGACGCTGATCCTCGCTGACAAATTGGAGCACCAGACCCATGAGAAATCGAGTTGGGCAGAGGAGGATGGAGGGAGGCGGAGTGGCGCGGGTGAGGCCTCGCCGGATGTCTACGGAGAAAATGGAACGCGGGACGCTCCGGGGAAAATGGGAACGCGGGACGCTCCGGGGAAGCGAGCCATCGGTGTGGGGAGGGGCTCTCGCCGGAGGAAATGGATTGATGATGGGTGCGGGATGCGCAGGAGATCTGGCTCGGCGGCGGGGCGGTATCTTTCTTCGCGGCGGCTCTTTCAGGGTATAGGTCGCCGATGGTGGACGGGCAGATGGGTGGCGGCGGTGAGAACGGGCGGGCGTACGGGGCATGCACGTGGTTTTTGTTGAGATAAATGGGTGTTTGTTTTCGGTGAGGAGAGGAGAGGAGAGATAAGTGGAGAGATATGTGCATATTTTTAGGGTCGTCCTGTTTTTTTTGTTGAGACGAGGGGTGGAGTGGCATTTCTCTTATAATTTGTGGGACGTGTGACACCATACCACGGACTTAATAGTAAAGACTAACGGGGCCTTCCACAATCAGCCTTAGTCCGTGATGCGGAAAATGCGTTTCATTATCGTGTCATGCCGGGTCGAAAATCCGTTCCCTGGGCTGGCCCGCAAATTACCGTCCGGCCCATATGGCCAGCTCTAGTTAGAGCCCCTCACTAGTCTCAAAAACAAAAAAGTTAGAGCCCCTCACGAGGCCAACCGCAACCGAGGATTTTTTTTTTTCAACTGTGGAGTCTGGGAAAGAAGAACAGACAAACGCTCCAGCAGCGCGCCCACCGAGGTTCTTCTCCCAAACCCCCAAATTTACCCCGCCCATTCGACTCTCCGCCATTTTACCTCCACCCCACCCCATCCCATCCAGCCGAACTCCGTCGTAGCAGCAGGTACTGCGATGGCGAGCTCCATTGGCGGCAGCGGGAGTGGCGGCGGCCGTCGTCTCCGGGACGAGAGGCCAGCGGTCGGCACCGTGGAGCAAGCGGAGCAGCGCGGGGCGGTCAAGAGGGCTAGGGTTTCGGCCGGTGCTTCGCGCTCGGGTGGTATGCATCGTAACGCCCGCGTGCTTGCTTTCCCCCAGGTTCCTACATGATTGGAGTGTTCTTGTGATTGGTGTGTAAATACGCGGATCTGTTTGGGATTTGTTTAGATCCCCAGATCCTGTAACATGGTTGAACGAGACATGTTTGTGGTGTGTTCATAAAGTGGATTAATAGTTCATAAGCTCGATATTTCAGTAGGTAGGTAGCAGAGATGCTTACCAATGTTATGATGTGGTATTGGGGTGGCTGAACCTATTGCTGATTGTGAGTCATGCCTCTTACTATTCGTTCGTTCGTTCAAAAGATGTGAAGTATAGAGCTTTGTTAGAAATAATAATCCAAACCTACAAGTTTGGAGGCAAGTTTGAGTTAGTTTTCCATGTTGAAGCCTTGAAGGTAGTCTACTTGCTGTTATTTCTAGGTGTCCTCGTCGCTTTAGAAATAGAGTCCGATTTGTTCTACAATAGCCTGTGTGTGCATACATAGTTATATACACATCAGGTTGTGCATTGCGTGTGATAAATAAGTAAAGGGGAAAAAAGAAAGGCACAACAAATTGTGATTGTTCTTCTTCGCGATATTTTCATGTGATTGATCCTTGGGGGTAAAAGCCAACAAGCTAGAGATAGCCACTTCGGAGGTTGAAGGGCCTTGATATAACGTTTGTTTTTTTGAGAGCTCTTTTGCTCGTGGTCGTTTCATTTACTTTATTCCATTCTAGATTGCAACATCTAATCAAGTTAACAAAGTCACTTCGTTGTTAAAAAAAACTAACAAAGATTCAACAAAAGACAGAAACAAATCCATTATTGGTTTTACGTCAAGCAATACGTAAAAAGTGATTGGGAACCATGCCTTATGGAGTACGGCAATGTGGTGCAGTTAGTGATTCACTTGTTGCATGTTGAATTGTTTTTATTTTCATGTTGAACTGTTGATCCCTGCTCGAAGCATAATTATGCTTCCTAGCACTCAGCTGACCTATCCTAATGCACGTATCATTTAAGCATAACAATTAGATTCTGATAGTGCTAGAGTGTCAAGCGTTTAAGGACAATGCATCAATGGGCATCGATAAGACGACAATATTTGTATTATTCTCTTTGTGGTAATTTTGCTGAATGAGATGGCATATTTGATAAATTGACAGGTTGCATTCACTTTTTTGCTATTGTTATAGAAAATTCTTGCATAATCCATAACCGGCGATGTTTAGTGGTAGCGCTAGTCACGAATAGTAGCTGCCGATTTAGTGTTAGATATACTAATCTTTTGTAAAATTCGTTAGTTTTGTCAAGCTAATGTCCTGAGACTGTGTATGCTGCATGAGTGGTAAGGTGTTTCTTGTGTCTTCTAGATAAAAACACATTATTTTATGAGGGTGAGTGACTAGAAAAAGCGGCAGTCACTTTTGGTAAACATGCAGTTAACTGCCATTTGTCAAATGTGGGATAGCGTTAGTGTATTAATAGCTATCGTATCATGGCATCGTGTATTCAATAAGTAACAACTTTGTTGTGATTCACTTGTATGAGGATGAGATCTGTATGGAGTTGCTTAGAGTGATGGCATGTAGACATAATTGGAAGGAGAGATGGCATATTATGATATATCAATACATTATGTCTTTGCCCCTTAGGTTGGTCAGCCCATGTCTGTTTAGCATATACATTTATGATTTGGTGACATCCTGTCTGTTTACAAATTTTCATGATTCGAGAGGATATGTTTTTTAAAAGATAGGATATATACTATACGTCTATATACCTCAGGATTTGACTTCCCTAAAATGCTTCGTAGTTGTTTCTTTAATTAAAACTATCACCTCCTTTTATACCAGTTGCTCTTTTATTATGTATGTGTTAAGCGTGGTTAGGGCAGAATCTTTGCACCACTTCTTTTCCTGGTCATGTTACACAACCTTTTGTTCAAAACTCCACAAAGATGCTCTAGCACATAGAATTTTGTATACACCGCAGTTTGTCCAGGTATGGTTTAATCCAGCTGACAGCGGGTATGTTTTTTTCTTGAACACATATCAAAAGCATGCATTGTGTATTAGAAACAGAATGCCCAGGACCACAAAATACAAACCACCAACGATGGCGATGATCAGACCAAAACAAACAACTATGCTACAGGAACACCTACTCTAAGCTACCAAAAAGGAGAGGAGGGCATCCCTCTCAAGGACCAGAACCTAAGTCAGGTGGCCTAGCATGCCTTGAGAGCTGGTCTGTTATGTGCTTGAACTAGTATCCTTCCTTGCACTATATCTTGTGTTGATTTTGTCCTTGCGCCCGTGAGGTTCAAGGAATATCTAATGATACATTTCCTCCATATTTACGCGAAAGTAACTCATTTTACCTCTGAATTAATTTGCATACTCTCCTGAAAGCAACGTAATCAGGACTAAGACTGACTGGTATTGATGCTGGCTTGATCCAACCTATATTTATGTTGCCATAGTACTACATTAGTGCTTGCAACATCTTTTTAACTTTGAGAGCTGACCAACTGTGTTAAAAATCGACCTAATGAGATCCCATAGCTTGGACCTATGTAAGAGATTCAGCTATTTAGAAGATGGAAACAAAAATGCATAGGTAGTAGGTTGATGCCAACATGGCTTGGGAAATATTACATATCTTGATATTGTATACCTATTGATCAACTGTTTGTGTGTGTGTGTGTGATAGCTCACTGTACCTACTTAGAAACTTCCATTATGTTTGTTATTGATTATGCTAGAATTTAAAGGATCTTTAATTTTGTACAACCTTGGCTCCAGTGTGAACAGAATTGCTATTTCACAAGGAATTTAATGTTCTCCCATTGAGTTCTCCCCAATTCATTTAGTAATGCAGTATATATATTTTTCTGTTATTATGAAGTCCTCTTTTCCTTTCTGCATGATCATTAGCTGTCTATATTTTCATACTTCAAGTTAGTAATCCTAGACTAACACAACTATATGTATGCACAACAGTGAGTTCAAGTGGAAAAGATGGCGTGCGGGAAATGTTCCGCTACGTGTTGGCGAAATATGTGATGGAAGCATCAAGATCTTATGTGAAACAGGAACTTCTGACTGAGTCTGCACGTAACGAAGTAGTGCACAAGGTAGCAGAAGATTCTTAGTCATCACAAAGAACAAATTCCAGAAACTGAAAAGTCGATGGAACAGTACATATCTCAGAATGAAAAGCAAATCAAGGATTGTCTGAAGGTACATTTCTTACAACTTCTATGTCACAGGAACATGCAGAAAATAACCATCACTGTTCTATCTGTCTTTTACAGGGATACGTGGAAATGTATTGGTAGGATTCTTGGTGTTCAAGTCTGCCTGTCGATGGCTTGACATGTTCAAGCCCAACCTTAGATGAATGAGCTGAATTCACAACATGACAACATGGCATTGAAATGGTAAGCTCCTTGTGAGATGTAATGCCATGACTGTGCTATAAGCAGGGATTAGCAGATATTCATTTTTGGATATTTGCATGCTATCTGGATTTCTGTGGTTCAGTGCTTATCTTTATTGATGAATTGTCTATGTTTCGTTGGAGTTTTTGAAAATAAAGACTGCACACTGTGAATTGGTGATAATGTGGCAGAACCATGGAATAATCTTGCTCAAGCTGTCAGATTTAATTAATATTTTCATTATAACTTTATTAGAAATTTCGTTGCAAATAAAGTTTTTGTAAGCTCAAAGTATTCCTATATGAGATGAAAACAGTTTATCAACATGAGATACGACAACAGTATTGATTTTCAACAGTCTAGATGTTGTGGACTCTCGTTGTTGGTAAGTGTATAGAGGAATAAGCCATAGAGTATGATTTGGACTTTTCACATTTTAATGTGAACACTGCGGCGCCAAGACCAGACTAAGGCGTGGCAGGAGAAATCTGCCTAGGCCGAGTGAAGACTAGGTTGGAAACTGGGATCAAGGGGGTGGCAATTAGGCAGGTCAAGTCAGTTAGGAAAGAGGGAAGAAGTCAAAATAGTCTGGATCAATTAGTGAGTTTGTCTCATGGTTTGGTTGGTTTTGTTTGAGTACCCAGTGCTATAAAAGCATGTCGAAATTGCATCCATGGTCCTAAAGCTCTTCCCCCAATTCTCTTTCTGACCCTGTAGTTCTCTACCATTTCCTAACTATGTTTCTGCCGCTCGCAATAGCGTCAGCTGGCAACCAGTGGCCTGGTCCACTCGTCACATATTCTTCTCATGACCTTTTTGTCGTGTGTGCTTTCCCTAACGCCAATCCTTCTTCATGTCGTTGGCATCTGTCCTTTCTACAGAATGCTTGGTGATACATTTTTGTGTCGACATCTACAATTCTAATTTTTATTTTTTCGATAGCACACATGAGATCTGTGTGTTTGAGGTAATGAAGTGGTACATCCCCTGAGCAACTCTTGCATGACTCAGGAGATGCAATACTAGATTCTCTTCAAGGTCCGGTGCCCAATATCCTCTCATTATCAGTGTTGGCTTGGCGACGAGGATATTGGGGTGTTTTGTAGAACCAATTCATGCACTCTAGGTTTAGAAACCCTTGACCTAGCCTTCATCGGTCGGATCGGTCAACGATGATGTGTGTTCGTCGTCCCCTTGAAGGTGTTTTCTCTGATACTGCTAATGTGGCTATCACTAATTGAATCTGGCAACGAGGGTATGGTCAAGTGTGTGCACTGGTACCTACTTTGTGGGATGAAACCCTTGATCTGGCCTTTACTAGTTGGACCGGGCCTCAGTCCTCTCCACTCTTGGATCTGGCAACGTCGATGCGTGCATGTCATCTCCCTCTTGAAGGCGTTGTCTTGGAAGACGGTGGTATTCTTCACCTATCTCTGCCCTCAATGGTTCGGCCCGGCCCCAATCCTTGGTAGCACATTAGGTGTTTGAACTTTTTATTTTGTGTTGTTATGGTTGGTTCCACAGAAGATGACCATATTTTGACACTATGTTTGTCATATTTTCCACGTGAGGCTATTCGTTCCACAGAAGATTCATTTGGAACAGAATTCGAATGGTGTGTCCGTGTGTGCATCGATTCATGCTCCTACTTTGTCTCAAAAACTTGTGTGTTAATACGTTGAGAAGAAGAAAAGCCATGAAAATCGATAAATCAACCAAAACAGGTTCAGGTAAAGAGGAGGCAAGTGAAGTAAATAAATATGAGGAGATTACAGAGTAAGACGACTAGCCAATCTAAAGTATGGACAAACACACTAATTTTGTGGAGGAAGTAAAGTGAATCCATTAGTCTCGGAAGCATTCCCTGAGCTTATTTACAAGCAACGCTCATACAATCTATCCAAATCATGATAGTCGGAATACCAATGCTAAGTTAATCCATAAATCATTCTATACTTTTGGGAGTATGTACTTGTGATTAAATTTTTTGTTGTTGAAGTGTCAAACTAAATTTATCTGACTCCTATATCAAACGTTGGATGGATATACCAACAAAAAGCATATGAATTTTGACTTGTAAAAATTGATAAATCATTTTCCAAATGGATGCTATGGGAAGTATAATATATATAGAAGCAGAAGATGGCTATGCCTTGTCAATGCATAGTTGGGCAGAAATGCGAATAACCAAATGTCGCCTTGTTAGTTCCATGCAGATAAAACAAGGATTGAGTTAATGCTTTTTTGTATAAGCCTGCCCTTATTGATTGTACATACAGCTAGCACCACTTCACATAAGCAATTAATAGTGCATTTAATGAAAATATTCTGGAAAAGACAAAAATGGTAATTATTTGTGAAGAAAACCAATTCTTGACATGTATTAGCCTTATGTCTGCATATATCATGCTAGCACTGCGTGTCTAGGTCCGACGCATAGATTCATGACCTTTTGGCTAATAACTGCGAGTTAATTAGGTTAATTTGTGATCTTAAAAGAGGAAGCTGTGTGGTGTCTGCCATTATTTTGCTGGCCTGCCAAAGGCTAGAAAAAGGTTACAGCCTTTTATTTCTAAATATACCTGGAATTGGAAAGGAAATTATAAGAAATCTACAGAAACACATATCTAGCATTTAAGCATTACCAAATCATTCTCAATTCTAGTACAATGCAAATATGGTTGGAGAATCATTATCCTCGTGCCTTCTCTAGCCATTTCCTCCACGTGATATCTTTCTTTGCACATGAAATGGTTTCAAACTCACAATCTTCGCATTCATCACCTTTAAATCATTCTATGTATATGCAGAATCGAAAGAATATATTTTATTGCTGGTAACTTCTGGTGTGTGCTTTAACAGTAACAAGGTTTACTTAAGCAGAGTAATCTTCAGGTAGTTTTTTTTTTGTTCATGCTGCAACATAAGTTGGTTGAACTACAATAAATAATCTCATGAGGTATACTTGTAAGATGAATGGTATAATTGGGTGTAGCATGAGTCTGTCACTACTCTACCCTACCTGTAAATTGCAAAGATGAAGTGATCATAAGAGGAATGTTATTTTGCATCGCAAATACAGTATCATAATTATAAGATGTGAATTTTATTATATCTTTTCTGGCGCATAACAAGGATAGAAGATATATGATCTCGTTTTAATCTCTTAGATTAAATTCTTCCAGTAGGCATAAATCACTGGAACGATTAATTTTGCTTTCAGTTCCACATTTAACCATCCTATTTTTTTGTCGTGCAGCGCCTGATGACCAGGATAGTAATGATGTTCCTTTTCACTTGATGAACCTAAAGTAGCAGGTATTTACACCTTTCAGGTATTTATTATATTATTTGCATGATTCACTGTATCTGCAGTACTGTAGAGGTGTACCAGGTTGACCTTTAGATTTGTCGGTTCTGCATTGGGAAAGTATTAATGAACGTTTAATTCTAATGAATATTGTAGCTACTAGTAATTATTTTTTTATCACTAAAAAACATCCATTCTTGATTTTTTAGTGAAGAACATCCGTAGGTTCTCTGTTAATTTCAATGTTGGTTCAGATGTTTCACAAAGGCTCTAGTCATTAGATTTATACCTGCTGCGCCTGGGATGCTCCTCTCACCCTGGTCCTGGACTTGGATAGGATCCCCTTAAAATCAACAGACTGGGTCGGAATGAGTTGGTATTATTCCATAGTTTTCTGACCTATCAAAATCAGTGAATGGGTTTTCTTGTGGTGCATAATATTACAAATTAGTATGTGGAACACATTCCATGTTTCTTTTCATTAATAGATAGGTGAAGCAAACATACTTACAAGGGCTATCTGGTCTAGGACAAGAACTTGCTTTTTCATTATGCCATTTTCTAGACAATGATATTTTGAAAATGATTTAGTTATTCATTTTTTTTCTCGTGTGAGATCGAACATTTGTATGCACAAGTTCTTTAAAAAAATCTCTTATTTATCAATGTTTTCCTTTGGTTTGTGGAATTTGTTTTGGCTACTGAACAGAATGGTTAGTGAGTTATACTGAGGTGAGAGATCATGTCTTTGTTTCTTGTCAGCACACGTCTTATTTGAGTATCGCTCCACCTTGTGAAGACATATTCAGCAGTTTTTATCTGCTGGCAGTGAATTATTACTTCGTCCTTCAACTAGCAATAGCCCTTCAGTGAAGGTGAATGAATTGGGAGTTCGCCACTAATTTCCTTTGTATTTTGACTGAATCATATGCATATTGTGGAAGTGTTTTTTTGGCACATTACAGCCTGTGATCATGCTTGCATGGGCCTGTGATCAAAGACCAGGGGCTTCTTATGTAGTGTTGCCAGTGTAACAGTTATAACGCTGTCATTATGGTGCACCTAAAACCTGATATTAACATTGTTCTATGTTCTAAAAAGGTACTTTTTCACTGGCATACTAGCTAAGCCAGTAGATGACTGAGGGCTTCCACACAAAAGAAGTAACTACATTGGCTAGTTTTGGACCTCAAACACTAGGCTACCTGGTGGTAACCAGTACCAGAGCAGTGATTACTTAGCAGTATGATCATTGTCCTTTTTTCATGAAGGAAGAACAAGTATGATCATTGTCCGTCTCCTTCAGGTTGAGCAACTTCAGGAGGGGCAAAGTTTTCCGGGTAACAAGTACGGTATTTTGCTCCATCATCACCGGAAATTCACATTGGAGCTCGGGAGTAGATGCTCCCGATATTTCAAAAAAAATTCAAAATTTGAAAACTCATCAAAAAAATCTGAAAAAAATCATGCACGTACATGACCATGGTACGCACCACCGTATTTTTTTCGTGACGAAATACCATCGTATGTGGCCTGTACAAAAATGACAAATTTCCTGTCAGAATTTCAAATTTTGAACTGTACTTGTCTGACAGGAAATTTGTCATTTTTGTACAGGGCGCGTACGATGGTATTTCGTCGCAAAAAAAAATACGGTGGTGCGTACCGGGGTCATGTACGTGCATGATTTTTTTCAGATTTTTTTGACGAGTTTTCAAATTTTGAATTTTTTTTGAAATCTACCGGGTGCATCTACACCCGGGAGCCAAAACGCCTCATCACCATCATCACCTATTAATGACCTATTATTGTATGACTTGCATGGATGATTCTCTTGCACAGTATTAGTGCTGCTAAGTGCTAACATGGTCTTTTCTAAGTATATAACTACAAAATGGTCGCTTTACCGCAATATGTATGATATATCTGGTCTCCACACTACCACATGTTCAAATTTTCCAACCATATACGTACTGTCGTTTCTCACAAATTGCATGCCACCTTTTTCTTCAATGTTCTTGGGTTCATTTGTAAGGGCCAGTAATGACCAATTGACCATCACTTACAAGAAAGGCTAGTATATATGTTGTTCTGCAGAAGCATTGCATTGCAGGTGGCTGAAGAGCAGTATGAACACCGATGTCAGTGACTTGGATGTCGTGCATTGAATGAAGCCTACTGATCGTAAGTTGGTACTCGAGCTTCCTGCAGGCCGCCTCCTCAGATGGACTAGGCTTCATGTATGCTCCCTGGATAACATGAAACTGCAGGCACCTACAAACTCTGAAGATCTATGTCACGTGGCTGCTTATGTTGGTCAATCCTCTCTTCGTTCTGTCTCAATAAGGAAGACCAGAAAAAATCCTTATTCTGAAGTTGTAGCTTCTCTTTCTCCCAGTTCATTTCTGGCAATGAAGTGTTAAGCAACTAGAAGCAATGACTTGGTCAACATATTCATGTTAGACTCATAGACTGTGTTTTCCTACCTTCTTCAGCCTTTATGGGCTGGGCTTTCACGTCGCATCCCCGTGATTGCAGTATGTTGAACAAAAGGTACAAACATTATGAGTTTGAAGTTTGACATAGTTCGAACAGCAGATGTGTATTGTATCTGTATAGTTGAAGCTGCCAGAAATTGCCTTGATTTCGAAAAAAAAAATCCTTTGATTATCGAGAGTTACGGTGGGTCCTGTCGTCCTTAATACTCTGAAGTATGCATATACTTTGGCTATTAATGAATGAATATATTACGCGGATATCTTTGCACTTGCGCATGCTACCCAGTTGTACATTTTTACTGGCATGTTATTTGGAACCCGATAGAAGAACGTTGTCACCACTCACCAATCCATGCTTCAAAGATCATCAAGATATGAGGTTCATTTTATCTTCTCAAGTTCTTTTACTATCTTTTGTTAGAAATATAACTAAAAATGGCTTTGCGACTTGGAATCTCTGGATAGTGAGGAATGCTTTCACAAGCTTGAGGAGTGCATGGCTGTCCCAAGAAGATGGAAATAGGAGCCAGTGTTAAAGTTGTAACTATTTTTCTGTTCTTTCCATACATGCTTTTTTCTTCTAATAAATAAAAAATGCAGTATAAATTTCGCCAATGTTTTCACCTAAGACAAGCGCTCGCAATTCGTGATAGGCACTGTCAGTCAGCTAGGCATCATCTAGACTAATATAAAAAGAGAGAGGGTGGCTGATCCAAATAACGCTAGCCCTACGATTATCACCATCTAACGAATTGAGGGTTACCCAATGATGTACCAACTTTAAGTGATGCCCCGTAATCATAACTGTTAATTGCCTTCATCTAACGATCGAAAATGTCTCAATGATGTATCCCAAACAGCACCAGCGAAAATCAAATCACACAGTGTTTTCGGTTCCGTTCTGCAAACGCAAACCGTCCCACTCCTAATCTGATACGCCGACGCGGCCGCCCACGACGCTGCCACTGCCAGGGCCACGGACACCGCGCCGCCGGAGGACGCTGCAGCCTCTGCACTCCTTGCGTCCACGCCGCCGCACTGCCCGTCGGCCGCCGTGAGGACGTCTTCTCCCGTCGCCGCCGAACTGCCTCCACTTCGCGTGTTCCCGTACGCCGCCGCCCTGTCCTGCGTGAGGATGCTGCGGCCCTATCGTACTCCATTGTGCCACTCCGGACACCAGTACACCTGCTCGCCGCGGACAGCCATCCCCAATTCCTCATCGCTGTGGAATTCCTACCACCGGGGAAGACCTTCCGCCGCAGCCTATACGCGTCCGGCAGCAAATCGACACTCCGACGCCCTCTACCAGCCGCCATATCCTGCACTGAACGGCGGCGCCCTGCACGCGAGCCACACGCCCTCTACCAGCCGCCATATCCTGCACTGAACGGCGGCGCCCTGCACGCGAGCCACAAGCGAGGCGGCGCCCTGCACGCCGGCCACAAGAGAGGCGGCGCCTGCAGACTCCTGCAACTTGCAATTGGCCGAGCTGTCTTCGCCGCTCTGCAGCTGCAATCCGGCAACCGTCGCATTCTTGCCGCCCTCGACGCCCTACGGACGCAGTCTGGCAACCGTCGCCGTCCAGCAGTCCGGCCA
Source organism: Poa pratensis (assembly GCA_947311845.1). NCBI lineage: Eukaryota > Viridiplantae > Streptophyta > Magnoliopsida > Poales > Poaceae > Poa > Poa pratensis. The sequence goes on from CAMZMU010000055.1 coordinate 23,815,706, forward strand.
CCCTTGACGCCGTACGGTATGGATATGTTCTGCAGGGGAACCTCGCTGACATGATCGGCTGCCCTGCCTCCATGCCTTATTGGGGATTCGGCCGCCCATCGCTGCACACACAAGCACACGAGCCTGTGCGAGCGGCGCGCGCGAGCGCCGTCTCCGTCCGCCCCGTTCCACCTGCCATGGACGCGCGCGGGTGCCGCCTCCGTCCCCCGTCTGCTCTGCACACGAGTTCCTGCGCCTTGCTAGCGATTCCCGTCGACTGACCACTTCACCGCCCCCTCGATCAAGGTTGATATTAAGTTTTTTTTGCATTAAGTATGCAGAACAACGAATTGCATTCAGTTTAGCTCGGTTGTTCAAGGTTGATTTTAGGTCTTTTTTCATTCAGCCTACAGAAAAATTTAGTTACATTCAGTTTACTGTTGCTCCTTTGTCATGTGTACGTGAAATCTCTAATCAAGTTATCTGATGGTAAACATTATGTTGCCGAAGAAATCATGGGATATCTATTTTCTCAGATTCATTCTTAGCTAATTTCAATTTTCTTGAAGCTTCTTTCCAAAGTAAGTGAGCAAGTACATTATTTAACTTTTGAAAATGCTCTTCCTTTTCAGCTCACTGTTAACATAGAGCAGTTTGACCCAACAAAAGCTATCCATTAGTCATGCTTCTTCAGTGGCACATGAAATTCGCAATAGTTCTCTGAATGTAGATGTTTATGAGCTATAACCCATGCAATTTGTTAAGATACTTAACAGTTTTTTATGGATTACACGATGCTTGTTAGTAGGGAGTTTGTAGTAAGTTTCATTGTATTGTGAGTTAGTGTTTTGTGTAGTAAGTTTACTACTCTGTAAAAGTTTATTTGTTAGTTGCATTGATGGACTGAACAAATAAATTGACGGCAATATTTTGATCGTCAGTGTGGCAGGTGTCATATATGGTTGTTAGCACGTACCAAAGCAGCAAGTAGTGTCGGTGTTGCAGCCATGAAAGAACTCAAACTTCAGACTCAATACGTGAACTTATCTCCCCTACTATGTTGATTTTGCTGCTAATTCAGTTATGTTGCTGACTGTACGCTTTATTTAGGTCTTGGAAGGAAAGGTCAACGATGTAACATTTACAGTCCACATGTTGCAACTCTAATACCCGTGCACATGGTGATTTGATTTTTATCCTTTCTTATCATGAGACACGCTGAATATATTTTTGCATCTGCAGTATGCTTTTAATATATTTTCCCAGAATGCAACTGTTCTCGGAAATAGCTATATTTACGAAGATGTCAAAATGTTGTGTGCTCGACGATGGAAGATCATCCTTAAATCTTCTTTGTTCATACTTAAATCTTATGTGTTCCTATCAAGCTTTGGATGCACGGGTACATGCACCTCTGGTGTTCATGGTTGTCGGTTGCTGATGTTCACATCGACAAGCACTAAAACCTACATTAGTTTTCTATAAGTTGTATATCCCCGTGAGGCCGTGACTACTAATGCTCTCACATTATATGAAAACAAAAAAGAATTCTCTCGCATTTTACCAAAAAGTTGAGCAGATCTGGTAATCAATATTCTTATATAGCCATTTAGTTCGGACATTTCATGAAACGTGCATGTGCACGTGCTTGATTACTAGTCTGATAAAAGACACATCTGATGATCTGAATCTGCCGTATAAACAGTGTGAAGTATTTCCATTCGGCGCGGTGATATGGACGCTGGTGTCGCGGCCCTCCAAGCAGATCCACTGTATCAGAGAGCCCATCAATAGTGTAAGGTCACATTGCGTTTGGGCCTCTGCGAAAGCGAGGAAGCCCAATACTTATCGTCACCTGCATAAAAAAAATAAGAACTCAATTTTTTAATATGTTATTAAGACAAGCATTTAGTCTTTCCTGTCAACAAAAAAATTCTAGTTTTAAATGGGGTTATCACCATCCTTTCGAGACTATCTTAGGTTAGTAGAGCACCGTAGTTGTATTCGGTTACTTTGATTATTCCGGAGAGAGTTATCGTTTGTACCAACTCCACAATTTGAAATTCACATTTAATTCACAAACTGCGTGCTAAAGACCCGATGTTAGGTGGAGCTTTAAAATCGAGCTTAAACTGATCCGGTGAGTTTAAAATAGGCTATCGATGGACCGGCCGACCGACGACGAAGGTCTGCATAGATAGCAGTCCACTAAACGCGGATCAGTAGGCGGCAGGGCCTGGCAGATTCTCAACGTCCACGTCCTACCCAGAACTAAATATACGGCGGGACCGGCACGGCGGCACGCCAAACCGCGTTCAGGTTTACCCGGTTACGCGCGGCAGCAGGTGGTGGGGGAGACCAACAAGTGTACGACTTGGACCCGGTAGCGTCCTCATCCCCACGCCGGCCGGGCTCCACCACCCCGCGCCGCGCGCTCCGCAGTCCGCACCGCACCGCCCCGCCCGCCGTCTAGTACAGCACGCCACTATCCCAAAAGAAAAAGGCAGACAGACAAACAGACGGATACGTGCCGGCGTCGCCGGGCAATCCCGTCCACGCTTCTCCTCCACCTGGCGCCACGCCGTTCGCGTGCAGGGGGACCACGCCGCCCCACTCGACGACCGATTCGGAGAGGCGGCACGTAGAAGAGGTCCCTGTCTCGCCCCTCCTCTTCTTTCTTTTTTCCGGCGTGTCCCCATCGTTGGCTTTTCTACCACCTCTCGCGGCCGCCTCCGGTGTATTCTTTCTTTTCTTTCCACTGCGTCGGCGGCCGGTTGTGCGGCTGTCCTATCCACTTGCGTTGATTTTTATGGAGCAAATGCTGCGTGACGATTTAATTAGCGTCACCTCCAAACGGACCTAGTGCGTCGGCGGCCCGCCCGCCGGTCCGAGTCCAACTCCACCACCTCGGCGCCATGAATTCTTCGCGCAATAATTGCGTCTCCAAAGTGGGGCGCAGCCCTAGCTGGCTGCAGTGCACCACCGAACCAAATTGCTCCATCAACACGATAGCGCAATATGGCAACGCGCCGTACGTGGTTGTCCCGTTCGGCTACGCAGCATTAGCAAGTGGACTGACGAATTCGGTGTTGGGTCACCTCCTTCTTTGTTAACAACAACTTTAATTCAACCGGGTCTTGCTTGGTCCTGTCAACAAGGGTAAACTGGAATTTACGATGGACATGTCTATCTCCATGGATCTATTCACGTCCATGAGTAATCTCTATTCAGGTGCAAAACGTGTCCCTACTAACATAAGCTAGCACAATGCCCCGTGCTTCGCTACGGAGCAAACGACGGGGCAGCTAATCGAATTAAACCGATGATCACGTGATATGTGATGGTTTATCCGTGTTCATTTTGTGGGTGGGTGTGTTATCTCTAGATTGTCAGATATCCATATGATTTTATTTATTAAGTGTCAAACACTAAAGGGTGTAGGAACGTCAGTCATAATTCCATTTAATAGCGTTCTTACGCTATGGATTATTTTTTTGCGAAACACTCACATACACGCGCATACACTCACCCCAATAAACGCACGCACGCACACCCTAACCCCTATGAGCACCTCCTATAGACTGAGCCGGCGGGTCGAGTCTTGAGATTGACGAAGTCACCACGGACGACTCGCTGTCGACGGGAACGTCGCCTCCCACTGAAAAATATTCCGCCTAAATGAGAAACACCAGCGTCAAACAAGGGATTTTGAACTCTGATGAGCTAGGGGTACAACCACCCTCCTAACCATCCTACCACAGGCAGGTTCTCTAATTTTGTATGGATTTTATCATTCATAACCACGGGTGGGGAGGGAGTCCAAGTTCTGGTACACATTATATGAGATTGCAAATAAAATCAATAAAATAGATGATGTACAAGTCATACTAAGAAACTAGCATTATCTGTTACCTCTGGAGATATAGCACGCATATTTCTCCGCTAATTGCAACATTCTGAGTAAAAAAACCACGGCAATTTCATTTGCGTAGAAATTTTTGTTTGACATGTTTCTCTGAATTTATTACGATGTAACACAAGAGCGGTTAAGAGTTCTTCAAAAGTAGAGACAATAACATTCTATTAAATTAGAGAAAGCCCTGGACATTTTAGTATCTAACATTTAAGGAAAAGTTAACGTGAACGATAAAATTTCATTGTGGGACTGTCTTCTGGTTGGGTTGATCTGTCCCGTGATGATAAAACACAACCGATAAGAATAAGCAAGAAACTAATATCTTCAGATCATATACAATTCATACGGAAGGTTTCGCATAGCCGCGCCTTGGCTTTAACCATGTAATTGGAGATAAATATTTATCAGTATAACCATCCATGGCACAAGGCCCCATCGAAGTATATATCTTCATATATATAACTTAACTTCAAATTAAAATCGTAACCACCAATGTCAAAAAAAGAGAAAATATTTGTGATCATATACGTTTTGTTATATGGCACCAACCTTTTGGTTATAGAGCTCGAAACTGGTTTTGATCCGGCGGATGATGTAATTTAGGGCACCAAAAATCTGGGAACTCAAATAAATGATGTAAAATAGGGCACGAAAACACATTTTCATCACACACAAACGCATACACATGAATCATCAAATGTACTAACAATATTAAATTAAGTCTCAAATAAATGGAAATCAAATCAAACATACATAGTACTTAATTATTACATAGTTAATCAAATCAAACACCTTGTGTGCACGTTTGAGGAAGGTGGCGGCTGTCGGCAGCGCCTGGGCCGAATCGGGCGGCGGCTGTGGCTAGAGAGGTGCAGTGGAGGCCGAGGCGCGGGCTGCCGATTCACGGCTCAGTGACGGTCTCAGCGGTAGGCCTGAGCAGGAGCGTGGCGGCAAGGTCCGGGAAGACACCAGAGACAGGTCCGGAGGCGGATGGCTGCGACCAGAGCTCGAATCGACCGACGGACGGAGGTGTATGGGGCAGCGGAAATCGGGCGTGGAGGATGGCGGGGAAGCATCGTTTTTGTGTTGGGTGATGTAAAAAGCAGTTTTTTGTGCTCGAGCTCTATTTTAGCTCTTGTATTGGAGATGCTCTAACACTGTAATCAGTACGCACAACTTCACAACAGCGGTGAACCAGAGCGCTCTCGAGCTATCGCAGATAATAAAAGGAGAAAAAAAGCAGCCTCTCAAGTGCCTGGTAGTGAGATTTTGTGTCGGCAGAGGAGCTGTCAGTGACCACCGGTCCTAGTCCTACGGCCCAGCGCATAAATTGGACGGTAGCGGGGTGCCTGGTACAATGTCCCGGGGTACGCCCACCAATTCGTCCGGCCGTCCGCAGAAAGTGGCTGCCGCAAGCGTGTGATGGAAGCGGCGCGGGCGGCGGGCTCACGCAATCCGCGGGCACCCGGCGCGTGCCTGCCTGCGACTGACTGTCGGTCTAGGACAGCACGCCTCCCTGGAAATAAAAGAAAGAAAACCTACTCCACGCACGGCACCGCGATCGATCCGAGCAACACGCCCGCCCGATGGATGCCGACATCTGGGCAGCCCCACCACCACCACGCTCTTGTCGATCGCTCCGTTAACGCCGCCGGCTGGCCGGTTGTTTTCGTCGTCGTGCCTGTGACGCCCGCCATGCAGCTCGCTCGAAAGTAGGTCCGCCGTCGTATTCGCCGGGGATCGCCGGATCGGCCACTGCTTTTGCGCCTGTCGTGGATATTCAACAGTATAAGAATGGTGCTGTTTTAGGGCATAAAATACTATAGATAATATCGGAATGAATTCTACAATACCACTACTCGCCATGGGAATTGGGATGCGAGGAAGGATTGCTGAGGTCCCGGTGCTTGCCGGCGTCCATCTCGCCGAAAGGAGCTCCACAAAATTCGGCCCACTTTTTCACAACAGCAACCAGCGCACACTTTTTTCCACCGATCAAAAGCGATCCCCGTATCTCGCGGCGGCACCGAGAGCTTCCTTCCCCACATGATACGGTTCCTCCCTCGGCCCGCGCCGCGCCGCGCGGTGAGTGAAGTTTGACGATTCCCCCGTTACTTGCTGGATAGGGCGACAGCGTGGAGGTGGTGACCACGTGTCTTTCTTTTCTTTACGCGCCTGCTCCCGTGCGCTGCTTTTGCTGATGCCGATGATGCGTCGTCGTCTTCTTCCTAGCCGCCCGGGCCCGCGCTACGTGCCGCTCCACGATCCAGGTGGGCCCACCCAGCGGCGGCTTTGCTTCCTCCTCCGCCCCGTTTGCTTTTGGTTTAGACTTCCGGTAACTTTTGCACTCCGGCGCTCGCGTTTCGAGGATTTCATGCATTCAGTCCTGCCGCTAAAGAGGAATTTGTTGGCCAAGCGTTTCAACCTCCAGCATGAAAGCTACCCGTACCAACATTTGGACATATTTTCCATTCGAAGAACAATGGTAGTATCCAACATCAAAACTAGGAAGCTCATACAGTGACCTTAAAGTAGTCTCTTATGTGAAAACTATGGGGAAGCTCATTGAGTGGCTCTTAATACTCATCATAAACATAATACCATGCTAAGCCAGATATTGTTTTGTCCAATGACCTTAAAGTATTCTCTTATGTGTAAATTTCGTGCCCATAAGCTGATAAAATTTAATGCGGGCAGTGTATACTATGAAGCCTCCATGTGAGTTGCGATAAATTGATTGAAACATTGTCATGATTGGTCAATAAATTTCAAGAGATGGCCGTGATAGAAATGAGTTACTTATCGAGTCATAAAAAATTACATATGATAAAAACTTGTATAGAATAAGCATATATCATGTTATATAAAAATAACCGTCAATACACTGTGATGTGATCACATATAGTCCCCTCGTATGCACACTATGTACTCTAGAACATTCTGTTTTCTTCATTTAGATAGACAGTTATACACTAGATACGTGTTGACATGTTGTAAATAAAAGGAAACATATAAACTAGGACAAAAAACTTAGAGCTCCCTCCTATGAAAGCTAAGTTATTAAACTAGATGAGAACACATATATAAACACAAATAATCAATTAATTGGTACGAACTAATCTATCAAAGCATGCATTTGTCCATTTACCTTCCATTCAAAAATGGTTATACTTGTGTATTTGGACAAAATACTTGGTCTTACTAACTAAAACCATGAGGTGGTGGTTCGACTAGTGAGGCTGAAACCGCACTCTACCTATTTAAATTTTTGTCATAGTTCCTCCTAGGACCAAATTAATTTTTAAGTGGTATGTTATTCAATTGTTGGTGGTAAAATATATAACAAATAATAATATAATATTGTACCCTATATTATCTAGTCGTAGTGTACTATGGTCAATTCTAGTAAGTAGTTATAAAATACAATATTTAAATTGTATGTTGATATAACGATCTACATATAAATAAAAAAGTTGCGTATAAATATGTAAATGACCAAATCTTCTTGAAAATGTTATCTTTAATTGGATGTTCCGCTAATCTTCTCATCATTGTAGTCATTGGTTTCATTAGCGCCTAATGGTTGTTTCTTCTCTTTATGCCTCACAAGTCCAGTACGATAGGTGTCACAGATGCAAATGAAAAGAGTATCAGGCAGTCCTCCGATGTAGGGGAAGGTGGCAGTATGGGAAATATGTCACGTAGATCACTACGCCGATCACCAGGGGATGCTGACAGTGTGAGCAATCTGTGGCCTATAGACAATGCTTGGTCGTAGACATGTTAGCGGAAACCACGAGGCCATGGCGTTGGTTGTTGAAGATGCCTCGATGGGGACGTCACTTGGGCAGGGATGTAGTAGCGACACTATGAGCCATTAGCGTCGGCTGGCGAACATGCCCCCATGTAAATCCCATATAAATATAAAGTTGAAATTGCATGAAACACGAGAAACTACAACTTTGAGACATGCATGCTATGTTACGCATAGCTCATTCATTAGTCCACCCAGTACATTATAATTTTGTGATTTTGTGGTACATTAACACGTCGAGCCACTCATAGGATGTCAAATAGATTATAGTGTTAGATTTACCAGAAAATAGTTATCAATATTTTGTTAAAGAAAAACATAGAACAATATAAGACAATCGATGACTTGTAAAACGTACCAATGTAGATTGCAAGAAAATCAAAGCACGGGAAAACCCGCTTCGGTCGCCACAATGTTGGAACCTAAACAACTTGTAGTACTTGTATATTTTTACAAGATGCAAAAATCATGATTGATGGAATTAACACCGTAATATCAAATATACTTACCGCTGCATTGTCATAAAATTCCCTTTTCAAAAAATATGTTTGGCGGGACTAGAATAACCAATAAATTTTGAGAGTAAGGCAACGCAAAGCACATAAACTATTCATCAAGCAAAACCGTCCCAATGTTTTGTTAAAGAAAATCATAGACAAAGACAAGACAAACGATATTTATAAATGTATCAACGTAGACAACAGAAAAATCGAAGCACTGGAAAACCTAGGTCACTCGCTGCGATGCTCGACCCGAAGCAACTATTAGTACTTGTACATTTTTACGAGAGACGGTAATTGAACGGAATCAACACCGTTATATCTGAGATATTTACTGCGGCTGCATTGTCATAAAATTCCTTTTTTATAGATATATGTTCTGGTGAGGCGGGAATAACCTACAATTTTGAGAGTAAGACGACACAGAGCACATAAACTATCCATCAAGCAAAACTGCCCGTGACACCCGACATACATTATGTAATTTGTAACTTGTAAAATAAGAGTATCCATAGAAGCCACGAGAGCGATCATAGCAAAAAAGGGTTACCAATGTTTTGTTAAAGAAACACATAGACCAAATAAGACGATCGGTAACTTGTAAAACCTATTGTAGGCTGTAGGAAAATCAAAGCACTGAAAAACCCATGTCACTCGGAAGATACTTACTGCTGCATCCCCATGAAATCTTTTTTTTTCCAAACAATATGTACCGGCCAGATGGCAATAACCTACTCACTCCGATCTAAAATATGTGTCGTGATTTCAAACTAGAGTCGCAACACTTATTTTGGATCAGGGCAAAACTATTCATCAAGCAAAACCGTCCCATGGCAGGAACCGGCATACGTTGTGTAATTTGCAACTTTATCCATGGCCTAGCCTGAAAAGGCGGGCGGCAGCCTAATTTCAATGCCGCCACGACGCAAAAGACGAGGGAGGCGGCGGCGAGGGTCGGACAGTCAAAGCGCTCGCTCGCTGACTGCGCCGAGTTTTATTCTCTCCCGCCCGCCCGCTCCCTCCACCGCTCGCTGCCTCGCTCCCCTGCTCACCTGCCTTGTTTAACCTGCCGCCCATCTATAAATGCACCCCTCTTCCTCGCCTTCTTATCCTGGGCGTTCCCTTCGCTACACACCCACCCTCCTCTCCACCTCAACAAAACATAGACGCACGCCACTTGTACACCTGCTGCACCTCACCCATGGCGCCCAGAGCGGCGGACAAGGCGGCCACAGGCCTCGGTCTCGGCGTCGGGCCCGTCACCGGCGGCCCGCACTACAGGGGCGTCCGCAAGCGCCCGTGGGGGCGGTACGCGGCGGAGATCCGCGACCCGGCGAAGAAGAGCAGGGTGTGGCTCGGCACGTACGACACGGCGGAGGAGGCCGCGCGCGCCTACGATGCCGCCGCCTGCGAGTTCCGCGGCGCCAAGGCCAAGACCAACTTCCCGTTCCCTTCGTCGTCGCCGTCCCCTCTCGTCGCCGGCGGCGGAAGCCCGAGGAGCAGCAACAGCACCGTGGACTCCAGCGGCGGCGGGAGCGCGCCCATGCAGGCCCTGCCGCTGCCGCCCGCCCTCGACCTGGACCTCTTCCACCGCGCGTCGTCGGCCGGCGGCATGCGCTTCCCGTTCAACGGTTACCCGCTCGCGCGCCACGCCGTGCCGTACTTCTTCTACGAGCAGGCCGCCGCCGCCGCGGGGTACCGCCCGCTGAAAATGGCGCAGCCGGTGACCGTCGCCCAGAGCGGCGACTCCGACTCCTCGTCGGTCGTTGATCTGTCCCCGTCGCCTCCCGCGGTGACAGCTGCGCGTAAGGCGGTCGCCTTTGATCTGGATCTCAACCGGCCGCCGCCTGCGGAGAACTAGACAAAATTTAGAAGATGACTGCAGTTTCTCATTTTTTTTCCTCCTTTGTTGTTTCCTGTATTTTTTGTTTAGTTGTCTGAGACAAGACGGACGGGGAGCGTTGTAAATAGTTTTTTCCGCCGAGAACAGCACCGATCTGAGATCTGCTCGTATATGTGTAGAACTAAAAGTATTGATGAATTATTCAGAAAAATCTGTCTCTGTCTGTCTAGACCATCGTTTGTTCATGTGCATGGGTCGGAAATATTTATATTGATTGATAAATGCCGCCGCTCCGTTTCCAGTCGTCAGTTTTGCTGCTGCCGTCTGCCCGACATGATAATTAATGGTTCGGATGGATTACACATCCCCATTCCGCATCGATATTTCCAGAGGTTGATTGTGACTAGTAATTGGTTGCACTTATTGCATCAGTATAGCCGCCAGAACGTGAAATTTTGCATGTAATAATTGCTGGCGCAGCTGTCATTCATATTACGGCCGGCCAGGAAGGAAGCATTTTCAAACTCTTCACACGGTGATGACAGCTCGGGGGAAAAGGACGGGTTAGATCTGCGGAAGCGGGCAAGGCGCGGGTGGGCACCGCACGGGAGACAAGTGTGGACGAGAGATCACGGCACCGTCGGTCGATCCGCGGCGGCGACTCCACTCACTCGTGACCTTCCCTTGAGTTGAGAATAACGTGTGCGTTTGGGCGACGTCAGTAGGACGCGTGTGCACGCTGGTCCCCGCCGGTTGGGCCGGGATGCGGTGCGGCGAGCATGGGCCGTGGGCTTGGACTTGGGTGGTGCGCGCTGGGTTTCTATCGGTTGGAGTGGGTGCCGCGTGTTCGGGTGGGCGCATGGAGATGGGCGCGCGGACCGGGCGTGGTCTCGGCCGACAGGTGGTGGGCCAGGCGAGCGGAAGGGCAGGCATCAGGAGGCAGTGATTCGCGCGGCGGCAGCTTCTCCCGGGGGGCCCCCGCGTGCCCCGTCTTCGGATGGTTGCCGCTTTCCTCCTTCCACTGATCCGGAATTCCAGTGCGGTGGCTGCTAGTATGTGTACACGGTGGTAGCATTTCTTGGGCACTTGGTAATTCTCGGGTTCTATTCTTGAACATAAACTTTCTGTAAATACTTCTCAATTGGTAATATAGTGGAATATAATAATTCCTCGGCTGCTAGGTCCTGAAACTTCATTTAACATTTGTGCCGATATAGTAGTATGCTCCAAACTCAGCCTGTGCACGATTTGGTCCCAAACCAGCTAAACCGGGAACCCAGCCCGCACCACACCGTAAAGACAGTTTAGCACGGTTTCACCAGTTTGCAGACACAAACCGCAGGTCGATAGAGTTTTGCTGGTTTGAGACCTCTAGAACCGGATGAAACCGTTCAAACCGTCGCGCTCCAGGTCAATAGAGTTTTGCTGCTTTACTGCTTGTCTTTTCCCCTCCTCCGCTCATGCCCTCGCGGCAGCCCCCGCCGCACGATGATTCCCGCCCCCGGCAGCCGACGCCGCCATACTCACGGAACCTCCATCCCGCGGCCACCACGACCACCTCCACGACCGGTGCGGCGCTTTTCTTGGTCGCCTTAGCTCTCTTCGTCTGGCTGCGGCGTGGGAGGAAGCGGGCCATGGCGGCGACGGGAGCGAGGACGCAGCCCACGCCGGTGCTGCGGAAGCGCTCGTACCAGCAGCTGCACCGCGCCACGGGGAGCTTCGCGGCGGGGGCAAGCTGGAGCAAGGCGGATTCGGCCCCGTCTTCCGCGGCGCGCTGCCCAGGTCGGGCCAGCCCGTGGCCGTCAAGGTCATGAACGCCGCCAGTCCCGCCGGAACTGCGTGCCGCCGGCGACCCGACCCCGGCGTCGCAGGGAGCGCGGCGTGTCCAGCACCCCGGCGACCCGTCCTCGGCGACGTGGGGAGCGCGGCGTCCAGCTTCCCGGCGACCTGATCCCGGCGGCTTGGGGAGCACGGCGTGTCCAGCACCCTGGCGACCCGACCGCGGCGGCGCGGAGAGCGCGGCGTGTCCAGCACCCCGGCGACCTGACCTCGGCGACGTAGGGAGCGCGGCGTCCAGCTTCCCGGCGACCTGATCCCGGTGGCTCGGGGAGCGCGGCGTGTCCAGCACCCTGGCGACTCGACCGCGGCAACGCGGGGAGCGCGCTTCCAGCTTCCCGGCTACCCGACCCCGGCGGCGCGGCGTCCAGCTTTCCGGCGACCCGACCTCGGCGGCGCAGGGAGCGTGGCGTCCAGCCTACTGGAGCCAAACCATTTACACCGTGCTAACCAGACCAGACCACACCGTATCTCACGTCCTATCTATACAGTTTAAACCGCCTCAAACCGTTTCAAACTGTGGCATACGGTTTGGTTTCAGGAAACCGCAGAAACCAGGGTAAACCGGGAATGCACAGGGTTACTCCAAACCGAAGATCCCAGTAGACTCGGAAGGCAAAGGGCAAGGTCGGGATTTTGGAACGAGCTAGTTGGTTTTGCCAAGAAAAAGAAACAAGAGGCGGCGGAGGAATAGCAGTGGTGCATGTGCTCCTACGAGACGTAGGCGGATGAGAGTGAGACGGAGGGGTGCGGTGTGGAGAGTGGAGTGGGGGTGGGGTCCGGCTGCACGTTCGGTTAATATGGTTAATTTGGTTTGGGTTATATGTTTTTTTTTATACGGTTTCAATACTTCGGTAAATACGGTTTTGTATGAGAATACAGTTCGGTTTCGGTAATAACCATTTAATTTCGGTTCGGTTTCGGTAATAACCAAATTAACCTAAGTTGACGCGAATTTTAAAATGACAATTTCTTTTTGTGGCCATATATTACAAAATAACGGAATAGACTATAAAATTAATAGGCATATGATCCAAAGTAACCAAATAACCCATAAAGTTAATATAAGTCTATACAAGTAGCAAATCACATGCTACAAGTAACCCGTAAAGTTAATAAAAATCAATAAAAGTAGCAAAATAATAAAAGTTAATAGGCATTTTGGTTTTTTTTGGTTAACCATTCAGTTTTCGGTTATTAACCGTATTAACCGCAAGGCATATGGTTAGCTATTTTACTAACCGTAACCTTAACCGAAAACCAAAATAACCACAATTTCGGTTCGATTTCAGTTTTTTCAGTTCGGTTTCGCGGTTTTCGGTTAACCGTGCGCAGCCTTAGGGTGGGGCATTGCCTGACTGAGACGTGCGTGCACGGAGCGGGCACCGTCGGCGTTCATAACGGGTCGCCCAGCCTGTCGGGTACCCATCTCGTACCAGGTGGGGGCAGAGTCGCGGCGGACGGCGTGGCACGGCAGAGCGGACAGGACAAGGGCCGTTCGTTCGTTCGTTGTCGTACGCCTGTGCCTGTTGTGGGTTTTGGCCTGGCATGGCGCACCTCTCGACCTGAACCTGAACACGCTGAAATGCATCTACGGTCCTCAAGGTGTACCGTGTACGTAGGACTGTTTTGGACATCGATAACTTTGTGGACCGTAGTGAGCCTACTCTATTGCCACATCAGCGCTATACGTTAGTCATTCGTATTTAGGACCATAGATGGACATGCACGGCAACTTTTAGGACTGTACTGAGGCAAATCCTGAGTTTGGGGACTATTTTGGACATGGCCGAAAACTTCGAGGACCGTACATGCATTTCACTCCACGCCAAGGCCCCCTCCCACACAATGACACGAAGATGCTGGCGGCGCTACAGACGGGTGCGCGAGGCTTGAGAAACTAGTGCCACTGAGCCAAAGCTTCGGTGCCTTTCGCTTAAGCCGACTATGTCATTGCAAACGGTTAAAACGCCTTCGCGGAGGTCTTGGAAGCCGTCACCCTGCAACGGACAGTGACGTGGGTGACACATCTCAAACGGTAAAATGGTTCGCGAAGTTCAACTCATCCCATACGTTCAGACTAGGAACATCGTGTGTGATGAAAATATGAGGTTTAGCGCCTTTGCATAGTTGCTGTTAGGACTAATTAATACTATATTAATGAGGAGATAATCCCGCTCTTTCCCGCACATGTAATCCCACGAAGTGGGAACCGTCGGGCTGTTGTTTCCTGGAGCACCACCTCTGGGAACCCGACGTCACGCCCCTTCAATATGTATACTTTAATATAGTAGAGATAAGAGTTCTATAACTATCAATAAAGCAGTTTGATTCATTCATTTGTCTCTCGTTTTGCTCTCGAATACTCGCAACACGTTATCATCACCGCTCTCCGGCGAGAGCGATTCTGACGAGAAGAACAAGACGAATGGGGAAAAGTACTCTATGGGGACAATCCGATGGAAGAGGAATTATGTATTGTGGACAGTGCTAGCACAAACTCAATACTGAGGGAGTTGAAATATTTCCATGAAAAAGATGAATGGTGATATTTTAACTATCGATGGGCGCGATACGGTAACTGTTGTTACTGGACGTGCCATATTTACCCTCCCAGGTGGTAGACAAGTGACAATTAAGGATGCATTATTGTATCCTGATTCTTCATCTGTCATCGAGATATCCGTAAGAATGGTTTTCACATTGAAACCCGTGAAGACAACAAAGAGTAGTATTTACTCTTCACAAAAGATTGCGGATATGGCTGGATGAAAAGATTTCTGTAAAGGAGTTGATGGGGATTGCTGACAAGTCAGGCTGTTTTCACTTGCCTCTCTCTGTCAGGACATATGAGGAATTCCAAATTCTGATGAATTGGTTAGGTGGTCTTCATCTGGATGAGACGCAGCCTGATGCATGGAAAACGACCTGGAAAGGAGGAGAATTCTATGCGGCCAAGTACTACGCTGGGGTACATAGCACAATTGTGGTGTACCCGGTTTTTGGTTGGATCTGGAAAAATTAATGTATTATGAGGATTAAAGTGTTCACCTGGCTTCTGTTGAAGGATCGGTTAAACACAAGGGATCTTCTTAAAAGGAGGCATTGGCATGTCACCGATGATGAGCATTGTGAATTGTGTCCTGGGCTTAAGTATGAGGATAGACAACATTTGTTTTTCGAGTGCAGCTTCAGCGTAAGAGTGTGGAACTATTTGCAGATTGATTGGTCTCAAAGTGATAATATGTTGCATGTTGTTAATGCTGCTAAACAGAGCTTTGCAAAGGCTTTCTTTATGGAGGTAGCGATGATTGCCTGTTGGAACATTTGGAAGGTTCGGAATGATAAAATCTTCAGGAATGAAAGGCCCAGATTATGTGTTTGGAGGAGTAGGTTCATGCATGATATGTATTTACATGAACATAGGTTTTCTGCTAAGTTATCACCTGTTGTAAAGGCTTGGTTGGACAGTCTGCCTTAACTTGTAAATCATGTACAGTTGGTCTTTTAATTTAATATAATAATATACTGTGGGGCTTTTTGCCTCACAGTCTTAGGTTCAAAAAAAAGTACTTGAAAACATTCCTTGTCTGTCGTCCGGACTGTACTATACGTACATTAAGCCCGCAGAACATGTTGCTTACAAGGTAATTTTCCAGAATGTTAACACATTCCAAACCTGTCATGATCGCCTAGGCCATCCTGGTATTGGGATGATGAGGAAGATTACTATCAAATCAATTGGTCACAATTTGCTTGAGCCCAAATTTCCTCTGTCATAAGACTTCGTGTGCACATTATGTGCCACAGGAAAGCTAATTCCGAGGCCTTCGCACCTCGAGATACGAGTTGAACCACTTCATTTTTTGAACGAATTCAAGTAAACATTTGTGGTCCCATCCAACCATTGTCTGGACCGTTTAATTCTTTCATGGATCTTATTGACGCATCTACACGGTGGTCACATGTGTGCGTTCTTTCCACACATAACCATGCATTTGCCAAGATAATGCGGGAAGTAATTAAGTTACAGGCCCATTATCCAGAAAGTCGAATTAAATCAATTCGCACGGACAATGCTGCAGAATTCTCCTCACGTGCTTTCAATGACTATTGCATGACCCTGTGGATTGAAGTTATGCACTCTATTCCATACGTCCATACTCAAAATGGTTTGGCTGAATCACTAATTAATGCGATCAAATTTTAGATTGATGATTGCCTTTTATAATAGTCGACTATACACTATTCATAAGTTAAGTTTTATGGCAAAAAAATAGTTCGAAGTTTGAACTAGTGCAATGCAAGTTTTAATTTGTCCGCCGATTTAAGAGTAACAAGAAAGACTTGCGTAAATATTTACGACCGCTCAAAGTGTACCCTTCATCCAGTCCAAATCGATCCTTCAACTTATCTCATAGAAGTTATCGAGCTGTTGACTGATGCGAGCACAATTCAATCGAAGAGGCCTCCCATAAAATTTGATCCTATTTGGTGATCGAGCACGCCGAAAGCACATAGAAGCTAATGAAGTCTCTGAACAAGTGAAGAAATCAACATCTCATTTATCTAATGGACATGTCGAGAAGCGGGCCATGTCTTTCCACACGACATTTATTATGTTTCATTTTACCCTTGGTGTGTGAGACAAAGACGATAACACCATAGTTAATCAACCCTAGCCGCCACCACCCCGTCCCCCTCGCCGCCGCCCTCTCCTCCTCACGACCCTAGCCGCCACCACCCCGTCCCCCACGCCGCCGCCCTCTCCTCCTCACGCCGTCCTCCGCTCCCGTGCGGCCGCGCCTGGGCCGCACCGGAGCGCCCTCCGCTCCTCTTCCGCGAGGCCTCGCGCCTACTCCTCCTCTCGCCGCCGCCGGAGGTATCGCCTGGGCAAATCCCAGGAGGCACGGCGGTGGCGGGATCCGCTGGGCACCGATCCGAGGCGGGCGGCGACGCCTTCTCGACCTCCATCGGTGGGGACGACAGGAGCTCCTCGTCCATGGGCTGGCGGTGGCGCTGGCTTGAGCTGATCCGGTCCAGGCCGGTGAGGATCCTGCCGACGGCCACGCCAGGTCTGGGTGTGCGGCCTGCTGTTTCAAGGACGCCGGGGCAGCGGCCCCGGGCTAGGCAGTGGCGACATCACTCATCTTTGGGGTGGTGGTCAGGAGGCGACTTCGGGCGGCGGCGACGTGGTGCGGCGGATCAAGGGATCCCGCGCCTAAGCGTCCAGTGATGGCTATGGTGCGCTACGGCTAGAGTTTTGCTCTGTCTTGCGGCGTCCATGTGAGGGGAGTCGACTGCCGGTGAAAACCGCGCCCCGACTTCGGTCACGGGGGACGATGGCGGCGCCTCATGGCGTCGTTACCTTGTTGAAGGCAACGTCGGTGCAGCTTTTGTCTCCTCATCGAAGGATTGGGGTGCTCCGGGGGAAACCCTAGATCTGGATCATCCGGATCGGACGATGTCGACACTATCGATGCCGTTCTCCCTCTTGAGGACTTCGTTTTGGAGCCTGTGCTAGTTGGAGAGGCCCGGTGGTGGAGCAGTGTTGCATCTACCGCATTGTCGACGACGAGTCTCGGCGGCATGTGATGGTCCCGAAGAGCAAGGTTTTGATACCTGCAAAAATAAACGGGATTAGGTTGAGACTCCAAGTGCAGAGTGTATAGTAAGTGGAAGACAGTTTTCCCCACGAGGGGTGACTCGAGGGTTTAATATCGAACTCTCGGCGAATCTGAAGTGGTAGATTTATCTTCTTATCCTTCTTTTGGTTACCTACAAAACAAGGTTAGATGTTTTGGTCCTCAACCTCACCTGTGGTTGTCAAGCACAAGGTGTAAGAATGATATCATGATAGTTATGCAATGCAAACAAGAAATAAATATGCAATGATGGTGGATGCAATGGTAAATGATATTTTTGGGTTTTTGAATGATGTATGCAAGATGAAAAGTATTTTTGTATTTTCGGATTTAATGATGGCTGAAAATAGAAAAGTGGTATATGGTGTTGGAAAGGTGTTTCTTATGATTAAAAATGGACTGGGGTTCATGGTTTCACAAATGCACTCTCTCTTTATAAAGTGGTAGACAATGGAACACACACAGTTAACATATGAGATTGCAACACAGGGTTTGATAACAAGTTACTTAGATATATGGGCACCACGTCCTAACATAGAGATCTTTTGGTTATTAACCTCTCTTATACTCCACCAAGATGCGAACTAAATCATAACACCTCAGTAATTAAGATAACTCAGAGTATAGCATTAAGTATCATGACATGAAGTGAAAATAAGAACATGCTAGATCTAATCATGGAGTAGTGGCAATGGCCACGCCCACATCTCCGGTAGCATGGTATTTTAGTTTATCCCTAGTGAGGTAACAAAGTAAGGTAAAGATACCAAAGTGGATCGCAGAACTTTCTCTCACGTTCACTGCACTAGCCACCCCCCGTTACTCCAACTAATGCACACGTTCCTCCACACACGCTCTCATAAACATGCTTGATCAAAACAAGTAGACAAGAACGGGGTAAATAATATGCATCTATACTCTTAACTGAAACAAACATTGCAATCTCAAACATATATTAACTCATAAAGATCCACCACAAAGGTATTACAACGGTGACCGTAATCATGTTCAGCAGCTCATACGGTGCTAATTAGTGAAGCTCAAGAGAGGAGAGATACATAAGTTACTTCCACAAACCCATAGTCCAGAGGTGGACTACTCCCTCTTCATCATGGAGACGGTGGAGAAGTCATTGGAGAAGATGGAGACCACACCGGCAGCGCCCCGCCGGAGTTTTCCCCCTCCAATCTGCAACTCCTGATCTCCGTTTCGGTGTTTCTGTGTTTGTGCGGCGCTCCTTCCAGAGAACGTCAGGGGACCTTTTTTATAGGCGTTTTTAGGTCAAGACAATGTCGGTGGAGCGAAGATCGACGGCAACGGAGCCACGAGGGCCAAACGGGTGGGCCCCACGCGGCCACAGTACCTGGCCGCGTGGGCCACCCCCGTTTCTTCCTCGGACCTCCGTTTGTTCGCTTCCTTCGCCCACAAGTCTTCTTCCTTCCAAATATTGACGCCTGTAAATTTCCAGGTGATTTCGTTGACGTTTGGGTCCCTGAAACATTAAAATAAGAAAACGGGTTTTCTGCCTGTGCAGGGTTAATTCCATAAAAATAGGAAATCATTGAAATATTTCCAAAATCATGATAAAACATTGATATAACCCCTATATGATGCAAATATGATTGGAATATAAGCAATTAAGTGCAAAGTTCATGTATGCATTTTAATGCATCAGCATGGTGCAGCGGAGTATCGATGTCTGACGCGTGATGATGGACGCGTGCAGGGCGGCGACGCTGTCTGGCGTCGTGGTGGTGTCGATGGCAGGCCTGGCGAGGGTCTTCACTTCGACATTCACGCTGAAGATGCGTTGGCAGAAGATGGCGGAGGCAACTTTCAGAGCATGCGCACAAGGCGCTATCTTTGGAGTTTGACCAGGGGACCGGTGATGGCTGTGGCCGGGGCACAAGGCCCCGTTTTACTCTATCGTTTGTGTTAGTTGTGGTGCTATGTCACTGTTTGGCGGCTTCGGTTTGTATGTTTGTTTTGTACGGCTTTTTGCTAGTCTTTGTTGAATAAATGAAATCAAAGCGGCCGTATGCATCATTTTGATGCAGAGGCTGGTGTGACCCTTTTCGAAAAAAATTCTATCGGGAAAGCACTAGGAAGCAGTGGTGAAGCCTAGTATAAGCAGGGGGCCATCGCCCCCCCCCCCCTCCGCAAAGTCAGGGTGGCATATTATGCGACTCCCTATCCCGATACCCGAACCCGAAAATCCCGATCGCTTTCTCGGGAAGCTGTTCTGATATCGCGAAAATATTTTGGTTAGTTCGGAATTGTTGTGCTGGAACCGAACATCCCGAATATCCCGACATAATAGAAAGCCCAGAGGCCCCGCCGCGAGGCGCATACGTATTTATCCCACGACTGCACGATTTCCTGACCTAACTTCGTTGCCCCACGACTCCACGACACACGTCAGCCAGTCGAGACTTTCTTTCTCCCCCGAGGCCGCCAGCGCCAGTTACCGGTGCGGCTGCACAGATCCGCAGGTGGCCACCTTCACAGCGTCGCCCAGCGCCCCGACCACTACGTCTTCCCCGACGAGACGAAGGCGATGAGCCC
This sequence comes from Poa pratensis, assembly GCA_947311845.1. NCBI lineage: Eukaryota > Viridiplantae > Streptophyta > Magnoliopsida > Poales > Poaceae > Poa > Poa pratensis. Next base: position 23,835,804 of record CAMZMU010000055.1, read on the forward strand.
AATGCCCAAGTGTTCGGTCGTTCCACTCAAGGACGGCCACAACGTTGGAGTGGGCAAGCTGCACACCGCTAGTCGACGACTGAAGGACGGCACCAGCGACTAAAAATCGACAATGATTCCTCCTCTTATTTCTCTTCTGAAGTCTGAACTTCGGGCAATACGGGATTTCCCGAACCCGACCCCGAATTGTCGGGAATCAAATTTTCTCATGAAAAATCGGGAGTCATTTTGTGGATCCCGAACATTTGTTTTCCCGAATTTCCCGTCACAAAATTTCAGGAAATCCCGAACGCCCAGCCTGACCCCAAAGTAATATTTGTCTTTCGCCAAAACTAGTACACGATGATGTCGATGCATGGGAGGATACATGTGTAATCAAGGTTATGCAACTGAATACCCATTTGATAGATCCATCAGATATGTGGTTTAGTTTCTACTAAACTCAAACCGAGTGGTATCGGAAGCAAGCGTTGGTGTTGTTGGTTCGGGCAAGTGAACGTTAATTCACTGTCAAAATTGATCTTTCTCTTTGATCTCTGGTTCATGTCTGTTTCTTGAGCTGGAACTTTGCTCGGACTGAAATTACATCATCGTTGCAATATTCCCTCATGCTGTCATCATGATCAACATAAATGGACAAGCATTTGTTTCCAACTTCAACGGCGTCTGCCATATTACTACAATCATCATCAATTCGTACATAAGCCAAAACAAAGTTAGGCAAACACCAAAGGACTCTAAGGTCAGAATTCAAATCAATACTAATATCAGCCAACACACTGCCCAGGGCTATGATATTTCATTTATCACTCTCACAAAAATCATACCATTCAATAACTCCTCCAAGATATGACCATTTTATCCCAGTGCCAACAAAAAATCCTCCATAGTTCACAGCAACAGTGAAGTACTGCCCAAGATCATATACACAAAGGGGATAACAATCAGTACAATCACATAATATTCATTAACAGATCCTACCTTGCAAACAGACTGAATTAATCCAAAGTCAGCAAACAGACATAAATTACAGATAAGCAACATGCTCATGTACTGATAATTCATTGTAAACTAAGTTATTAATCCAAAGTCTGGCCCATATTACATCAGTGCGATGATATTATTCGGAGAAGCAATTATTCAGGGTATCCAATTGCTCTACTAAAATTTTACTGCAATTATTCAGAGAAACTAATGGCACAAAAAATGAAGTTTACAAACAAATCACGTGCTTCATTTATTATGTATAACATACATACACTGAAATCAATAGAACAAATCCAAAATTGATTCCTAAAACCACCAAAAACCATGCTGCTGCCCCTCTTGGCGTCGCCGAGTTGTCATGGGGTCATTGTAGCAGCGGCTCACGGCGTCTGTGATGACCAAACCCTAGTTCGCCTTGTCGATCGCTTCCTTGCTTGTGGCCTTCCTCTTTCCTTCTCCTAGCTCAACTATCATGCCGAATATCGTGCGGTGAGGCCAAGGACGTGACACGTGATGGATATGTCCATTTTTCGGAAGCCCCCTGCAACTGTTCGTCGTCTTCTCTTACGATACTTCACCCTGTGAGAAAGTGGGCCCAAGAGCGGCATGTCACCAAAATATGAACCTAGAGCTAGCGTTCATTTCGGACAAGTCTGGGAACACTGGATCCTTTACATTATGTAGGCCCGATCGTTCATTTCGGACGAGTTAAGTGGCTGTTCATGCATTCTATACTGTGAAAAAACACTCCCAAGGATCCTTTACAGCATATATACGCCCGAGTATCTACACCGATCGAGGCAATCTGCCCAACATATGATGATCAATCTGCCGTTGCGCGCCACCAAGCTCTTCCAGACACTCGGCGTTAAGCCTCCCAAATGCTTGATCTCCATTGCCACCATGTATTTCCAGACAGGTCTGCATTTGCTTGATTCGCAAAAAAAGATGTATCGAGCTTTCGGAAAATAGAAGACACGTGTTTATTTCCGTGAGGAATTGGGCGTATGTCCATGGCGCGGACGAGAGGGCCACTACGCTGTGAGAGTCGTGAGCCCAACCCAGTGGCTGCAAACCATGGATCCGGTCAAAAACTGTCGGCCGCGCGTCGCCCTCCACGTTTTCCACCACGGCTCGACCTGCCTCCATCGCCGCGACACGCCATATCCCTGCTCCAGCCTCCGTCACGGGACCCACCCGGCCCTGACTCGCACGCACACACAGTCCCGCCGGCCCCAGGCGTACATCGTTTCGTCCGTCGTTCGCGGCGCGACAGTGCGCGTCGGCTTGAGGAGCAGATTCGTAGTACTCTCCACTCCACGTCGCGGATGGATAAGCCTCTCCTCCCCCGGGCGGCGCCTTTCGTATACTCCCACGGTCCGACCAAAGGCCCACAGGATGGGTGCGTGGCAGATTGGCAGGCGCCGCTCGACGCAGAAGACGGCAGAGTCCACAGCTTTTGCGGTGCGGCGACTCACAGAGGAGTGCATGCATGCATATGGGTCTGCGGGACAGAGGGGAGAGCGGGCGCGGCGCGGTGGGGCGTAGCCTTGCCGTCAGGTGACATCAGCGGAGAATCTGGACCATATGGTCACACGGACCGTGTCGTGCACGGCGTGTGATATTGCCTGGTGTATGTACGTTACCAATTCTGTGCTCGGCTGCTCGCCATGAATTCCCTCTTCTTCCTCGATGTCGGGTTGCCCAGCGAGAGGAGAAACAAACTGGTAAAAAAAAAGAACCCGGTATAGTAAAGCCGACGCGACGCGAGGCCCACACCGCCGCACGCACTCACCGAACGCCGCACTACTGGCCTTTTATTGTCCCATCACTAGCGGCGATGCGGCACACGCGTCCCGCTCCAGCCCGCCCGTGCTGTCCCCCACCCCACGACACGCCTCCTCCGCACGTGAACCTGCGATGCGAGCAAATCCCTCGTCGACACGCCCGCCCTTCCACCGATTGGCGTATCCTCCCTGTTGACCGGCGCATGGGGCCCATAGGTCATTTGTATTCCGCCGCTCCTTTATTCGTCGCGCCGAATAAACGACAAGTCCTCGCGGCGATAAGCAGGATGGTGCAGGCATGCGGGATTCACTGACATGCAGGTCCAGACCACCGTGACCCCACCGGACATGGGCAAGGGTGCCGATCTGCTACATCAGGATTGAAAAGATGGTGCGCGGCGCGGCCTGGTTGTATTAGGTGGGGATGTCGTCATGCGCAGGCAGCGACGAGCAGGATAAGAAAAGAAAAAAACGATTCTTTCCCGCCGACACCTCGCGGCGGCTGAGCCGTGCTCCCCAAAGCCCACCACAGCCCCCCCAAACCCCAACCCAACTACCCAAGGAATGGCTTTATACGGCCACACCACCGAGGTGCGGCGCCGGTCTATAATACCACTACACCGTCGCCAGTACGTAGCAACCACGGATGCGTTAGGCACAAGCGACCAAACACTGAACACCACACCTCGCCGCGCTACGACCACCTCCTCAGCTGAGCCGATGGACCCGATGCTTCGAGGAGCCGCCGAGGCGCACTACCGGGGCGTGAGGAAGCGGCCGTGGGGCCGGTACGCGGCGGAGATCCGCGACCCGTGGAAGAAGACGCGCGTCTGGCTGGGCACCTTCGACACCCCCGTCCAGGCCGCCCTCGCCTACGACACCGCCGCGCGTTTCCTCCGCGGCGCCAAGGCCAAGACCAACTTCCCCGACCACCAGCAGCCGCACCAGCGCAACAGGCCTCTTGATCAGCGGCCCCTCCCGTTCGGTGGCATCGACCTCAACTTCCCATCGCCGTGGCACTTCGTCCACTTCTCGCCGGAGCCGGTTGCACCTCCGGCGGCGGTGTCGGTCCCGCCGTCGACGGCGCTCGAGCTCGGCATGGGCCCCGGGCCAGGCGGCCTCCCGTTCGACCTCAACGAGCCGCCGTCGCCGCTAGTCTAGTTCTGTGATGGACCGATGGTCAGAAGGTCGTGCTGACGGCTGAGCTGATGAGCCTGGGAGCGCAAGGCCGTAAGGGGAGCGGACGGCACTGTTCCGGCTAGCTATGTAAGTGTTTAGCGCGGTAAACAATGGCTTTTGCCTTTGGTCTTGCATGTTGCCTCGCTAGGCGCGCGACGGCTCGCCGCACCCGCGCGCAGCGCAGCAGGCGGCGCTGTACTTTTTTCTCAGGCGACCAGTTGCACATGCGCACTTCTGCGGATATTGTGCACGTGCAGCCGGTTCTTACCATAGACTTGCTGTACATGGTGATGGAATGAAAACCAGTCGTGCCGCGGCACATCCTAAAACTGCTGTAAACCTAGCTATGTCCAAGGCACTGTGCTAGTACTAAAAGAAAATTCATTGTATGACACTTTCTTAAAATCATGTTCCTTATTTGACACCGGTGAAATTTTTCTTCCCTATACGGACTCTCCCAAAATTTCTTTCCCTATATGACACTCTAGTGCATTTTCTTCACCAAAGAGGCATAAAAAGACCTTTTTAACCCTGGTGCATAATGTGATCAAAATTCTATACATAACAATAGCTACAGTAATATTAAATATTTAAACATTGGGTTATTTAAAAAAGTTATTAAATAAATTGTTTTTTACACGACGATGACGACGAGCTTCCAGCGAGTCGCCCAATATACATACGATTCATTCCGATCGTTCCGACACGATATCTCCCACAAACCAGCTAGGCTAGCTAGCAGCTGATCGATTGCTAATAGCAAGCACAACATCGTATGCACGCAGGGTATCATACATGGGTATTATACGCTTGCTGCGTCGCTTGCCGGGTAGAAATACAAAATCGATTCCGTCCGAGCGCGATGTAGCAAGCACAACATCAATTCCTTCCCATCGCTTGCGCGCGTATAAATACAACATCGATTCCTTCCGAACGCGATGTAGCACCATGTATGACCTTGTGTGCGTACGTGTTGTACTCGCTACTAGCAATCCATCAGCTGCAAGCTAGCCTTGCTGGTTTACACGTACACATCGCATCGGAAGGACTGGAAATAATCGTATGTACGTTGCGCGGGCTCGTTATCGTCGTGCCAAAAAAAATTGATTTAATAACTGTTTTAGGCTAATTTTACAGTACCTTTTACTGGTCTTGTGAAGGAACCAGTACGGTTCCATCCAATGGTTGAGATAAATTCGGCCCAACAGGCCCATCAAGTATGATTCTGTCGTCTAAATGGCGTAATAGGCAGGCCGCGGAAATTAGGGGACGAGTCCGCTTAACCAGTAACGTCTGTTTTAGTCCGCCATTGGAGCAGCTCCATATGTTGCAGCAGCAAAAATCGTCGACCCCAGCGCATAGTTGCGAGGCATCGCCAAGCTCGCCGGTCGTAGCGGCCTGCCGTGTCCTTCGCCGCCCAGCCTGCCTTCTCCTCGTCGCATGTTCGGCTCCTAGCGCCTGGCCACGGCACCGCCCAGCTCCGGCTCGTCGCCGTTACCCTGTTCACCTCCTAGCATCATTGGGTTGTTACAGTGTAATACGTACGTATACATTTATGTCATCACTGCATCACCACGACATACTGCATGTGATGGTTCACTTATTGTCCGTGTAGGAGCCAGCTAGTTTTGATTTGAACTGAGGTCACGTATTGATGGACCTCGTATCGTGCACCGGCAGCGTGCGTAGAACAGCGCGTAAGCGACTGCGCTAGTCTGTTTTAGACTAGTCACAATGGGGAGTAACATAGGAGTAATATCAGTGCCACATAGGCAAAAAATTTGATGTGGCGGGTAATTAATGAGGAGAGAGATGGTTGTGGTAACTAGCTATGTTACCATAACATCACACATTTCAAGGCAAGATGAGTGTATAACCTATTAAATATGACACTACACACATGTTACTCCTCACTTTGGAGGTAGTAACTTAGAGTAGTAACATATGCATGTTACTAGTCTAAGTTACTCCCCATTGTGACTAGTCTTAGTCTTTTGATCCGATTTCCCCACTCAATTTAACTACGAACTGAGGTCGTGTTGCTCTATGACCTCCGATGCCGCCGCCGACGTGGCGCCCTTCAACCTCTTCCCGGCCAACGAGCTCCGCCACAGCTGGCTCAACTTGCGTCGCTTTCCCGCCGTCCATCTCCTTCTCCGCTGCCGGCTTAGCTGTTTTGTGTTCTTGGGCCGGGGCCCATCTTAGGATTTTTTATTGGTGCCGAACGATTTTGAGCAGTACGACTTCTACTGGTCACCTTTTTACGAGTAGTATGAAACGTTCTCAACCGTTAGATGTATGAAAATGAATGGTTATTATTCATTTGGGGTACAACAAAAGGGCTCCTGTTTTAACAACCTGAAGTTTAATATTAAATATTTATAGCCCTTTAAATATTTGGTTATTAAATATTAAATTGATTTAATAACATCACTAAAATATTACTGCAGATTTAATAAACAAATATTTAATATTACTACAGATATTGTCCCGTACAGAATTTTGATCACATTATACACCAGGGGTAAAAATGTCTTTTCATGCCTCTTTTGTGAACAAAATGCACTAAAGTGTCATATAGGGAAATAAATTTTGAGGAGAGGCCATATAGGTAAGAAAAATTTCAACGGTGCCAAATAAGGAACATGATTTTAAGAGAGTGTCATAAGGAACATGATTTTAAGAGTGTCATATAAGAAAGAAATTTTCTCTAGTACTAATCATCAACCAATTACTAGTACAGTGTACAGTTTGTACTTCCCGCAACAATTATGTGCCCGCGAGTACGACTTTTGATTTGTAGTACTGTCGTTATACCAGTTCATTTCGTTAGCTTCATTGTTAACTCGAACATTCTCTCCGAACAAAAAACAAACCTGAAACTCGCCTAGTTACTTCACATGTTGACGAGAACACGCGCGTACGAAATATATATCGCGAGAGATTGTGCTGGAATATTACCAGGTTCAGAAATGAGAATTGTTAATGTGCTTGCTGGCGAAGATGTTTGATCACGTCATGGTTCTCTAGTGGTTACGTACCCCGGACTAGTCTATCCTATTCTGAATTCTGTCATCGGTGACACTGACTTGGGTCGTATTTACTGCCTGCTCCGGAGTGGTAATGTGGCGAGGCGATCCTCGGAGTGACCGTAACTAGTCAACAACGGTGTTTATTGCCCCTGCAACACCAGAATGCTGTCCACAGAGGAGTTAATTCTTGAATCAGAGCCCTGCAGCCTTCAAACAGTGCTCAGCTAGATGTACAGTAGGCGTTCAATCGTATTCTATCGGCATTTGCCAAATTTGATACGCGCTGAACATGCCTAATGTGAGCATTTCTGGTGCGGTTCGCAACTCCTTCGTCAGTAGAAACAGATCAGGTTCTTGAATCTTGATCAGTGTGGAAGACATGTACATGTGGGAGGGGCGACACACTGCTCGCCGGAATGAAACGTGAGATGGCAGTGTCATCTCGACATCTCAGTCGCGAACAACCGCTGTAATCGCGCCTTCGCCGACGGCCGGCAGATTGACGAACTGTGAGCAAGCATAGCTGAAGATGACGCTTAGCAGCATGACCAAACACACGGGAAATGTTTCAGTCTCGCAGATGGGCCTAGAAACATAGAAGAAAATAGGCCCGAGCTATGACGAACAGCTTTATTGGGCCTTAAAGGTTTCGTTGGTATTCCGAAGTTTGTAATTGGCCGCGGATCGCCACGTTCCCTATTTGGCGCCCAGCGCGTTAAACAGTGACGTAACACGCATGTTCGGCTCGCTGAGCCTAAGCCCATTAAGGCCTGGTTGTCTCTCTTTTATCTTTTTTATTTACCAAGCTCCTAGTGTGGTAATGTAATTAATGATGAAAGAGATTGATATTATTTCTTAGCCAACATATGGCTCTTGCATAAATCCCTTGTTTCTACCTTCGGTTTGTAACTCCTTTAAGTTTAAGATCATATTCCATCTTTGTAAGGACGTAGAAAGGTGTTTCGGTAGTGACTGTGCTATGAATAAACCCAAGTATCATGAGTTGCTATGACGGCCTAATGTTGTTTTTGAAATCAGCTTCTTAAGCAGGACTTGCCCGAAGCCAAGGCTTATTTATGAGCGAGTTCATAGAAGATCACTAATGTTGTGCTAGTTATTATAATCACAACTGGAACTTCTCCCAAAGAGGATTCTTAATTTAATTAAGTAATTAATCAAGCCAGAGTCAATTCGTTAGCCTTTTGTGGCCATGTGAACCGGCTGGACCACCCTCAACCACCCTTTTATTCTAAACTTTGGGATATGCACTTCTCGTATAAGTGGAATGGAATTTCTCAAATTTCACACATGAGATCATCCTCAACAAGGTCTTGTGGGCTTCTGTTATGTTATGTGTTTATAAATATAATTGGTAGGGGATTTAGACCCAATGGATTGGGTTATAGAAACTTCTTTTTCGAACTAGAAGCTACATACAACATCCCTATATTAAGATGAAGTAAGAAAACACCAATCTTGTTATATTGTGTCCTGTAAGAAAGAATGAAGCTCACTCTTTCAACCCATGTCCCCTCCGGGAATCTTTTGAGTTTTAGCCCCGACTTACCCCATTCACATGCAAGCATGAACCCTAAATCAATTAAATGCAACTCGCTTAGATACACCACTTAAAAATAATGCATTGGGTAGTTGTCTCTCAAGTGCTTGTATCTCTTATGATAACATCCTAAGAGACAATACATTGGGAGCGGCCTAAAGCATAGCGTGATTTTATCTAATTCAATGTCAGCTCCTCTTTGTAGCAGCATGCTTAGATAATTTATTTATATGTTAAACAGTGGATCCCTTGGAGCTTTATTGATACAAAGAAATCCCAAGCGTTTTTGAAGTTTTGAATCCTTAGGAAAGGTCGTTCCGAACAACTAGAATATGTATGAATTCATCATAAGAACTATTTGTTCTTTATTCTAGAGCGGCATGTCCATCCACTCGAATATATCGCTACAGAACTTTTTTCTATGGTGAGTCAAACATCATTCTGACTCTACTTCATTAAGTTTTCCTAATTTTATAAGATTCAAGAGAATCATGTGAATCAATGCGTGTGAATCATTGATGTTGAATCAATATTTCTCATACACTATAATGCAAGCATAAACACTATGTACATGCAGACATGCAATTGCTAAGAAAAATATTGTTTTAGTAAACGTCTCTTTAACTACTTGTGTCGTGTGCAGGCGTGTACCTGTTCGATCGGTTAGTCTAGCTTATATATGTAATATGTTGATACAGCAGCTCGGCGATTGAATTGGATGGGTTTATAACTTACTATATTTCTCATTCTAACTAGACAAATATGGATACTGTTGCCACAAAAAATACTGTCGTAGTCAGAGAACTCGGTCAAAGCAGATGTGATGGAGGATTAGTTTAAGAGGATGTAACGGACAGAGGGGGCACCTCCCCCGCGATCCGTGCGCCAACGTTTACATCTCTATTCTATAATCATGATCCATGGCAACTTGCAGCTTATTCTACATTTCTACCAGTAGCACTACGCATTAAATTTTTTTTTTTTTTGCGAGTACAGGGGCTGGACGAAAATCCAGAACTTACAACAAGGTCCACATAAAGAAACGAAATACAAACCAAACCCTGGAGAAGCTCGACTTCGTCTTCAACCTCGGCGCCGTCGGTGGCGCGCCGCCGCTCATGCTCTTCAAGCCTTGGATCAAGAGCACCCCCGAGCAGACGGAAGTCGCCGAACGCCGGCCGCAGAGGACCTACACCATCGGTTGTCGTCGTCGTCGATCTGGACCTCGCCAGCCTTCTGCACAGAAACGTCGACGCCGGAGCCGCCATCCCACGGCTTGCGGCGAAGGGAGACCATGCACAGCAGCACCACAGGCCTGCGAGCACGGGACGGTAGGAGAGCGGCGCCTGAGCTCCACGGAGCTCCGCCACCGCAGAGGAAGGATCCCACCTGCAAAAGAACTGCCCGACACGCCTCCTCCTCCATGGCGCCTCCGCAGCAACGCAACGCACGCCTACCTTACCTATGTACACGGATCCGGCGATTCCCCGTCCTCCCGCCGCCGGAGCGACGCCGGAGGCCGGGGAATCGACCGGATCGACGGCGAGGGGGTGGTGCGCGCTGCTGAGATCCAAAAGTCGCCTCTGCTACAGTGGATGGGGAGAGGGGACGGTCCAAGGTACGTCTGTCGAGCGATAGCACTACGCATTAATGACCCAACTTACTAGTAATTATGTGCTATACGAAATTCTTACCCAAGTTACGGACCCAAGTTACGGTTATAACTTACAAGCGTTTAAACCATCTTCCAGGTACTACCTTTTTTCCTTATTAATTCTTCTTCTTTCCCGAAGAAGGGAGCCATATAACTAGATTTGTTTCTTACCGAGAACAATGTAACTAAGGTAGAAATATGGATTACGGACTATTAGTCACATTTTTCTCTTATACTGCCACGCTCACATGTTTTTCCCATGACGTTTGCTACTAACTCATGGTAATCCTCGATTAAGCCCTGTCCTCCAACTGTGAGTCCCAGTGATGCTGTAAAATGGTATTTGCTATTCGGGTAACTAACCTGGTGTGGTGGTGGGCATGCTTCGTTATGTTCAAGTTCATGATCAGTATTCCAATTTGGTTTATCGTGAGGAGCGTTAACATGATCGAAATTGTGTGGGTTTTCAGATTGGTGGAGAACTGCATAAGCAGGGAGCAGAGCTTATTTCTTCTCATCTTCTACGAGAGACTATACCTGAACCAACCGAACTGATCTCCTCACTGACACTAGTAGGGAAAAGGCTTTCTGTGGCGCACCCACTATGTCTTTCTGTGGCGCATGATGGGTGCGCCACAGACATCACGCCACAAAAATCTAAATTCTGTGGCGCACCCTAGGTGCGCCACAGAAATCACACAATTCTGTGGCGCACCATTGTCCATGCGCCACAGAAACGTTTTTAGTGGCGCACTAGCAGGGGGTGCGCCACAGAAATGCGTGCGCCACAGAAAAAACAGTAGTGCGCCACAGAATTGCTGTACAGGATTTGGCAATTTACTGCTGCCCGCTGTACAAATACAGGTATATTACAGTAATACAGTATATTACAGTATTTATACAGATATAACAGAAACAACAATATTTTTCACAGGTATATGAAACCAAACACATTACTATGTCATCGCATTACTTATATCCCGAGATAACATACATATAGATCGAGTGACAAGTGCGGAATTTTTACACAAATGTTGATACAAAAGTTTCACATGTTACAGATGAAGTGTTCACCGCCTACACTAGGATCGAATAGAGTACATCGGCGATGATGGTGAGCAAGAGCAGGAGCACGACGATCATGAAGCCTTCTTCTTGGGGAGCGGCGCCGGGAACGGTTTATACATCTCTTTCGTCGTCCACGTCCTGTTGTCACTCTGCAACTCTAGGCGTTTTTCGATGTCCCTCTGATGCAACCCTGGAGATGGATTGGGATATATATTGGTTAGTAATATAAATAGAGTATGCATGATTTATTCATCTAAGTGGATACATCCTACCTCGGCCGCGGTAGTTGAAGACCCCCCTGCTGTGTTGACATCATCGACGATGATTTCCGATAACTTTATCACGATGCGATGGAAGTCTTCTCTAAGATCAGCATCGGTGAGCCTATCGTCATGTTTGACCCATTCTCGCATACAAGATGGCATCCTCAATTGCTCAGCATCTCGGACATACCCTTTAAGGAACCGGAGGGCGTACAAGGCATCCTTCTTGCTGCCAGGCTGCTGCTTGAGGCAAGGAAACTCGGTCACATGCTTGAACCGGTGCTTGTCTTTCGTAAAAACTTCGGCCTTATTTTCGAAGGCGCCTCCCTTTTGATAGTAGCCCTCGATAGCATCATCGAGAACACCCTTTATTCTGGTGTAGTCTTTCTTCCTCCTACTATCCGAGTCGAAATAAGTGGCAACGGACCACCTCGGGTTTAGGACGATGAGGACGCAGAACGTGTCCCTGCTCAACACAATTGAAACGGAATGTTGGAAAGGATCAGCAATAATGGAAGAAATCGATAAGAAAGCATAAGTTACGACGGCGGCGAGCGGATGTGTGTGCTTACTCGGGAAAGAAAGGCAGAAGAAGGCTGTTCTTCCTCTTGTTTTCCAGCATGAACCTCTCGAGGTGCTCCGTCGCCATGGTCCGTGTCCTTGATCCTTCCACCAGCTGGCTGTCACGCATGTAGTAGGGATCCGCTACCGCGACGAGCTGGAGATTATCTCTATAGATCCTCCTCGCCTCATTGAGCGCGTATAGGCGGACCAAGTTATAGTTCAGCCGGTTTTGGTGAAATAGATTGAAGACGTCCTCGTACGCTATGAAGAACACATCCGCGGGGGCTTCACGGACGAAGTCGAACTCATCATCCATTGGCACTTGGACAATGAACACCGGGTAATTTGGATGCTTGTCTTTATGAAGGAGGCCCTCTAGATGCAGGATAGATTGATGCAAAACGTGCATGTGTCCATATGCCATGCAGAGCATCTCCAGAGGCAGTATCGGTTTACCAGCTTCATGAAGTCGGTGCGCCATGCCATCCGGACGGGGTGGTACCAAGTCTCCACGACCCCGGACAATCATAGGAGGCTGGCTCGAAGAGGCGCCTCCCTTTCTCTTCCTGTGCTTCTTGTTCTTCACCTCCCCTGGAAGCCCCTCGCGAACCGTATTCCGTAGTGTGCCAGGTGAAAACGGTAGTCGGTTTGTCTAGAGCTTCATCGCCGGTCGCTGGAGGCGTCTCTTGAGATAAACCCTGGAAGGTCAGGCGCTGCGTGACTGTAGTGGGACGAGCAGGTTGATCGGCGTGAGCACGAAAGGGTGGTTCGTCATCCACAGGAGGCATGTATATGTCTTCGCCAGTGTTTAGGAAGGCGTCGATGTCGACATGCTCATCATCATCGTCGCCGTTGCCATCAACAACTTGAGGTGCAGAGGCGTTGCCTAATTGGGACAGTTGTGGTTCAGACGCTCCCAACAGTTTTAAGTGGCGGTTGGTGGTGGCGACGACCGCTGGTTCCTTCCGGGCGGTGGCGACGGCTGCAGCTTCGAGGGCTTCGGGGACGGATCGGGGTGACCCGGAACTTCGAGGTGGCGCCGGTGTTGCGTCTTGGGCCCTCATCAACAAGACCCCCCCCAAGACGAATCTGGTACTTCGGCCATGGTGTGACCCAGCCGGGGCACTTTCCAAAGACCAAGTGCTCATCGGCTCCCGGAGGTTGAACGGGGGGGGGTCGATGTCGAAAAACGCAGACAATACCGTAACTACCTTGACCTTCATATAAGCCTCGTCCATTCTAGCGTGGTGGATTTCGCGGCTCCTTGGTTGTATGAGAATGCCCGCACCAACTTCCTTCAACTCGCCGCCGGCCTCTACCCTATGCAAGAGTATGCAAGGAGAGTCCTGAGTCAAAACAACACATGTTGGGCATCATCATGAGATTGCAGTCATCAAATCAGGCATAGTTATAGAATATGACGCGGACTAACTAATTAGTTACCTTGGTGATGGCATCCAGCTCGGCTAATGTCGAGACCCGGGCGCCGGTGCCGGCGGCCGGACTCTTATTCTCGGGTGCCGGTGCCGTAGGGGGTGTCGGTGCGACCAAAGGGAGCGGTGGCTGCGCCGCGGCATTGGGCGGCGGCGGGGTCACCAGGTCCGGCGACAGGTTCTGCCGGTTCATGGTGGAGTTGCTGCCTGAGAAGCTGGGCACGTAGATCGGCCCTTGTTGACCTCCGCAGTCCAGGCAGCTATCCCCTCCAATAACGCAGGGGGAAGCAGCTGGTCGAGCCTCTCCTTCACTAACTTATCAACCGTGGTGGAGTCCACTTTTTCCTTCTCCAGTGACTCCACCTTCTTCCTTAGCTCCACAACCTCGGCTCTATCCTTGGTCGTCTTCCTCCTCTCCTTTCTCATCGCGCCGCCGTCCGAGCTATAGTACTCTGTGAACTTCATGCTCGTACCAAAGCCGGTCACACGGCCAGCTGATCACGGCGGCGCCGACTTGTCCCTTTCCCTGTAAACGTTCATCGCCCTGTTGAAAGTCGTGTCCCACGGTTCCGTCGACCCCTGGGACGATGGGCCGGCCTCAGCGTCAGCCTCCAACTCTTCCTCCTGCATACAAAGGTGAACCCACTTAGAAATTTGGCTTGTTATCTAATTACATCAACACAATGGACTTTGAGATATATGTGGTAATTAAATTCCCTTACCAGCTTTTTCTGGAATTCCCTCACATCCTCATAATCGGTAATGAATTCCCCAGTCTCCCAGTCGAGATAGTAGCGGGACCGGACAAAATTCCTGGTCTGCTCGTCTAAGATTTTTTTCCAATGGTTTTCTTTTCCAAGACGTGCAATCTCTCTATCCTCCTTCTCCCAAATGGGCTTTTTCCCTCGGTAACCGCCGCTTCCCAAATGGTGGTTACCTAAGTTCAGCTCCCGCATGTCCTTCCCCCACTTGGTCCATTTTTCAGCCTCCTCAGATTTTAAGGACAACTTGAATTCCTCGAACCCTTCTTCGGTGATGTGCGGCTCTTTTTTACTAATCTCCTCCCAGCTGGCACCGCTCCCAATCTTGTTCTTCACCCGGGTTTTCCAGCTGCTCAAGGCGGTGCTCATCTTCGTGATGGCTAAACTGTCCACCTTTTTGTTTAGCGGCAGCGGAACGTGTATCGTTGGTGAACCCTCTTGAGGAGGTGGTCGACCAAAGTCTCATTAGCTTTGCTTCTGAGGTCCTTCGTGTTGATCGACACGCTTTCCCAAAGGATGCACCCTAGTTGCATGCCGTACCCTGCGGCAAGTTTCTCAGGGGGCCACTGGTTGGCCACTTGCTGTGACCTCAGTGAACACGTCCGTGGCATTGTCGACCGATTGCGGTGTCCGATCCTTCCTTGGCTTCTTCTTCTTCGGAGCGGCCGGGTTGCTGTCGCCAAGGTCACTATCCGTGTGGTTGCCGCCATCGGAGGTGGTGGTGTCATCCTCACCACCTTCTACGTTGTATTCGGGGTCGTCCTCCCGTCCCTCTTGCTCATCGTCGGGACGCTCGGCGCCACTAGTGGCGGCGGCATCCTCCACCTCCCAGAACGACTTGTTATTTTCTCTAGCTTCTTGTTCGACGCTCATGCGCTTAGAAGCGTCGGCCGACATGTTTGCACTGCATTAAAAAGAGGCAAACAGTTAGTACAACAAAAATTAACCACTTAATTAGTACTAAGATACCCCGGCCCATGCATTAGTCGCAATACCCCATATGTCCTTTTTTTAGCAAAGTCATGCTAAATTTCACGAAAAAATTCGGCATGACTTTTGCTAAAAAAGGGACATATGGAGTAACCGAATTTGCCGGAACGGAAGTTAATCGACGTTCCGGCAATCTCAAGGGTCTCGGGGTACCTGCAAAGATTTCACAAATCATGTTGGCCGGCATCCCGGCCAACAACATCACACCAACACATCCACATCTCCGGCCGGCATCTCCGGCCGGCAACAAACACAATATCACACATCCACATCTCACATACACGACAAACACAATATCACCACATCCACATCTCACATTTCACCACATCCACGTCTCGATCACACACATACACGGCATCACCACATCCACATCTCACCTGAAAGAATGTGAAGGTTCGTCTTCTAAATTTCCTGCATATGGCAAAATAATGCATTAGCTAGGTTAATTAGAAAGGAGCTAGCTAGGTTAATTAGAACCAACTTATAATTAGAACCAACTTATAATTCATCCTAACACGTGTGATATCCTTGTCCATGAATATGTGGCTGCATAATGGAGCTAGCTAGGTTAATTAGAAAGGTCATTGTATTTCAAAACCATGTCTTAGATGGTTTTTTAACCGGTTCATGCCTAAGACTAGTGGCTTTCTCAGGTGTGATGTGTTCGATCAACAATCATGGTATATTTAATTTATCACCATGCTTATCACACCTTCTTGTTTCGGTACTGCTGTTCACATGCAAATTCAGGATCTCGGCTTGCCCTATGCTTCCACACTAAGCCTCCATGGACATCCCCATGTCCGACAAGATGAGAGAACCCAATGGCGCGCCTCCATCACCAACGGCTCAAGTACCATAGTGTATATCTCATCTCTGGCAGGGCGGGTCGTTCAAGAGCTTGCTGTCTTGGTTTAGAGTTCATGTGGCCACAAAATGGGATACAAATTGCCCAATGCCAGGTTAACATGGTCGAACAAACATGTTAGGTGTAAAGTATTGCATGACAAACACCTCTACACATCATTAACTTAACGTACCAACGGCGCCAACATGCATTGTCTAGAAATCATCACTTAGTAAGACACGAATTTGCGCTAACATTGTTCAAAAGGCATCACTATTCGGGTGTGATGATGGTATGGTTCTGCGGTCTTGACATTTCACTACAAAGTAATAAGCTTGTATCCATTCACGATGGCGTCGGTGGAGGAGAAGCAAGCAGAGGGCGAGGCTAGATGGGCAAGGAGGGAGAGGAGGGAGAGAGGAGGGCACCTTGGGACGGCGGCGTGTGCGCCGGGGCCGGGCCGGCGGAAGTGCTCGCGGCGGGGAGGAGGTCGAGCGGCGCTCGGGGAGGGGACGCGCTCGGGCCGGGGAGGGGACACGGGAAGCTCGGGGAAGAAGGACGCGGCGGTGGTCGAGCGGCCGGAGCAGGGCGAGGGGGAGGGCGGCCGGAGACGGCGATGGCGTGGTCACGGCCGTGGAGGCAGAGGGCAGTACGCGTGTGGTTGAGAGGAAAGAATGGAGATGCGCTAGAGAGGGCCCACATGTAAGTGGGTCTTCAGCAATTCTGTGGCGCACCCCTATTGCGATGCGCCACAGAATTATGGTATTCTGTGGCGCATCTGCTGAAAGGATGCGCCACAGAATTATTCGGCTAAAAACAATTTTTTTTGGTATCCTGGCTGTGACAATTTTTTTATTTTTTTTGGTATCCTGGCGCATCTGTGGTATCCTGGCTGTGACAATTTTTTTTATTTTTTTGGTTAAATTTTGTGTTTGTCTCACACCCAAATTAATACACAAAAAAAGTCTCACACACAAATTAATACAAACATTTAGTAGACTTGTGCCATATCAAAATATTTAACTTGTGCCATATCAAAATACATAGATATGCTTGTCTCACACACAAAACAAATTATATATAATACACAAAAAAGTCTTCGATCTCCATCCCGGCCGGTTCCGAGCTAGCTAGCATCTCTTCTTTCCCTTCTTGGTTGTTGAATACTTTAGGCCGGGCACCTTGAGATTTCTTCGCGTGAACGGACAACCTTTAGTAGGTAGGGAGGTCTTCCTTGTGTGTTTGCTAGTAGTCGGCATGTCGAAGTACTTGTCGAATTCCTCCTCGATCTTCGGATCGCCGTTCTTGTCCAAGTCTTCCTCGTTGGCATCTCCTTCCATTCCGATGATGCTCCTCTTGCCCTCCTCACGACAACACGGCTAGGCTTTGACGGGTCGGTAATGAAGAAGCATTGCTCAACTTGGCTGGCGAGTACCCATGGCTCATTTTTCGCGGAGGCGTTCTTCGATTTGGCATCGGGTATTACCATGGTGGTGAAATACCGGCCTTCTTTGACGACGTCCTTGGCCCATCTCACACGGAACATTGCACCGACTCTCCACAGTAGTTGAGGTCCCATATCTCCCCGATCCTTCCGAAGTATCTTTGCTTGACAGTAGCCTCGTCATCACCGTAGGATAGCATAGTTACTCCTGAGTTTTGATATTCGCTATTACTGTCCTTTTCCTCGGTGCAGAATCTGAAACCGCTGATGTCGTACGACTGATAGGTCCTTATGTTGTGCCCGGGGCCCTGTGATAAGGAGAATATGACTTTTTCATCTTCCGTAGATGGCTTTTTGCGCTGTGCTTCAAGCAGTTGCCTTTTCTTGAACCAACTCGTGAAGCTGGAGTTGTGCTCTCTGGTTACGTCTCCCTTCTTCCTCGGCCGGCCCAGGTCGATGTAATTCTTCTCGATTAAGCTTTTGTGTTCTTTCACCCAATGTTCGATCAATTGTAAGTGTTGTAGCGCGACCCGGTGAGCCCTGTCAAAGTCATCGCGTCGACCAACAATGTCGACAGGGAGTGAGCTGACGAGGGGTAGACTCATCAAGACCCATGGTTAAGGTCCCTAGGTTATGAATATGGGGGAGAGAACGTGGTAGAGCTGGAAGTATCGTCGGCTGACAAGCAGGGCAAAGATTTTACCCAGGTTCAGGGCCCTCGTGTGGAGGTAACACCCCTACGTCCTGCCTGTCTGTTATTGCTTTGTGAATATGATGGTTACAAGGTCCCGGCGAGATGTCGATCTCGCTAGGGTTTGTGGCTCTGGTGGTTCGTGTCTGGTTCGATGGCCCTCCCAGTCCTTAAATAATAGGCTGGGTCTCGGGTGTTCGTAACCGACTCGATTTACAAGTAAGGAAACTCTAAACCGACTATTGTTTCGCCAAACTTGGAGGATACTCCATCTTCGTGGGCCTCCCTTCATGGGCTTCATGTAGGCTCTGATAGTTGGGCCTAGTCGATACGTGCACCAGGTACCCTCATGGTAGGGTACCCGATAGGCATACCCATGTCAGTAGCCCCCGAGTACTTGTCTGATTCGAAGAGTCGGGCATGGACTCATACATCATGCACGTTACATTTTTTGCATCTGTATTTAGAATTCTTATGAAATAGCACATGTTGGCTATGTCGAGTGTTTCATCGACTATGAGTTTTTGCTTATGATAGTCAAGGGATATTAGCTTAGCAGGCCCGGCACACACGACGGATCGGGGCCAGTTAACTACCATTTGTGGCAAAACCATACTAGCTTTCAATCAAACTCGAGTCCCCGGACTCGAATCTGGAACAAACTGGACAGACTCGAAACGGCCGTTGAGGTCTTACGGAATCGAACTGCAGTATAATTTTGAATCAACCCAACGCGTCCGTCGGGGATAATTCATCATGTCTGCTGACACGGAAAATTTAAGGATAACGCTGCTGGAGCGGTCCTTAGCCCAGCTCGACTGATCGGTGGGTCTTACCTTTGCACTATGCATGCAGCATCCAAGGATCGTCGGATCAACTCGGGAATATTTTGAGTGTGATTTTGCTTATGAACTTAGTCGAATGTTTCGTCGACTGACACTTTTGCCATTATTCTATCGGGTGCGCGACAGCGCTCCCGATGGGAGTAGCCCCCGAGATTGTGCTTTATTGCTTGCAATGGAGGATAATCTCAAAATCTTTTACCCTGCACATTTTAGTCAAAGAAATTTTTTGATACGCTCCCGATGGGAGTATGATGCTGCAGTCGAAAGAATTTCGACTGGCCTCTATGACCTTTGCTAAAAACCAACCGAGACTTATGCGAGAGACCACCCGAAGATATCATCGAGTGACTTTTATGCCAGTTGTGAAGATGAACAACGTCAGCAATGACGCATTTTGCGACTGCATCTCTGACAAGCGGTGGCGTGCTTGGTGAGTTTGATAAGACGTGACCCTGTTTTGTGGGCCCGTTTCTGCAGAGCTGACCAGGGATGACGCCGCGTGGACTTGATTTGACCGTTCTGGCGCGATTTTCACGGGGCGTGATGATGGTTTCCTGGATTCTCGTGCGTAGTGGGCGGAGTGGCCGGCGACGGTTGCTCTCCGTGGCTGCCACGTGTATGGCCAGATTTCGCGCGGAGCGTATGCATCTGTTTTGACGGTTACGATCATTTTGCGATCTGTGGTAAATAGGGGGACGGCGCTGGCAGAGTTTTTTACTTGCCATTTGCTCCCTGCGCCGCCCCTCGTCTCATCTTCTTCCCGCACCCCCCATTGTTCTGCGCCCAAGCTCTTTGCCTCCCACACCCTCCACTGCTGCAATGGCGAAAGGTGGGGCTCCAAGCGTGGTGCTGCTGCTGCCGCGACCGATGCGGCCAAGGGCAAAAAGACCGTGGCGGGTACATCTGCGTCCACCGCTGCCCTGAAGAAGAACAGCGGGGATTGGGCGAGGTCCACCATCAAGGACGCCCATTTGCTCAAGCTCCGCGAGCAGGGATATCTGCCACCCGCGGAGCAGCTCGCCGTCCGCGCTCCGTCGCCCAAGGAGGTATGCCCCGAACCACGCGCCAACGAGCGCGTTTGCTTTGCGGAGTTTGTGTCCAGGGGCTTCTCGCTTCCCCTCCACGACTTTGTTCGTGGTCTTCTTTTTGCCTACGGGGTGCAGATCCATGATCTCACCCCGAACGGTATTATGCATATTGCGTGTTTCATCACGCTGTGCGAGTGCTTCCTCGGCGTCGCACCCAGCTGGGCGCTGTGGAAGACATATTCATGGTGCGACCCAACAGAGGAGGTGGTCGCACCTACCCCGTGGGCGGCTGCGGCATCCAGGTGCGCAGCGACACCCGCTATTTCCGCCTGAAGACCGTCGACTCCGCCAAGGCTGGAGGAAAGGGTGGTTTTATGCGAGTGTCGAGCAAGACGGAGTCGCCACCTTCTCGACTGCGGCTTACCAGGACCAAGGCGTGGGATCACCAGCTCTCAGCCGAAGAAATGGAGGAAGCAAGCCCTTTGCTGACTCGAATCGACGGATGCTGGACAAGGTCACAGGCATCATTTGATCGCCACCTTTGTGAAGAGGCGGGTGTGGCCACTCCGTGCCCGAGCGCACCCCATGTGGGAGTATGAGGGCGCGGGTGACTCCACTCGGATGAGCCCAGAGGAGCTGTCAAGGAACGAGCTTGTGAATCACGTGCGGCACATCACCAACTTGACGACAGGCGACAAATGCGACGTCGACTGTCCCATTGAGCCGTATGGGGCGGAAAACCCTTTGCTGAGGTATGTCTGCATTTTAAGAGTTTGCCACTCGTATGCTATGTGTTTGTTCGATTTTGCTTCTGACTTTGCAATTTGATGTATGCGATGCAGGACCACTCGACTGCCACCTCTCTCCCCTCTGCCAGAAAATGGTGAGACTGAAGAAACTCAGGTGCAGGTGGTGGACCCGAAAAGGGATCAGTCGCCCATCCCTTCTGCCACCACTTCATGCGGAGGAGGTCGAGGAGGAGCAGCGGAAGAGGTCCAATCTGAGAAAAGGCCACCGCTGACCAAGAAGTCGACCGCGCCACCGAAGCGGCGTCGACTGGCCAAGAAGGCGCCTTCTGCTGTGAGTTCACCCGCGAGGGGCAGGGCTTGGAGGATGACGAGGAATCAGGCTCACCACCTGTTTTCCAAGCCGCTCCTTTGCGTGCGTGCTCAACAAGCTCAACTCTTCCTCTTCAGTCGAGTGGTACCCCAGCCTTTGGGGGACCAATTTTTGGCGACTCCGAAGATGAGGAAGATGAGGAGCACAGGTATGTGTTTTTTGAGTATGATATGAGAATTTTGTGCTGTCACATATTTGTGCTGACCGTCTTTTTGCTTTGTTGTGTTGCTCACAGCGCTGAAAACAATCAGCCTGGGACTCCTCCAGTCGAGAATGTTCCAACCCTGGAGCACTCGAATTCTGCACCGACTGGAAACGAGACTGTCCAGCCAATGGCCACTGATGCTGTCACTGAAACGGCCAAGGTGCAGCCCCAGAGGTCGGGACATCAGTCGCGACTCTGAACCGTGGATGAACCACGTAAGTACTTTTTGCTGACCCGTTTACTTGGGACTGTGAGAGTTAGAATTTTTGCTGAATTCGTGTGCTTGCAGCCCTTCTACCATACCTTGGCAGATTCTGCCAAGGCTTATGTCCAGGTGGAGCAGGAGAGGGATACCATGCGCGCCGAGCTAGAGCGGCTCAGTCGTGAGTTCTCCTTTTTGCTTTTGTTTTGCTGAATTTCTTTTTGCAATGCTTGATTTTGTCGAGTATTGAATGCACGTGATTTTGCTGGGCCAGGCGAGAAGAAGGAGCTGGAAGACACTCGCCGCGCAGCGCGAAGAGTCGAAGAAAGAGCTGGCTGCCGCCACCAACTCAGCCGCTGCACGCGAGCGAGGATATGCTGACCAGCTCGCGGCACTCGCGCAGGCCATGGGAGGTGAGTAATCTTTTCTCCTTTTGATATGACGATATAACTGTCGAGTGTCATGAAATGACTTTTGCCTTTTTGAATTGTGCAGAAGCTGTTGGCGCACCGGCCTCTGCGGACGTGGCGAGTGACGATCTTTCGCTGGAACAGGCTGTGGGCGGCTTAGGCGCCTATGCAACCAGGCGAAAGAGCACTCGCCAAATCGACGAGCACACTTGGCGCTGTATACAAGGTGGTGTTCCCGACTGGCGTAGTGCCGTCGACGGCGGACGACTTCGCCGACGTGTTTGGCCCCGGGACGTCCACCATGGCGGGTTTCGCTCGCGCCAACACGGTACGCGGATCCGAGTCCACCATCAAGCTTCTTATGGGACATGGGATAGATTGCGACTACGAGGCAGCACTGTCTGCGTTCCCTCGGAAGCCAGATGGGAAGCCCATTTCTCTGAAGGGGGTGAGCGGAGCCGCCGCGCGACTGGCCGAGGTTTTTATGACCACCATGGAGCGCCGGGCACTCGAGACTGCCAATCGTCTGCTTAGGAAATCGAATCTTAGGTTTAGGGTAGCTGTACCCTTTTGTTTTATGCCTTGTAATGATACCTTCTGAACTGCGCGAGTCTGCGCTTTGTTTGTGCTACCTTGTTTATGCAAATAGTCTTTTGCTAATGTCTTTCACTCGAAGAGTTGTATGCTTATGACATGAGTTTTAGCTTCTGACACAAACTTTGTGTTTGTGATTATGCTCTTTGAACAGTCACGAGAACCTGCTACTGCGACTAGTTCCTCGCAGGCTCCAATCACCACCCGATCCCAGGGTCAGGTGGTAAATGATGCCAAGGTGATGGAGTTATGAAGGCCAAATTTGTGAGAATGGAGCAAGATCTGAAGGACGCCCAGGCTGAGCTGAATCGATTGAGGGCGAGACCCGCGTTGGCCACCCAACGCGAGGAATATGTGCTCGGGGAGATGGATCTTGTGAACAGGCAACTCGAGTGTAAGTTCGAGTCTTGCTCTGTTTACAAGCTTTTTGCGTAGCTATTGTCCTTTTGATCTGACTGGTGCGCCCGTGTTTGTAGGCTTTGTCGACAACTTCCAGGCTGAAAAGATTCGCGTGGAAGGGCGTCTGGATAGCGTGGTTGACGACCCTACGACTGGGCGTCAACACTTTTGGCTTGATAGGTACCATGCCCGCATACTCGCCACCCTGAAGGATCGCGTCTGGCGAAGTGCTGAACTGCTGGAGTTATGCCGGGCAGCGTTTATTCGCCTGAACGAGACTCTTTTTCCTGCGGGGCCACAACCACAAGGGATTCGTGCTTTGTTGAACATCTTCCGTCAAACAAATCCCATTCGAGAGTTGCTGTCTCAGAGACTTGTGATTGGAGCCAACGCTGCAATGGCGTATATGCGTAGTCGAAAACCAAGGTTGGTGTTGCGGACACCTGCAGCCGGAGAGGTTCTCGAACAAAGAGACCTGGATGACACGATCCGAGCTGCGGAGACACTAATCGAGTGCACTCGCGAACAGCTTTGCGGTCCCGAGCTGCCCGTAAAGGACGAGCCTGAGGATTAGAATAGTTTGCGAGTGCAATTTTTGTATAGGGGGCAGCCCCCGAGTGTAATTTTTGACTCTTTGTATATTGTATAGTTTGTATACTTTGATTTTTTGTCGAGCCCCCGAGTCAGTCGAGCGGGGTTTGTGAAATATGTGTTGGTTGTGAACCAATGACTGTGCAGCCCCCGAGTATTCGAGTGCGGCTGCAGAGTTTTTGTGTTCTTTGTTTGGATCCTTGTTACGCAGCCCCCGAGCATTCGGGTGCGGCTAAGGCATTGTGTTTCTGCAAGAGCGAGAGCTCATTTGATCGATAACACAGCCCCCGAGGGTTTCGGGTGCGGTTAAGGTATGAATTATGCGGGTAGTACCACAAAGAAGTCGAAGGAACATTGATTTTATTCCTCTTTTGAATGTTAGGCTGCAGGCCGCCTCATTAAAAACCTTCCAGTCCCCTTAGGTACCCTGGTAAGGAAAAGAGCGCGTCTGAAACCTGCAGCCATCCGACATATAGCCTATTACATTGTATGACTGTGAGCACTTTATGCGTAGAAACGGCGCAGATGCGCAACGTTCCAAGGATTATGAGAGAGTTCGCCTGTCTTCGCGTGCTTCAGTCGATATGCGCCTCCACCAAGGACCTCCGTGATGATGAAGGGACCTTCCCATGGGGAAGCGAGCTTGTGCACCTTCTTTTGCTTCATCGAAGAACCAGGTCGCCACAACAAAGGACCTGGTTCGCAGTCGACGGCTATGGTAGTTGCGGAGATCCTGCTGGTAAACAGCTGTGCGGGCCAAGGCCGTGTCTCGCGCTCATCGAGTAAGTCGACTGCGTCTTCGAGTGCTTCTTCGCGTCTTCTTCATTGTATGCTTCAACTCGTGGCGCATTGAACCTTACATCTGATGGCAGAATTGCCTCTGCACCATAGACCATGAAGAATGGGGTGAACTGCGTAGAAGTGTTGGGAGTTGTGCGTAGGCTCCATAGCACAGATGGTAGTTCTTCGACCCAAGCACCCGCAGCTCTTTTGAGTGGCACCAGGAGGCGCTTCTTGATCCCACTCGTCACAAGTCCATTGGCCTTTTCGACTTGGCCATTGGATTGTGGATGCGCCACGGATGCGTAGTTGAGCGTAATGTCCTGCTCTTTGCAGAAGGTTTTGAACTCCTCAGCCGTGAAGTTTGTGCCGTTATCAGTGATGATACTGTTTGGGACACCGAAGCGGTAGATGATGCTCTTTATGAAGTTGACTGCCGTAGTAGCAGTCGAATTTGTGATGGGGACCGCCTCGATCCACTTTGTGAACTTGTCGACTGCCACCAGTAGGTGAGTATGCCCGCCATGCGATGATTTTTTGAGTGGCCCAACCATATCGAGCCCCCATTGGGCGAAAGGCCAGGCCAGCGGTATAGTCTTCAACGCCGATGCGGGTGCGTGCGGCCTTGTTGCGAATTTCTGGCAGCCGACGCACCTTTTGACTATGTCCTCCGCGTCTTTGAGTGCTGTAGGCCAGTAAAACCCTGCGCGAAAGGCTTTGGCTACGAGTGATCGACTGCTGGCGTGATGCCCACAGGTACCTGCATGAATATCTCGAAGTATGGCTTGGCCATCTTCGAATGCGATGCATCTTTGGAACATACCTGATATGCTGCGCTTGTATAACTCGCCGTTGATAACGGTGTATGCTTTTGATCTTCGAGTCACGCGTCGGGACTCGGTTATGTCATCTGGTAGCTCGCCCGGAGTATGTAAGCCAGAAAAGGTTGAGTCCAAGTTGGCTCAATGAGGAGTACCTCGACTGGGGGGTCCTCTGTGCTGGGCGCTTTGCTTTTGGCTGGCGTAGTCGACGGAGGAGGCTCTCGTTTCTCCTTGATAGATCTGTGTTCGATGCGCTCGAGGAAGACACCAGGTGGAATTTGTGCGCCAGTTGAGCCAAGATTGGCTAGCATGTCTGCTTCTTCGTTACTTTCCCTTCCTATGTGCCTCAACTCACAGCCTCGAAGCTGCCCTCCAGTGTGTTGTACAGGTCGCGATAAGCGATCATGTTGTCCGCGATTGCGTCGCAGGCCTTCATTGTTTGCTGCACCACGAGATTGGAGTCGCCGTAGATCATCAATCGAGTGCACCCAAGTGCTTTTGCCATCCGCATGCCATGGATCAGAGCCTCGTATTCAGCCTCGTTATTGGAGGGTAGTTTGAATCCCATCTGCAAAACATAACGTAGCTTGTCCCCTTTTGGTGATATGAGGATGACGCCTGCGCCTGCGCCTTCGTGTTTCTTGGACCCATCGAAGTACATGGTCCAGGAATTGGACACGTCTGGTGCTCCAGGTAATTGGGCCTCTATCCACTCGGTTGTGAAGTCGGGTAGGACTTGTGCTTTGATAGCCTTCGGGTGCTCGTACTTGATGTCTCTTGGAGCCAGCTCGATGAGCCATTTTGCGACTCGACCCGTTGCATTGGGGTTTGTGAGGATATCACCGATTGCTGAGTTACTTACCACGGTGATCGGGTGCTCGGTGAAGTAGTGTGTCAACTTCCTTGAGGACATGAATACAGCGTATGCCAGCTTTTGATAGTGCGGGTACCGCTGTTTTGATATGGAGAGAACCTCGCTCAGGTAGTAGACTGGACGTTGTATGCTTTGGATGTGCCCCTCCTCCATGCGTTCGACTACCAGTACGGTGCTCACCACCCTGTTTGTAGCCGAGACATACAGGTAGAGTGGTTCCCGTTCCTTAGGTGCGACGAGGATCGGAGGGCTTGTGAGGATCCGCTTGAGATCTGTGAAGGCTGCTTCAGCTTCTGGCGTCCACTCGAACTTGTCCGCCTTCTTCATCAGTCGATAGAATGGTAGAGCCTTTTCACCCAGTTTGCTGATGAATCGACTGAGCGCTGCTACTCGTCCTGCTAGTTTCTGCACATCGTGAAGCTTTGAAGGCCTTTGCATTGTGAGGATGGCCTGTATTTTCTCCGGGTCTGCTTCGATTCCACGGGCAGAGACTAGGTACCCTAGGAGCTGCCCGGCTGGAACGCCGAACGTGCACTTCTTAGGATTGAGCTTGATATGGAAGCGTTTGAGGTTTGCGAACGTCTCCCTCAAATCGTCGAGTAGTGTGTGTTCTTCCCTTGTGGTAATGACAATGTCATCCACGTAGACCTGGACGTTGCGTCCGATTTGCTTTTTGAGGCAGTCCTGCATCATGCGCTGGTATGTTGCACCCGCGTTTTTGAGCCCAAAGGGCATAGTTGTGTAGCAGTAGACCCCGAGTGGGGTTATGAACGCCGTTTTTTCTTCGTCTTCTTGCTTCATCCTTATCTGGTGATAACCTGAGTAAGCATCCAGAAAGGAGAGTCGTGCGCATCCGGCGGTGGAGTCGACGATCTGGTCGATTCGGGGTAGCGGGAAGTGATCCTTTGGACAGCACTTGTTCAGCGCTGTGAAGTCCACGCACATCCGAAGGATGTCTGTATGCTTCTTCTCTACGAGTACGGGGTTGGCCACCCATTGTGATTTCTTGATTTCCCTAATGAATCCTGCTGCGAGTAACCGGTCGACTTCAGATTCGACTGCGGTTCGCTTTGGGCCGGAGATTCGACGCATCGTTTGCTTGACTGGCTTTGCATCTGGAAACAATTGGAGAGAGTGCTCGGCGAATTCCCTGGGAATACCTGGCATGTCGGCTGGACACCACGCAAATATTTCCCAGTTCTCACGGAGGAATTCGACGAGCGCGCCTTCCTATGCGATAGGCAGGCTCGAAGATATGTTGACTGTCTTGGACGGATCGGTCGGGTGCACCTGATGCGACCTTGTGTCATTTGTAGCATTGAAGGATCTGTCGACTGCCAACTTCTTATGCTCGGAAGGAGTGTGCGGTCGTTGGAAATCGCCAGTCGGCGAGTGATTCTTCCACCCCGAACATCTCGGAGATTTTGCTGAACTCGCGGTCGCAAGCATCGGACCTTTGAAAGTTTCCACGGACAGTATGACTCCCTTTGGTCCTGGCATCTTCAGCGTGAGGTACGCGTAGTGTGGCACCGCCATGAATCGAGCAAACGTCGGGCGACCAAGAATAGCATGGTATTGTGATTTCCAGTCGACGACCTCGAACTCAATCGACTCTGTCCTGAAGTGGCTTTTGTCCCCGAACGTAACGTCGAGTTGTATGGTGCCTTCTGGGCTAATTGCTTTGCCAGGAACAATACCGTGGAAGGTATTTGAAGATTTTGGGAGGTTTTCGACTGACCTGTTCATTTTGCGGAGCGTGTCCGCGAAGATGATGTTTATGCCGCTGCCTCCATCCATGAAGACCTTGGTCATGGCGTAGCCTCCTATTTGCGCGTCGAGTACCAGAGCCGCGTGCCCTGGTCGAACTACAGCTGGGGGATGATCCTCTCGACTGAAGCTTATGATGGTTTCCGATCCCTTCAGAAATTCGGGCACGGCAGGAGGTGCCATGACAGCCATGTTCACTGTCGAGTGATTAGCTTTTGCTGCCTGTTGGAGGGGCGACCCTTTTGTATCATGTACATCTGCCCGTGGGGCTGTGGATATTGATCATCTTCCGCCCGTAGTACGGGTTGTATGGCACCTGCGAGGTTTGCGCCTGGAGCAGGCTGTGGTGGTGGTTGCGGTGGCGGCTGTGGCGCCATGAGAGCGGGCACAGCGTTCGGCTGTGGTGCGGGTGCAGGCGTGGGCTGAGCAGGTGCTGGGCCGTACCTTTTGAGTCGTATCATGTAGTCAGTCGCCATTTGGTCGAATTCCCTGCAGTTCCTTAGGGTGTGATTGGAGCGTAGTTTTCCGTCGTCCCCCTTGAAGAGGTGGAATCTGCACCAGTCGTCCATCTTTTCCTCGAATGACCGCTCGGGTTTTGCGTCGCTGCGTTTGCGCCATTCTTGCCTTTTGTAGCTGTCGCTCCGCTGCTCGCGATCTCGACTGTCCCGTCGATCATCCGAGCGTCGATTGCTTCTATCTTGGTCTCCCGGGTTGTGTGTATCCAGCCGCCATGAACTCGGGTCTGTTATCGTCGTAAGGACGTTTGGAACGTTTGCGCCTGCGATCTTCTCTGTATGAATCTCTGCGGCCTCGACTGCCGCTTTCGTAGTTGTCGCGTGGTGGGGAAGCACGGGATCTGCGTACAGAATCCTCTCCATCTGCCCACTCAGTCGCAACTTTGATGAGGTCAGCCAGGGAGGTTGGCTTTTCACGACCAGTGCCTCTTTGAAGTCCTTCCTGGCGAGACCTTGTATGAAGGCATCCATGGCCCTGTCTTCTGACACTTTGCCAACCGAATTGCGTATTTCGGTCCACCGCCGTATGTATGATCTCAACGACTCGTCTGATCGTTGAGTGCATGCCCTTAATTCTTCGAATGTCTTCGGGCGCTCACATAGAGGCTCGAAGTTTTTGATGAAGTCTCTGCGGAAATCGTCCCACGAGTCGTATGATGATGGAGGGAGCGCCTTGAGCCAGTCGCGGGCAGTTCCTTCGAGCATGAGTCGTATGTACTGCATCGCCGTGGTGTTCGTGCCACGCTGGCATGCCACGGCGAGTCTGTAATCTTCTAGCCACCCGGAAGGTTCTTGGCGACCGTTGTACTTGGGTTGTTCGCCTGTCAACTTGAACCTTTGGGCATCCGCGTCTCACGGATGCGTCGAGTGAAGCACAATGCTCCGCATGGCTCTGGTTCACGATCAGAGTATGAATCGCTGCTATAGGATCTTCGAGATCTGCTTCTGCTGGACCTGTGCCGGCGCGTGCTTCTCCTTCCTTCATCCGAGTGGTGGCTGCGACCACTGCGATGATGTGCTGCGTGTCGTGAGTCGACTATGTCGCGATCGCGATTCCTTGCTGGAGTTTTGTCTTCTGGCTGTATAGCCTGTGCCGCTAGAGCTAGCGATTTGAGTTGTTGGCGATGCAGGGCTGCGTTAGGGTCATTCGCCGGAGGTTGCATTGCCTTGAGGTAAGCACCTACGGAGAATAATGCACCCGCAGCAGTTTTGGGCACTGGGATTCCGTTAGCGTCCTCTGTCATGAACGACAGGTTACGGGTGATTGCTACCCTTTCATGTTCTGGAAGGCTTGCCAACCGCGACCTAGGTCGTGGGGTTGGTTGCATTGTGGACCCGAGGGATTGCTCCCTTCTTCGGGCACTCGAGAGGCTGGCTTGCCTTTTGCGCTCTTCGAGCGTCGCTCGGTAGTTTTGCAGTCGAATTGACTCCTGCCAGTTGAAGTACTGGAAGGTCAACATCTCCTCTGGGGTGGAATTTGGTGGCATCATTGTGCACTCCTTTATGACTTTATCTGCTTTTGCTGCCATCTCCTCCGTGATTGTCAAGGTTGTGACCCCATCCGGCATGGTTACCGTGCATGGGAATTGTGCAGGCCTGCGAGCGGCTGCGTCTGCGGATGATTCTGCGGAGAAGGCCACGTAGACCTGATGGGGCGTGACCCGTGGACAGGTGTATGTGCTGTCGATTCCAGTCATGGACTCGACGTCGCCGTCGAGGCTCATGTCAGAGCCAGTATGTTCATCGAGTAGATCTTCGAGGCGAATCTCGTTGTCGATGTGCTCATCGCCTATGCTCATCTCGGTGTTGGCGAACCATTATGGATTTCTGAGTCGAGGTTGGTGTTGGTGAAGATCTCCGAGTCGACGTTGCTGTCGTTATGAATCGCGGGCTCGTAGAAGTCATCGAGGGAGATCCCGCAGTCGAAACTCTCGTCGAGTGGTAGGTTGAAGTCGACGTTGCTTGTGCGGTATGCTGATTCTGCCTCCTCGCCTTGGAGTTCCGTCATCATGAACCTGTCGATCTCGCCGGTCGACATGGTTGTTGCGGGCGAGCAGGCTTCAGGAATCGACGACGGGGCGAGCGCAGTCGACGGAGCCTCGAGTGCGCCCAGCGCCAGTTGTTGCGGATCTGTCGAGTCCTGCGTGCCAAGATTGTTTACGAAAAAATTGAATGCTCCAACAGTTAAACTCAAACCTGATTCAAGGCCGGAAAACGCCTCCTGAAGCTCGGCGAGTGCGGATTGAAATTCATTGGAAGAGCAGATGCGCTTTTTGCAGGTGAAGCGGGCAGGCTGCCGCTTTTCGAGTGGATCGGCGAGTCGCCGTGTGTCGCCTGGATCGGCGAGTTGCTGTTTGCTGACATGGCCGGCGAGTTGCCGTTTGCAGATGAGATCGGCGAGTTGCCGTTTGCTGGTGTGATCGGCGATTTGCCGTTTGCTGTTGGGACCGGCGAAACTTCGAGTCCAGCGCTATTCTTTCCCACAGACGGCGCCACTTGACGAGGGGTAGACTCATCAAGACCCATGGTTAAGGTCCCTAGGTTATGAATATGGGGGAGAGAACGTGGTAGAGCTGGAAGTATCGTCGGCTGACAAGCAGGGCAAAGATTTTACCCAGGTTCAGGGCCCTCGTGTGGAGGTAACACCCCTACGTCCTGCCTGTCTGTTATTGCTTTGTGAATATGATGGTTACAAGGTCCCGGCGAGATGTCG
The DNA here is from genome assembly GCA_947311845.1 of Poa pratensis. Taxonomy (NCBI): domain Eukaryota; kingdom Viridiplantae; phylum Streptophyta; class Magnoliopsida; order Poales; family Poaceae; genus Poa; species Poa pratensis. Next base: position 23,866,925 of record CAMZMU010000055.1, read on the forward strand.
ATCTCGCTAGGGTTTGTGGCTCTGGTGGTTCGTTGTCTGGTTCGATGGCCCTCCCAGTCCTTAAATAATAGGCTGGGTCTCGGGTGTTCGTAACCGACTCGATTTACAAGTAAGGAAACTCTAAACCGACTATTGTTTCGCCAAACTTGGAGGATACTCCATCTTCGTGGGCCTCCCTTCATGGGCTTCATGTAGGCTCTGATAGTTGGGCCTAGTCGATACGTGCACCAGGTACCCTCATGGTAGGGTACCCGATAGGCATACCCATGTCATGAGCGGTAGCCCTCGTGGTGACCAAATCATCGAGCCTGCCGAGGTGCGTCCTGGTGGGCAGACCAACATCCTGCTTCTCGGTGCTTAGATAACTCTGACAGAAGGAGATGCACTCGTAGGTTAGAAAGCCCTTGGCCATGCTTGCGTCTGGACGGGACCTGTTGCGAACGTATCCTTTCATGACACCGTTCTGCCTTTCGAACGGCATCATGTAGTGCAGAAACGTCGGCCCGTGCTGCAGGATGTCATCAACGACATGGAGAAGGAGATGCACGCAGATGTCAAAGAATGCGGGCGGGAAGTAAATCTCGAGCTCGCATAGTATCACCACGATCTCTTCTTGTAGCTTGTGGAGCTGCCTCACGCCGATCGACTTCCTATTGATGACGCCAAAAAGTTGCAAAGGCCAAACAGCGTATCACGGACGTGCTCGTCCATTATCCCTCGGATCGCAATGGGAAGTATCTGCGTCATCAGCACGTGACAATCGTGAGACTTCATCCCGCTGAACCTCTTCTTCGTTCCGTCCAGATATTTGCTTATCTTCCCCACGTAACCGTAAGGAAATTTGACTCCTACGAGGCACCTGTAAAACTGCTCGAGCTCCTCCGGACTCATAGTGAAGCAGGCAGCGGGAAGCACCACCGCGTTCTTCTTTACCCTTTTGCGGCGACCTTGAGTCCCTTCCGTCTGATCATCATCATCATCATCATCATCACTATCGGGGGCCTGAAGATCTTTCTTGATGCCAAGCCATTTCAGATCGTATCTTGCTTTCGTCCCATCCTTGGTCTTTTCCGGCATGTTCGAAAGAGTGCCAAGAAGACTCTCGGTAACATTCTTCGTAATGTGCATTACATTGAGGCTATGGGGCGTGTGGAGGACCTTCCAGTACTCCAAGTCGTGGAAAACAGACCTCGCTTTCCATACACCCAGCAGCGGATCTACCCTCGGTCGCTTCTTTCCCGGCGCAGGGCACTCCTCCCTATTTTTCAAAAGCTCGTCGATTTCTGTGCCGCTCCTCGGGCGCGGTTCTCTTTCGAGCTCGTCTTGACTATCGAACAAATCACCGCGTTTTCTCCACGGGTGCTCCATGCGAAGCCACCTTCGAGCCCCTGGGTACACGGTTTTCGAAGACCCGGGATCCCTCGGTAGCTGGATATGCGGGGTCTCATCCATGCACCTGACACATGCGCAGAATCCGTGGCCCACCTGGGCCGATACATATGAGCATCCAGGATAGTCCTGCACCGTCGTGAGCAACGCGGGTTCATATCGAAATAATCTTTAGTGTAGGCGTCCCACGTACGGGCTGGCGTCTTCCATAACGTTTCTAACTCCTCTTTCAACAGCCCGAGATACAGATGTATGTCGATACCAGGTTGTTTCGGCCCCTGAATGAGAATACTCATGTGTATGTACTTTTGCTTCGTGCACAGCCACGGGGGAAGGTTGTAAGGCCATACAAACACGGGCCAGGTGCTATGTGTGCTACTCTGGTTGCCGAACGGATTGAGTCCATCGGTGCTCATACCCAGCCTGACGTTCCTTGCGTCGCCCCCGAAATCTTCGAAGGCGATGTCCAATGCTTCCCAATTGCTAGCGTCTGAAGGGTGTGTCAGGATGGTGCCTTCTCCGGATCTTCTTCGGGCTTCTTCCTTTCCGCGTGCCATTGCATGAGCTTTGCTTCCTTAGGGTCCACGAACCACCGCTGCAGACGGGGAGTGATAGGAAAGTACCATACCACTTTTCGAGGATTTTCTTGCTCCCACTCTTGTACCGTCCGTGGCCGCACACCGGACATGTGGTCATGTCCTTGTAATCGCCCCGATAAATGGCGCAATCATTGATGCAGGCATGGTATTTGACGTGCGGTAGGTCAAGAGGGCACACGAATTTCTTGGCCTCCTCGATACTACTTGGCAATGTGTTCCCTCAGGGAGAATATCGTGCATGTATTTCATGTTCTTGTCGAAGCTCACGTCGGTCCATTTGTTTTGCGTCTTCATCTCCAGAGCACCAAGCGTTACTTGCAAGCGCGTATCCTGGGGCGGCACCCAGGATACAACGGAGTGATCCCGTCTATCTCCATTTGCGCCAGCTTGGCTTTCTCCCTGGCTGCAGATCTGGCGTTGCTCGTATCCTTGAGGAGCAGTTCTTGAACATGAGCGTCCTGCAAAGACGAAGTTAGCGGGGTCTGCGTGTTCGCGCCACCACCGGCATCTCCTTCGTCATGATGATGATCTTGTCCGCCGGCATCTCCTTCGTCATGATGATGATTTTGTCCGCCGGCATCTTCTTCTTCATGATGATCTTGTCCGTCGGCATCTCCTTCGTCATGATGATGATCTTGTCCGCCGGCATCTCCTTCGTCATGATGATGATCTTGTCCGTCTTGTTCCAGCATGAAACCGCGCCTGAGCAGGTGATCCTCCAATTGTCCAGAATCAGGGTCGATCCACCTCACAAGTTTGCATCTTCGACATGGACATCTTATCTGGCTCCTGTTGAACCGAATCATGTCCGCCTTCGCTTCTTCCTTGTATCTTCTGATTCGACCGGAGCTCATCATGATGACCATGGTCGACTATACATAGAGCATAAACGAGAGTATATATGTTAATTAGAACCGCAACATGCACACACAGACACACACATGCATGCAAGGTCACCGAAAAAATTCGGCATGACCTCTCTTAAAGTTATGACATATGGGTGGTGCAAAAATATGCCGAAATGGAAATTAATCAACATTTCGGCAAACATCCATGCACCACGCCGGCGCAAGCAACAACAAAAAGTTTCTTCCGGACCATTCATGCACAACACACAAGCTTCATGTATATAATCATCGTCATGCCATATCGTGCAAACTTCACCTACAACATACAAGCATCCACACACCGCCGGCCATGCAAAACATGCATATGCACGTCCATCCAACTTTCCTCACCTAGTAGATTAGTTTCCGAGACGTGATCGCGATGGACGAGAGAGTGTGTGGTGTTGGAGAGAAAATAGTGGAGGAAAAGAGATGGGGGAGAGAGGAGGAGAGTATATATGGGGAGCCTCCGGCTCTCAACAATTATCTATCAACCAAAATAGATTTAACTACAAAAAATGGAGAAAAGTGTGAGCAAAATGGGATGGGAGGGAGGAGGAACACGAGCTAGGTGGAGGAGGAAAAAGAGAGCAAATGGGTAGGGGAAGGGGGGGGGGGGGGCTTTTCCCTTTTGTACATCTGGGAAAGACTTTCTGTGGCGCATGCCTCCACATGCGTCACAGAAAGTGGGAATTCTGTGGCGCATGTGGTCCCATGCGCCACAGAATTGCCATTGGTGTGGACCCCACCAGGTTTTCTGTGGCGCATGACCATAGATGCGCCACAGAAATGCCTATTTCAGTGGCGCATCTGAACCATGCGCCACAGAAAGGACCCCAAAATTGGAAAACCTATGATTGGTGGTGGGGCCCACAAGCTATCTGTGGCGCATCGCTCTTTCTGTGGCGCATGTGGTGCGGGTGCGCCACAAAATGTCCAGACTTTCTGTGCGGTGCGCCACATAATTGTTTTTGTGGCGCATGACTTTCTTGGTGCGCCACAAAAAGGCTGTCTATAGAAAGGCAGTTTCCTACTAGTGTGACACTGGGCACACACAAAATAATCCCTCGAAACACAAATTCAGCGCATAAGTTGTTTCAGCTGTTCTTCCAAATCATAATGCATGCTACATCTCTTTTTTTTAGAGGTGATCATAGAAAAATTCGTGGTTGTAGCATCCCAGGTCTGCATTAAATTAGGAGTTGCTTAATGAGAAAAAGATCTTCCCACCAAAACTCCAAGTCAAAAGCACACCATGCCACATCTTTACACGCACCAGGGGTGACTCAAGTGTACCCTCTCTGAAACGTCGCGTCGTCACGAATCCTTCGGTGGGATAGGACGGGCAGACCGTATACGAGTCCATGTTTTGTCTTTGCTGCTTGTATAGTGGATCATTCTTTTTGCCCTAAAGACTAACTGTCGCGTAAGTTACACTTTGTATTAATATATCTTTCTTTTTTCGAAATAGGTTTTTTAACCCAGCCTCTGCATCGGAAAGATGCATACGGCCGCTTTATTTCATTTGAAAAGCCTTACATTAATCATACTAAACGAAGCCCACAAATAAGATGACAAAGCACCACCTACTAGCACAACGATAGAGTACGCCTTATGCCCCGTCCACAACCTTCACCGACACCCCGCTAAAACCAGAGATAGCGCCTTGTGCCCATTCAACGGTAGTCGTCACCACCATCTTCCGTGAACCCATCTCCAGGATGTAGATTGAAGCGAGAACCCTTGCTAGGTCTGCCACCGACGCCGCCAGACAACGTCACCACCCTACGCACGTCCATCATCACGCATCCGCCAACGAGTCCCCGCTGCGCCACGCCGCAGAAACCCGCCGTCTTTGACGCGGAAGAAGCCACACCGCTCCACATTTGGACCCCTTTAGCCAGCATCTGCTCCAAAACGATACCCCTAGAGGGAGAGCGGTGCCAAGCGGGCGCCGCCATCGTCCGACCGGGAGACCCAAATCTAGGGTTTCCCCCGGAGCACATGACCCTTCCTGTTCCACGCGATGGCCCAATGCCGCCACTCCTCCACATCCTTTCTCCGTCGAGCTCCCAAACAACGCCTCCAAGAAGGTAGACGACGACACATGCCGCCGCCACTGTCGGGTTCGGCAAGCCAAACCTGAGGTTTCCCTCGGAGCTCAACGAGACCGCCACCGTGACAATGCCCTCAAAAGAGGATTAGTGGCGTCCGCAGACGTCACTGCATCATCTGCAACGGCGGAGCCGGGCAAAAGATTTCTCCCCGGTGTTAGTCCCATGGGCCAAGAGATTTGGAGGCATAGGATCAGCTCATCGGGGGCCCCCACCGTCGCGGGAGAAGGGACCTCGCCAGAGCTAGAGGCGCCACACATGGCAGGGAGGAGATCCGGGCGCGCCTGCCTAGGATCCGCCGCCGCCGCCTGATGCTCGGCTCCAGCTGTCGCGCCGTCCACCACGGCCACAACCGGTCGCCGCCGCCATCAACTCCTCTGGGCCGGCGCCAAGCTCCAATCTCCGCCGCTCCTGCAGGAGACAGCCGGAGGACCCCCGTCCCTTTGTGATCAGGGCCTACCGCCACCATGGCCGGAGCCCGCGGCAGCGGCGGCAAGGGAGTACTTGAGGGGCTCCCGGCTGCTGTGGAATGTCTCTCCCCGAGCCGCCTAGGAGGACGACGCGGGGGTCAAGGGGGTGAGGTCGGGAGGAATGGTAGCGGGCTGGGATAGCCGGAGAGGCCGACGGCCGGTGGCGGCGGCTGCTAGTTCACGAGAGGGTTAATTGATTCTGTGATTGCACTTTACAAGATAAGAACATACAGTACAAGATAAGAACATACAGTACACTGTTGCACTTTACAAGATAAGAACATACAGTACACTGTTGCAGTTTAGACCGTATATTTGTGATTGCACTTTGCACAAGTGAATCCCAAAGAATATACCGTTTGGACCTAGGTTCGGTAGTTGAGACAGATCGATTAGTTTACTAACCTAGCTGTATACAACATGTCTAATTTTTTTTTTTTTTTTTTTGAGGAAGGGTCTGAAACATATATTAGGAGGCTTGACACTTTTACAAATAGGTCCCGAACAAACACGAAAAAACAAGGAAACCCAGGAAAAGTGCAACAAGCACCCTAAGCCAACGGAGAAGAAACACACAGACCCACAGCCGCACCCAAAGCTCCTAGGCACCGCCGGCGACGCCGTACCGCGAACCGCCGAGAGGAAGCGCCACCACATGTCGCAGACAGCCGCAGGAGCCATCCGCCGCGCAGCGACGGAATCTGGACTCGTCGAAAGAGCTCGGCCACAACGCCACCCTCCCGCCTCCACCCTTCTTCCAGCCGCCGCCGCGGCGACCAGGACCACCAGCACCAGCACGAAACCACCTCCAGAAGCTGCTCCCCTCGCCACCTCGGCTGGCCGGAGCAAAACCACCAGAGAGAACCACCCAGAACCACCTGCAACAAAAACGGGTCGCCGACCAGCTCCAGCTCCTCCCCTCGCCGCCACGGCCGGCCAGAGAAGCAAAGGAGAAGAAGGGCGCCCGACGAAGCTTCACGGCCTCCCCGGCGACGAGGCCGGAACAGAGGAAGGAGGGAAGCACCACGCCCAAAACACCGCCGCCATCGCATCCATCTTCAACAGCGACGCCCGGGCACTCACACCTAATCTACACGCACGAGCACCAGCCGGAGCTCCCCCCCACCTCACGGTGCCTCGACGGCGACCGGAGGCAGAGGGGAGCGCCGGAATCGCCGGCGAGAACTCGAACCCCCGAGACGCCTCTGTTTCGCCTCCTCCCAACTGTAGCAGGCGAAGGGATAAGGCAGCCCCCACAACATGTCTAATTGATTCTGTGAAGAATAGAAAACTGAAGGAGGACAACCAGCAATATGGTTGGTAGGCTGATTATTACCAATCCACCCGAAATCAGACCTTATGGTTTGAAGTCATGTGTATCTTAGTGATGTATAATTTTTTTCCAGTAAGAGGTGACGTTCTAGTTTATAACGATAAGACCGTGATGACTTCGCTAATGTTGAAGCCACGTGACTTCTATCTTCTTGCAATGTGAATATTTACTTTTTTTAAGGCAAAAGACTTGCCTCAATTCATTAGATAAGAGAGAGAGAGTTTGAGAACAAAGTTTTAGGGTTACAACCGAACCGAACCGCACCACAAATACATGATACTACTCTCTTGGGATAAAATGACCCAAATGTTCCGCGTCCGCGAAGACCTAGCCTCCAACTTAATGCGAGAGAAGATAATGATAGCATCATGCTAGTGTTTTTTAAGGTTCTTGCGTTGCGCTCATTCAAAATTTTCCAAGAGACGCGATGCCATGGCCTTCCTTCTCCCATGGTGAGTAAGAAGAACATGATCACCACTTTTGGACGTCATCAAACATGATCCCATGGTTGTTGCTTTTTATGGTTGCGTGGGCTCCTCCCTGTGGTTTTCGTTGTATGTTTTTCGCCCAATTTCTCACGCAAATAAATCGGACACCTTATTCTTAATTAATGGATAAGGTAAAGATTTTGCCTTCATTTCAGAAAAAGAAAGGTAGCCCAAACCTAGATGTGAATATTTACTCGAGTTTCTCATGAAAACGATGGCGATATTTGGTCCAAAATCTGTGCAGTTACTTGTAGGCGAGAAGGCAATATGACCCACTCACTCGTTATTTTCAGATCACTAGCTCGGAGTACTGCCTACCATACGCTTACCCGTGTGGTTAATAGAAAAGACGGGGATAGATATCCTTGCCACTTGAGCGGGCATGGCATCTGTTCTCATTTTCTATACTCGATTCTGTTCTCATTTTTGTATGCTCGATCCCATTGTAGACATCCAGCGCCTCCGAATCGACGCGCGCACTGATCTCTAGGCATTGCGTTGGGTTAAACCGAAGAATGGGCAGGACGCTGCTTTTTGTTGCTGTCGTGGCACAGTGAACACTATAAACCCTGTCGTTACTGTTTAATCTTCAGATGGATTATACGTGCTGTACTGTGTCGCGTGTACTACAGGTTAGATGCCACTTTTTAAACACTAACGAAGGAGTACATATTGAGGTGAACAGTGAGTACAGGGCTCCATTTGGTTGACCTACATTTTAAACAGGCTTCACTCACTGGTCTGACTAGCAAACCTAATCCCCTTGCCCCTGCCCTGTTAAATGTGGCCAGAAGACTCAAAATTCAGAAGGAATAAGGCTGTGCGTCGACTGCGCGATGTAAGCTATGACTTTAGATGGGCATGGAAGGCATAGGCAGTTGCAACTTTAGACCAGACTCACTGACAACCCGCTATGGCTTGCAATTCGTTCAAACACATTAAAAAGAAGCTAGTTCACCATGATTTGAGTTTACCATGGCTTGCAGGTGGTGCTGGTGGTCTTCCGCGACGTGTCTGCTCCGGCCGGCCTTGGTGGCGAGGGGAGCGGCGTCTGGAGGTGGTGTGGTGCTTGTGGAGGTTGGCCTAGGTGTCGCCGGCGCGGCTAGAAGATGGGTGGCTCCGGGGAGCGGGTGATGTGGCCGTGTTCGTTCAGCGCCTCTCAGTTCCGTCGCGCGGCGGCGGACGGCTCCTGCGGTCGTCTACAAGGTGTGGTGGTGCTCGCGTTCCGGCGGATGGTGGTTCGGCGTCGCCGGCGTTGCCTAGGTTCTTGGGGCTCGATGCTGGATCCGATTGTGATCTTCTCAGGTGGCTCGGGGTGCTCTGTGCAAGTTTCTGGGTCCGGTTGTAATTTTCTTTTCTTTTCTCTTGGACCTGCTTGTAATTTGTACTGAGTTTCTGTTATATGAACTAGCAGGGTGGCCCTCGCAAATGCGAGGGCATCATCTGTAGTAGGTTGAAAGTGTTCAAGAAAAAATGGTTTCATTGATATTACATTATTTCTAAATATGTAATAACAAACAAAATTATTCAACAACTATCTCAAATGTTGGGTAAGCAAAATATCACTTATGCGAGTAACATCTTTGGCAATCTGAAATTTGTGGTGAAATGATTATCATGCCATGTGTTGAAACACCTATGCAAATGATATTGGATCTGTAAATTGAACTATGGTTGTTATATGATGTTAGATCAATACTCTAGGTTAGTTAACTTTGATTAAAAATTGCTGAATTCAGATAAAATGATTTATGCCCTTAATAGGTTGGTCACTAAATAATCAGAATTATCTTGTTTTGAGTTTTTTTCCAAACATGAACATGGTGAAACGTTGGCTATTATTCTTATTTGAATATGCTTTTAAGGATAAATTATTTTGTTCTAGGTATATTTGGTAACATGTTTATGCATCAGTAGTCAAAATTCGAGAAGTACGAATCTGAATTTGCGGACTCATAACTTATCTTATCTTTATTCAGTGGTTTTACACACCCAGACACGTGTAATTTATGTGTTATGCAAAATAACGTTGTGGGTTAGATAGCATATTTCAAGAGTATTCATCAGTCATCCAATTGCTTGTGCAGTTGAAATGACATGTGCTCTTATTTGATTTTGTTACCTAAGATAGTCCAAATAGGTCTACCATACAAACTAAGCAATATCGTCAAAACAATTCATAATAATTAACTAAATGCTTTGCAGGTCCTCTAATTAAAAATAGTATTAGCACCGTGCTCGGATACTAAATATGAAATATATTAAGCGGGGATCTATGGTGGGTAAAACCTGTGTGAATCATTAAGTAAATATTTATAGTGTGAGAGATATTTCCGTTGATAGTGTGTCGACTAATGTTGTATCTTGATAAGTTTTAAATGGTTGACGCCTGGTGTCCCATTAAGTCGGAATATTGAGTGGAAGGACATTCTCATCATTGTGCGAATATGTGTTGCCTGAGCACGGTGTATCATTAAGTCCGTACTATTATTAGTGTGAGGGACGCTCATGTTGGTAGCGCGACTATTGTTGTTGACTTCACTAATATTTAAATTCTATGACTCCGAGTTCCGAACTTCCGCAGGTGTTTTTGAGAGTGTTGGTCTGATGGCGATCGAATAAAGTTGTCAGTTATGTGTACTCAATAACTGAGAGACTGTACGTTGTGCGACTAATGTCGTGACTCGCAAATGCGAGGGCATCATCTGTAGTAGGTTGAAAGTGTTCAAGAAAAAATGGTTTCATTGATATCACATTATTTCTAAATATGTAATAACAAACAAAATTATTCAACAACTATCTCAAATGTTGGGTAAGCAAAATATCACTTATGCGAGTAACATCTTTGGCAATCTGAAATTTGTGGTGAAATGATTATCATGCCATGTGTTGAAACACCTATGCAAATGATATTGGATCTGTAAATTGAACTATGGTTGTTATATGATGTTAGATCAATACTCTAGGTTAGTTAACTTTGATTAAAAATTGCTGAATTAAGATAAAATGATTTATGCCCTTAATAGGTTGGTCACTAAATAATGAGAATTATCTTGTTTTGAGTTTTTTTCCATCTCATTTACTGTCACAGTATGCAACACTTTACAAACATGAACATGGTGAAACGTTCGCTATTATTCTTATTTGAATATGCTTTTAAGGATAAATTATTTTGTTCTAGGTATATTTGGTAACATGTTTATGCATCAGTAGTCAAAATTTGAGAAGTACGAATCTGAATTTTCAGACTCATAACTTATCTTACCTTTATTCAGTGGTTTTACACACCCGGACACGTGTAATTTATGTGTTATGCAAAATAACGTTGTGGGTTAGATAGCATATTTCAAGAGTATTCATCACTCGTCCAATTGCTTGTGCAGTTGAAATGACATGTGCTCTTATTTGATTTTGTTACCTGAGATAGTCCAAATAGGTCTACCATACAAACTAAGCAATATCGTCAAAACAATTCATAATAATTAATTAAATGCTTTGCAGGTCCTCTAATTAAAAATAGTATTAGCACCGAGCTCGGATACTAAATATGAAATATATTAAGCGGGGATCTATGGTGGGTAAAACCTGTGTGAATCATTAAGTCAAAATATTTATAGTGTGAGAGATATTTCCGTTGATAGTGTGTGGACTAATGTTGTATCTTGATCAGTTTTAAATGGTTGACGCCTGGTGTCCCATTAAGTCAGAATATTGAGTGGAAGGACATTCTCATCATTGTGCGAATATGTGTTGCCTGAGCACGGTGTATCATTAAGTCCGTAATATTATTAGTGTGAGGGACGCTCATGTCGGTAGCGCGACTATTGTTATTGACTTCACTAATATTTAAATTCTATGACTCCGAGTTCCGAACTTCCGCAGGTGTTTTTGAGAGTGTTGGTCTGATGGCGATCGAATAAAGTTGTCAGTTATGTGTACTCAATAACTGAGAGACTGCACGTTGTGCGACTAATGTCATGACTTGACTAATTTTTAAATTCCATGACTGCATCGTTCTGTTGATGATTCGCGAGTACTTTTGTATGATGCTAGTCTAATAAATTTGTCATTTATGTGTACTCAATCATAAAAACAACGGGTTCCCTCCATTCACAATTACTCTATGTTCCGAATTTAGTCAAAATTAAACTTTATAAATTTGGACTAAATATATAGGAAAAATATGTCAGCATCCAAAATTTGCAATCCTTATTATTAGTATCACCATAAAATGTATTTTCATATTATATGAATTTGGTTATTAATATTGATACATATTGGTACATCTTTGGTCAAATTGTACAAAAATTGAGTTTGGGTAACGTAGAATCCGGGTAAATAAAACATAGGAAGTACTTAATGAAACATTTAAATTTTTTCTAAACTGTACGTATCCTAGCAGCCCCAAATTTTGACCACGTTTAATCTAGGTTTTTGTGCAATCACGTTTTAGGAAGGTAGGTAGTCTCGTACACTGTTTTTTAAATGTACTCACTCATTTGCACTCTTGGAGAAGTACGTTTTTTCCAGCAGCTCCAACCTTTTCCACCACCATTTAAAAAAAACCCTTTGCCACCACGTCCAAGTAAAATTTTTTTTGGTTCTAGCCACGTTCCAGGAAGTTACCTAGTCTCGTATACTGGTTTTTAAACGGACGTAGTCTTGCGGAGGTACGTGTCTTTTTTTTTTTTTGCATCTATCACGTTCCAGCAGAGATATGTAGTCCGGCTGGTCTTTTAAACAGATTATGTGCACGTCCACCACATATATTGTGTATGTTACGTGGCTACTAATATTTATTAAATCCTAACCACACATTTTAGATCTAACTACTAAAATTAATTTAGATGATGTGGCTTAACGTGGTGGCTCGAAAAACTAACTCATTTTGCTTTTAGTATATAATAGATCGGATCCTTTCCTCAAAAAAAAAAATGATTTGAGTTTAGCTTTCACCCTTGAACTCCAATACAAGTTTAAATCGACCTCTCAATTTCAGGAAAAGGTAAAAATGAAAAAAGGAAAATGGGAAAAAATGACAACACAATAAATGAGAAATCATAAAAACTAAATTTCATCAAATGGGAATACTGAAGAAACTAGAGCTTCTTCCATGAATAATAAAATCTTAAAGTTCAGTGAAACTTAAAAAATACCAAAAGTTATTTTTTTTGAAACAAGGCAAAAGCTTTGCCTTTTATTGAAAATACCAAAAGTTATTAAAAATCAACATGCCCTGATCTCTTGCCATTTTTTTTAATAATTTATTTTCTCCATTTAGTTTTGATATTTTTTACTTTCCTTATTGATTCATTTTTATATTTTACTCATTTTCCCCATGACCACTTTTTATTTCATTTTCATGTCTAGATATGATGAAGACGATAATGACTATAATCGGCCTGTGCTCCAAATGGGGATTGCATCAACAACAAACTAACACGTACGCATCGCTGAAACCTTCCTTGGTTTGGTAAAGAAGGAAAGAAGGAGATGTAGAAAACAAACAATTATGAAAGTTTAGTGGTGTTAATTGTTAAGCTGGTATCGGCGCTCAAATTTCAGCATGAAACTCGGGCCAAAGTTCAAGGCAAAAATGTACAATGGTTAGAATTAAATTTATTTTGCCTTTTATACCTTTTCTTTCACTCTTCGTAGTACGAGGTTTAAGTGTTGCTTGGAATCCTACATCGTGATTATGGACTTATGGTCATTGTGGCAGCAAATGCATGTAAAAAGGTTTGTTTCTACCAAAAGTATCCACGTCCCTAAATGCAAAACAAATTTTAAGAAATGTGCTAGTAGAGTCCTAAGGGATCCGTGAATATGCGTTAAGATAAACAGACTTACCACCAACAACATTTCTTTTATCTCTAAGAAACAATGTTTTTGCATGCACTCTACAAAAAATGTCCTCCAATGTCATTTGAATTTGAACTCATACATTGGACACCAATATTTGAGATATCACTAAATCAAATTGTCATATAATCAAACATAAGCTAACCGCCTCACTTACCTCTGGCCGTTGCTCCTATGCGTGGCCTCCCCTGTCCCGGGCGGGTTGAGGCCAGAGTATGTTGTGCCCTCGATCGGAATAAAGGCGGTCTGCCCTTATGAGCGCTAGGGCACCGCATTGAGGTGGAGGTCCAAGGATTCTTCTCGCGTCAAGACGTTGTTCTGCTTGATGCCTGCCCTCATTGATCTGGTCGGTGACGAGTTTCGGAAGGCTACGCCAATCACCATTGGGCGTTTTACGCGTGTTGATTGCTGGATCGGATGGGATTCGGTCGTGTGCGCCTCTATTTCAGCTTGTGCAGCTTCAGTGGGGCGTGACATGAAGTTTTGTTGTGTGTTGACATTGTGGAACATGTCGGTATTTCGATTTCCATGGTGCAGACAGTGGCGCAGAATGTCATGGCGGCTGAGATCTGAGGCCTAGTAATGGTGGAACGAGTCTTCGAAACGATGAGGAATTTTCTTGGTGTTTCGTGACTCGTAGCAGCGGCAACGGCAAGTGGGGGCGGCAGCACATGAAGAGTACACAATCTTATCTTTCAGGGTGAAAACCCAAGGTCTGTCCTTCTTTGGTTGTGCCTGACAATGGCCTTGTTGAAGACATTGTTTTGAGAGCTCGAACTTTCTCCAGGGTGAAAATGTAAGATCTATGATTGGGCGACGGCGGCGCTTGTGCACTGTTTACTTTTTGGAGGCATCGTTTTTGGAGAATTGGGACTTCGGGTGTTGTCTTGGTGGTGGATGTGCTGTAGCTACAAGGAAGTGATCGCTGTAGCGGGATCTTTCGATTTTTTCTTCTTCGTTTTGTTTTTGTTTTAGGTTGTGTGCATCCGTAATGTTTTTAGTACATTTCGTTGTTGCAGAGGCTGGGTGTAATTGGTATTTTCGCGATTGTCGTGGGGTTGTCACGGCAGATGTTACCGGGGGTAACTTGAGATTGGGGGCAAGGCGGCTCTGGTGTCCAGGAGTTGGTCTAGCTCTACGAGGGAGAAGATGTTTTTTAACCAGGTTCAGATCCCCTCGGTGGAGGATCCCTACGTCCTGCTATAAATCACTATATGATAACAGATTACATGGTGTGCCAATGGCGATTGTCGGGTTTAGATGACTCCGGCGTGGGAGCTCTCTCTCCTGAGCTCTCTCTATCTTGTCTATCTTCTTCGGCCTATCTCTTTTCTCTCTATTTCTCCTTGATCCCCCTATCTATGACCTAGGAGCTGGTTTATAAAGACATCCGGGTCTCCTGGTCGCATACAAGGTAAGCTCGGGTTCTACTCGTACTTGGAGTCCTATTCTAACTCGTCTTGTCTTTCGTATCCTCCAAGTCTTGAACTCCGTGACGCGTACTGCCTCCGGGTCTTCTAGATCCTTCCTTCTATAGCCGGGTTACCGACAAGCTCTCCGGCCTATCAGTGTAACCCGGCCCATGATGATGGCTTGCTGGCCACGCCCGGCCTCCTGCCTGGCGGGTCATGCTTTCCTCTGATAACCCACAAGTATAGGGGATCGCGTGTAGCCTTTTCGATAAGTAAGAGTGTCGAACCCAACGAGGAGCTAAAGGTAGGATAAGTAATCTCTCAAGTTCTATCAACCACTGATACAACTCTACGCACACCAAACGTTTACTTTATCTAGGAAATAATACTAGACTACAATACGGGTATGAGAGGTAGCTTTGCGAGATAATAAATGCAAGAAAGTAAATGTTAGTGCTGCAGCAATAAAGTACACTAAGTAACCATATACTAACAGTACCATGAGTGTGTAAAAGTGGTGGTAATTGTGGTGGCTTTGTCCAAGATTAATTAGTGAAGGTACTTGGTTCATTGTATTCGATGCAGTTTTCTATGTGGGAGAGGCTAAATATATGTCGGGGGCTACCCCGGGTAGGGTAAGTTGTGGTATAAAGAGCTCTAAAGAGTGGACCGGGTCAAAGTCAAACCGGGTCAACCAAGTCCCGGAGGGACCGAGACGTGGCGTAATACAAACCGGCTTATGACAACCGGGTCACCTAGGCCGGGTCATGTTAGCTGAGTCACCTTAACCGACATACCACCGTCGGTCTGCTCTTGTTTATTCTCATGTGCAGGAAAGGAACGGAGATGATCCGGCACAGACTTGCCGGGTCAAAGAAGGGAATCCGGCATAACCATGCCGGGTTAAGGAAGAGAAGAAACTTTACCTCGGATAGGAAGTCAAGGGCCTTTGTCTTTTAGCCTGGCAGAGGAGCACGCCTGGCCGGAGAACCCGGAGCCTGGCAGACCGACATCCCGGGATGGGACAGCCCGGATAAGCTGGGACAAGACAGAAAGGGTCCCGTCATGGCAGAGACGACCCGGAGATCCCGGAGGCGCGAGTCTCCTGCAGGAATCCCGGAGATCTCTGCAGGAGCACGTGATGCCACCGTGGAGGAGAGAGCCGTTGTCACCAGGACAACTATAAGTACCCCCGTACCTCCTCCTGCGTGAGGGACGGAAGAGGAGATAGCTCATTTGCCCCCTTTGTGCTTAGCTTCATCTTCTACCTCGTACCACTGTTCATAGTCTAGCAACACAGCTCAAGGAGCAGATCTTATACTTGTACTTGTGCTTCATCCATATACATCGAGAGATAGGCAGGAGTAGGGGTGTTACCTCCTCACGAGGGCCCCGAACCTGGGTAAATCGTGTGTGTGTGCTTGTGTGTTCTTGGTTCGATGTTCGTCCGTGCGCGCTTCTCAGCGTGCAAGCCCTCCCCGGATACCTCCAGCGTCCTTTCGGCCCCACACTTAGCCATACCTATGGCATCTTCCGTGACACCACCACGACAGTTGGCGCCCACCGTGGGGCCAGCAGCGGCGCTGGCTGGAGTCTTCATCCGGACGGGTTCCATCACCACCTCCGGCGAGCGTGTGCTCAGCGGGTTGGTGTGCAAGCTCGGCGACATGCACTTCGTCAGCGACAACGCCGGTTGCTTCGGCGGCAGGCCTCTCCCGGTTAACGGCTGCCTCATCGCCTTCGCCTCCCTCCACACCTACGTCGCCACCGAGCTCGTCCGCAAGTACCCCGCGCGGGTGCTGAAGGCAGAAGATCCTCCTGCTCTTTGTGCGGCTCGCGGTCGGCGCATCACTCGCCCCGAGAGCTGCGCGGAGGTCATGATGACCGGAACTGCGGCTGGAGCTGGTCTGGAGGATGATGCCTCGACTCCGGAGAAGACGGTTAGGACGGCCAGGCCGCCCCTGGAGAGGGTGACCCGGGAGCAGGGCGGCACGTCCACGGTCAGGCCTCTTCCTCTGGATAAGGTGATCGAAAGACTCGCTGTTCCCATAGTACCTGGTACGGGTGCAGCCCTAACCGAGGAAGAGTTAGAGCAGCAGCGCAAGGACCTGCATGCTGAGGCCTTGGAAATGGCCAAGACTAGAGAAGAGTTTGATAGATCAATGCGTGAGTATAACAAGGCTCATGGCCTTGATGCTGCTCGCATGGCTGATGTGCGTAAGAGAGGCAAAGGCCTCAATGTAGAGATGGCTAGGGATGGTAGATCCGGGTCAAGTGCGACTCGGGTAACGGCAGCAAAGCCGAATTATAGCTCTCCTGCCAAGACCCTTAGAGCTGCAGAGGCAGCAAGAGCTGAGCTAGCCGGTTTAACCGGCGAAGCTTACCAGAAGCAACAAGAAAGAGTGAATGAGTTGGTGGCAATAGCCAACCGACAGAATGAGGCATATTTGAAGGGCAACACCATGGCTGGGGGTTCCCAGATTGTACACTCGGCTAAGGCCGGCAGTCAGAGGTCCAAAGGTCAAGCTTCCTCGCCGCATCCGAGTAGAGATCATAACCCGAGTGTAAACTCGGGAAAGAACAAGCAGATCCAGACCTACAACCCGGACTATGCTGAAAAGCAGATAGCCGGGCAGAACGGTGCAGGCCGGGCTAGGAGTAACCCGGCTCAGGGAAATCCAGGTCAGGGGAATCCCAATCCAGCTGGCCGAGGTCCACCACCTCGGTATCCAACTCAAAACCATGGTCAGCAACACCCGAATGCTGCGCATGTTCAGGAACCGCAAGGTGTTGACCAAAGGAATAACAGATATGATGATGGCAATTCGGCTCTGGAGAGAGCCGGATATCAGAGATATGACAATGCACTGGGAGATAGGTTAGGACCGCGCATGTTGGCGCCGGGTGATGCACGCATCAAGTTGGACAGACTCCATTGGTCTGAGATACTGGAAGAGCAGGGCCCACCTGGACCTAAATGCTTCGGGCCCCGAATCATGGGGGAGCCGTCAGTGCCGCACTTCCAGTTGCCCCGAGGTTCGAAGACCTATGATGGTAACTCCAAGCCAGAGGACTGGCTGTCGGATTATCTTTCGGCAGTAAATGTGGCCGGAGGAAACCGCCAGTGGGCTGTGAGATACATACCTCAGATGTTGGAAGGACCAGCCCGAATTTGGTTGAACAATCTGAGTGAGGGCAGTGTCAACTGCTGGCTGGATTTTGAAGAAGCCTTTGTGAGTAACTTCTCTAGCACATACAAGAGGCCGAATCGGCCACAGCAGTTGGCTATGTGTGTGCAGAGGCAGAATGAGACTGACCGAGACTACTTGACTCGGTGGAGTACAGTGCGCAATTCTTGCGAAGGAGTTGTGGAGGCGCAGGCCATTTCATGGTTTGCCCAGGGATGTCGACATGGCTCCATGCTGTGGCAAAGGTTACGAAGGGAAATGCCTGATGCATCCAAAATGCATCTACTTTTCCAAGCACTTTGCCTCATAATTTGCTCCGGAATCTTCCCATATTTGAATAAAACTGCTGAATCTGACGCTGTTTTTAGCAAAGTCTCTTTTCTGGCTATTTCTGCAGGAAATAAAATCGGGGAAAATTACCACGTCAATTTTTATGGAAAAGAAGGACAATGGACAAAAGATGGACACGAGGAAGCGCTCGAGGGCCAAATGGGTGGGTCCCACGCGGCCCCTGTACCTGGCCGCGTGGGCCCAGCCCAAATGGGCCTCGGGCGCCGCCTCGCCTTCGGTCTTCGACGTACCCCCTCATATATACGAAAAAGTGCTTGCCCTAGGAGGAGAGGAGCTTTCGCGAAACAGAACGCCGCCACCATCACGATCTTCGTTTCGGGGACAGATTGATCCAGGATTTCTCCTCCGGTGGAGGGATCCGGAGACCGTCTTCACCGCCATCTTCACCGCCTTCATCTCCATCGACCATGAGCTCCCTCTCCATCACCATGTGTGAGTAGTCCGCTGTAGGCATGTGAGGTGGATGGGGATTGGATGAGATTGATCATGTAATGCTACCCGTTGTTCGGGATTTTAGGGTTTTATCTTGAGGATACTTTTGTATTGTGTTGATGCACTCTTGCTATGTTTAATGCTTGCTACTAGGGCCCGAGTGGCATGATTTCAGTACTGAACTTATATTGCCCCATCATATATTTGAGTTTGGTATTTATCTGCAAAGTGTATCACCTGCTATTATGTTGAACCTGCGAACCCTAAACGTGACATATAGGGAAAACAAGGGGGAGATGTTTTAGTTTGAGGATTCTATGTGTTCATGAAGTGTTAATGCATTGTTCCGGTCTATTCGAAAGGGTAGACCTTAATTACCTGTAGTTCCAAGTTGGCCCCGGTGAAATGGGCAGGTTGGACAATAGATGTTGTGCAAATTCTCTTGGTTAGTACGCACAACTAAATATGGAACACATACCTACATATATCGGAGTTAGAGATAGGTCCCATTGTTATTTGTTTCTTATTATATGATCAATCTCATTCTTGCAACACCCCGCTATCACCTCATGCCTACGTTTTAAATCTCTGAGTTACACTTTCACTTTTCCGGTGAAAACTGGGAAACACTTGTTCACTGCTACTGTTCTGCTTGTTACTTGAATCATACTACTGCCATCACTATTACTGCTGCAAGTTATTGATATACAGGTGTGGTTGAGAGTGACGCCTCAATTGCCAAGGTCTTATTGATATTCTTGTGTTCCCATCGAGTCGAACTATAAATTTGGGTAATACTTCCCAACGAAGACTTCAGCGATCCCCTATACTTGTGGGTATCAAGACGTTTTCTGGCGCCGTTGCCGGGGAACCTAGCTTTATTGGTAAGACAACTTGTTATCATCTATTTGCTGCTTTTGCTTGTTCCTAACCATGGGAAAGGAAAAGACTACTCTGAAGGAATGAGGCCTTCAACTACTCGCGGAGGTACGGATTTGCCAAGTAGGCCAAACTTTTCACCTAATGTTGCTTCTGCTGTTGCTCCTAAGAAAAGAGGAAAGGTTTTATCTAGTTCACCATTGTCTAAAATGTCTACTAGTAATGAAAATGATTTATTATGTGGTAGCATAGACAAAGAAGTGACACCTGAAACATCTGAGATAACTGAAACACCTGAAAATGTGGAATCTGAGTTAGAAGATAATGAATACTGTGATGATGAATTTGAAACTTCTTCTGAGGAAGAGGAGGCATTTACTATGGCTTTTATGAATTCTGACTTTGATAAATTGGATAAACTTGATAGCTATAAAAATTCTCCTCTTGATGGATATTTTCCTATTACTGAGAAAATGAATGCTCCTGCTATTAAAATTAAAGATAAAGATTATGAGTTTAGTGTTGATCCTGAAATAATTGAAAAAGCTGAAAAATATAAGTTTTATGGTAGAGAGGATGAGTTTCCTTTTGAACACATTGCTGTCTTGCATGACTTATCTGTGTTATTTGGTAAAGATGAAATCCATCAACGCTACTATTTCTTAAAGCTGTTTCCTTTTACTTTGGGAGGAAGTGCTAAAACTTGGTATAATCGTTTAGAACCTGGATGTATTACTAGCAAGGAAGAATGTTTGCAGGTATTCTATAATAAGTATTTCCCTGCTGATAAGATTCATGGTTTGACTGTTGAGATTAGCAGCACTTTTCACAGAAAGAGAAGGAGGATTTACCCCAAGCTTGGGGGAGGTATAGTAAGATGGTTAGGAAATGTCCTACCCATGGCTTCAAGAGTAATGAAATACTTGATATATTTTACAATGGTCTAACCGAAAACACCAGAGGCTATCTTGATGGTATTGCAGGTAATGTTTTCAGGGAAAGGACCGTTGATGAAGCAACTGAGCTATTGGAGACTATCTCTAGGAATTATGAAGACTGGAATATTGAAGAGATATTTCCGAAAAGAAAGAGGCATGCTCAAATTGGATAACGAAACAATGAAAGAAGCTTCCAAGGCTATTAAAGAGAAGGGAATTAAAACCTCTCATCTTAAGGAATTATCTGAAATGGGTGTTAAACTTCCTGATGATCAACCATGTTTTCCAATTCAAGTCAATGCTATTAGCTCCATAAAAGGTAATGAAAAGGTAACACCTCCTGTTGATGTATCCTACATGAATGATTTTGCTTATCATCATAATCCTGAGGAGCATAATATTAGAATGACTATTATGGAGAACTCTCACAAAATTAAATCTCTTCGAGAAAGTTTACATGCTAGTGTGGGAGAGGTAAAAAGAATTGTTAAACACTGTGAGATGATGAATAATCAAGTTGAACAAATGGTTTCTCTTCAAAATCAATTGTATGAAAGTCTTATGGTGAAGAAACAGGTTTGTGGAGTTAACACTAGGGGAGGTGCAAGTACTCAGGATCCTGATTTTCCTGAAGGCCATCCCAAGAGAAAAGAACAAGAAGCTCTCAAGAAGAAATCTTCTGCAGGAAAATCTCCCAATGAAAACAAGGACATTGATGACTCTGAAGAGCAAGATAAGGATATTTCTATTTCTGATGCTGAGACTGAAGATAATAATAATGAAGAAGAAGAATCACCTTCACCTGAAGAAGAGCCACAAGAGGATGAAAATATTGAAGAACCTGAACCTAATGATAAAGAAGACCCTCCACCATCTACTGAGAAGAATAAGAAGAAGAGCCATCCTAATCCACAAAGAGGTAAAGATAGGGATCCGTGGGTACAAAAACCCATACCATATCCCCAAGAGGTAATAAAAACTTTGGATGATGCTAGATTTGAGAAATTCTTTGAGTTGATTAAGTCTTTGTGTTTGCAAATTCCTCTTGTTGATGCTATTAAAATCCCTCCATATTCCAAATACATGAAAGACATTGTGACTAATAAAAGAAAGATTCCTACTGATGCAATAACTGCTATGCTTGCTGAATATTCCTTTAAAGGGAAAATGCCTGAAAAACGTGGTGATCCTGGTATTCCAACTATTCCTTGTCATATTAAAGAAACTTACGTGAAATATGCTCTATGTGACTTAGGAGCTGGTGTTAGTGTTATGCCTTTTTCTTTATATAAGAAACTTAACCTAAACAAATTGGTTCCAACTGAAGTATCATTACAAATGGCTGATAAATCAACTGCTGTGCCTATAGGAATATGTGAGGATGTCCCTATCTCTATTGCTAATGTGTTAATCCCTACAGACTTTGTTGTGTTAGAAATGCCTGAAGATGATAATTTGTCTATTATTCTTGGAAGACCCTTTTTAAACACTGCAGGGGCTGTTATAAATTGCACTGAGAGCAAGGTAACATTCAATGTCAAGGGAAATGAGCACACTATCTATTTTCCTAAGAAGAAATCTGTTACTATGGTAAGCCAGAGTGTGAACTCCATTAAAAGGAATACTCTTATAATAGGAAGCTTTGAGTTGCATTGCCACCTCCTGAACCAAAATATGCTATCTTAATGATTGGAACTATTCCAATCAAATATGAGGTGACTTGAAATTGCTCAGAAAACATATAAAATAAAGAATCATGTATTATATCTTTTGCATATTATTAATGAGACTTGATCAACCTCATTACTAATATGAAAATGATGCAAACTTGATTCCCATAAAAATTGCTTTGAATGTTTGATTTCATTTATTCTAGAATTTTTAGATTATTTGCATGAGCATAATTATTTCAAAGTGCAGAAATTCCAGAAATGTAGTTTGAAAAATTCTGTTCAGAAAATTTTCTCGAAAAATTCCAGAAAAATTTGGAGGTAAGTTATTTTACCAGAGGAACTAACAGCCAAAAGGGAGACACCAGAGGGCCACCAGGGCCCAAAAGGGGGTGTCCCACGCGGCCACAGTACCTGGCCGCGTGGGACCCACTATTTTGGCCCACAGAGGGGGTTAGGTGAGTATCCAGTGCCCATCTCCTTCCCCTCGACAGGAAACCAGCCCCAGGTATTTTTCCCAAATTTTCTCGAGCTCTCTTCCTGCTATCCTTGGATCTCCAAGTTTAGGGCAGATTTTTCAAATCTGTTTGGTGGGATTGCTCATTGGTATGTGACTCCTCCACTCATCCAATTACTTTTTGTTCTTATGCCTCATGCATGAAGTATTTTGCTGCACTAGGTGTCACCCTTTTATGCTTAGGAAATCCATAGATTCAAGTTTTCTAGTTGATATTGATGCATGATATTGATGTGGAGACTATTTATGGATGGCTTAATGTTGTTTTAAGGTGTTACATCTTGATTTTTGTTGAATATTGTTTTTGGGCAGCAAGGTATCATGTTTAGCAAGGGCAAAGCTTTGGTTGGGATGAGCTCAAGACCAAGAAGAAGAGCATGCAAAGTCTCCCTCAATTATGATGACGACCACCTGTGGGAGGATGATGCATTCTTTGTAGGGGAGAAGCTGAAAATACATACAACAAGATGGCAAGATCCCTATGTTCTTGAACAGTGGGGGATCAAAGAGGACTTCGACACCTTCGTCACTACAACTGGCTTGCTTAGGTTCTCCCAGAACCCCCAAGATACATATGAAGAACTCTCGCGGGAATTCCTCTCTACCTTCAGATTTGAGGGCCCGGAGCCCCAAAAGCACAGGAAGAGAAGTAAGGCACCCCCTCTTACCTTTGTTTGCAAATTTACTATGAGAGGTGAGCGCCTTGTTATGTCTCTAGGGAATTTTGCAATGCTATTGGTGTAGAAAATTCAGGGAGTTGGAGTGAAACTCGTGCTGATACCAACCATGAGCTTGTTGAGTTTTGGCACACTATATCTGTAAACTCTCGTGATAGATTAAATAGGGGTAAATTTACTCATATACAGCACCCAAGTTTGAGATATTTTGCGTTGTTTCTTGCAAGAGGATTTCTTGCTAGGGATAACAATTCTGCTTGCACTGGACCAATGGTTTATCTACTAAAATGTGCAAAAGAAAATACACCGTGTGAATATAACTTGGGAGTCATACTTGCTAGATCTTTGCATACTGCTGTGAGTAGAAATATTACTGATCAAACTCCTATTTATGCTGGTGCTATTGCTACTATGGTGTACAATTACATTAAAAACGAGAGAGGATATGGTGATAACATGGGTACTCTAGTGCAAGAGTCCAAATTACTTGATTTTGCTTTGACTACTCGCATGGATATAAGTACGTTGTATGGGGGACATTATCTGTATAACTATTTGAGCACTAGTGGGCAGCGAGTGTCCATTAGGCTCCCCCGTACTGATCTTTTTGACAGGAGTACCGGAAAATGGATAGTGGAAGAGGCGCCGCCTCAGGAGGAGCCACAAGCTCCAGAGACACAGGGGTACATGCCTCAGGCGGAGCCCCTGTACCCAAGCATGCAAGGCTACCCATATAGTTACTACCCTGGAAGTGGAAGTGGATACGGCAACTACCCAGGATACTAGCTTGATCGCAAGCTTGGGGGAGTACTTCTCTTACTCTCCATTCATTGTTTTATATCACCGTTATATTGCTATGATAAGTTTCTTGAAAAACAAAAACACAAAAAGATTTTATTTGTTTCTTTTACTTCTGGTTGTTTGTCTTTTGTTTCTTAGAACGAAAAATAACAAAAATATTTTCGTTTTCTTGAAACAAACGCAAAAACGGAGGTGCAGAAATTGCTGAAATCTGCTCGCTGTTTTATTTTTCATTTTTTCTCTGTAACTCCGATTGAGCTGAAATTTTAACCACTGCTGCAACACATCATAACCTACACACACGTAAAATATGAGATTTTTCTGAGGTGTCTAGGTAGGGTAAAAACAGTACTGTATGCAGTGACATTTTCTGGCAGATTTGAGTTTTTATTGTGCAGTTCAAGTTGGGAGAGGAGAACAACGATGATAAGTTGATGTGCATGAAGTGGATGAAAGGTATGACACCTTTGCCATGCTTATGTGGACTCTTTAATAACAGCAAGTGAGCACATCATAGTTTCTTCAACATCTAGAGAAATGGTAGCAAATGTTTATCTTCTCCATGTTCTAGTATGTTATATGATGATGCAAGTGAAATTTTATTTAGTGACAATACTTGGTTGTGGATTGAATAATTGTAGCTCTAAACAAAGGTCTACGCATCCCATTGTGCTTACTAAACTTGCCAACCAATAGAAAGTAAAATAATCTTTCAAATAATAAACATGAAGTTGTATGCTTGACAGGTTTAGTGGTTGGGAGTTAGCTGAAATGTGCTGACACATGTAAAGCTTTCAACATTGCACTAAAATATATTCAGTTGATATCATGTACTTTTGTTTATGGATGCTTATCATGTGCGAAATGAAAGCGGAAACTTAGCAAGTTTGATGAGTAAGAATAATTGGCTAGAGAGACGCCTGGGCCGCCAACTTAAGCCATGCATCATTCATGGTGGAAATTTACAGCGCACCATGGTGGACATTCAGTGATGCACTTCATAATAAAAAGCTATGCAAATGGTAAATAAAAGAGTGCTGAGATTGTTCATTGTCTGTTTGTCTTGTTGTTTGGACATGGGCTTGTCCATGTCCTGGGACAAGAGGTACCCCAGTTGACGCTCTTGATGACGCTTTTATTACTTGCAATGACTGAAAATTTCGAACTTGCTTAGTGACCCAAGTTGAGTAGCCATGGTGTAGGTACTCGTATTCACGGGGCATGAGGTTTTCAACCATTAGTCGGTCAAGCATATGAGTCATGTCAGTAATATCAAATGGTTTGCTAAAACTAAGAGCAAGGTTGTAAGCACAATGATTTCACCAGGTAACAAAAGAAAGAATCAAAAGACCTCAAAAGTCTTGTCATGATTCAATCATTAGCGATGTAAGAACCTTTGTTTATTTCTACAGTTGAGCAAACTCATCCAAGTATTGACTCTACATAATATCTCTCTTGCAACAAATATAAATGCTTTAACATTGATTAGATATACCTTTGCTAACATCTTATCATTTGTTGTTGAAGCTATGCTTTGAATGCTTGTTGATATTAAATTGTGTTACATATGCAATGCAAAGTTCTTGTCAAAGTCTTTTATCGCTTCTGCACTACGTTTGAGTTGTTCGAGGACAAACAACGAGCTAAGCTTGGGGGAGCTGATGCATCCAAAATGCATCTACTTTTCCAAGCACTTTGCCTCATAATTTGCTCCGGAATCTTCCCATATTTGAATAAAACTGCTGAATCTGACGCTGTTTTTAGCAAAGTCTCTTTTCTGGCTATTTCTGCAGGAAATAAAATCGGGGAAAATTACCACGTCAATTTTTATGGAAAAGAAGGACAATGGACAAAAGATGGACACGAGGAAGCGCTCGAGGGCCAAATGGGTGGGTCCCACGCGGCCCCTGTACCTGGCCGCGTGGGCCCAGCCCAAATGGGCCTCGGGCGCCGCCTCGCCTTCGGTCTTCGACGTACCCCCTCATATATACGAAAAAGTGCTTGCCCTAGGAGGAGAGGAGCTTTCGCGAAACAGAACGCCGCCACCATCACGATCTTCGTTTCGGGGACAGATTGATCCAGGATTTCTCCTCCGGTGGAGGGATCCGGAGACCGTCTTCACCGCCATCTTCACCGCCTTCATCTCCATCGACCATGAGCTCCCTCTCCATCACCATGTGTGAGTAGTCCGCTGTAGGCATGTGAGGTGGATGGGGATTGGATGAGATTGATCATGTAATGCTACCCGTTGTTCGGGATTTTAGGGTTTTATCTTGAGGATACTTTTGTATTGTGTTGATGCACTCTTGCTATGTTTAATGCTTGCTACTAGGGCCCGAGTGGCATGATTTCAGTACTGAACTTATATTGCCCCATCATATATTTGAGTTTGGTATTTATCTGCAAAGTGTATCACCTGCTATTATGTTGAACCTGCGAACCCTAAACGTGACATATAGGGAAAACAAGGGGGAGATGTTTTAGTTTGAGGATTCTATGTGTTCATGAAGTGTTAATGCATTGTTCCGGTCTATTCGAAAGGGTAGACCTTAATTACCTGTAGTTCCAAGTTGGCCCCGGTGAAATGGGCAGGTTGGACAATAGATGTTGTGCAAATTCTCTTGGTTAGTACGCACAACTAAATATGGAACACATACCTACATATATCGGAGTTAGAGATAGGTCCCATTGTTATTTGTTTCTTATTATATGATCAATCTCATTCTTGCAACACCCCGCTATCACCTCATGCCTACGTTTTAAATCTCTGAGTTACACTTTCACTTTTCCGGTGAAAACTGGGAAACACTTGTTCACTGCTACTGTTCTGCTTGTTACTTGAATCATACTACTGCCATCACTATTACTGCTGCAAGTTATTGATATACAGGTGTGGTTGAGAGTGACGCCTCAATTGCCAAGGTCTTATTGATATTCTTGTGTTCCCATCGAGTCGAACTATAAATTTGGGTAATACTTCCCAACGAAGACTTCAGCGATCCCCTATACTTGTGGGTATCAATGCCAGCCACTTTGGCCGAGACAATTCGGATTGCAGACAGTTATGCACTTGGAGATCCAATGCAGCCTCTGCTCAACGCGGCTGAGCCGATTCGACGAAACCCGGGTATCAGCAGACCCGGACAGTTCGGGCCTAATGATAGCCAGAACTTTGGACACAAGAGAAGGGAAGATCGGCCGGATCTTCAGTACGGGTCAAACATGGTTGCTGCGGTAGATCAAGAGCAACCGAGTGCTGGTTGCAGCCAGAGGCTGAAGAACAACGGCCTACCTTGGGGCCAGAACCAAGATGGAAAGAAACCCTGGAATCAAGATGCACAACTGCCTGCCACTTATGAGGCAATGCTAGATGGACCATGCAGATACCACACCAATGATAAGCGTGGGCCGGCACATCACTCGACTCGGCAATGCAGTTGGTACCATAGAACCTTAAGGGAAGGAGCTGGATCCGGAGGAAACCAGAGGGGTGGTCCTCCGAGGCAACCACTGCCGAAACCTCAGCAACGTGTTGCGCTAACCGGGGCAAACAACACTCCGGTGAACTGGCCGAATCAACAGCAGCAACAGAGGCCGAACGATAACAGGAGAGAACCGAATGATGTGAATCAGGTGAACCACGGAGGCAACTATGGCAATGTTGGCCCTAATCTCCAGAATGAGTATCACGAAGCCCATCATAGTTATGTGGTGTTCGTGACCGAGGCAACTGATAAAAAGAGTCGGTCGCGGCGTCAGATGGAGGTCAATGCTGTTATGCCGGCTGTGCCAAAATATATGCACTGGTCGGATCAGGAGATTACCTGGGGGATAAAAGATCACCCCCGAATCATGCCAACCCCAGGAGGTTATGCTCTGGTGGTGGACCCAACATTTATTGGGCCCAACCAGAATGTCAGATTCAGCAAGGTTCTGATTGACAATGGTAGCAGCATCAACATCATGTACCGAGACACAATGGTGAAGCTGGGTATCACTGCCAACATGTTGTTACCAACCGACACAACTTTTCATGGTATAGTGCCTGGTGTCTCATGTGCACCTATGGGTAAAATGTGGATTGATGTATGTCTCGGCACCAAGGAGAACTCCAGGACCGAGACTGTCCTGTTCGAGATAGTAGACCTCGAAAGTCCATACCACGCTCTACTCGGCAGGCCAACTCTGGCCAAGTTCATGATATCCACCCACATGGCTTACCTGAAGATGAAGCTGCCAGGACCGAATGGTATCATTACCATTACGGGTAACTACAAGAGCTCCATCGAGTGTGCTTCGGCTGGCTCTAACTTGGCCGAATCTCTGATCATAGCTGCGGAGAAGAAAAAGATGAAGCAGGTGGTGGCCATGGATCAAGCTGCATAGCTCGGCATGCCGGGAATGGCCCACATGGAGCAAAATGCGGCGTTCGAGGCGCCCAAGGAGACCAAGAAGATCACTATTGACCCGGAGCACCCCGAGCGTAAGGCTATCATAGGGAGCGGATTAACGGAGAAATAGGAAGGCGAGCTCATCCAATTCCTCCGTGAGAACCGAGACATCTTTGCATGGTCGAATCATGACCTGGAAGGTGTTCCGAGGGAGTTGGCTGAGCACTCATTATTTGTGAGGCCCGAGATGAAGCCCGTGAAGCAGCCGATGCGGCGACTTTCGGACGAGAGAAGGCAAGTGATACAAGATGAGCTGACCCGGCTACTGGCAGCCGGATTCATCATGGAGGTACTGCACCCGGACTGGTTGTCTAACCCGGTCCTGGTAGAGAAGAAAAAGATGACCCAAATGTAGCCAAAGTGTGGCGTATGTGTATTGATTACACGAACCTGAACAAAGCATGTCCTAAGGATCCATTCCTGTTGCCTCGGATAGATCAAGTGATCGATTCCACAGCCGGGTGTGAGCTGTTATCCTTTGTAGATGCTTACTCTGGTTTTCACCAGATACCTTTAAATCCGGATGATCAAATGAAAACTGCATTTATCACCCCGTATGGGGCTTATTGCTATCGTGTCATGACATTCGGTTTGAGAAATGCCGGTGCTACTTATCAAAGGTGTATGCAAAAATGTTTGCATAATCAAATAGGAAAAAATGTGCAGGTGTATGTCGATGACATAGTCATAAAAACTAAAGAGAAATCAACCTTGATCGATGATCTAAGAGAAACATTCGCAAATTTGAGAAAATACCGGATGAAACTTAACCCGGATAAATGCACATTTGGTGTACCAGCAGGAAAGTTACTCGGTTTCCTTGTATCTAGCCGAGGTATCGAAGCTAATCCGGTAAAAATTCGGGCTATTGAGAATATGAGGTTGCCTCAAAATCTTAAAGATGTGCAAAAGTTTACTGGCTGTCTTGCATCCCTAAGCCGGTTTGTAAGCCGGTTAGGAGAAAAGGCCTTGCCCTTGTATCAATTGATGAAAAGAACCAATAACTTTGTGTGGACTCCACAGGCAAATGCGGCTTTTGCCGAGTTAAAAAAGATGTTGGTCACTGCTCCGATACTTGCTTCCCCACTGCCCAAAGAGCCGATGTTGCTCTATATTGCAGCCACAAACCGAGTTGTGAGTGCTGTAGTAGTGGTGGAGCGGGAAGAAGATGGCAAAACCGTGCAGAGGCCGGTGTATTATCTGAGTGAGGTGATATCGACATCCAAGCAGAATTACCCTCATTACCAGAAGATGGTATATGGTGTCTATATGGCAGCCAAGAAGTTGAAGCACTACTTTCAAGAGCATCCAATAAGGGTGGTGTGTGAAGCTCCTATCTCGGAGATCATCGGATGCAAAGATGCAAATGGCCGAGTTGCCAAATGGGCAATCGAGTTATCCCCTTACACTCCACAGTATGAGAGAAGAGATGCAATCAAATCTCAGGCACTGCCGGATTTCCTTGTGGATTGGGCCGAGATGCAGTATGAACCACCAGCCCATGACCCGAATTACTGGACAATGCATTTTGATGGATCCAAGACAAAGATTGGTTTGGGTGCCAGAGTAGTTCTTACCTCACCGAAGAAGGATCAACTGAGATATGTGCTGCAAATTCATTTCACCGCATCCAATAATGTAGCCGAGTATGAGGCACTGATCCATGGGCTTAATGTGGCCAAGGAAGTGGGGATTCGCCGAATTGATGCTTCGGTGATTCGGCTCTGGTTATACATCAAACCTCGGGAAATTGGGATGCAGTGGATGCCAACATGGCATCATATCGATTTCATGTACAGAAAATTTTGGGATTTTTTGAAGGATGCGAGTACACACATATACCTCGGGCAGAGAATGAAGCTGCCGATGTACTATCCAAACTCGGTTCATCCAGAGATCCGATTCCACCCGGAATAGCTTTGGAGCATTTGAGAAAGCCGTCCATTAAGCCATCGCCAGAATCCGAATCAATTTATATCCCGCCGATGCCAAAATCAGATGCAGTTCCAATGGATGTTGTTGTCGGTTATGTCGGGGATAACTCGGGGACTGCCAAGCAGAACCCGGGGACTGACGAGGAAATGTCGGATGAACCAGTAGATGCTGAGCCAATGGATGTAGATATGCCAGTGTTTCCTGTAAGACCTGTCCCGCAGTGGGCACAACCTATAATGACATATCTTGCTAATGGGAGCCTGCCGGATGATAGAACCGAATCTAGGCAAGTGTTGAGAAGAGCAAAAGCATACACCATCATCAATAAGGAGCTATACAAGAGAAGCACAACCACAGTGCTGCAGAGGTGTGTTGACCCGGCAGAAGGAGAAGAAATGCTCCTAGAGATTCATCAAGGGGAGTGTGGGCATCATGCCTGCTCAAGAGCCCTGGTGGCCAAAGTATTTCGGCATGGGTTCTACTGGCCCACTGCTTTGCAACAAGCCGAAGACATAGTCAGAAAGTGTGAAGGATGTCAGAGATTTGCAAAAAAGATTCACATGCCAGCCTCGGCACTCAAGACAATTCCAATCACTTGGCCTTTTGCTGTTTGGTGCCTTGACATGGTGGGAGAATTCAAGCCAGCCCGAGGTAACATGACTCATATACTGGTGATGGTGGACAAATTCACCAAGTGGATAGAGGTAAAGCCAATCCGGAAATGTGATGGACATACAGCAGTGACTTTCTTGAAGGACATAATTCTGAGATATGGTTATCCACACAGTATCATCACAGATAATGGAACCAACTTTGCTGTGGGAGAATTTGCTCGGTTTTGTGCCGAGAAGAGAATTAAGCTGGATGTAGCTGCAGTTGCACACCCACAGGCCAATGGGATGGTAGAAAGATCAAATGCCTTGGTACTAGATGGCATAAAGGCTCGGTTAATTGCACCATTGTTACGCACTCCGGGTTGTTGGATAGATGAGCTCCAGCAGTATTATGGGGTCTCAGGACCACACCGAATCGATCGACTGGCTACACACCATTCTTTCTGGTTTATGGAGCAGAAGCTGTTCTGCCAACCGACATACAATATGATGCACCGAGAGTGACAATGTACACTGAAACCGAGGCAAAGGAAGCCCGGGAAGATGGTGTTGACCTACTTGAAGAGGCCCGAGAGCTGGCCTTATCTCGGTCAGCAATATACCAGCAAAATCTCCGACGCTATCATAGCCGGAAGATCAGCCCTCGGGTGTTCCAAGAGGGAGATTTGGTACTAAGGCTGGTGCAACGCACTGCAGGCCGACATAAGTTGACACCTCCATGGGAGGGACCGTTCATTGTGAGCAAGGCTCTGCACAATGATTCATACTATCTTATAGATGCACAGGAACCGATGAAGCACAGGATGGACAAATCCGGAGAAGAAACCAAGCGTCCATGGAATATAGCTCTACTCCGACCTTTTTACTCATAAAGGGCGCAATGTATGTATCTCGGTTTTATATGAATGAAATGTCGGCACCCCGAATCAAAACTCGGGGACTGCCTCGTCTATATGCTTGTGTCATCTTTTGTTCTTTCATTTATGTTTTTCCTATGCCGAATGATTTGAAGCCTTGCCTCGAAGTTCAAAGTACTGTATGCTATCTTATTGTGATCTTGTGACTCGACTGACAAACGCCAAAAAGGCAGTCAAGAGCTGAGGTGATGGTTCGTAGTGAACATGAAAATGAACTCGGAGACTCGGCCAAAAATGATTCGGCATAGCTTGTTTACTAACCCTGTTTTTCATATTTGTTTATGTCGGATGACTTTAAACCCCAACTCGAATGTTATGAAGTATTGTATGCTATAATTCCTATCTTGTGACTCGACTGTCGAACGCCTAAATGGTAGACAAGAGCAAAGATTGACAAGTATAGTGAACAAGAAAATAAACTCGGGGACTCGGTTTAAATTGATCCAACATAAACCTCGTCTTGTTCGAATTAAGCAAAATAAAAGTAGTCTCGGAGGAACTTAAAATGTATATTACATCTGCACCCGGCATTCCGGGGATTTAACAGTTTGAATTCATCTAAGTTAAGCAGCGGCTTCGGAGGAAGGAGCAGCTTTGGTTGCAGGGACAGACCCGGATGACGCAGGAACCTCGGTGGAAGAAGGAACCTCTGTTGAAGGAGCAGCCTCGGTTTCAGGGACATACCCGGATGAGGGAGCAACCTCGGTTGAAGGAGGAACCTCAGTTGCAGGAGTAGCTTTGGTTAGCGGAGTAGCAGATTCGGGGACAGTCGGAGTAATCTTGCTGCTTGCCGATGCATCGATAAGATCAGACATAGTCTTCAAGGAAATATCGGTAGCACTCTGTTTGGCCGGATCAACCGCTGGCTCTTTGGAGATCTCGGCAGCAGATGGTTTCGCAGTCTTAGCCGAGGCATCAGGAGTGGATTCGGAGTCATCAGACTCGGAGTCAGAGTCACCGTATTCTTGCTCAGAGTCGCCATCAGCGTTGACCTCTTCTTCTTCTTCGTCTTCATCATCCGAGTAAACATGGCCATGAAAGTAGCAGCTTCCCCACGCTTCGCGATCAATGCCGGGTCGGTAGCCCATGGGGAGCCATCGCGCAGGGTACGCAAGCCGTCGAGGTTGATTTCCTCATACCAAGACATCAGAAAAAGCAAGGCTGCGTTGGCCCCGGCACGAGCAGAAGAAGACCTCCATTCCCTTAACCGGGTCTCGGTTTGTTGCAAGCATGTGGATAACTCGGCAATAGTCTTGACACTGGGAGATTCGGGCCACAAGACATGGTAGGCTCGGATACTGGCATTAAGAAGCTCGACGCCGATGCTCTTCAAGGGAGAAATGCGAGCTTGGAGTGCGATCAAGTGATCGTCGATATCCCAAGCCTCGGGTAGCGGAGCCCCAGATGCCTCGGCCCTCCTAGCTCGGGCCTTCTTCACAGTGTTGGCTGCTGCAGCTTGGCAATGCTCAAAGTGTTCTGAGAGCAAATAGGCTGACGCCGAATCAAATGAGATACCGACACATGGTTTCATGTCAGGAAGATATAAAGAAAAAGGATATGATTCAGGAAACTTACTGTCCATTTCGACATTGAGTTTGGTGAGCTCAGCCAGCCACTTGGCAGCATTTGCCTTGAGGGCATCCGATTCTTCTGAAGCTTTGGTAGCTTTAGCCTCGCATGCAGTGATGTGCGCTTGAATCTTCTGGTCACCAGCGGCACGCTTCTCCAGAGCTGTCTTCAACGTGTTCCTCTCCTTTTTCAGCTCAGTCTTCTCTTTCTCGACCCGGTCAAGATCCCGCTTGAGCCGAGTTACCTCGGACTGTTCTTCTTTAAGAGCACGCTTGTGCTCCGTTTCCTTCTTCTTCATTTCCTCCTGCTGGTTCTGGAAGGAGAGCTTAAGCGCCCGGTGCTCCAGGGCCAGATTCTTGAAGATCCGGCTCCGAGTGTTGGTGCAATCCTGCCAGAAGGAAAGATGTTAGTGAGGGTAAAAAGAATCTCGGGGACTGGAGCCCGAGATTGATAAAAGATCATACCGAGTCAGCTAGACATGAAACTCGGGGACTGATTGTCCGAGTTTAATGCAAGCTCATGCCGGGTTAACTCGACATGAGACTCGGGGACTGGGAATCCCAATGTTTTTAACAAGTTAAGTTTAAATGATCAAGTTTTTGAAGATTCACGCCGAGTTACCTGTTACTCGGATGAGTATCAGTTACTCAACCCGAATCTCAGGGACTGTGGATGGTGTGACTATTGATCATTGTAAAGTAAGTGCTAAGTTCCAAGAGATTTACCTCGACAACCCTGCTAGCCTGAAGGGCCGAGACCTGCATGGAGTGTAGGGATTGTGCAACCAGGCCGGGGCCAACCGGGTGTGGATTTGCCGGAGTAGAAGAAACTTCGCTGGGGTCCGCGGCGTTCCAATCCATCACGTATTGTCCAACCGAGCCGAGGCTGTTATCACTCGGAGTGCGAAGACTCGGAAGAACATGGCTGTTGACCCGGGGGCGGGAAATCATCTCGGAAAGGTCTTGGTACGCCCGGTTTGCTGTTGGAGTCACAGTAATTTGCCTGTTCGGATCAGTTGAAGGTTGGCCAAAGGCTTGTTGAGTTGGCACACTTGGAGGCGGTGGTGCCGGAGTATGGACCGGCACTGGCGGCTGCTGCTGCTGCTTCCGAGACTTGTCCTGCTGCAGCTTCTGTTGTTTCTCTTGCTGTAGCTTTTGCTGTCTCTCCTGTTGCTGTTTCTGGTCCTTCTCCTTCGGCTGTTGTGGCTTCTCCTTCTGCTGTTGCTGCTGCTGCTGCTTCTGCTGTTGCTGTTGCTTGGTGTGCTTATTGTGAGGACCCCGGATTAGCTATCCGAGATACTCGTTATGTTTCCTGCAACAATCCCGTGATCAGTATGTTGTTGCACATAACTCGAATTGGCATCATAGGATATCCATAGATACCGAAGAAATATACTTACGTGATTGAAGTCATTAGCTTCAACCGGTACTTGCAGCGGAATCACCCAACAACGTGGAGTCCAAGTCATACGCCTTAACCCTACAGGCAGCTGACTGGGAAGCGCCCTAGTTCGCAAAGACGTCAGTGAACCCTTCTTCTTGGAATGCTTCTTCTTCTACAATCTGGCTAAGACGATAGCCAGGGACGAAACCAATATGAGTACATTTGATTGTACACGCAAATTACCCCCAACTTGAGCATGCACTA
Organism: Poa pratensis; assembly: GCA_947311845.1. Lineage (NCBI taxonomy): Eukaryota > Viridiplantae > Streptophyta > Magnoliopsida > Poales > Poaceae > Poa > Poa pratensis. The sequence continues at coordinate 23,902,065 of CAMZMU010000055.1, forward strand.
GTTTTGAAAATCTTAAAAAAAAACTTTAGTTTTAGAAAAGAAAACTTCTCTAAATCTTTATCGAGAAAGGGGAGAGTAGATCTTTAATCTTGTTGAAGGCAAAATATTTTGAAAAGTAGTTTCTCAGTATCTTGGTGGGAAACAAACCCGTTTCTCACCATGCTTGTTGAAAAGGGTAAGAAGTCTTTTTAAACCTTTTTCCTCGAAAATACACCTTTGGTTAAAAGATAGGAAATTTCTTTAAAAACCTTTTTCCTCGAAAACCACCGTCTTGTCCACATTTCCAAAACCCTTCCTGTTTTCTGATCATATCCCCTTCATGGTTACTTATTTTTCCAGCAACCTCATACCATCCCCTCGGTATAGTTGCATAAAACAATCTCCACTTCATTTTATTTTCAACACTCAAAACTTTGTAAAACTTGCACATGGTCTTAGGACAGCCTCCCAACTGTCCATAACCGAGGACTCGGCTATTCGAATAGTTTTTTACACTCTGCAGAGGTAGCACGCTTTTCCCACATCCATCCGGTTTCCCGGCCATAGCCTCTCCTTTGCTCATGCTAGTATAGGACCCTACCGCTACGACACTTTCCACCAACACTTAAATCCTCAGAAACTAAGTGTGAGGACTCGTAGTTCTGCCCGGCGGACCCAAGGGAGCCCTTCAATCCTCTTTCTCCGATACGCTCATACCGGCTTCCGGTAGACTTCAATTAAGAGGACCCAGGTCAGGGGGTAGGTCCTCAGACCATCCCCTCATGGAACGAGGTTATCCTCGTTATTGAGGCATCCAGTACTAACACGAGCAAATTATATGACTACGCCCTTGCCCATATGTGGGTAAATGTGGTCGCACAGGTTATCGGCTGGTAGTCATGGTACAAAGACACAATGTGCATTTTTCATAAACATCACCACACTTCACTTCTCCACTTCCATACCGACATCCCGGTATACCATAATTCATCCAAGGATTTTCAAAGGAGTTTTGAATAAACAATGTTTTTCCCATCCTATAGTTTTATATAAACAACTGATATCTCTACATAGAGTGACAAAATAGTTTTTCATAAACTTTTGAAAAGGTTTTCACAATCATTTCCAATTTTATTAGCAAAATATTTTTAACCAAAACTTGGGTGGTTCGTAATCCCACCAAAAAGATTTTCATAGAAGGATTTGGAGTAAAACAAATTCACTTCAAAATCCTCGTAAACCACTGACACCTCTATGTCGGGTGTCTCAATAATTATACTTGTATTTTGGAAAAGGGTTTTCAAAAGCATGGCTTTCGTGGCAAACACCACATAAGTCCTTTACGCTATTTATAAGTAAAACAGGTAAATCAAAATAGATGTATATAGATGCAAGCTCAGTGAAGTAGCTTGCCTGGTTTCAGCATAATGCCCCTGGATTTCTCCTTGTTGATCAATATAGTAAATATCCCATCCTTCCTAGATGGATTCTCTCCAAAGACCACTCCGGTACCGGTATTATCTAGCGTCGCAAATAGGGAACAACAACAATCAATTACACCAAACAAAACCACAAGTGGTGCACGGACAGATAACATCCACAAGCATCAAACTAATTATTTAAGCAACAACTAGGACCTACACTTACAAGGGCCTTATACAACGCAGGGGTCTAACTCTCATACACAAGTTAGGGCCAAATAACATGCAGCAAGGGATGACCTGCTACAATGTCAGTGGCTAAGAAAGGCTACTGATGTTCAACATCATTCCTAAAATCTCGTACACCCATGATTTTATCCGCAACAATTCTTAAAAGTTCGGAGTTCCTAGGAAATAACTACCCTAATGATATTACCCCTAGATAAACACATGCAACACTAAACTTTTTCCACCATGCTATATAAATGAGACAACACCCTCGTATAAGTGTGTATCATACTTATATAGGCTAGGAAATACAAATCCAACACTAACACACTTTTCTAGCTAAGGATAAAACTAATACAATAATCAGCAGAAAAGTCCTAAAAGTTGTTAAATGCACCCCAAATAATATATAGCTCTAACAGTCACACCAATCTAGGATTAGGTACTCCTAAGAATACAGAAGGTCACACAATTGGATTCATATCAAAAATCATCACCAAACAATTTACAAAAATCCCAAAAGAGCTCTCTGGTCACATACAAATTTGCAAGCCATTTTATTTAGGGAGATCATTTGTATAAGAGGCCAAGTGCTACGGCTAGGTAACACTTAGGTCTTTCCAAAACAGTTGAGTTTGCAAAATTAGCTATCCTAGAAAAATAGTTATTGAGTTTTTGGTAAAAAATCAGTGTTTCTGCTTCCCTTTTTATTTCTCTAAAATTATTTGCCAAAAAGTGGATCTACCACTTGGACCTGGTTACGAACTTGTTAGGCTACAACCCTGAATTTTGGTTTGGTTAGATCTGGTGTTTTCATAATTTACTTTGAATTAAACTGATGGATCTAGTCTCTGTCAAAACAGAAGAGGAAAATAGCTAGGGAAAAAAAATCAGAGAGGGGCCGGATCTGCACAGCGCGCAGGCCAACGAGCTGGGCCGTCCCACGGCGGGTGCGCGCGCTGCGGAGGGGTAAGTCACCGTCAGATCCAGATCCGACGGCGCGGACTGAACACGGCCAGGTTTTAAACGCACACGTCGATCCGAAGATCAACGGCTCTCGTGCTTCCTCTCCCTCGCGAGCTCGAGCGAGCACAGAGCTATGGCGACCGAAGCTAGGGTTCAAGGTTAGCTCACCTAGGGTCGACGAACGGAGATGGCGAGGGGCCGTGGTGGATGCGGGCGGTTGAGGTAGTGCAGGCGAGCAACCGACAGCAGCTACGATGACCTCCATCGACGACGGCGACGAGCTCGGCTAGTACGGCGTCGTGGATGACGGCGACGATGCTGCAAGCAATCAGCCGCGAAAACATGTCAGAGAGGTTCGTGTGGTCCGAGGGAGTTATGCTAAACAACAATGGCGGAGAAAGATGGTCTGGATCGTCGGCAACCTTCGGGTTGGATCTTGCTCGGGTACGGCGAGTGTTCGCCCTCCTCTCGCTCACAGGGAGCAAGCGGGGAAAGATGGGGGTGATGTGGTGTGTGCGGTGGGTGAGTGTGAGCTAGTGGCGAGGTAAGAGGCTGGGGCATCGCTTATATGCACGGGGTGATCATGGCTCCCTTCGGGTGAGCGGCATGGGCAGTGAGGGGTGTGGTGTGCAAGCAACCGAAGGGCCCCTGTGGCCTCGTGCGCTAATGCGGTGGCTCCTTCGACGAGCACACGGAGACACACCGAGCACGCAAGTGAGGGTGAAGGAAATGTGCGTCTCCTCCGTCCTCACTGCCACCTCCTCGGCTGCTCCCCTCTCTCCTCTAGTTGACCTTCTGGTGCACACCCAGGGAATGGCCAGAGGGCTGGGACACGGGGGAGTGGAGCACGGCAGCAAGGGGGTGGGGTGGTGTGGAGCAAGGTGGCGGTGGCGTGGAGAAGGAGCATGGTGGCGTGCGGGAGGGAGCTTGCCCTCTCCTCCGTTTTTCCATGTCGCACAGCCTTCCTTCTCCCTTCCTTCTCTCTCTCTCGGGTCAATGGCTAGGGCATCCCAAGGCTGGATTAGAGAGGTGGTGCACTGGGGTGTGGAGTGGACATGATCTCCTTCCCCAGTTCACACAAATTCAACCCAAAACGATCAATCCAATTCTGTCCAGAAAATAGTTTCAGAAAATTCAGTTAAAAACAGACCGGAAATTTTTCTAAGTGTTGAAAACTGTCAAAACTATCAAAAAGTTCATGCATGTTTGAAAGATCAAATGGACTCCAAATCTTTTGATTCAACTTGGGTTTTTAAGAACATGATAAGTACTTTCATAAACACACTTGTAATAATTTTAATAAAATAATTAAAATAATGAAAATAGGTGACGAAAAGGGTACCAGGCTGTTTTTCAGAAAAACCTAGTTTTAAAAACTGCCAAGTCCAGGGACTGTCAGAATCAGTGAAAAGTTCAACCAAGGTTAACATAGCAAACAATCTCCAAATGTGGAAATTCCAACTGGGAATTGTTGACCATGTTACAATGATTCAGAAACACATTTTCAATATTTTTCGTAAAATGTGCAAGGCTAGGAAAGCATGCTGAACACCTGGTATCATTCTGTTTTTCACTGGTTTTTAAAACAAACTGTTTTCTGTCTTATTTTCTTGCCACAAAAACAAGCATGCATCTATTGGTTCCAAAATCCAAAAATTGAAACTAAGGACATGGGTTTGTAGTCCACACATCAGAGAACAATGTCAAGCACAAAACTCACTAAATTGGATATTTTGGCTAATTAAAATCATGGGCTAAAATCAGATAGTTGGAAAGGTTTTTCAGGAATTTCAATATGGACTAGCCTTAGAGATTCCACATGAAATAAGGGTGTTTTGGACCACAAGTCCCAGAAATAAGTTTGGGGTGTGAGAGGGTTTGTCAAGAATGAAGGGGGTCTTTGATTAGGCCACAGAGGGGAGATGGATAATTAAGCAAGCATCTCCGAATATCTTCAAACTTGATTTTATGATAAGGATGGTACAGAGTAGAGGAGATCCACCAAGATGTATTTCCCCAATCTTCCAAGATTTAACCAAAAGGGGAAAACCTAGAAAGGAGATGGGTTGATAGGAGTGAAGGTGGGTTTCTCTTGATAGTTGTTAGAGTTAAAAGATTTTGGATAAGATGGTTCAGGGTTCTACTGGCTAGAGAACAACATCACACATAAACAATTCAAGGAGTTCAATTCAAGCAAGTCACACATATAACATGATCAACACATACACACACAAGTTAGCACAATCTCACCACCATCATAAGGTCAGACAAAGCAACATAAAAGGGGAACACACCCATTGGTGAAGTAGTTTTAAAAGTTTTTATTGGTTCTGAAATTTTGGGTCCTGATAAACCAGGTTTTTCTTTGATCCTAAATTTGGGATGTTACACTTATGCTGTGCGCGAGGTGAGGGTCGAGGCTCCAACTTAGACGAGGTCTCAGTAGGAGTCTTACCCCGCTCCGTCCCCAAATCCTTAAGAGGAGAGAGGGAAGATTGGTCTCGACCCGGAGCCAAGGTTTGCTCGAGGCCTTGGTCCCCTCCCAGATCCGAATCAGGATTCGGCTGCGGAATGTCGGCCGAGCTAGCGCGCACCGGGGAAGGGATTGCCCCTCCGGGGTTGCTAATCCCGATATTGGACGTCAGGGGTGGCGATGAAGGAACAGGAGACAAAATAGAACTATGGGTCTGTTTTGTGGCGATCGGATCGCTGCATAAACCGAGGTAGAACGTTAACTCGGATGAGGTTAACTTCGGTTAAAGGAAAGAAAGAAAGCAAGAAAACTTATACGAAGTTTATCTTACCCCTTGCTGGTTGGTAGAACCTTAGCCTTACGCTTGGAAACGACCTTCTTGGCTTTCTTAGCCGGAGGAGCCGCTGACCCGGACGCACCGGCGCGTTTCCGGGATGTGCCTTGCGCACCCGGATTGGCTGTAGCATGAGGTGCAGACCATGAAATAGGAATAGCATCAATGGGATCTAGGATTTGACAATCATCATCTTCGTCGTCGGACAAGTCTTGAATGAAGACACGGGCGGATGGCTTACCCGAGGTAGAAGCCTTGGCACGAGGAACCGGCATATAATCCTCGTTCTCCGGATCTTCAGTCTCCTCGGGTCGCGCACGGCGATCTTTTGTCCATTTCCTGGTCTTCAGGTCCCCATCTTCGGTGGCTTGTCGAGTAAACAGCCGCAGGAGAAGCAAAGTAGATTCGGATTAGTCAGAAGGTGCATCACCGAGATAAAAGTAGACTCGGAAGGCAGAGCTATGTCAATTCCAAGGTAACAAACTAACCCGAGGCGGAAGCCGGGATCGCTCAAACGGCTCGACGCCCCATTGCCAATCGTCCGCCATCTCGGTCTGGGCGATGGCCTTGACCCGTCTCCTAACTTGGGGGTGGGTAAGATCATGGGTGCTAACCCGGATAGGGTCTAGCAAACCACTCATGTGGCAAATCTTATGCACACGGTGCTGAAGAGGGTTGACTCGGCGCATGACGAAAGTCCTCAAGAGGTCGTCTGCACTCAACTTCTTTTTCAGCAGCCCCTCAAGGGTTTGGTGGATCAGTTGGACCTCAGGAATGCTGTCCTGCGGGTCATAGTTCCAGTTTAACTCGGCTGTGGGGGGAGCGATGTTGAACTCTGGCAGGTTGAGAACATCCCGATCAGCCGGGCTCTTCACATAGAAAAAGGACCTTTGCCACTTCTGGCAGGATTCTAAGCCGGTAATCCGAGGAAAGATAGAGTGCTTCCTCGGAGTGATGCTAGCCGCACCGCATGCGGTCATATCCTTCATGACCTCCTCCTTATTCGGGATGGTTTGCTTCCAGAGGCGGAAGTACTTGGCCCAGGCGGCAACAGTGGGCCAGAGGCCGAGGTACCCCTCCATGAAGGAGGTAAAAGCTGAGAGAGATGTAATGGCGTTGGCAGGGAGATGGTGAGGTTGTAGACCGAAGTAGTCGAGAAAGTCCCGGTAGAAGGGGCTAGCTGGGAGTCCAAATCCGCGCTGAAAGTGCGCAAGGAACACCACTCGTTCACCCGATTCTAGAACCGGTTCGAGTTCCGTTCCCGGAAGCCGGCATATAGCCTCGGCCGTGATGCGCCGGGTCTTGAGCAGCCAATCGAGGTCATCTTGCACCACGTCGGATCCCTCCCATCTGCCTCGGTTGCCAGGTGCAGCCAATGACTCGGCCGGGTCGGGAGTACTGCGGCCTGACATCTCAGGGCAAAACCTGCAAAAAAGTACAAATACAACCGAGATAAGTAACTCAGAGTTATGAATCTAGAGTCGAAGCAAGTGACCCGGAGAACAAAGCAAATAACTCGGAAACCGAGACATATGACCCGGGAGAGCCGTGCAACTGTCTCAGGAGTAGAGCACGGAAACCGAATTATGTAATTCGGAAACCGAGGTAGAATCACCCGGAATGGTGATTCGGAAAGATAAGTGTTAAGTGATTCGGAAATCGAGTTAAGTGATCCGGGTAAAAGTTATAAACATTAGTTTGCATGAATCTGTGAGCAAGAAAGATCTACCGAGCGAGTAAAAAAGGAAGTAAAAAGACATGTGTCTAAGGCAGAAAAGGATGAAACTAACAGGAACCGTGCCAGGACATCAGTGCGAAAAAGATCAGCAACGGATCTAGGCAGGTGCATCTGTGAGCAAACAAAGCTAATCCTAGCAAGTCTAGTATTTGGAGATCTAGAATACCCTAACGATGAACTATGAAGAACATGTTAGGAAGAACACAAGAGAGGATTCATGAAGAAGATGGAGATTGGGGATCCATACCGGAATGCAGGTCCCGCGGGAAGGAGTTTTGGCGGCAGCGGCGCGGTCGATTCTGGTCGTCGGCGACGGAGAAGCGCTTTCGGGGTCGAGCCAGGGCGAAGTGCTCTTCGCGGCGGCGGCGGCGGAAGTGTTTTTCGCAATGGAGAGAACGAAGGAAGAAGAAGACCTCACCGTCCCTCCTTCCCCTATTTTATAGGCGCGGAGGCGTGCGGTTGGCGAAGCGGCGGGGCAGTTCCCCAAACTGCGCTCGAAACCGTCCGTTAGTGGGCATAATGGTGGGCCCGCCATCATTGGCGCGGTTACCCAGGCGCCGCGCGGGGTGGTTAAAGGTGGTCAAAGGCTGTGCTTGAAGTGACCGGACACGACACGTGTGACGTATGCGACGTGCGGTGCGCGGCACGTGCAGAGGCACGGTCGGCCGTACGCGCGAATCAAGGCGAACCGAGATATCTTTGCATCGTATTTCGTGACTGGAACTCGGTGGAGTTAAAAAGAATCCCGTTGTGTCGGTTAGACCAAGTTGAGGAGGAAATTCGAACAAGGTTACTAATTTGACTCGGGAAACTCGGCTAGACCGAGACATACTTGAGTCGGAAAGGCTGTTGGTTGGTTTTATTTGGTTAAACCTGGTGTGGCCCTCCATCCGAGGCTGTAGAACCGCACCAGTTTCGGGGACTAATGTCGGGGGGCTACCCCGGGTAGGGTAAGTTGTGGTATAAAGAGCTCTAAAGAGTGGACCGGGTCAAAGTCAAACCGGGTCAACCAAGTCCCGGAGGGACCGAGACATGGCGTAATACAAACCGGCTTATGACAACCGGGACACCTAGGCCGGGTCATATTAGCTGAGTCACCTTAACCGACATACCACCGTCGGTCTGCTCTTGTTTATTCTCATGTGCAGGAAAGGAACGGAGATGATCCGGCACAGACTTGCCGGGTCAAAGAAGGGAATCCGGCATAACCATGCCGGTTAAGGAAGAGAAGAAACTTTACCTCGGATAGGAAGTCAAGGGCCTTTGTCTTTTAGCCTGGCAGAGGAGCACGCCTGGCCGGAGAACCCGGAGCCTGGCAGACCGACATCCCGGGATGGGACAGCCCGGATAAGCTGGGACAAGACAGAAAGGGTCCCGTCATGGCAGAGACGACCCGGAGATCCCGGAGGCGCGAGTCTCCTGCAGGAATCACGGAGATCTCTGCAGGAGCACGTGATGCCACCGTGGAGGAGAGAGCCGTTGTCACCAGGACAACTATAAGTACCCCCGTACCTCCTCCTGCGTGAGGGACGGAAGAGGAGATAGCTCATTTGCCCCCTTTGTGCTTAGCTTCATCTTCTACCTCGTACCACTGTTCATAGTCTAGCAACACAGCTCAAGGAGCAGATCTTATACTTGTACTTGTGCTTCATCCATATACATCGAGAGATAGGCAGGAGTAGGGGTGTTACCTCCTCACGAGGGCCCCGAACCTGGGTAAATCGTGTGTGTGTGCTTGTGTGTTCTTGGTTCGATGTTCGTCCGTGCGCGCTTCTCAGCGTGCAAGCCCTCCCCGGATACCTCCAGCGTCCTTTCGGCCCCACACTTAGCCATACCTATGGCATCTGCCGTGACACCACCACGACAATATACATGCACTCCACTATTTGGGATTACAAGTACTATATGATTGGATTGTTTAGCAAGCATCCGCAAATACTAACAATGCATTAAGGTTTCCCCAACCATAGCCTTAAGTTCAAGGTCCTCTTACTCCCATACGTGCAACTAATCGGTTCGCGTTCTCAGGTTTCTGTCACTCCGGCAGAACTTCCCCCGCTTCGTCACAAATGCTACCAACCCTAGGGTGTTTGATCCATGCGCGCACAAATATAATGGACACCAAAGGACAGCACCATATAGACATACAACTCTAATGAACCTCATGCATTCAATTAAGCAATCAAAAGACAAATAAACTACGGAAACATGATGTAAATCATAGGATAAATATTATAGCATCAAACACCATGTTTACATAGGACGGGACAGAGGTTTGTCGGAGGATGAACCACTGAATACAAGGAGGAGATGGTGTTGGAGATGGCGGTGAAGACGGCGGAGAGGGGCAGCGCGGCGGCGCAGGGCGGCGGCGGCGGCGGCGGTGCGGGGAACTCCTTTCCCTGCCGCCGGCAAGCTTGGGGAGCGCCGCCCCTTAGCCTCCCTCCTTCATGGCTTCTTGGGAGCCCTCCCCCATGGAGATGGGATCCATGGGGGAGGCAAAAACGTGGCTTTTGGTGGCTGAAATTCGTGGGTGGAGGAGTCCTCCACGAATTAGGGTTTCCTCCTTTATATGGACTCTCGGATTTCCGTCACCCCCTTTTAGGGTTCCACCAAAACGGGCCTACAGGCCGCGTCCGAACTCCGATTGGGCTGATCTCGGGCTTAAAATCTTTGTATGGAAAAGTTTGACAACTTTCGTAAGAGCCAGGTCTCCATTTGACGTCATCTTTGAGGGTCAAACTGGCAAACTCCGAAAACAGTTCTGGGACAGATTTCAGCAAAGTTCCAATTCGACTCCAACAAGGTTTCCTCTTGTATTCTTGATAATTTCTACACATCAAATAGTAAAACAAGAACATTGTGCACTTTTGCAACTATTAGTAGGTTAGTCCAAATAAATAATAAACTTAATATAAAAACAAGTGCTGAAAGCATAAAAATGGCATGAAACAATCAAAAATTATAGATACGTTTTGGACGTATCACCTCCTCATGGGCCTACCGAGTTATTATTCCCCATCAGCGATATTAATATGTTCCCTTTGTTAAAAAAAAAGTTAATGCAGAGAAAATCAACACAAATAAAGTGATTTAGTCCCTTGTTGTTGTCTATCAAGTATTGTTGTGGGTTTTAACATGCATATGATTGTTTCGGAATATTTCTTAAACTTGATTCAAACTTTCAAATTACACAACCACGTGTTTTAGGGATAAAAATAAGGAATCGTCTATACATAGTCCCATGAATTTTACAGAACAGAGTCGATTTTTAGATTGTTGCATCTAGATGGAACGTCCTTCCTCTTTCTTCTCGCCATCTTCCTCTTTCGGTTATCCGTCCTCCCATCGTGCATATATAGTTGTCTCTTATGCCCATAGTCGTGTCACTACCACGTTCGTCTCTCCCTAACCTAACCACCACCAATGAGTCCTGCAGCCTCCCTCACCCTTCCCTCTAGCCTAGGGGAACGTGAGTTCCTTATTTAGAGTCGGCACTCTACACTCAACTCTAACCCCTCTCGCCACAACCAAAACTCCACACACTCGCCAACGTAGTTTCCGGTTGTAGCCATTGCCTCATTCTCAGTCCACAGACTGCGTCAAACAATGTCCTCGCTCTGCGTCGTTGCCAATGCTTGTCCCCGTCGACGTCGCCTCCACGTTGATACCCACATGTGTCTAGAGATTGAGGTCGAGCTTGCTTTTAAAAAAACAGGCGCATGCCTTCTAGAAAATGTACTTAAGGGGCTTGTCCCCCCTTGAGTTCCTAGGGATGTGTTAGGGGTTTGTCTTGCTTCCCTAAAACAAAAACGCAAGCTAATGTCTTCCTTTCCCTATCTATATGAAAATGCAGCGCTCCTGAGGGTTGCTCGAAAAAATAAGTACTTAAAATTCTATGTCTACATTGATATTCTCTTGTTTCAAGCCATGTTTTTCACATAATTTCTCTAGGGGTTGCCCTACCACCCAAACAAGCGTTACAATTTTGGAAGACTGGAAGAAACAATTTTTCTTGGTCGTCCCAGTTTTGCCAAACCGAGGTACAACCGCTCCATGGAATGGTCCTGGGAGAGAGAAAAACTAAAGCTGGGCATAGAAGGGTATGGGGGACCCGGCAGAGCCGCTTTTACTTTTGGCGCTGCCATCGTCTGGGCGGCCAAGGCCAGAAGAAAACATAGGGTGCCGTGAGCGAGCGACCGCAGTGACTACTCCGGCAGAGCGCGGAAGCCAGCGCCTTTCCGTTTACCATCCCCCTGCCCAAGTTAAAAACAGCAATTAGAGAGAGACAGGGCAAGGACTGGAAGAGACCGAGGCTGCTGAGAGCCTGAGCCTCAGTCCTCAAGAGGGAGGTATAGCTTAGCTAAAGAGGGCTAGCTCTCTCAACCTCTCTCTCTGCAGAGAGAAAAACCCAAGAAGCGATCGAAAAGAGACTCGCCAGGATAGCTACGTAGAAGGCTCGGCCTACCTCTCTAGCCTCCTTCCCGAGCTCCTCCCTCCGAGCAAGACCAGATACTAGATAGCATAGCAGAAGGGTTTTGGAGAGGGGGGAGGTGAAGGAGAGATAGATAAGAGAGAAGGGGAAAATGGTGGGCTCGGGGGCGGCAGGAGGTGGAGGAGGGGATCACGCGCGGAGCAAAGAGGCGGCGGGGATGTTGGCGCTGCACGAGGCGCTCCGCAACGTCTGCCTCAGCTCGGACTGGACATACTCCGTCTTCTGGACCATCCGTCCTCGCCCGTATGTACCCACCACAGCCTCCTTGCTCCGTGTTTTTACTTGCATAAATCTCTCCGCCGACGTAAATAGCAAAGAGACACAGCAATCTATCGCGCGGTACGGTGGCCGCTGATCGATTAACGCTTATTAATCCAGTTTGTTCCTCCTGCAAGGCGGTGCCGCGGCGGCAACGGGTGCAAGGTCGGCGACGACAACGGCAGCCTGTAAGTTCATTTCCTCTGCTTACTTGATAGTATATATGTGAGGAGGACCGATCGGAGGTAGCGGCGCTAACTACTGTGTTGGCGGCAGGATGCTGATGTGGGAGGACGGGTTCTGCCGGCCGCGGGTGGCGGAGTGCCTGGAGGACATGGACGGCGAGGATCCGGTGCGCAAGGCCTTCAGCAAGATGTCCATCCAGCTCTACAACTACGGAGAAGGGTGGGTACTGGGTAGGTGCAGTCGTGTGCAGTGTTTTTTTTTAGCCCCCGGTCGTCGTCGTCGCACGCAGCAGCCAGCCCCGTCATGTCAGCCTCCTACTAGCAGCTTGCTCTAATTAGCCCCGCGGATTTTCGTGCAAGTTCTTGTCACCTCCCCTGTTCTTCGATTAGGACGCTGCCCTGTGCGCGATTGATGCCCAACAGTTCCTTCATTTCATTAGCCGCCATTAATCTACGAGATGCTCTAGATAGGACTCAGCGGCGACGAAGAAGGGCAGGAGGAAAGGAGAGATGGGATGGGTGCGTGCGCTTTCATCTTTTCACTTTGTTCTGTATCTACCGCGCCAGCTTTTCAGTTTTATTAATTCGCGTGGCGTGGTGCTCTTTTTTTTACTGACACCGTTGTACGACACCACGCCTAATTAAACCTCTGGTTCTTGGTGGTTTGCTCTGACGCTGGTAAGAGGAGGCAGACCACGCGTGGAGGCGACGGTAATTATGCCGGGCAGGGGGTCAGGGCGTGATAGATTAACAGCGATTTAAGTCGACGAGGACGGGCGCTGTCACGTGCGGCACGTGAGTTCGAGTGGGGCGGTGCCTCGTTGCGCATAAACAATCTCCGCGCGTCAGTCAGTGGGTTAATTGCGAGGTTAATATATCTTTCGATTAGCTACAGCTGATGCTACGCGCACAAGCAAATGTTACACAGTAGTAGGAATACCACTGTAGGGGTTTCAGAAATTGGTACGAGCAGTTTGCAACCTTTGCATCAGACAGATAAACTTGCTAATCCAGTGCCAATTAGACAATCAGCCTTTCACTAATTAAGTTTGTTATAACGAGCCCGATGATTGCAGTACATTTTTACTGTGTACAATTGTTCTTTGTGAGCCCGATGATTGCAGTACATTTTTACTAAGCTTGTTACTGTAACGAGTAGTGTGCAGTGACAGCAGTGTACTAACAAAGAAAGAGAGAATGTGCTGAGTCTCACCGGGTTGTGTGCGTTGGGGTCTCTTTCACTTTGTTCTACTACCGAGCTTTTGAGCATGATGTGCTAAGTCGACTGATTTTAATTTGGACCGGTTTGCAGGCTGATGGGAAAGGTGGCGTCTGATAAATGTCACAAATGGGTCTTCAAGGAACCTTCTGAATGCGAGCCAAACATCGCCAACTACTGGCAGAGCTCTTTCGATGCCGTATGTACCATCATCCACTGTCTCTGCCCCCACCCCTTCTTTCTCTTTCTGCAGTCCACCATGCCTCCCTGCTTTTGGGGAGAGCTGCTTAGTGTTTACAAGTCCTTGACGTATCCCTAGATCGTTAATTTGAACAATGCAGAGTATATATGACAATAAATATAGCATTATAAATTATAACATTGAAGTTCGTAATGATATAATTTTTGTAATATACACTTTATATTACGTTGGTCAAATTAACGATTTAGGGATACACGTAGCAGTTGTAAACCGAAACGGAGGGAGTACTCCATCCGTTCACTAATACTCCCTCTAGTCCGGTTTATAAGTCAATTTGACCTATATATAAATTAAATTATATAGCACAAAAATTATATTATTGGAAAATTTAACATCTTTAGTTTTTAATGATATATATATATATATATTTTGATATATAATTCATAGTATTAAGTTGGTCAAATTAAATACCTAGGTACACGCGCATGGCTAATAAACTTAATACAATGATATATACCTAGGACCGTAGAGAGTATTTAGTTTGCTAAAACGTCTTATACTAGTGAATTTTAAGGAAGAACATCAATTCATGGAAAAATTACATACAGAAAAGAATGAAGAGATCTCTAGGCAGTTTTCAACCTTTGCATCAAATATTCTCCACCCTCGAAAACAAATCTGCTCCCAAAAAGAAGAGATCGAAGAATTGGATGCTCTGGGTGAGAGTGAGTTGCACCTCAGGAGCATCCGTGGCTGTCAAGAAGAACTAACGATTCGTCAGTGTCACGGCTAACCTTTATTCCTGTGAACTTACACAGATCCCTCTCTTTTTTCTTTTGCAGCTTCCTACGGAATGGACTGATCAGTTTGCCTCAGGCATCCAGGCAATGCCCCACCCTTATCTCTACTCTACTGTTCATCTTTTACTTCGTCTTCTTGGCTAGCTTATACTGTTCGTATAACTTGTCGCGCTTAATTAATTTGCAGACCATAGCTGTAATTCAAGCTGGCCATGGCCTCCTGCAGCTGGGTTCTTGCAAGATCGTAAGTGCAGCATATGCTCGCATGCTTCAAGCTTTTCTTCTATGAAATGTCCTTTGTCGTTTTGGTCAAGCACGCCGAGGTGGACGTGTCAACATTAAGCAGCTCGTACCACTGTGCATGCGCAGATACCGGAGGACCTGCACTTCGTGCTGCGGATGCGACACATGTTCGAGTCACTGGGCTACCAGTCGGGCTTCTTCCTGTCCCAGCTCTTCTCCTCCTCCCGGGGCACCTCGCCGGCGCCGCCTTTCCCGCTCAAGCAGCCGTCGGCGGCACGCCCGCCGCCGCAGCTCTTCAACTGGCCGGGCCAGCCGCAGCTTCCCCACTCCGGCGCGTCGCCCCTGTTCCCTCCGGGACCGGCCGCGTTCCACCCGTCCGCACGGTCGTCGATGCCGCTTTACCCGGGTGGGGGCGGCGGCAACAAGGACGACAGCCACATGTACCACCTCCCGCCGTCTCACCATGGCAAGCCGCCCCACATGGACGAGCACCACCATCAGCAGCAGATGGGGCATGGGGAGGCACCCGACGGTGACCTGAAGTGGCCCAACGGGCTGTCATTCTTCACCGCGCTCACCGGGCGCTCAGATGACTCGAAGCTTTTGTACGAAGGTGGCGGCGGCGTGGACGATGGGAAGCCAGCGCAGGACGCGCAGACAGGGCACGGCGGCGCCGAGAACGTGGAGGAGTACCTGAGCCTGGAGAGCCACTCGAACAAGGCGAGGAGGATGGACAGCGCCCAGAGCGCCAAGTTCAAGAGGAGCTTCACGCTGCCGGCGAGGATGGGCTCGGCCACCTCGACGTCGCCGTCCGTGTCGGGCTCCACGGGGCCGGCGCCGCAGCAGCAAGGGATGGAGTACAGAGCGCCGCACGAGGGCAGCGTCTACTCTGACCTAATGGAGACGTTCTTGGAGTAGCATGCTTGCGTCGATCCATATATCAGTACTGATCCTTACGACAGGTGTACGGACTTTATATTTTCTTGTTTATTTCCCACTTTTTCCAGATCGAAGCCATGTTTAAGCTCTTTTAGAATCAGTTTGCAGTTTGCTTCTGCTTAATTAGATCATGTAACTTTTTTTTTCTCTCTTCTAGCTAGCTCGTAGTGCAAAAACTTGATACATGCGTGCATGCAGAGATGGGCATGAGTTTGCTTCCATGATGGCTGGCAAGCTATATGGTGCAATGATGGTGATGTACAATGATATGCAACACCTAATAATACGCTCTTTTCCTTCCAAAAGTTCACTTGTTGCACTGTTGCCTACTTATTGCGCGCGCAGGCTGCCTTTACAAGTTGGACGGTTTTTTGGTCGTCTCAAATCACATTCTGCATGCACATTACGACAACATTCGCCAGATACCTCTCGAAGTCGATTGTGTTGGAATCTATCGGTATCGGATCTTATGCATGCCATACATGCTTTGCTTACTCAAATGCTACCGTTGCTTACTGAAAGTCAATTGTGTGGGACTCTGTCGATTGTGTACGCTATGATAATACGCCTGCTGCATAGGGGCCCGCGATGAAGTACGGACGCACCTACACAAGACGCCCGTTCTATGAAATTATTAGAAAGATGGAGTGCAAAGAACTGGACACATAGTTTCTGAAAGGACAAGAGAAGAGGAAAGGTGCTGGGACGCATGCTCTGGAGGCGACACGGCCGCATAGAGTCTGAGTAAGAGTGCGAGCTACACTCGATAGCTTCGTCTGCTTATGTTCGGCAGCCATTGGCTGGGAGCAGCTTTCCGGTTTCACGAAGAGAAGAACAAAGAAAATCAGCCCCCTTAAGTTCAAAAAATATTTTACAATACAACATATAGATTCAGCGCGAGCATGCTTCAACAATTCCGTTTTCTTCATGCTTCAAAAAATTCTTCCGTGCATATTTGAAAATTTTGGATCATGCATTAACAGTAAACCCGGACCAAATGAAATTCATGCATTAACACAAGATGTTTTATCCATACAATACCAATAATTTCATATGAAATAAAATTTATGCATTAACAAGATTTTTATCCATGGATTAACATAATGTTCGAACAAAATGACATTCATGCACAAATTGTAATTTCACCATTTCATATATACAGTTTCAAAGAGTCTGACTTCATTTGAAGAAAAGCATGGAGAACCATTAACATGGTACATTAAACAACAAATTTCTGGAGCACCTTTCCACTAAGAATGGCAATGGGTAGGGCAAGGGGCGAGTAGAGTAATACCTTACCCATATCAGTGTAGTTAGTGGGTACAAAATTCTACCCATACCCGTACCCACGGGTATGAAACTTTACACGTATCCATACCCATTGGGTACCCAACGCTAGATCAAATAATACATTAGTTATTCATAATTTGACATTGATGACGTGTATCACACGTTCGCTGGGAACCCCAAGAGGAAGGTATGATGCAGCGTAGCGGCAATTTTCTCTTGATACAAAACCAAGGTTTATCGAACCAGTAGGACTTGGAGAAGGCTTCGGCTAGGTGCCAACGGCAATGGCGCCGAGAAGAGCTGTTGACCTGGACCTGCGCACACACGAACAAACTACTTTGTCCCAACGAAACAGAGAGGTTGTCAATCTCTCCGGCTTGCTGAACACAAAGAATTAAACGTATATGTGTAAAATAATAAAAGAGCAAAAATGACCAGCGAGCAAATGACTAGGAAAAGTTATGGGAACGGTTGTAAACAATATAGGAAAATAGGACCGGGGTCCACAGTTCACTAGTGGTGTCTCTCCAAAAGATAAACATGTTGGGTAAACAAATTACAGCGAGGCAATTGACAAACATGGGCGCAACACAATACTATCATGGCACAAAGTTTACCGTTCCATTTAATATGGGCATTACGTCAAAATACATATACCGTTATCCAACTGCATCTATGACTAATAGTCCACCCCGGGATCGCTATCCAGCATGTCGCGAAAGTATTAAGTTGCAAGCAACAGATAATTGCAATAAGCATGGTGCATAATGTAAGCAATGGTTACAACATATAGCAATAAACACCGCTTTTTTACCCCTAGTAGCAACCGCACATCTCAAGCCTTAATCGTTTCTGTCAACTCGAGCTCAGACAAGAGAGGCATGAACCCACTATCTAGCATAAATACCCTCTCTAAAGACACTAGCAATTACTTTGGCCAAAGCATCCACAAGCATCGGAGAGCATGCAAGATCATAAATAAAACATATGATAAATAAACTGAACAATAATGTCATGACTCCATAATTCATCGGATCTCTGCAAACACAACATGTAGCATTACAAATAGATGATCTTGATCATGTTAGGCAACTCACAAGATCTAAACAATGGAGTACAAGAGAGAGAGACAACCATCTAGCTACTGCCATGGACCCATAGTCCCGTGGTGGACTACTCACGCATCACTCCGGAGGCAGGCATGGTGTAGTAGATGCCTCCGGTGATGATCTCCCCCTCCGGCAGGGTGCCGGGAAGAGCTTTAGAACCCTCCCGATCTAGGGTTGGCGACGGTGGCGGCCTCAGACGTATTTCTGGAAAAAGGATCGGGTCTCGAGGGTTTTCGGGACGAAGGCAATTTATAGGCGAAACGGCAACTCGAGGGGATGCCGGAGGCGCCCAGGTGTGGCCCAGACGCGGCCTACCCCTGGACCGCGCCTGGGGGGCATCTGGCACCTGTGCCCCCCCCCTGCAGGTGTCCTCCTAGCACAGTCTTTGTTTCCATGTAAAAATAATTTCCGTAATTTTTCAGGCGATTCGGAGAAACTTCCCCAACTAGCTTTTCTGAAACAAAAAGACAGCAGAAATCAGGAACTGGCACTGGGCATCTTGTCAATAGGTTAGTTTCATAAAACATGTCAAAATGATATAAAAACATTATAAAAACATGTGGCAATGATATATAACAAGCATGGAACAATCAAAAATTATAGATACGTTTGAGACGTATCACACATTCATCGATAGCACATTTGACAAAAGGAAAACATTTATCTCAACTCAATAACATGATAGATGAGTACGGACAATTATCTCAACTCAAATTGACAATTTATGACAACTTTATCATAGGTGTTATAGTATAAACGGGCAGGGTACGGGTATACCCACGAGTACAAGGCTATACCTGTACCCTACCCACGACTTAATGGGTAGGGTACGGGTACTACCCATGGGTATAAAATTATGTCCATACGGTACCCACGGGTACCCATACCCGTGGGTAAAATTGCCATCCTTACTTTCCACTTAATGAACGTTATCCAACAACCATGAACAAGAGAAAATGTTTAAGGGAAATAAAATTCTTGGGATCCAACAAACCATGAGCAAGAAGATAAAATCCAAGGACCATGAACATCATATCCTAGTACCATTAATATCACCTTAACCAATTTAGGAAAAGCTAATAGAAAAATTCCATCCGACGGTCGGAGACTCGGCGTCACCGCCTCCCTTTGCTCGTCGGACGTCACTGCCTCCCTTCCCTCGCTGGCTGCTGCAAACTGCCTTCCCTCGCTAGTCGTCACCATCTCTCTTGCCTCGTGGTCCATCATGCCTCCTTCTGCCGGAGTTGTGAGAGGTTCCTCACCGGGCGGCGCACCTCCATTCGTTGGAGCCGAGAGAGGTTCCTCGCCGGCCGTCGTGTCTCCTTTCACACGAGAGAGAACATTGAGAGTGGTGAAAATGGGAGAATGATATAGGGGCCAGATCTGGTCTTGTTTTGTAAGGTGTCTTGGTTGCAAAACTATTTGAATTGGCGGTTCTAAACGCAAAGTAATAAAACAACAGTTGGATGTAGATTGCATGGATAGCTCGTGCGGGTCGAAGTAGTTGAGCATGTACCACAAAGTGCAGCCGCATGGTCTTATTCATCTTCGTGTTTTTCTTCCTCCATGAGCGTCTACCTCGTGCTTTGTTCATTAGCTATTCCTTCCCCTCTATGGTCAACCATATTTGAACGCACCTTACTTAACATTGATCACATGCCATGCCACAATGTGGTGCTGAGTTAATCTCAGTGCCACATAAGTTGTGCCTTCTATACTTATAGCACCAAAGTACGACGAAGTGCGGAGAACAAACAAACACGCTCTAAATTTCTTAACGGACTCATCATAGGTAGCCAATCCATAGGTCTTTTTGAAAGGAACCCTCTTGATCAAAGAAACAATACCTCCACATTCATACACCTCAAATGCATAGAAATTTTAACGTCTGCTCTAACGTTTTATACAGTCATTTGCGTAGGATCGAGACACATTTTTTCTTCCATCCAAATGACTATTTTGCAAATTTTCTTATATTTTGCAATCCTGTATTTTGTATATGTAATCCCGTCAAATTTCTTTGTTTTCTCTATTTTTCTGTTTTTTTACAGCTTCTCTATTCCCATGTCCCTCATTTCTGCGATCCAAAGAAGCAAATGGGCTGAAGTGGCCCAAATCTTATTCAGAGGTCCATCAGCCAGTCGGCTGCTGTTCTTACTAGCTCTGCTGCTCGGGGCCCGCAAGAAAATCAATCTCCCAAATCGTGCGGCCGCGAGCCGAGATGCCCCGACCCGAAAGAGATAAGCCGCCACCGCCACCGCCGCTGGCCGGAGCCAAATGGCGCTGTTATCGCCACCCTCCCCTCCTCCCCTGCTCGCGCCAGTTCGCCACCGCCTCGCCGCTCACCATCTCCTCGCTCTCCCAGAGACAGCTACCTCTCTCATCTCTCTCGCCCACTACCACCACAGCCTCCTCCTCCCCTCCGCCACCAGCGCCTGGCCGCTCCGCCGGCACCGCCACCGCGGCATCACGTATGCGGCAGAGGGAGAATCCGTGCCGCCGATTTCTTTCGACGCAGAGGCAGGCGCGGTCGCGGTGTCCGCCGAACCGGAGGACGCGAGCCCCGAGGACTTGGAGAACATCGCCGAGATCAAAAGGGTCCGTTGCTCTCTGGCCTCGTCCTTTTATTTTCTCTGGGTTGCATTCTTGGGATGAGCTCGTATTTACTTGGTATGTTGTTTGGACGTGGTATTAGGTGCTGGACCTTCTTCAGAAGAACAGGGACATGACCTTCGGCGAGGTACGCATTTCTCTGAAATCTTTTCTGTGCGCACTAGGCTAAGTTAACTATCATGATTAAGGATGTTCGTATTTGCCGACGAGAACTTAGAATATTTTGCTTTGTTTGATGGTGCATCGCAGGTTAAGTTAACTATCATGATTGAGGACCCTAGAGATGTAGAGAGGAAGAGATTGCTAGGCATAGAGGATCCTGACGAGCTAACCAGGGATGACTTAGCTGATGCTTTGGTTGATGTAAGTTACTCTTCCCCGTGACGTGCAGCTTGCAGATGTGTAAAAGTGAATGTTCCTTTTTTCCTTTTCCTATTGTAGATATTGTTGCTTGGTAACCAACATCGTCATCCATCTTTATGACTTGACGAATACTCTTGTGTTTTAGTCTTCTACTTGTGCTATATTTTAAAACGACGACTAAACATAGTACCTGCATACTGTAAAATTATTTGATATTCAAACGATAGTGCTCATATGTAAGTCTAGGCATGTCCTTTACTACTGTGACACAAGAAATTGTGTTCCATATATTATGCTTATTCCACTTTCTACCTGCTACGGCATTGTGAATGAGTAGTAATCTGCAACCAAATGCCCTGTTACCATATTTACAATTTGAGTGAGGAGCGAGAATTACGAGGATTTCCCCTTGCTGCTTATTCGGGAATTACTGCTTTCAAAAGGCTGGCAATTCGTGCAAAATTTATATTGGACAGGAATCCTCAAGTAAGCCACTTGATAAATGCTGCATATGGTTTCTGTTCTCACCATCGAAAGAAATTCAGACATGGCAATACAACATCTTTCTAGACCATGAATAACATAATCGAGAAAGCCGTGCAATAGCATACCTAGCCCCAGCCTAGACAAATATATTATCCATACCTACTAACTGGGAAGCTTAAGTAAGATGATTGAATAATGAATGAGAAAAAGTTCAACAGATTGTAAAATTCACTTTGGCAAATGGGAGCATATGCTCCTGCCACAATTTCCAAAAAATCCAAAGAAAAATTTGTCGCGTACATCTTGACATCATATGTGCGCACGCCAAGTTTCGCGGAAAACCGACTTTTTTGTTTACTTCAGCATGCGTCATTAGCACTGTTAATGTTGGGAAGCTTGGATCACGACAGGATAACTATCATGTTGAAGATAGCCAGACGGCAGGTCTATGGGGGGCTACACATAGGTTGAGAATTTTGCAGCCTAGAGCCTTGAGCTATTGATTTGCAACAGACTGATTGTTCTGTCTCCCAAATATAGATACATGACACCCCCACCCTTATTTTTTTTTAGATAAAGGGCTTTTATTACTTAAAAGGTTTAAGCATTACACCCGGCCTCTGCATAGCTAAGATGCACACAGCCACCAGTTCACCACACACAAGACTGTAAGCAAAAGATAAAAGGCGAATTACATATCAAAATGAGAAATTGTAGATCCGCCTAAGATGCTGGTAGGTCTATCCGGAGTCTATGTTGCCACCCATGCCGGGAAAATAACTCCCTGGCCGCAGCCTCCAGTCTCGACGCCACCTCCAAAATAAGTCTCGGTGCTCCACACGCTGCAGGGATGACCATGCTCGTAGCGTCGCTGTGCACCGGTAAATAACCTGCATAAGAGAAGCATTTTTATCATTAAAAACCTTGTCATTTCTACATAGCCATAGCGACCAAATAACAGCAATCGCTCCCACCCTACTGAATAGTTTGAACCTAGGATCCACTCCATTTAACCAGTTGCCAAAAATGTTAGCAACAGAATAGGGGGATGTAAGGTAGAACCAATCTGGATGGCTGACCATATAGACCTAGCGAACTCGCACTGGAAGAATAAGTGTGTAATGGTCTCGTCGTGTTGACAGAAGACACACTTTTTACTTCCGTGCCAATTGCGTTTGGCAAGGTTATCTTTGGTGAGAATTACTCCTCGACGTAAATACCACGCAAACACTTTAGTTTTTAGTGGTATCTTCATCTTCCAAAGTTTGTTATTATTAGAACTATCGACTGGAATTTCGGGTAGAATAAGCGCTCTATACATAGAATCAACCGAGAATTTGCCGTTCTTCGTGAGATTCCATTGAAACTTATCTGGACCTTCCGACAAATGGATTGAATCCAATCGGATGAGCAAAGCATTCCAAGATGCTTGTCGTGTTCCAAGTAAACTTCTTCTGAACGAAACATTTGGTGGGAAAGTATCCAACACCTTCGCGATCGTGTCACTTTTGTTTCGAACAATAGAATATAGAGCCGGATATTGTTCTTTGAGGGTAGATTGGCCAAGCCAAATATCCTCCCAGAAACGAATTTCCGATCCATCCCTAATTGAGAAAGAGCCATGTGGGAAAAAGAACTTCTTTGTAGCCATGAGGCCTGCCCAGAAGTGTGAATCACCAGGTTTCCAAAGAACCTGGGAAACAGCTTGATCTCCGACATATTTTCTCCTAAGGAGGGTTTGCCAAACTCCATCTTCAGAAAGAAGTTTAAATAGCCATTTACCTAGCAGCGCTCTGTTCTTGACCTCAAGGTCATGAACTCCGAGCCCTCCTTGGTCTTTAGGGCAGCAAACCACACTCCATTTAGTCAGTCGATATTTTTTCTTCTCACAATCCCCTTGCCAAAAGAATCTAGATCGGAAATAATCCAATCGTTTTAAGACCCCTTTTGGCAGTTGGAAGAATGAAATCATATACAGTACCATGTTCGTAAGTACCGAGTTTATGAGAACCAATCTTCCACCCAGAGATAGGAGTTTGCCTTTCCAGCTATTTAAACGTAATTGAAGCCTTTCCTCCACCCTTTTCCATTCAGCATTTGTAAGTCTCCGATAATGAATCGGGATACCCAAATAGTTGATAGGAAATTGTCCTTGCTCACAGCCAAAAAGCTCGGCATACAAGGCGGCGTTCTCTTGGGCCTCGCCAAAGCAAAACAATTCACTTTTATGGAAATTTATCTTAAGACCCGAAAGTTGCTCGAAAGCTGACAAAATCAACTTAAGGTTACGAGCTTTTTCGATATCGTGTTCCATAAAAAGATTGTATCGTCGGCATATTGAAGAATCGATAGTCCACCATCGACAAGATGTGGAATCACTCCTTCAATTGACCCTCAGTTTTAGCGCGTTCGATCAGGATTGCCAGCATATCCGCCACTATGTTAAATAGTATTGGCGATAGCGGGTCACCCTGTCGGAGTCCTTTTTTCGTTTGGAAGTATCTGCCAGTGTCATCATTGACCTTAATGGCTACACTTCCTCCGGAAACAAAGCTATTAATTAACGCGCGCCACTCAGAGGAAAAGCCTTTCATCCTGAGAGTTTGCTGGATGAAAGACCACTTCACTTTATCATAGGCTTTCTCGAAATCAATTTTCAGGATTACCCCGTTCAACTTTTTCCTATGTAGTTCGTGGACTGTTTCATGTAGGACCGCGACTCCATCAAGGATGTTGCGACCTTGCATAAAAGCCGTCTGAGACGGGCGAACCACATGATCTGCCACAGTGTTCAGTCGAATCGTAGCCGCTTTGGTGAATATTTTAAAACTAACGTTAAGGAGGCATATAGGTCTAAACTGCTGGATCCTTTCTGCCTCGTTAACCTTAGGTAATAAAATTATCTCACCAAAATTGAGACGAAACAACTCTAGTTGTCCATTGTGAAGACAAGCGAACAACTGAAGCAGATCGGCCTTGATAACATCCCAAAAGTTCTGGTAGAACTCAGCAGGAAATCCATCAGGTCCAGGGCTGAATTATGTTTCATTTGGAAAACTGCTTTTCTCACTTCCTCCTCTGAATAGGGTTTAGTAAGTAGGCTATTTTCCTCCTCTGAAACCTGGGGTATATCCTCTGTTCGGGACTCATCCAAGGTGAAATTCCCCCTCAGGGTCACCGAACAGGCCTTTATAGTAATTTGTAATATACGACTTTAGTTGTTCCTGGCCCTCAATCGTTCCTTCATCCTGGACCAGAGAATGAATACGCTTTTTCCTGTGTCTGCCATTGGCAATACTATGGAAATAGCGAGTATTCGAGTCCCCTTCTAGAATGAATTGAGCTTTAGAACGTTGATACCATTTTAACTCCTCCTCGCGCAGTAGATTCGCTATCTGTGCATTTGATTGGCTCTTTAGCTCAATTTCTTGCGCGGATAGTAATCGAACTTCTGCTAATGCTTCTAGAGCATCGATTATCGAGGAAAGTCGTACTTTTTCTTTTTTAAGTAGACCAGTAGTATGACGAGCCCAACCAACGAGGTGAGTACGTAAAGCACGTATCTTATTGTTCCACCGCTGGATAGGCGTATCACCCGCTACCGGTAAATCCCAGATTCTTTTAACCATGTCATGGAAGCCCTCGCGGTGTAACCAACCAAGCTCAAACTTGAACCGTGGTTTACATTGCGGTCTAGGCACTCCAGTGGTCAATAGAATGGGAGCATGATCCGACAAACCCTCAATACGTTCTAGAGCCCGTACCGACACCAATGGGAATCTAGCTTCCCAATCGGAATCCATCAGTACACGGTCTAGTTTCTCGTAAGTGGGTTCAGGGAGGGAATTAGCCCAGGTGAACTGTCTTCCCACCATCGTAATCTCTCTTAAATTCAAGCTGTCAATGACTGCATTGAATAAAAGAGGCCAACGGTTGTCGAACCGACCCTTACTTTTCTCGAACGGAAACCGTAGCAGGTTGAAATCCCCACCAATGATAAAGGGTGTGGGTTATCTTTTGCTAGGTTTACCAATTCAACGAGAAAAGAAGTCTTAGACGCTTCCTGGCCGGCCCATACACGGCGACAAGACTCCAAATGAAATTATCAGATTTATTACGGATATGCATTTTGATATGAAAATTGCCATCCGTAACCTCCAATACTTCCATGGTATCAGTCCTGATGCCTAGTAAAATGCCACCGGAGCG
This sequence comes from Poa pratensis, assembly GCA_947311845.1. NCBI lineage: Eukaryota > Viridiplantae > Streptophyta > Magnoliopsida > Poales > Poaceae > Poa > Poa pratensis. The sequence continues at coordinate 23,927,615 of CAMZMU010000055.1, forward strand.
TCCATGAGGAGGTCGCGAGTACCACTCAAACTCTATACCGCCACCCTTATATAGGAGTAAATGTCTTGAACCTTGAGTTATCCTAATATGGTTTGACTTACTAGACCTTTTCTTATACAATCGGACTCTTTCCTAATCCTGTACTTTCCTAAATAACTTTCCTCCTTTGAGTCATTTCTGTTACTTGCTGCCACAAGTCCTTGACAAACACATGATCATCTCCTTCTGCAAGACGACCACCCTGGTCTTCTTGATCTCCGGCTGGCCACAACCAAATTGCCATAACTTAACCAGTTACTTTCATGATGCAGGATAATAAACATGATTTGCATTATGATGCCATCTAGTTAACTATATATAATGTTTGTATTTCCCTGCAAAATAGAAAAGACTGATTTGCCTTGCCTACTTATAGGTTAACGAAGGACGAATTCCAGAGAACCGTGATGTTCTTAGGTTGCTTGCCAAGGAGATGTCAGAATGGCCTGACGTTGAGATAAAGGTAACACTGACACTTCATTTCTTCTGCTTCCTAGGAATGGTCACCATCATTTTCCCACGAGTACAATGGCTGTAATTTTTGCCTATACAAATCCGGTTTGACTGATAGAAATTATTTCCTAAAGTTTATGTAGATTAGTCATGTTCAGTGTTTTTTCCAGTACTACGGTGCCAGTTCAATTGTTATGTTTTACATCTCATTTTGTATGTGTACTTCTGTTACTAGATCTGTTTAACAAAACTGCATTTTAACTATAATTTCATTTTCCAATTCTTTGTGCAGATAGAAAGTCAGAAAGGCAAGGGCTTTTTTGGGAGATCTAGCTATGCAAAGGCCACAGATACTGGCATTGATCCTGTGGCAGCTGCTAAAAGACTGAACATTGACTGGGATTCTGCTGCTGATATAGATGACAGAGAGGATGATGCAGAAGAAGATGAAGTTCCTTCAGCAGTGGTAAGATGGTGTCTCCAACATACTCCCATCATTTTATCGGAGATGTGAAATAGTTGTACAAATTGCTTATGACCTGATTTTTTTTTATCATCACTTTCAGCTATGTGTAATGTTACTCTGTTCTGCAGGGATACGGTGCTCTGTACTTGTTGTCAGCCTTTCCTGTCATTATGGGATATCAGTTGTGCTGATCCTTTTCTACAATTCTCTACAGTAGTGTGCATCTGCCCACCTTTGCTTCTCGAGAAGATGCTGCATTTTTCTTGTAAATCTGAGCTATACCGCCCGTTAATGAGCACCCATGTTTAGTCTCATAGTTAAATAGTTTTTGCAATGATATGTCAACATTGTAATTTGTAAAGCCCTGAGGTTGTACACTACACGGAGAAAAAAAATGTCTTCAAATATAGGCTTGTCCTAGGGGAAAGTGAAGTTGATTATTCCAGTATTTGTTCTGCTTAGTTTTAGTCTACCTATTGTTTCCTTACGTCCATGAGAGTAAGTTAAACTTGAAGCCCGCATTTGAATCAAGGAAACTTTCTTCCTCCCGAAAATAAGTAAATAAATAAATAATAGATGCTTTCTCTAGATACGGTAATCATCCACTTTAGAGCAAGTCCAGCAGTTCCCCTATAGTCTCCCCTATGTCAAATATAGGGGAGAAAACAGAAAAATCCCTCTCCAGCAGTTCCCCTAAACATCTCCCCTATAATCGGGGTCCCCTACCCAGAACTCATTCTCTCCCCTATATGTCTAAAACCGTAATTAGGCTGATAATTACTCTCTAATTTCCCTCCCCTCCTCTAAAACAGTAATAAGTCTGATAATTACTTCCTAATTCCCCCCCCCCCCCCCCCCCCCTATATTTTGCTGCAATTTTGATACTGCTTGCCTTGTACTGATTTTGCCGCTTGCTGTTACTATTTTGCTGCAATTTTGCTAGTGCTATCTGTACTGGTACCGGTATATTTGTGTTCAATAAATTGTTGCTTTTTGTTTCGAATTATGGCACTTATAAAAATAACCGTTATGAAGTTAGCTGTCAAATATTGTTAAAATATAGATGAATGTGATATAGGGGAAAGATTATTGGGGAACTGCTGGAGATGAAAAAAATATAGGGGAGGAATCTTATTGGGGAGTCCCCTACGTGAAGATATAGGGGAGATTTTATCGGGGAGCTGCTGGACTTGCTCTTACTATAGTTCACAGTACTACGGATGTGACTTTTTATTGTTCTATGTTTGATTGGAAAATTATATGCCACTTAGTAGCAAGCACGTACGATGTTTTGAAATACTAGCTCATGCGAATAACCAGCCATCCAAAGCTACAGCTGACCACAGTTTTGCAGAGAAAGAGGTTAGCAGATTCGAACAGGTGGGGTCAACCAGCCCAACAACACTGGACATCATGACATGAAGACAACAACGCAAGATCACAACAACGTGCTCTCCACGATTTCCCGAAGTCAATTCGATCTTGCTTAGTTCTGCGATCATGAAGAAGCACGCAGCTCCTTCAAGCTCACCCCAGGTGCCATGGGTTCTTTCCAAAAAGACGCTTCATTCCAGGCGTCCTTCAAGAGAGGAGCTCGCGTTGCAGAGGATGAAGAGGAGGAGCAGATCCCCGTGGACGATCAGCTCAACGCGGGCAGAGCCGGCGCGTTCGGCCGGCGCTCCCGCGTGGGCTCGTCGGTCACGGACATCTCGAGCAGCGCGTCCATGAACTATGGGAAGTCGTCGCAGCAGGGCAGGATCGGCAGCGAGAGCTTCTGGTGCAGCGCCTTCTGCATGCACCTGCCCAGCCTGTCGAGGCGGCGGCCGATCATGCAGCAGCAGCAGTCCATGAGCCTGAGCGAGGCCGAGACGGACGCCCGGGCGAGCACGGCCGGGCCGGCAGCCGAGGCCGCCCACAACAGCGTGGTGTCCAAGGCGGCCTCCATGGAGAGATTCGGGAAGAACAAATCGTCGTCAGCTTCCGGCATGGTGCTGGACGGCCGCGTCGACGAAGAGGAGGACGATCAGGAAGTGTCCGCGTACTTTGACCTCCCGATGGAGCTGCTCCGGAGCAGCAGCGTCGACATGGAGTCGCCGGTCACGGCGGCGTTCCTCTTCGACAGCAGCCGGGGCCCGGGCCGGAAGAAGAGCTTGCTGCCGGACCACCTCGACTTCTGTTTCCCGGCGCCGCCTGCTTTCTCCAGACCGTCATCGCCACCGTCCTGATCGAGGAGTCTTCGGCTCAAATTGAACCGAAGTACTCTCGAGTTACTGCATTTCAGGCACCATGATCATATCGATGTATTGCGTGTTGGAATTCTTCTTCTTCCGTACCTCTTTATTTTGCAATTCGTGATTTGTACACTTTTTGATTCAAACGGCCAGGCTAAAATCGGGCTATATACATTTTGAAAATCGCCATATGCGATGAGCACATATGGCAACGATTGTTTCTAAGCAACTATTGGCAATATGTTAGCAATGGAGATACTGAATCAACCGTTGCTAATGAAGTCTAAGTTTTCTTGCTGCTGTTTTTATAAAGTGATGTTCTTACTATCGTCCTATACTGGTGATATTGCGATTGCTGAGCTACATTATGCTGAATTTATTTTATAGTCTGTCGTAGAATGACATACGTGAATGCAAGAAAATGTTGGTTAGCCCAATTGAAATTTAGTCGAAATCTACAAACTGGTTGGAAAAGTTGGATTATCAGATAATCCACTGCAACGCAGTTCGTGGCACAAAGGGAAAAAACACGCGCTAGTAGCGGTGGCATGAACTATCACTGTCACATTAGATATCTGCAAGTCATTCATTGACAATAGTATATCTGCAAATCAACCAGAGAACATTGGCTTGCTTGAATACAAAAGGCGATGCAGTTCCACAGTTCAATTCATTTCCTCCCATCTTTCGCACCAATTCGTCACTCTTATTTTCCAGTCAAAAGATTGGTTAACCGCAACGATGCACTGGTTCCCAAGTTGGATTTCTTTTCCTTTTGAGTTTGTGCCACCCCTTATTGACTTGACCATAATGAGTTACCACCTTTTCCATAACAGAGTCCGGTAGCCAGGCGCCCAGGGCCCCAGGCATTGCCTCCAAGCAACTCCCTGTCTCACACCAATATGCGGCGTAGCTCGATTGCCTATAAATACCAAGCATACAGTACACTTGTAACCATCAACCAACCAATCATTCAGTGAAAAAGAAGAAGTGTGTCTTGACATCTTGTGTTGTGACATCGATAGTACGGCGATGGGAAAGAAATTTGTCGAAAAAACCGAGCAATGCTCTTCGAATGACAGTTGCCTGCTTAACTGTGCTTCTTCTGCTTCTTGCCGGGTTGGGGTCCGGCCATCAGGTCCTGTTTTAGGTACGCATAGCTCGATTTGTTAATTTGCTTACAGATTTGTTTCTACTACTGCAGGAAAGGAATTTGTCAAAAAAATGGTAAGGAATTTGCACGCACCATTGCTTCTTGTTGGAGGGGTTCAACTGGGAGTCATGGAACGAGCATGCCGAGGCTATCAAAGCTTGGAGTGGTCTCAATTTCAAGCTGTCAGAGCTTGGAGTGGCCTCAATTTCAAGCTGTCAGAGCATGCCGAGGCTATGGCAGGAGCAGCCACTGGATGCAGTGTTGGCAATGGGCAGCTCACCTATTTCTGGACAGATAGAAGGGTTCATGGACAGAGTGCGTGTGAGATTGCGCCGGATCTTATTCCATTCATAAAACTGAGAAATGCTCTTCGAATGACAGTTGCCCAAGCATGGCCACAGAACAATTGGATCAACAGCATTCAGGGCAGCCTGTCCGTCCCGGCTGTGGTTCAGTTCATACACCTTTGGCAAGAGCTGCAAGTAATGCCGCCTCTCACTCCAGAGCCGGATCAATTCTGCTGGCTTCTCGCGGCAAATGGCAGGTACTCGGCACGCACTGCTTACAATGGTTTCTTCCTGGGTACGGTGCAAGCAGATTATGCAGAACTACTGTGGGGTAGCTGGGCGCCGCTGAAGGAGAAATTGTTTCTCTGGATTGCGCTGCGAAACCGCTGTTGGACAGGAGATCCACTGAGTGCAAAAGGTCTGCCGGGGCCAGCTCGATGTTTGCTCTGTGATCAGCAAGCAGAACAATCAATCACTTGATGGTGCAGTGCCCTACGGCTAGATCCATTTGGTACCATGTCCTCAATGATGCTGGTTTTGTCAGGTTTATACCACAAGCGAGCAACAGCCTGAGAGGGTGGTGGTGCAGCTTATCTTCATGTCGCCCAAAGAAGAAGCGGAAGGAGCTTGCGACTATGTTCATAGCGGTCTGCCGGCGGTTCTGGTTAGATCGGAATAACAGAAATTTCGAGAGGCGGCGGGAAAATGAGGAGGCCATCATAGCTAGGATCAAAGAAGAAATTCAGTTATGGAGTTTGGCTAGGCAGCCCGCGGAGAGACGTGAGGAGTAGTCTTTTTTGTTGGCGGGCAGTTTCACGCTGTAACGAATGTTGTAAAACTCTTCCTTTCTTAATGACATGACATGCATTCTCTGCATGTTCTTGAAAAAAAGAGTATGCGAGGTGTAAGGTGTTGAGGGAGGATGACAACGTCGGAATTCTCTTATGTTACTGGAGTTCCTATAGATACATCAAAAGTATTGTAAACATACATGCACATGATCAGCGACTTTGAGATGATCTTGTGGAGCATTTGTGAACGATTCATAGTTATCGACAGTTCGTCAGTTTTGCATCTTGTATGAACTCCGTTGTGGGGCGTCAACCATCCCGCAAACGACTGTCTCCCCTGCCTGTACCGTCTTCGGCTTCACGTTTTATGACACCGCCGGCACGACCAGCGAACTCGCGATCCTCGTGCATCAACCGCCATTTGCCGGCCCAAAAGACGTGACGGGAGGCCGCACCGGCACGCCAGAATCCGACGCGGACAGGAACCTCACGAGATGCGTCGGCCGCGCTGCCGTGCCATCCGGGACGCCGGACGCCAGACACGACGCCATCTTCTTCAGGGCGGGGCCGTCTCGGTAGCCGTCAAACACGAAGGCGGACGTGACGGGCGCGCCGCCGGTCCGTATCAGCTCTACCGGCAGGTCGAAGCACGGCGACGGGCAATATCCATGGATCGCGTGGACGTCACGGTCGTCTCCTTCCACGGCCAGGAAGTCGAAGACGATGTTGCTGCCGGAGTAGAGCGAGGAGCACTCGAGCTTCTCCAACGAAGCGGCGCGGCTCGGCACCTGGGGGTGCTCTTGCTCCGTGGGCTGGTGCTGGTCTTGTTCTGGCGCCGTTGGCTGCCCGCTCTTGCCACTTACTTACTCCGGCTTCTTCTTCGAGAGGCCCGGGATGCAGAGGTCAGCCCAGCTGTAGAGGGAGGCTGATCGTGTGTTTCATGATTTCCATCATAAGTTAGTCGTCGGCGACGTCCAGACCCACCTATACCCATTTAGCCTAGATCCCGGAGTATGGCGTTTAGATCGTTGACTAGCTACGGAGGATTGCTAGTTTCTGTCTTGTGCATGCTCTGGATACGGGCTCATTTTTTTTCCGAATGGAGGAGCCACCGTCTTCCAATTTTCATTACCATGAAAATTGATAATTCAGAGTTTTGAGACCACACCCAGGTCACCAGGTGCTCAATGTACCAAATCGAGATCCAAATTAACTTTGCTCGAAAGCATATGGACTGAAACAAAACGCCAACATCTCGTCGACACCATCTTGTCAACTAGAAACTAACCAGAACCAATTTTCTAGATAAGAACCTCTACAGCACATACAACTCTTCATCAGCAGATTTTGGTACAGAAACCATCAGGATCCTGTTAACCGCGGCACCAGCGGCTCCAGCCTTGTCTTCGGTGAAAAAACTCAGTTGCTACCGGAAATAGCAGTTTGGCTCCTCTGCGTTGTGTGTCTCGCAGGTCTGTTCTCTGCAAACCATCCCAATATGTAATATAATTAGCCATTTGAAACACTATAGTAGTAGGATCCTGAAGGCAGACTCCGTTAAAGCAAGTCGAGACTGCCCAAATTAACACAGCCACCCCTGACGAAATCAAGAACCTATCTCTAGCAGCAAAAGTCTCTTTTTTTAGAACCATGCAGGAGCACTGCATGTGTAAAATTAGATAGAAAGAAAAGCCAAATTAATGGCCAAAAGTCTTACAAGAAGGCCTGAAGCCAAGAGGAGAGAAACAACAAACGACCTCAACACTACAAACGACCTCAACAAGCAGAACTCTACAACCTCAGGAAAAAACTGAGTGACCCGGGAGTATACTAACTAGTTCCAAGTAAACCTAAAACTTAATCCAAAACCAGACGACCAGCACTAGCCAAAGCCCACTGTTTGGCCTCGTTCTTGATATGCTCGATGAGAACGTTTGTTGGCTTGAAAACTTTGTCAAAAACTCGCAGCAAAAGTCTCTTACCATGCCGGCAACATATCAAAATCAGTAGGTACAGATTGAAGGTTGAAAGCACATCTAACTATCCGCAAATGTATGTAGCAACAGAGCAACGAAAATAAATAAATGTTCTATAGTCTCAACATTGTCACAAAACATGCATTTGTCAGTTCCTTTCCACCCTCTAGAGAAGCACACTCTTTGTCATTATACTTTTAATAAAAGAAAGCCACAAGAAAACCTTAACTTTAAGAGGGGTTTTCAAAAACCATAACTCCTTGTAGGGGACTCTTACCTCAGAAGTTTTTAGTGCAGTATACAAAAGACTTTACAGAAAATTGACCCGATTTAGTTAAGATCCATTTACACCTATCATATGTATCTTCTAGCTGTACATCGGAACACATATCCCGTAGCTTGTACCACATTTCAGCAAGCTCCCCCCACCCCATAAATTTCTTCTAAAATTAAGAACACCCCACCCTTCCGAGAAAACTCTTGCTACACTTTTTTTTTCCATGCAACAAATTATATAATCTAGGGAACACTAGACACAGAGGTTTATCTCCCGGTCAGAGATCCTCCCAGAAATTTGTTGTTAAGCCATTACCAATACTTTTCCTACAAAAACTAAAAAATAGGCCTCTTACTTTCAAAAGACCAGGCCAGAAATGAGAATGCATAGGTTTCAGCTTTACATGAGCTATGGAATGAGTATGTAGATATTTAGCTCTAATTCACTGTTGCCACAAACCTTCCTCGTTCTCAATTTTTCATAACCATTTACAGAGAAAACAAATATTCATAATACTTAAATGTAGCTTCTAGATGATACCTTCTTTTAGCTTCTACTTCCTGTCACAATAACCTTTTCCGAAAAAAAATCCATTCTCTTGCAAGTGCCCTTAGGCAAAAGGAAAAAATAATATGTAAAAAGGCACATTACTGAGACAAGATCTAATTAAAATAAGCCTATCTCCATGATGTATATTTACCCATCCAAGAGCCACATTTTTTCTCTACTTTGTCTTCGGAAGGTTTCCAATCAATTTTTCTAAGTCTTTTATTATGTAGAGGTAACCCAGATACTTAAAAGGTAGCACACTCTCAACACAAGTAAAAAATCGAAGTATACATTTTTTTTGCTTCCGCACAACAGAAAATCTCTCTTTTCATAACGTTCATTTTGAGTCCGGACAAATGTTCAAAAATACATACAAGTTTCTTTAAATTTCTAGCAGATTCCAAATAATCTTGGAACATTAATATCGTGTCGTCCGCATATTGTAACATAGCTAAACCATCATCTAATAAATCCGGAATTAAAGGTTTGATAAGTCCAGTCCACTATCTCTATCTACTAGCACCGAAAGAAAATCTACGGCTATGTAGGGGAGAAATGATCTCCTTGCCTTAATAGTTTCTTAGTAACAAAGTAAATACCTATCTTATCATCTACCATTACTGCTACTTTGCCATTTTCTACTGATTTATTTATCCAACTAATAAACTTTTCATAAAACCCTTTCATCGTCCTAAGGATATCAAACATAAAGCTCATATTTATTTATCGTAGGCTTTTTCAAAATCAACTTTCAAAAGACAACATTTAATATCCTAGCTGTTACTTCATGCAAGGTTTCATGCAAAAGGACAACACCATCTAAAATATTTCTTCCCCTAATAAAAGCAGTTTGGACTGGAGAGATAATCTTTTTCAGCTAACTTTACCACTCTATTGTTAACGACTTCAGGATTTTTTTAAAAAATTACATTCAGTAAGAAAATCTGTCTGTACTCCTGTATACTATTGGTGTCTGACTTTTTGGTAATAATGTTATAACACCATAATTAAATCTAGACAGGTCCAAGTTCCCTTCATAAACTCATGAAATAAATGCATCAAATCTCTACACACTATATTCCAAAATTTCTGATAAAAATCTAGAGGGAAACCATCCGGACCTGGTGCCTTATCAAGTTTCATATTAAATATAGCAAACTTTACTTCCTCCATACTAAAAGGTTTTTCCAAGTTAAACCTATTATCCCCATATAAAACATTTTCCAAAGGAATATCTAAAGCTACTCTAGCAGAATTGGACACAGGTCCAAAAAGTTTCTTAGAAAAAGCAGTTGCATATTGAAGTATATTATCATTACCAACTATTAAACCTTCTTCCTGATTCAAACTAGTAATCTTGTTGGTTTCAGTCTTCAGTGGAGCCGTGGTACACCTTACATTGCCATTGCATCTAACTTCACCCAAATGACCAAATCGGTCCATGTCACCGAGAACCAAAAGTGTACATATTTCCTAAGAATTTTGGGGACATTACAGACTACAGAGCACACCACCGTTTGGTGACAGCATAATCTCAGTTCTTCTCGACAATTAGTTTAGCTCTTGCATGTCCAGACTCTATCCTGTACTGCTCGCCCATCCCCAGATGAGTCATCAAGAACCAGACGACGGTGAGCAGCTCACCGCCGTTGCTCAGCTGCTTGGCGTGGAAGTTGCTCTGGCACTTGCTCGCGGCGTAGCATAGCATCTCCACCCACACCACGCGAATAAGCCGCCACCTCTTGCCGGGCTGCAGCTCCAGCAGCGACTTGGCCAGCCGGCACGCGTCAAACAGCACGGACTTACTCCTGTCCCCCTTCACGTCCCTCGGCGCAATCTCCGCATTCACCTCCAGGACCATCCTTGCCGCGGCACGCTCGTCCGGCCATATCATCTCCCTCGCAAAGAAGTTCTTGGCCTCCGCACAGGTATCCCCAAACCGAATCTGCCCGATGCCGGCCGTTAGCATGAAAGGGCGGGCGACGAGCAGGAAAAGCAAGTAGTGTGACACCGCCCTGCTGATGCTTACATACTGAGAGAGCATGGCATCATCGTTGCTGTCGTCAGAGTAGAGGCAGAGGTCCGTGGCGATGTGCCAAAGAAGAATGCTCTCGTCGAACTCCACCTCTATGCTCCAGCCGAGCTCCTTGTAGTAGCCCTTGCACTGGAGCGCCCACTGGCCCCTATGGTTGCTGAACTTGCGGTAACTCTCCGTGTCGACGATGCTGACCGCCTTATCTTTCAGCTCCCTGAAAACCGAGGTTTTCAGCTCGGCTGACACGTCTATGTGCCAGATGTACAGCCAGCTATCCCAGTGTCCTTTGAGCCCGAGCAACCTCAGAATCTTGGTGAGCAATGTTGATTTGTCCTGGAGGCAAAAGCTGATGAGATTGTGTTGCGCCATCGAATTAGACCACCTCGATCGGCTTTCTGGTCGGAAATACTTTAAGCACTGGAGTATCAGATGGCTTAGCGAATGGCGGATGGAACCTTCCAGAGCAGCGTAAGTCCAGTAGGATACAAGCATCATACCAATGGCAGAAAGCTCTAAGCACAGTGCGCCCCCAAATAACAGATTGGTGATGAGGACATCGATGTCCCCACGTCGACCCTTGTGCAGCACATTGAAGAGGACACACGCTGTTGTTGTCGAGACCAGCGTGACACAGCGGAACAGGCGGCCATACCAGGTGTGTATGACCGCCGCCTTGGAATGCAGAGTGTCATACATGAGAGACAGCTCGATCTCGATGATCTTGTATGCCTGCTCTGGCGTCAGCCGCAAAAACGTGGCCTGGCTCCGGTACGGTCTTGGAAACTGAGGATGAGGTTCACGAACAGGCGCTTGAATGTCACGAAGAAGCAGAGTGCCTCAGTGATGACCGTGGCGTAAGGCACGGTCTCCTCCGTGATGTCCGCCGTGATGACTCCACCTCGTCGCTCCGGTTCAATGACGATCTCTGCTTGGAGCCCTGCCTCACGTGTGAAGCGGTATTCATCCATGAACTTGGCGTAGTTGGGGCCTGGGTCTGGCGTTGTGACCATGCTGCTCCGCAAGTTGTCCATGCTCGCGCACTTGAGCGCCCATGTCCTCTCGCCATACTTAAGAATGCCACTCAAGAACATGAACGCGGCCGGGTATAGGATATCGGCACCCGGGCGTGACTTGGAGAAGACGTACACAGCAAGTGCAACCTGTCAGTAGCGAGTAGAACACAAGAAAAGCCAGAAAATGGATACGCAAAGTTTGTCAAGTGTCCAGTACAATACTCTGCAGAGCACAAGATTAAAACAAGGTATACCTGCGACAGCAGGCTGAGCAGATGACGCTTCCAGAGTTCATTGTCTTCGATGGAGAAGGCAGTGATGGTGTCTTGGCCACCAAGGTGAAGGAGGAGGAACGGCGCCCAGAAGACTTGGATGCGGTGGTTGCGGTTGAAGAACTGTGGGTCACTGACGCCTTTGGGCACGTGCGTCTGGGAGAGGTACCCAAGGGCGTAGATGGCGATGCAGTCTGCGAGCAGATAGGCGAGCCAGAGGAGCACGCCGAGTAAGGCGGATACGTTGCGCTTTCGGATGCCGGCGGAGAAGAGAAGGAACACCTGCAGGGCGAGGCTGGTGAGCACAAGCACGCGGATTTCCCACTCGTTCCACACAGCCAGTAGGCCTCCCATGGAGTGTGTGTTCATGCCGTTTGCCCCCATCTCTGCCTTCTACTCCGGCGGCTGGCACTTCTCCAGAATCATATCCTAGTCCTCATGGGAAGACTTGACTTGTGGTCTTCCATGGGATCAACCTCACGCGTCATGCGCTTTGTGAATTATTAAGATGGGATCTTTACGCGTCACTCAGGAATCTCGCCTTTTTTTCTTTTCGATAAAGGGTCATTTATTAAACTCGAAAGTACTCACTACTCAGGAATCTCGGCTAACAAGAAAGAAATCAGACACCAAAGTTGGCACTAAAGTTAGGGATGTCGACGGACGTGCCGGCGGACAGTCCGTCAGAGAGGATTTGGGCGTGGAAGAAAAAACGAATTAATTAATTTCAGTAGATGGATTAGTGGAGCGGACAGATCAGTGGTCCCAGGCGGACGTCCGTCGACATCCCTTAGTAAAGTTAAAGGCCGACACTCTCTTGAACTCTCTTCGTGCAGTGATTAATTGTACTGGTTCGGCTAGCTCCATCCACTTTATCAGTCATCCTAAATCCAGCAACTACTGAAAAATCGTCTGTGAAACTAAAGGCCGAAGGGGATCGATGGCTGTGGTAGTGCAGTTTCTGGTTAGGAAGTTCGTCGATAGCTTGGCGGAGGAGGGAGCCTCGGCGCTCCCTTTCGGCGCCGACTTCTACGACATGAGGGCTGAGTTGGAGAAGGCGGCCATTTCTTCCGCCAATGCCGATGAGCTCCGAGAGTGCATGTACGAGCTCAATAACCTGCTCTCCCAGTGCCGCATGCTCACCGACCGGCCGAATACCTCGAGGTGCTTCTTCTCCCCGTCCAAAGCCTGGAATTCCAACAAGGTCAAGAAGAGGGTGGTCGCCATGAAGCACAGAGTCATGCAGTGCGTCCAGAACGACCCCAACAGTGATGCCGCAGCCTTGCAGGAGGACAGCACCACAGCTGGGTTCAGCCGTTGGACTACTTCTTGGCCTGAGCAGAGCATGATCCATGGGTTTGACCAACAGCTGGCGGAGCTAGAGTACAGGGCGTTCAGTGACTGCAGCCCTGGACAACTTACCAGTGTCGGCATCGTCGGCATGGGCGGCATCGGGAAGACTGCACTTGCGCAGCTAGTGTTCAACAGCCCACAGGCCAGGGGGCGCTTCTTCCCCAGGATCTGGGTGTGCCTGTCGCGCACAGCTTGCATCGCCAAGGACGTGCGCAAGGAAGTCTTGCAGAGCATACTTATGGCTCTCGGCCTCGAAGAGGAGGTCATATTGGCAATTGATGGTGGTGGTGCAAGCCTAGGAGACCTGGAGTTAGCTGTCCATGAGCAGCTCAAGGGGAAGCGATACCTCATAGTATTCGACGACGTCTGGAACATCGACGACTGGTACGCCGACGTTGCAGGCCGCCATAATGCCTTGCCAGGCGGCGACCAGTGGTCGAATTGCCTTTCTTTCAGCCTGCCCAAAGAGAGAGGCGGATTGGTGGTCGTTACCAGCCGGCTGGAGCAGGCAGCAGAGATGATGGTGGGGAAGAGTAGTGTATACCGAGTGCAGCCCTTGGCCGACAGAGAGAGCGCATGGGCGATCTTCATGGATGCACTGTCCAAGGAAAGACAGGCACTGTCCAAGGAAAGACGGGCAATTGATGTCGCCGCTGTTAACAGCATGAAAGAGGAAATTCTTGAAACCTGCGGTGGGCTACCGTCCATGGTCAAGGCGATGGCATACATCTTCGCAAATAGTCTGTCATCACAAGCATCAACTTCTAGCCAGGAACTTAACTTGAGTGGTGAAATTGTGAAGTAGGTAACATGTCTGTAATTGAATAAGATACTAGTATTTGTATATGGATTGTCACATGAAAATAATGACATGAGTTCTTACCAAAAAAGTGTACCCCTGAGTCACACCTTTACGACCTTGACAAACTAGTATAAGTGCACGTGCAATGCACGTATCTACCTATGTAGTCATACATGTTACAAACACTGATATTTTAACCCATTAGCATAGAAATAAAAATATTACTTTAGAAACTTCTGAGCTGGTATACAGTGCACCAAATGTCACTTTAGGAGCTCTCATGCACGTGTACATCGTAAATCAAAAAGCTAATTAATCGAGCAACTGGATGAGCAAATAAGAGAGCATGTTGAAAAAAACATAGAACCGCAAAAGGGAACAACATCAGCCAAGAGATTTATCTTGCTGGAACCACCATTCGGGGATCATTTGAAGATCATATCTCAAGAATGCAACAAAAAAAAGTAACGTGATTAGAATCAAGAGTGCCCAAGTTGCTACTTGGATCCATCAGCACATCTGTCGTCTTTGCACACAATGGTCTTTCTTCCACAAATCATTGTACTTTGTAACTCTGTACTACTTCTTCTGCACCAAAACATAGCATGTTAGCATTGTAACGTGCAGGTAATGGATACTGTGACCCTCAGAGTGATCCTTGTACGGCCCAGAACTGAATTGCAGCTAACAAGTTGCCGGAAAATATACAAGAGAACGCAAAACAATTAGACCGAGCTGCATAGACTACATTAGTACTGTTTAAAACAGCTCATCTCAAAAATCCTGATTCATATATTAGCCGGATTCAATTATCTTGATAAATGGTTATTTGGAAGAGTATCTTCTGTTCAAGTTTGTGAGATATGCAACTAAACTTTTTGGAATATTGAATAAAAACTACTTAACAATGACGGTGAATTTCCAACATGTATACATATGTTTCCAACCAATATTGTCTTTATACCTTTTCTGTGTAATAGCCTATTCTATTAAAAGTGAGAATAAGAGACATGCACTGATGCACACACACGGACTGATTGGGTTGAGTCTCGCTCATGTACTGAACGCAAGCACCTACAGATGACACAACACGCCAAGTTAGAGGGAAAAAAACTCACAATACGGCATGCACATGACACGCAGCCTGCACTTCTCGCCTTCTCGATTTCAGTTAGTACCTTTGAACATGTGCCCCTGATTGGTGACAGAAGTTTGCAGATTAACCGGGCCAATTCTGAAATTTGATGCACATGAAAGATGAAACAGCAGCCGCACAATCACTTTCAGCACCACTTCAGTCTCGACGGTATCGACCTCAGAACCACGTCTTATAGCTGATTGCAACTGTCCAGAGCAAATCGAGTTGAAAAACGCAAAACAGGGAGAGCACACAGGGCACTTCCCCAAATCAGGTTCAGCACTTCCCGTCAACGTGGCTGTAGCGCGGGTGGCAGCAGCAGCTGCTGTGCTCGCGGGAGGTGACTCCTCGCCGGCGAACCACTCCTTCGTGTCCTTCGCCACCTACGGCAACTTCTACCGCACCTTCTCGCCGCGCGACTTGGACGACGCGGTCATCAAGTCGCTGTCCTCGATCGGCGGCGCGCGAGCGCCGGCGCCCGTGACTGCACGTTGTGTCTCCTCGATTCAATCCCCTCCCACCATGACCCCCACACTCTTTCCCGGTCAACTCCTAACGAACACCTCGTCAGAGCTTCGCGTGGCACTCCCCAATCACCAAAGCACCTCGGGACGGGGACTCGGTCGCGGGAGGACCTACAGCTCTGGGATAGGGAGGGTTGGGCCGCCGCGGTACCGTTCCACCTGCCGGAGGAGGTGGAGATCGCCGGTGGCCGGAGATTGTGGTGGCGGCCGGATGTGGGTGGTGTCCAGGGACAGCCCGCCATGGCCCCGACCCGTCTTGAGCCTCGACGGGCCGACGGCGTGCGTCCAGCGGGAGCAGAGGCAGGGAGGTGACCTCTCAAATTAACGGGATTTCGGCGGTAGCTCGGAACCGGGGCAGGGCTGGGGGAAGCGGGGAGAGGAAGCCTTCCCGGGTGTGGTCACGGACTGCGAGCTCGGTGGCTGGATCCCGGGGAGAGGACGGCAAGGAGCTCGCAGTCCGAGCGGCGGCGACCGGAGCTGCCCGCAGCCCTCTCTCTCGTGTGTAAACCGGATACGGTGTTTGAAGTGTTTTTATTTCGGTGGCAATGATCGTAATATAACGAAATTGAAAAGGTGTGTTGAGGTGCTCAACATTGTTGGAACAATCTGATCCGTTGATCTCATATTGGACGAATCAAATTTAATGTATCCGCAACATGTTTGCTCTTTTAATAGTAGTATAGATATGTTCCGACAAAAATTCAAGTCAAACATACATTTTGGAGGACATGTAAAAAAAAGTCAATAAAATTTTGCTGGAAGGGGGTAACAAACTTCTGCATGACGGCGTGAAAAAGCATGTGTGAGAAAGACTGACTATAACCTACGAAGCACCGATACGGCTAGACGGATACGTCGATACGGGTACGGCGATACGGGATACGGCGATTTCAGAAAACACCAATACGGCGATACGGCGAGTATATATATAAAAATAATGAAATGCCATGTAATAAAGACAAGAATAATTGAATGCATGAGATGAGATCAGAATACTGCCCCATTTGTTTGCTTTGCAAGTCCTCAATATATGAATGATCATCAATTCATCATCAACTTCCACACTCGAAGGATAACTTGCAAAATAGATCGAATGCTCTCATTAGAATTTGAGAGAAACAAGAAATAGTAAAGATGTTGGCTTGTAGCATGCTTACCAAATGATATGTATGCTTCCCAGCCTCCTACTTCCAATTCCATCTTCACATTAAGCAAAGTCTCAAATCAGCCATAGAGACCACTCAGACCAGACCTGAACCAGAGCTCAAATAGTTCAAAAGTTCACTAAGATTACATGATAATTAAGGAAGATACAAGGCTCAGTAGGCCATAAATCATAGTCTAACAGTGCAGCAATTAAAAGTGTGCATTACAGAACATAACAACAAGATAGCTTGGATAGACTCAATCACTCAAGAGTCAAGAGAGCTCATCTAACATCTCCTGCTCCAGTATTGGTTCATCAAGCGAGAGATCAGCACCTTCAAGCACTCCAAGACCACTGAAGCTCTCAACCCCATCTCCACCAACATCCCACATTCGGCTTGGCCCACTCTCATACTCGGTAGTTTTTCTTGAAAGCAGACGATGGTTGTTATGCGTGAAGACTAGATCCTCAGCTCATGCAGGAGTGAGCTTGTTTCTAGCAGAGCTATGGATGAAGGCATAGGTGCTCCAATTCCTTTCACAACAAGAAGAAGATGCGGGCTGACCAAGTAACTTCAATGCTAATTTTTTCAAAAGCTTCGTGCTTCCTCCATGAGTGCCGCACCATTGCTTTGGTTCAAAATCTTCTCTATCTTCAATTGAATCTGCATTTAGGAAGGCATTTGACATGAGACTAAAATCAGCAAATTCCTTCTTGATGGTCTTGTATTGTAGTCATCTTGGTCCGGAAAGAACTTCAGCAAACACTTGTTTCTCATCAAAAGAATTTCATCGTCATCATGGGGGGCAACACGACCTGGAACAGCATCAATCCAACTTGGAGAGTAGTACCTATTTTAACATAGCATGATAGCAATGTGAAATCAGCAGCCTTTCAAGCTGAGATCTTCAAAATTGACAAACAAAAACATATATATTTTACCTAGGATTGCATGAGTGAACCAAGCAATGGAGTGGGGTATTACAGTTCATCTATTTTCACCTGTGGCATATAGTCTATAACTTGCGCAACTTCAGTAGGGACTGCTCAAACTTGTTTTCCATTATATCTTCCTTCTCACCTGACATCAAAAGCCTGAAAAGAATGGTTCGGAATATCAGTGAAAATAGATGAACTGTGATACCACAACCATATGCCACAGGTGAAAAAAAACGATTGTTTGACAATGCCCAAATTTATGCTGTTTGGCTGATATGATGTATAACTTACGCAGTAGAGAGAGCAATGGACACCCCGGCTTTGTGCATCTCTTTTACCTCTCTTTTTTCTTCATATTTTTGTTTGTAACACTGAGAGTGGAAATCGACTTACTACAGAAGTAATAATGAGAACTCACTTGATTTTGTGTTCTGTTCTACTCTAAGGTTTCCTGGGTGTCCCAGTTCATCCACACTCCATCCTTGTCACAAGGGAAAGATTTTATGTTCCTACATCTCAAGACCTCCAGGAAGGTCAGATTCGGAAACATCTCATGCACCTCGGTCCATTCTAACACTAAGTCATTCAAGAATTTCAAACGCAATATCTCAATGTTCCAAAACTCTGACATGCTTTTTTCTCCAAAAGTATGTAGCATTCCTCCTATGAAGTAGAGCCGCCGCAGTCTCAACAGCCTACTCGGACTTAACCAAACCGGCATGTTCTCACCAGGGAAGCAACGCAAGTCTAGCTTTTCAAGATGGGGAGGAAGGGATAGCGAAGTAAACAATGTTGTCGCTGCAGAATCCTGTTGGCCTGCTCCTTTCCTCAATAGCAACACAGCCCATGTAATTGTCAGCACGCGAAGAGCTTTGATGTTCTCAACTTCATTCATTTCGTCTTCCATCACTACAACTTTGCTTCCAATATATATGCTTAGCTTCTTCAGTTTGTCCAGCCTGACCAGCTCTGCTACCCGACAATTGTAATTGCCTGTAGATCCACCAATGACAAACCCTTTCAGCACTTGGAGCTCAGTAAGCAAACTAATGCCCCTTGGCATGCCCTCCAGCAGGTAGCAATCTGAAACATCAAGGTGGGTCAGCATCCGAAGAGACATGATGCTCTCAGTTAGTCTCTCAAGGTTATGACAAGCATGAAGATCCAAGATCTTGAGATTTGAGAGTGCACCAATCGAAGCAGGAAGCTCAGTAATCTGAAACACTACTGAAGGTTGATCACAATATCCAGAGTTCATTGTCTTGGATGGATCCAAATATTCAGTGTTGTCAACCTCAATATGGTGTCGGTACAAGTTATGCCACCGGCCTAGTTGGAGAACTTCGATCTTCCTCAAATCAGAGGACCAATTCTTCTCGAATTGGAGGTATTGCTCGCTCACATTAAATATTGTGAGGAGGTGATAAGGATTGGACTGATTTCTGGGTGGTGCCATTTCTATTCCCCGAATATGTTCTCCAACTAGACAGGCACGGTGACTACCTGAAAAGCCCCATGTTGCATTTCCATCGGAATTGAATTCAAAAAATCGTTCTTGCCTTGCAACGGTAATCAACATACGTCGAATCCAAGGGTGCAACTTACATTGGTTCACACTGCAGCTGCGCTTATGGCGTACAGGTTCAATCATCTCTGCAGTGATCAACCTCTGGAAGCAGTCCTTCCCAATATCTTCGGATGTCTGACTTCTTGTGGCTTCTACTAACCCTTCACCAATCCACCAATAGATCATTGCCCTCTTGCTAATAATGGAATTTTCTGGGAATATAGAGAAGCATAACAAGCGCAACTTCAGCTGAAGATCAAGATTATAATAGTTGAGCTGCAAGTCAGATATCACGGAGCTCTCAAGGATTTTCCTCTCGATCTCCAATTTTTTCCATTGCTCTGAAGCATTTGCAGACAGCAATTTTGAAGGTAAAGATGATGATAACAATGCAGGAGCTGCTGGCTTGATTAAAGGAATATGGAGAGGAAATTTCATGCGATCTTTTAAGTTGGACATTTCAGTTTGAAGCTTAGAAAGTACAAATTGCTGCTGGCTATCTTCTTCTATGATGTCATCTAAATGCCGAGCTATTCCTCCAAAGTCGTTGATAATCTCACTTTCCCATTTAGAAACTCGCTTTAGTATATCCTCCATGTCATGCACCTCTCTCTCGATGTTTTCAAACAGAAGTTTGATCTCTGAAGGTAAACTGTCCTCACCCAGTGTCAACGAAAGAACTCTCGCTTTGGATAGTTGCATAAGAAAGGGAGACACAACTTCCTCCAACGTCCTTTCCTGTGACATCTTACTTTACTGAATGACCTGAAAATCTGAAGAGAAACTGACATTAGAACTAAAGACAGAGACACGTGCATATGGTGACTTCAGTAGTGTTTATAATGACAGACTTGACAATCGCAGAGTTGCCATTTTTAAATAGTGCAAAAGGACTACCAACAGATAAGTGCATCCTAGTCAACTTATATATCATAGCAATTTCTGCTCTCCTGCTTTTACTTGCATTTTTTTTACGGGTTTTTGTTTTGTTTTGTTTTGACTTACATTCGTTAAGACCTAAACCACAATGAAGTTCTCCAGGAATTAATTTGACACCGGCCAATGAGAAACCGCTTCAGAAAATTGAGTAAGCAACTAAGCAAGCACAATATCAGGCGAAATGGACCAAGGTGTAAAATGAAATGCTCAGTATCTCTCGGACCTTCAGATTAGATGTGATTTTTTTAAAACAAAGTTAGATGTGAAAGGTTGCGATGTACATGTACCTGCTAATTGCAACTCAGAAGAAATATATATTTGTTACTCCCTCTGTTCATAAAAAGATGTCTCAACTTTGTCTAAATTTGCATGTATACATATTTTAATGTGTAGATACATCCAAATTTAGACAAAGTTGAAACATCCTTTTGTGAACGGAGGGATTACTAAACAGTTGGTCAATTCAATCATCTAGGAAGTGAAGAATTAATTGGAGAAATCGCCTTCAGGCCCTAGACAGGCTAGAGTAGTGCTTGATGGGGGATTGGGGATTTGGGGTCTGTGTTCTGGGAAAATTCGTCACCTGTTGCGGATAGCAGTTGTGCGGCGAGCCGGAGTGGAACGCGGCGGTGAAGCCGTTCAGCAGAGGCCCGGGGCGACACAGGGTAGTGCGGCGGAGGCGGAGGCCAGCGGGCGAGCGGCGGTGAAGCTGTTCGCTCGTCGGCGGTGGGCCGTCGCTATGCTCCTGGATCGATCGACCCGGTGCCAGACTCTGACTATGTGGGCCGAGGTGCCGATATGCAACAACAAAATGCCTGCTAGTATCATGGGTCCCACCTCGGATTGGACCGACTAGTGGAAAACTGGAAATTGAACATCTGCTCCAGGCAACCTCTCATTTTTCTGTCCCCCTTACTCGGAATTGCTAGTTCTCGGTCGCCTGAGAACTCGCGAGTTCTCAGTCACCTCGTGAACCATTGGATTAGGTATGTCAAGATTCGTGCAAACTGGGGGCCTCCCTTTTGTTTTTTTTTTTTTTTTTTGACACATCCAACAACCACGTTTATTCACCAGCATTCCACATACAAAGTACACAGAAAATCGCAAAGGAAGAGCAAAACGTAGAGGGATCAAACCAAGAAACGAGATCGGCGACCACGCCGGCGTCGAGGACGAAGACCACCATCCTCCACCTTGCCACTGTCAGGGATCGATTTGCCCTATGAGAGACGCCGTCTTGAACGTCCGCCGCGCCGCGGCGGAAACCTTGACGATGAACGGCCTTGACGAGCGCCCCCCTGACCCAGCTAATCCTCCAATCCGCGGCCGTCTTCGGAGTCGCCGCCGCCGGAAGCAACCAGAAAACTCGAATCTTGAGCACTTGGGGACTCCGCCGTCCACGGAGCCGACCAAGGGAGCGACGCCCACGGCACCTCCGCGGAGATGCGAGGGCGCCCGTGGCGGTGGCTCGAAGACGACGCTCCGCAGAGCGCCGCCGCCGGAGAGGAGAGCCACCGCCCGCAAACACCAGCCGCCGCGCTTCCACCTCCAGATCGCCGGCGTCCTGCAAAACCAAAGAACACCTACTCTATGTACAGGACACGAGACGGGATCCCCCGGTCTCCCGCCGCCGAGGCGGCCGGCGGAGGCCGAGGGATCGAGCGGATCGAGCCGGCGAGGGTCTTCTTGCTTTACATGGGCGTACGTACGATGCTTTGTACTGGGCTGGCTGCTGCATTCTCATGGGCTGCTGACTTTGCTTGTTGCCGTGAACGTGAGGCCGTGTTGTGGTATATTTCTTTTTTCTTTTCTTTTCTTGAGTTTGTTGCTTCTGTTTTCTGTAGTTGTGAGTTGTTTTTTCGGTCGCAAGTGGATTGCAACTGACTTTTTTTACTTGCAATGCAGCTTAGAAAAATGTTCTCACCGTTGGATCTTCATTGTGATTCATGATGGTTGTGAGTTGCGAGTGGGATGGAACTAAGTTTTCTTTTCAGTTGCAAGTGGATTGTACCTGAGTTTTTTCCAGTTACTAGTGAGTTGTAACTGAAAAAAAAAAACATTCGCAGTTGTTTGATTGGCGCTCTGATTCGTGATGGCTGTGAGTCTCAAGTGGGTTGTAACTAATTTTTTTTCCACTGAGAAAAAAATATTTTTACTGTTGGATTTGTGTCATGAATCGTCCAGCTGTCAGTTGCAAGTGTATTGCAACTGACTTTTTTTTTGTCGCAACCCTACTGATTTTTTTTCCAGCTGCAAGCGGGTCGCAACTTAGAAAAATATTCTTGCCATTGGATTTATGTCGTGATTCATGATGGTAGTGAATTGCAAGTGGGGTTCAACTGCGTTTTTTTCCTGTTGCAAGTGGATTTTAGTTGAGTTTTTTCCAGTTACAAGTGAGTTGTAACTAAGAAAAAAATGTTCCTAATAGTTGGATTTGCGTCGTATTTGTGATGGTTGTGAGTTACAAGTGGGTTGGAACTGGGTATTTTCTAATTGCAAGTGGCTTGCAACTGAGAAAAAATATTTCTACAGTTCGATTTGTATCGTGATTCGTCCAGCTGTCAGTTGCAACTGTATTGCAACTTACTTTTTTTTTCTGTCGCAACCCAACTGATTTTTCTCCGGTTGCAAGCGGGTCGCAACTTAGAAAAATGTTCTTTCCACTGGATTTATGTCGTGATTCATGATGGCAGTGAATTGCAAGCGGGCTGCAACTGCGTTTTCTTCCTGTTGCAAGTGGGTTTTTAGTTGAGTTTTTTACGGTTACAAGTGAGTTGTAACTAAGAAAAAATGTACCTAATAGTTGGATTTGCGTCATGATTTGTGATGGTTGTGAGTTGCAAATGGGTTGTAATTGGGTATTTTCTAATTGCAAGTGGTTTGCAAGTGAGAAAAAATATTTCTATTGTTGGATTTCTGTTGTGATTCGTTCAGCTGTATTTACACCTACGAGGCAAGATGGATTTTCCCGTTTATTATGTGCTTTATTTGTGTCAAATTAGTAGACCAGGAGCTCAAGTGTCACATCAACATCTCTGAGTTAATACGGTGGATAGTCTCAGCAGTCAGTGGTCAGTACCAAGCACACAAGCACACAGTACACACGCAGCAGGCAGTGCGGTGAAAGCCCAAGCAAACAGCTCGTGCAAGTAACGCACGCGACAGAAACAAGTCACGGCCAGCGTTGACCGAGATCTCAATTAGATCTCAGTCGACTGAGATGTAGACGGCCCCCCTACTCCTAGATGAGATATTGCTTGGACGGCGGAGTGATGCAGGCGCGAGACCCGAGAGGGAGAGTGTGAATGGGTGATCGACTGAGAGCAAGCTCGCCGTCCATCTTCTCTGCTCGTTCGACCGTTCGGGTATCCGAGTCCGAGGTTCCTGAAGGGAACTTTTTCAGTATCTAAGGTATCTCAAGTAAAATTTCGGAATCCTCCACTACCCTCCCCCCAATCCCAGTTTACCGTTCAAATTCGGTTATTCTCTAACCCACTTGTTAGCGATATGTCATCAGTTATGATAAAATTTTGAGCAATTCCCTATGAATAACCACCTCCTTCTCTGTCAGTAAAATTGTGGCAATTAGATTTGTCTCTTTTTGGCAACTTGCTTAACTAAAGTATTTGGAAACCATGGTATTTCAGCGCCCAGGCATGGGATACTACAGTTTTTAGAAAACCAGTCTTTTTTTCTTGACAATAAAAGGTAGAGGGGTCTCTACCTTATGTTTTACAATCTAGCCACAAGGGCTAGCTAGGCAATTACAAAAGGGATGTACAACGGGTAACAAGTGCCAGCCACGTGAAATAAAATAGAAAGAAAAAAATTTATAAGCGAGTTGAACTCATGTACCCAAGTTAGTAGCCTATTATGCTGCTTTTCGATGGACCTTGTTACCCACAGCTTTAGGGCTTGTTTGATTCAAAGGAAATTCATAGGATTCTTAAAGGATTTTATCCTATAGGAAATTTTCCTACATTGATCATTTGATTCATAGGATTAGTTCCTATAGGAATTTTTCCCATAGGAATCTTTGTACTACTTCCCATAGGAATCCAAACATTCACTCCAACCTCTTTTTACAATTCCTTTGCAATCAAACACAAAGTAGTATTCCTATAGGATTGAACTAGGCATGACATTCCAATCCTATGGATTTCCTATTCCTACACTTTTCCTATCCTATGAATCAAACAAGCCCTTAGCTCTTGTGATATCCTCGGTAACAGCATTGTCAAGAGAATTTTTGTCGGTTGAAGACCCTGTCATTTCTTGTTCGCCATAGAATGAGTAGGCATGCGGCAACTCAAATTGGCCAAGCCAATGATTGCGCTGTAGTCTGAACCCTTTGCACAAAATCTGCAATTGAAGGTGGCCGCCTAGCCTCGGTGTGCAGAGAATTGATTCCACCGTTGGGCAGAGATCAGATCGCGTATTTTTTGCCAAATATGGCTTCTAAGCGAAACTAATCTTAGTTCTGGCCTCTCTCCAAAACTATTTCCAAATCTGACCCTTGAGGTTGGCTCCAACGAGGATGGCGCCGACCTTGTACATTTCGGCTCCATCCTCGTTGGCGCCGACCTCCTGTTTTAAACATTTTAAATTCTTAAGAAAATTATGGGACTTTTTGGATGACGCTGAACTGAACAAAGGTCGGCTCTATCTTCTTTAGCGCCGATCTCAAGAGGCCAGATTTGAAAATAGTTTTAAAAAGAAGTCATACATGTGTTTAATTACTCAAAAAGGCCAGATTTGGCAAAAAATACTCAGATCGCAGCTCCCATCTGAAACCCAACATTTTCTCTCTATATTGTCCCTGGTGTTTAGCCTTCCTCTGTATGCTAACCACAGTTTTGGAAAAAAGAGGTCCACACCTCTTTCTAGTGTATAAATATCTTTAGTTTTGAAAACATAGTATTTGTTGGATCCAAACGTATTGAAGTATTTTTGACGAAACCTCCTCAGAGAGCGGGGAGATTCCGCATTGCATTATAGAAGAAAAGAGTTCATCCAGTTAATAAGAGAAACCGGATCAAAAACCATACAACACCCCCGTTTATGAGGAAAACCAGGCAGAAAACCGCACAAGCGATGGAGACAGGCCGCCCACACGACGCATGCCCACCATCACAACGAACGCACACCCCCGACTCCGAGGCCGCTGCCCCGACATCCACTACTCGCACACGAGCCACAACGTCGCACGACTCGACCAGCTGTAGCCCTAGCTACACAACGCAACCGCCCGCGACCACAACTGTTGTGCCAACATCCGGGGCCGCCGCCCCAGCTTACCAACCTGACCGACTCCTTGAGTCGCATCGGCCGTGCCGACGACTTAGCATCCCTCGAAGCACCAAGCCGCCACCCCTGCGATACAAGCCACGACCGAACCCCATTGGGCCATCACCGCATCACATCTCGAGGCTGCTTGCCTTGGCGTACATCCACCGCCCAGGCCGCCGCCCTGGCTTCCTCTGCCCTCGCCGACGAAGCAACCCTGCGCAACGGCCACAGCTCCCGCAAGAGTCATGGACTCCAAAGCTTGCCTTCAAGAAGGTAGCGACTACGCCACCGCCCACTCATGGAGTTAGGTTTTCACCCGCAGATCCCATGACCCTCGTGGTGGGAAGGGATGGAGTTCCTCGACGATGCCCTCAAGAAGGAAGAACGCACGAGTACAACATCATCGTCGGCACCGACCGAAATCCGTGTAGGCTTTCGACTGGAGCACCTCCTCCCCCACCGATCCCCGTAGGGAGGCCTGCCACACTGAAGAGGCTCCATCGCCAACCGTCTGCCGCCAACCTCCACCTCGCACCGCTGCCTGCCCCACCGCCCACACGGTCAGAGTACCACAAGCGCAACCGTCTTCCCGGAGCCGCCGCTCCGGCGTCCAGCATCACCCCGTCCCCCATCTTGCGACGAGATCCGGTCGCCTTGGCCACCACCCGACACGATCACCGACGCCCTGCTGCCCGCACGGCCGGGGCAGCCAGGGAGCCACCTTCTCCACGACGAGGCCAGCACACCCGCCCGACCCAGATTCGCGGCGCCGCTAGGATGCAGACGCCTGCTCCCCCAGCGCCATCTTTGCGACCTGGAACCCCTCGCGCTGGCGGCAAAAGCCCCACCGCGCCAAGGCCCGCCCCGTCGATCTACACGGATCCGCGCCCAGAGCCGCGAGAGGAAGAAACGCCCCACCGCCACCATCCCCAGGGAGCGCACGGCTTTGCCGGCTTTTGGAACCGAAGTGTATTCTTGAATACTTCAAAAATACTTTGACGCCAAATAGAGCTTCAGGGCCCATTTGGTGTCAAAGTATTTTTGAAGTATTATGAGAATATCATTGTTTTTTAGAAAAACTGAAGTATTAAATACTTTGAGATGTGAGCAGCGAATGATGTTGTTTCAAAACTGAAGTATTCCCCCAATACTTTATTTTTTTGTCGTTTTGAAAACTTTAGTCTTGACCTCTTTTTTTCTAAACCAAAAAATTGAAGTATTCATCTGCCTGACACTCAAAAAGGACAGACCCAGTGCACAGAGACTCCCACACAAGGTGGGGTCTGGGGAGGAATTATAGGAATCTAGTCTTACCCCTGCAAAGTGCAGTGCAGGGAGGCTGGTTCGAACCCAGAACCTCTTGGCACAAGTGGGGAGGACTTCACCACTGCACCAAGGCCTGCCCTCAAATACTTTATTTTTTAAATTCTGTTGTTTTAATAAAACTGAGTTCC
Source organism: Poa pratensis (assembly GCA_947311845.1). Taxonomy (NCBI): domain Eukaryota; kingdom Viridiplantae; phylum Streptophyta; class Magnoliopsida; order Poales; family Poaceae; genus Poa; species Poa pratensis. Next base: position 23,954,309 of record CAMZMU010000055.1, read on the forward strand.
CAAACTAGGCCTCAGTTTTTTGGAATACCACGGTTTCAAAACTGTGGTATCTTATTGTAGCCAAACAACTCAAAGTATTTCAAACCATATTGTTTTCAGAAACTGTCGTATCTTCCAAATGCAGAGAAAAAACAGCGTTGCCAAACAGGCCCTTAAACTCTCACCTCCTAACTCTCAATCATATCCCCTCTAATTCCCTTGTCCACCAAACAAAGCAGATTACATCACAACATGCAGCCCTAAATTCACATTTTTTTGGTCTCTCCTACTAATATTCACCGACCAAACAAACTGTTAAAACTCCACAGCCTGACCAAGTTAGAAGTGATTACTAATATTGCAGCATCACCAGCAGCAGCTAGACATTACATAGATAATCAAGCCTACTTCTCTCAAATTATTTATCGACCTTTGTTATTTCTCAAACGGTCTTCCAGGGGCATTTCCATTAATAAGAAAGCGTTAAGAAAGCAGAAGCAACTAGCAAATTCTAAAGTTTTACAGTATGAGCATGGTACCAGCCAACAGCGAGGCCAACAAAAGAAAAAACATGACCATCCTCACCAACTGATCTATGACTTCAACAACATAAAACACACCTTGCCCAGCCTCCAGCCAGAAGCGCATTTTTTTATCCGTGTGATGACCTTGGTGTGTGCAAATATTTTATGTTTTACATGAAAATGCCATCATGTACTTTCAACCTTTTTGAGGTGTTAGAGATACATGTTTGGAGAATATGTCACAACCAAGCTAGGAATCCGATCTGATAC